>CP138593.1:0-600000 GCA_033807595.1 Acrodontium crateriforme | reverse complement strand
ACACTATTACCGCCGTACGCCGAGGGAGGAGAAGACGTCGCTTAGATGGCTCCGGAATTGCTTCCACTCTTTCGCGTAATAGGCAATGCGTACTAACCCACTCTACTAGTTATTATACGTTCTCCTTCGTCCTAACTATAGAGTCTAGCTTATTTCTTACCTATACTACGTAAAGTATGCGTAGAAAGGGGACAATACTTACTTCCGGCACATCGACATTAACATGGACAAAATCTACGACGCCGAGGCTAGTATGTAGAATCTCATATAAGGATCGGTCTTATTAATAGACGAGGACGGCTAAAACTGCACCGAAATCATCCCTAGAGCCTATCGCTTCTCCTAATAATAGTGGGCCGACTATAAAGAAAGGGAAGGACGGACTAGCACTATAGGAACTAGATCGGTCACTCACGCTAAAGCAAGGTTCACTAAGGAGGATGCCGAGAAGTATAGCTCTAACTAGACGAAAACGCCCTATAAGGCTAGTAATACACGCATTACTAGACCTCTAATCCCGTACGGCTCTACCGGCCCTACTATAATAGATAGAATGACAATGCTCCCTTAGTTCTACGTAGTCCGTAATGATAGAGTCTACCTTAACCACATCGAAGCCACTACGCTCGAGTAGATTGCGATAGCTAATAGAGAACTTATGCCCGCCCCGAAGTCTCTATCTAGTAAACCGAATATCTACGGTACTATAACTACGCCTTTCGCTACTAGTTTCCGTATAGATTTACTATCGCACCTAGCGAACGCAGTGTTAGGCTTCGAGTCCTACCGGAGTCCTCGGGTATAGGAGGAAATCGAGGTGCTCCTTAGCCTAGGCCGTATGAAATACATTACTACTACGCGCTACCGAATTGCGACCGCTATCCGGTGTGCTATATACGAGTTATTAAGCTATGAAATAGAGACCTTTAGAGATTAGTCGTATTTCTATCGAGAAGGGCTAAAGGACTGCTCGAGTGCTAGAAGTACCCCCTCTACCTATGAATTACCTATCGATAGGTAGTTGTAACGCGAAGAAGAGGCCGACGAATACGAGAAGGAAGGCGACCACTCGGAGGAGGAAATGCCGATGGCAAATAGCACTGCCCATAAGGCCTAAGAAGACTTTCGTATCATTCTCAACCGTTAGTTCCAAACGGACATAGGGCCGAGTGAGTAAAAACGCCTAAGATAGGCTCTTTAGTAGTAGGGGAGGAATGTAGTAGCGAACTGCTCGGCCGCTAGGGCACGTAATTACGACTAGCACGTGATATATATATAGATGATATCTTTAAGAGCATAGGAAGGAGAGGGGGGCATAAGGAGGCAGATATAGCTCCCCGGATAGAGAGACGAGTTTTACTATTAGGACAGTACTTCTATTCAAGGATCTTACCGACTAGTATCCTCTAAAACAACTAGTGTGTCAATACTATAAGCACTTTAGTTCAGAAGTCGTGCTTGTAAATGACCGCAACCACGCACGGAGAATCGAACCCTCCGCCACTTTAGTACTAAGCTAGTAAAGTCGTATCTTACTAGTATTATTCGGTAATTCTAGAACATCGCCCTTAGTTAGAATAATACCTTCTCGAACTAATATAGGTAGAGGTGTCTCTTTCCCCTATACTATAGAAATATTATCTCTACCCTTCTAGTAAGGTAGGTGATTATATTTCGTACTAGTTCGGGAGTGTTAATAGTAAATATAAGTATCTTAATATTAGGGTCACTTTCCGGAACCAATTCGGTATTAGTTTCTTTATTAGTATCTTTAATTACCCCTTAGTTCTCCTTATCGGAATTATTAGGTCTAGTTTCTTCGCCGTCCCTAGTCTTAGGTATTAGAGCCTATCGAGTAGTAGTGCCTAATTGTTTTTTAGTAGTAGGGGAGACGAGGTCGACATTCTCTACTCTCTTATATCCTTATTTTAAGAGTCGTTATAGATAGTACTCGAGGGCGTAAGTTTCGGCACACTCGTTACTAATCGACTCGGTAGTCTATTAAGAGTTTTTATCGTTCCTTCTACTCTAAAAGACTAAATACTTAGTCTTCTCTCTTCGCTTAGTTTTTAGGTCCTAGATGAGTTATCGTATATTAGTAGATTCTTAATTCTCTATTTCCCTTTATTCGCCTAGGTTAGTAGCTACTAGCTACTTATAGGACACCTAAGTATACCCTTATACTACTAGTTCGTCTAGGTATCTAACTAGTAATTAGTAAGCCTCGATCTTACTAGCTAATTTTCTAAAAATGAGTGCATCTCCTAGTACCTAGTCTAATTTACTTCCCTATTTGTACTTTTGCTAGTCGAGCTTACTAATTCGTTATATAAGCGAATCTCTAATTAGTGCGATTCCGTAAGTCCTTATAATTATTCTAATTACATTTAGTTCTCTTTTTTCCTTATTTATCTAGAGGTCTAGTCTCGGAACATCCCCTTCTATAGGTTATTCTTAAGTGTCGTTTTCTATTAGGATTTCCTAATTAAGGGTTCCTTTAGTTTAGTTATCGTCGACCTCTATATCCTCTAAAAGCATTATTATTAGTTAGTCCTCGTCTTCTTACTAACTATAGTAAAGTATTTTATAGTTCTCCTTCTTATATACTAATCGGCTTAATATATAGTAGAACTAAGCCTACTCCGTTTCTATTTTATAGAATAAATAGTTATCGTCTAAATATACTACCCTATAGTATAAAAGGGTTCGATATTCTAGAATCCGGTATAATGTGTATTCGGCCTAGAATATCTTTTACGTCACTCCGAGTTATCGTTATACCTTATTCTTTTAACGATAATCTCTTACGAAGTGGCCGAGGTAGCCTAGTTTACTATATCTATAACACTTCCTTACTTCCTACTTTTTCTTCCTAGTGTTATTAGTATTACCGAGGGTTTTCTTTCTTTTAGTTATGTCGATTTCTATTAGTTATAGTCTATAAGGGTCGTATTACTCCTAATTACGTCTACGAAATCCCTTCGAGGTAGTGTTGCTCCCTCTATAGCTACGAGGTACCCCTCTATAGTGTTTTTCTATCGACCTTTTAAATAACTTATCGTCTATCTCGATAGCTACGTCGTAGAGTTGTTCTAACGTTTCCGTCTCCCCTCTATACCTTATTAGCTCGTCCTTAACCGTGTCCTTTAAGCCACGTCGATATATAGTTATAAGGGAGGTATTGTTCTAGCTAGTAAGTTAGGAGTATTCTAAGAACTTAGCTATATAGTCCGTAGTAGAAGTCTTTTAGTTAAGGTGTTAGATTACTTGCTCTACTACGAGCTCTTTATTATTAACTCTAAAGATCCTTATTACTTATTTAGTAAACTTATTAAAGTCTATAAACATCTCTTTATAGTCTTCCTTCTTTAATAAGAACTTCGAGAGGTAAGGTTTAATCTAGTATTAAGCTTATCTACGTAGGTAGGTTATTATATATAGGGTTCTTTTATCGTACGGAGTTTCCTAGAATAGGAAGAATAGGGTGAGTTGATTAATCTAGTCCTATAGTCCCTAGTAGTCTCTATAGTATAAATCTAGTTTAGCTATAGTAGTCTTAATATCGTCGACCTTTCTAGTAGTTAATACTATACTTAGGGCGCGTCCGTATTCTCCTTCGTTAACTATCCTTAAGGGTGTTTAAAGTGTTAAGGCCTAAAGGTCTTAGGGTTGGTACTTATTAGGTAGTTAAAACATTAAAGAATAGTGTAGTAGTAGTACGTAAGTAGAATAGTGAATTCCAATTAGCGAGGCTATAATATGAGTTGAATATAGTGTTCGATAGGTGAATATCGGTTCCTATATACCTATAGCTAGGTTTATTAAGCGATAGTAACTAACGGGTGCAATAGTATCGCTTCTATCGGTCGTATCGGTCAGTTACGTAATAGGCTAGCCAACGCTAGAGGTTGTCTATTATTACGTCGGTTAGGTCGCTAGACCTTCCGTATTTAGTTAGATTATAATAAGGGTACTAGTTGGTAAGATCCTTATATAGAAGTCCTATCCTTATAGTAAAACTTGTCTATATATCTAGAGAGCTATACCTAATACTTCCTCGTCTCTTCTCCCCTCCTATACTCTTAAAGATATTATCTATACCTATTACGTACTGTAGTGGCGAACTGCTCGGCCGCTAGGGCACGTGATCACGACTGGCACGTGATATATATATAGATGATATCTTTGAGAGCACAGGAGGGAGAAGGGGGTATAAAGAGGCAGATATAGCTCCCCGGACAGAGAGACGAGTTTTTACCATTAGGACAGTACTTCTATTCAAAGATCTCACCGACTAGTATCCTCTAAAACAACTAGTGTGTCAATACTACAAGCACTTCAGTTTAGAAGTCGTGCTTGTGAATGACCGCAACCACGCACGGAGAATCGAACCCTCCGCCACTTCAGTACTAGTCGTAATCACGTGCCCTAGTGGCCGAGTAGTTCACTACTATAGTATATGAGTAGAATAGTAAATTCCAATTAGTAAGGCTATAATATAAGTTAAATATAGTATTCGATAGGCAAATATTAGTTCCTATATACCTAGAGTTATATTACTAAGCGATAGTAACTAGTGGGCGTGATAGTGTTAGTCACGTTAGTCATATTAGTTAGTCACGTAATAGGCTAGTCGATAGTAGTAGTCGCCTACTATTACGTTAGTTAGGTTACTAGACCTTCTGTGTTTAGTTAGATCGTAATAGTAGAATAGTGAATTCTAATTAGTAAGGCTATAATATGAGTTAAATATAGTGTTCGATAAGTGAACACTAGTTCCTATATACCTAGAGTTAGGTTCATTAAGCAATAGTAACTAATGTGTGCAATAGTGTCGCTCCTATTAGTCATATTAGCCTAGTCACGTAATAGACTAGCCAACGATAAAGGTTGCTCATAGTCGCGTCGGTCAAGTCGCTAGACCTTCCGCATTTAGTTAGATCGTAACACCCTGCCTCTACGATCCTCTAATACACTTTAGCCCCCTACTCTATACCGCTTAACTACACTATGAAATACGAACACTAGCCGTTTAGCTCCGCACTATTACTGCACTGTGAAATAATACTCGTTATTATCGATGGCTTGTTTCACGCGGCATCAAAATATAAATTTATTTGGGTTGCGGTGGCAGCTTGATCGCTGTCTACAGAACTAATTTAGGATGGAAATGTGTCCGTGCGCTTGCTATGAGACCTCTGACTAAATTGGAATTATTCATCCCCAAGTCGTCCGTACTTCGAACGGATAGACCGACAGGATACTTTTATGTAAAACAAACGACTTTTCAAAATGCGGCTGACCCTTTCTCCGACGACTGCATTACAACGTCTTCCCTATTCCTTCGGCTGCATGTCTTCCCAAAGCATCCAGATTTCCCATTCCCAGAAGCTCCAATACCGTAATGTCAAACCCAAGCGCCTGTCGCCACCAGCTTCGCATTTCAATACTAACCAGGGAGTCCATACCCAGCTGCGAAAGCGGGACGGCAGTATTCAGGTCCTCCTCAGAGCGGAGAAGAAAAGAGAATAGTTTTCGGCCGATCTCGCGCGCGAGAAATGTCACGGTCTCGTTCGTCCGTAACATCGCATGCGCGCCGCCTTCTTCTAAGGAGGCGGTCTTGACCCTTGCTAGGAACGCCTTGAGGCTATCGCCACTGCTACCATCATTGTCTGTGGAGTTGGATGAACCTGTGTCGTTGTGATAAAGCGCCATTCGTCTGTCCTTCCGGTGGAAAGCACGGTTCTCGGGGTTGCTTAGCGGCAATGTAGTCCCTAGTCCAATGATGAATGTATGTTTATCCACAAAGCCATTGGCAATTCCAATATCAGAGTCGGATTTATCAACTGCGGAGCACGTAGTCAATGCTGCCGAAATATATTGCAGTAACTCAAGCTCCATGACGCCCAGAGCGCAAGCTTGCTCCATCCTCTGCATCAAGTGATCGTCAAGCGAAGCGGCACCGACATCCATGACCGCTCCGATGTTAATCGAGGCAGCAGCGAGGCCAAGGCTAGTCCTGTACTGCACAAATGCGTCTAGGAACGTGTTTGCACCAGCGTAATTGGCTTGACCAGGCGTGCCCAGGGTACCAGACAACGAGGAAAACACGAGGAAGAAGTCGAGATCAAGGCCAGCTGCCAACGCAGCGTCGTGCAGGAGCCACGTACCGCGAACCTTTGGTTCAGATGCTGCAGTCCAGTCGTCGAAGGTCATATCCGGGAATCCCACGTCCCGTAGTACCATGGTACACTGCATGATTCCTTTCAGGAAAGGGCCGGCCGCCTCAATCGCGCGCGACACGTCGTCAGCGCTGGTAACGCTTCCCTTAATGAGGCATACTTCGCATCCCATGCTTTCGAGCTCACGCACAAAGTCGGCATCATCAGGGCCTTGACCAGCGCTCCTGGATAGAAAGAGCAATCGTCGTGTCCCGTGCTCGACAAGGTAGCGCGATACTGAGCGTCCCAGGCCACCGAGTCCTCCTACAAGTAGGTACGACGCCGAATTATTCAGCTGTAGTTTCTTAGGCACCTGGACTTGGGTCTTATTAGCAATATTGACGGTGCCGTCAGCACCTCGGATCGAAATGACAATCTTGCCGAGGTGGTGGCCTTGTTGCATGTATCGATACGCGTCCTGTATCAACGTAGCATCAAATTTGCTGATAGGTCTGATTGGCGCGATTTGGTCTTTCTGGTAGAAGCCCATGACCAATCGAAGCAACCTAAAATACAAATGTCAGCGGCTCGTGACTCTGGGAACAGGGGTTACTCCAGGGGTACTCACTCTTTGACCACATCTGGTCGCTTAGCCCTAAGGTCATCCAAATCTAAACAAGAATAGGTTCTATTAGCCAGAAAGACGTCCATATCAAGACGGCCGGCTCCAAGAAGATCGCGCTTTCCAATTTCAACCATAGTGCCGAACTCTGCCACGCATCGCCATGTCGCATGCAAGAGGTCGCCCGAAAGGGAATTCAGGACGAGGTCTACTCCTTTCCCTTGAGTTTCACGCATTAAAGCTTCCACGAAGGTACTGTCTCGCGAGCTGAAGATTCGATTCCTGGGCAATCGAATTGTGTCTATTAGATATGCAACCTTCTCCTGACTGCCCACGGTTGCATATATCTCCGCGCCGACCATGCGTGCAAGTTGAATGGCGGCGAGACCTACGCCACCACAAGCACTGTGGATGAGGACTGACTGTACCGAATTCAATCAATCAGCTGGGGCGCGAATTTGCGCTGCTTGACTTTGGATGACTCACCTGTCCTTTCTGCAAACGACCAATATTGAACAGTGAGAACACAGCTGTCGCAAAAACGGCAGGCATTGTTGCAGCATCTTCGAATGTTAAATTATCCGGAATTTTCTCACACAGCTTTTCGCACACTATAATGTGCGTCGCAAATGATCCGTTGCCTAAGAGCATTACGCGATCACCGGGGCGAAGATCCCTCACCTCGGAACCGACTTTACTGACTATACCACTGGATTCAAGGCCCAGACCTTGCTCGGGAAATGGAACGACCCCAAGGGCACATAAAACATCCTGTTCCGCTGTCAGTAGATGCTCGCATGGGCAAAGCCACCCACGTATGTGGGCCGTCGTGGGAAACTTACTCTGAAGTTTAGACCCGCAGCGTGGATCTGGACTTCTACTTCGTCTTTGGCCGGTAACTTTGACTCATGGGACAACCATTGTAAGGACGTCAGGCGACCAGGCATGGTCATGTCGAGCCGTACAGTGTCCTCGTGGTCCTCTGGGCGTGATTTGTTCGATATGAGCTGCTCTTTGAGCGAGAACGGGTAGAGGCGCGAAACGAGCACAATTCCATGATCGATGACATATTCGAACTCCGGCTTGAGCGATTCGTCCTCTTCTCGTCTTTGAAATCGTGCGAAAACATCGACGAGACGGCCGAGTGACGATTCTATGTCGTCCACTTCGCAAGTGGCAAAGTCGGCCAACATCTCGGTGCGAATTGTGCGTGCAGCACCGATGCTCTGTGCATAACGTGGATCGGAGCATCGAACATGAGATGGGCGTGTGACCCACATCATCCCCGATGTGCCAAGGGTTTGTACGAGGCTCTGGAAGGCCTTGTAGCGAGCCTCGGATATGTTTTCGAAGAATGGACAATCATAATCAAGAAGGCACAGCACATCTTGAGACTCCGGCGTTGTGTCGCCAAGGTGACAACGATGAACGTCGTAGCCCCTATCTTGCAGCTGGCGAGAAAGAGCATCAGCGTGGCCAGTCGCGTCGGATTCGTCGTAGAGAAGTGTCATCGTATTCTTTTTCTTAAGGGTTTCCAGCGCTGTCACTTTCCCGGCTGGAGTCGTTGCCACAATGACGGCACCAAGCTGATGGGGCTCTGGGCCGTCAAGTATAACAGCGTCGAGCCTATCGAAGCCAGCACTGGTCAATTCTTCTTTCCAGCGATATGGGGTCACGTAGGGTTCATTTGCTCGTCCGTCTAGCGACCCGCACCACCAGTCTGGGAGAATGCCCAAAACGAAGTTCGGCCATTTCGATGTCGAATGCAGGTCGTGAAGAAGAAGTTTTCCTTCAGGCGCCAGTAGGGTACGTACATTTCTCAGACTCTCACCGAGACTTCTAGTGGTGTGCAATACATGTGTAGCGATGATGAGATCGTACATCTCGCCATCAAAGCCTTGCTCGGATGGAGGCCTGTTGATGTCCAATGTTCGATAGTCAATGTTGCTGTGCTCTTTCAGCGAATCCTTCACGGAGGCAAAAAGTGCAGTGGAGATATCTGTAAAGGTGTACCGGCTAAACATGTTGTGGGGTGTTGGCCCTGGCAGACTCAGGTCTTGTAAAATGCTCGCTGTGGAGGTGCCCGTGCCAGCACCAATTTCTAATATACGCATGTTGGGCTTAGTGTGGCCCAGGTAGCGAATGAACTCGGATTTGTCGCATGACCCCATGGAGACGTACATTTTTTCGAGGGTGTCGTCGGCAGAAAATAAGTCCTGCGCCTCTGTTTGGCCGGAAACCAGGCCCGAGATGTTCAGGACGACCTTCTGCATGGCAACAGCACAGTCCACCACCGGTGTGCCCGAAAGCTCGTGAAGACGGACATCAATCTTCTGCATGATACTGTGATCGTCCAAAGCCATGATTCCTTGGTGCTGGTTGTCATCAACAACGAGTGCTTTCACTTGATCTTGAATCCAACCCTGGTACTTCTGCATGTGAGGCAGTTTTGCCTGATCCCCCTTTGTATGCCGATGCGAGTATACTATACACAGACGAGCTAACTCATCCAACAACGGAGTGTATAAATGACGAGGCAATGTTGGCTTGATGAGAGTTGTCACATCCTGGAAATCGATGTGTGGAGCCCATATCAGTCGCGCCGGGTGTTGAGACATGTCTTTCTCCGCTGACTCGACCGCCTGGAGTGGCGAAAGCCTCAAGTCATCCATCTGGAGAATGACTTTATTGTCTTGGATGACCTTTTGCGAGTGACCTATGATGTCACCAGTGGATTGAGGTAGTGTTGCCGCCGTCAGCAGCTTCATTTCGCCATGGGGCGAGGAGCGATGCAGGGTCATTGTACCAATCTTGGTAGGAACCCTTCGGTAAAGTTTTGCATCAGCATGACCCTTCAAGGCTGCAAAAAACACCGATTGAATGACAGCGTCCAGAGTTGTCGGGTGCAGATGATAATGCTCTTCGTCCCCAGTTGTTACAGCCCGTAAGTTGGCTGTTGCTATGTCCTGAGTGATACCGCATCTCGCGTCTTGAAGCAGCCTGAAGTGCGGACCAAATTGCAAGCCAGCTTTATCCATGTGGTTGTAGTATCGAAGCGACTCCAGCTTCCTGGGCAAGAACGGGACATCCTGCATCGTCACAGGCTCGCTGCTCTCGGATCTGGCTTGGCCGTCACAGTGTTTTATCCACATATGCCCGTTGTACGAGGATATTGTGAACTCCCACCACTCGCTGTCAAGAGAGTCCGTGAGACGAAGTGGGCGAAAGTTTGTGACCAGCTCAGTCTGCGTCCTCTTTGCGAGAATAAGGGCTGCGCTCAGTACCACGTTGCGCAATGTAAACCCACCTTGCACTCCACTAAGCTGTCTCATCGCTTCGCCAGCCATGGCGAGATACCCTGCGCAAGGTAAGATCATGTTATCCTCGATCTGGTGATCGCGAAGCCAGCTGGCGTCTTTGTCCACGTGGAGGAGATTACGCCAGCTAGGTTCCAGGCTGGTGGTCTCGAGCTGCCGCACTCCCAGCAGTGGATGGCTCGGGAATTGGCGAAATCGCCATTCGTGTGACATCCTGGATTCTTTCCAATGCTCGGTCTCATGGTCCCAGGCGTATGGCGGTAGGTCTGATAGACATCTACCAGGCTGCGTGAGCGTGCTGAAGTCAACTGGCACATTAAGCTCGAAAAGTTTTCCCACTGCGTTCAGGAACGACTCTACGCAGTCGTCGCCACGCGTCATGGCAGACACATAAGGAGCCGAACTAGAAACTTCCGCCAAGATCTGTCGAAGAGGACCAGCAAGCGCTGGGTGCGGCCCGACCTCCAAGAAGGCCACGTTCTCGGTTTCTTCGACAACCCGCGTGACAGCGGACCTAAAAAGTACGGTCGATTCGAGGTTCTTCTGCCAATACGCCGCGTCCAATGGACCGGTTTCCAGCTCTCCCGTCACACTAGAGAAAAAGGGTCTTCGAGGTGGCTTGCCGACCACGTCAACTTGCACTGCTGTGCGATACTTTTCGCCAATTTCTTGCATGTGGTGGGAGTGATAAGCTTTATCCACTTTGAGCAGTCTTGCGAGAGCTTCTGGATGAGACCTCTGAATTTGAGCCACAGCCGCGTGGATCTCTGAGGCATCCCCAGATAGCGTGATGCTTTTGTGTGAATTCTCACAGGCGACAACGACGTTTGGAGAGAGGAAGCCTTTCACATCCTCCCGGCTCAATCCAATCGCGGCCATAGCGCCTGGTTTCGTCTGCTGTTTGGCAGTGAGGCCGCGCTGCCATGCAACAATGATGGCTTCCCTTGCGGTGAGGGCCCCAGTGGCGTACGCAGCGGCAATTTCGCCACTGCTGTGGCCCACGACCGCAGCAGGCTCGATTCCCACGCCCTTGAAGAGCTCGATCAAAGCAATCTGGACTGCAGTACACAGTGGTTGAGATAGCTCCGCTGTCTGGACGCCTGAAGTTCGAGGCGGCTTGGTAAGTTCGCCTTCTAGTGTCCAAGGCGGTGTAGCCGGAGCCTGTGCGTCTCGTAGATGCTCGTCCAAAGAATGAATACACTTCCGGAAAGATAGATCAGACCTCATGAGCAGCTCTCGGCCCATCCTCGGCCATTGAGCCCCTTGGCCAGTGAAGACCATAACGAGGTTGGGGCGCTGTGCCGCTATTCTTCTACCTGAGGAGATCACAGCTGACCTATCGCTGCGAGCAACTATGAAAGCTCGGTGTGTAAGATGTTCTCTCCTATTGGAAAGCGTGTATGCCAAATTATGGAGATATTCTGACGCATTTGGTTCGTTGCATCTGCCGTTTACCAACGCTTGAAAAGTAGCTTTCATCCTTAACAAAGATGAGGACGAATTTGCAGATAATGGTATCAGCTGCGACATAGCCGTAGAGAAAGCTCCGGGTTGCGTGCGAGTATCATCAGGCGCGACAGTTTCATGACTATTGAGAACAGATTGACTGGTGCGAATGCTGCGGGCGGAGTCGATGATGACATGTGCATTGGTACCCCCGATTCCAAATGAGTTCACGCTGACTCGCTCGTAGCCTGTGGCTGGCCAAGGGATTGGCTCCAAAGGGACAGTCAAATTGCGTTCCTCGAAGGGGATTTTTGGATTTGGACTGGTAAACTTGATGTTCGGGGGGATGGTTTGATGTTCCAACGCGAGTACGGCCTTCATGAGCGACGTCAGGCCGGACGCGCCTTCGGAGTGACCGAGATTTGGCTTGACGGATCCAATGAACACGCCAGTGTCGCCGAACACACGGGCAACGGCGTTGACTTCGATGGGATCACCTATAGCGGTACCAGTACCGTGGCATTCAACATACGTCGTTTGAGAGAAGTCGGTAATACCAGCCTTCCGGTAGGCGGCTCTGATCATGGACTCTTGAGTGTCGGTGCTGGGATGCAAAATGCCCGGTGTCTTGCCGTCAGAGTTGATCATGGTGCTTCTAATCACCGCACGAACAGGGTTTCCGTCACGGACGGCAGCGGCAAGCGGTTTCACGTACACGGCCGTTATCGCCTCCCCTCGCGCGTATCCATTTGCGTCTGCGGAGAAAGTTTTGCACGATCCATCTGCAGATAGAACACCTTTCTCCGTCATGAAAGCTGTCATGGCCGGCGTCAAAATCAAGTTTGCCCCGCCTACGATGGCGGCCTCGCAGTCACCTCGCTGAACGGCAAGACAAGCCTCATGGAGACCGACGAGCGAAGAAGAGCAAGCGGTGCGAACCGTCATGCTAATGTTAAATGGAGTCAGTCACTGCTCAGGGTAATGAGATAAATGCTGCGTGCTTGGATACTAACCTCGGCCCTCGTATATCCATCTCGTAAGACACACGATTGGATAGCATGAAATCGCTATACCCATCAACCCTGTAAGGACCAGATTGAAGGGGATCGCGATTCTGCATTTCCAGCCACTGCACCATTCAGAGTCAGCTATTTCATTCCGGGACCCTTGTGCCGCCTCGGCGAACATCACATGGTAATAACGGATTTGCTTACGTCTTCTCCGTAAGATCCGATATAGCAGCCGATGCTTCGTCCCTTGAACCCAACTTCGCCGGCATCGTCGAAACACTCTCTAACTACCTCCAGCATACGACGCAGCTGGGGATCGGCACCTTCAAGCTCGGCACGAGTGAGAGAGAAGCGTGAACTGTCCAAAGCTCCCAAGCTTTCATCATCGTCAAGGAAGTAGCCATACTCAGTAGCGATCGTGCCAGGTCGCCCCGACGTGGAGTGATATGCTGAGATGTTGTATCGTGACTGCGGTACTCGGCTCCTCGCGTCGCCTTTGGCAAGGAGAAAATTCCAGAGTTGCTGAGGAGTTCTCAAGCCGCCAGGAAGACGGCAGGCCATGCCACAAATGGCAATCGGAGCATCTTCCCCAAGCCCAGTCTGGCCATCTGCGTTGGCTGTTTGCGACGATGAACCCTCGTGTAGCTTGGGGGATGCTGCGACGTTGATTGCCTCAGCACGACACTTCGCGTTACCACCGAGGTGGTCGTAAATTGGCCCATCAGTGGCTCCATTGATATGATGAGACTTTGTTCCGTTGACATGAAGACTTGATGTACCATTGACGTGGGAAAGGCGGTGCTCAGATGCTGGAGCTTCGGTGAACGGAGTCTCTTGCTCGGTAAGACTGACGACCGGCTGATTCTCGTCCGATGTCATTCTCAGCTGGCGGCGGGACAAAGATCCCATGAAAGTCTTGGTGGGGATATGATCTGAAGGTGTTCTAGAATAAGGGGGAAAGGCCGCGCCTTGGCTGTAGATGTAAAAAGACCTGGGAGCAGCCAGCTGAGACTTTATCGAGACTTGCGTAGTTTGTTGAGTAGAGACTTGTTTGACTAAAGCTAAAGAGCGGGCATTTCCACCAACAGTGCTACAGCCACTCGGTGAGTTTGCACATATGCAACAACATTGTTCGGCTGACTGCCGCAAGATGTTGGGACGCTAGCAGCGCAGAAGCCAAAATCACATATCTCGCCAACGCATAGTGTTGGAAGCCAAAACACTACCGATGGAATTTGTCATGAATCACGCGAAGTCTTTCGTGACCAATCCTGATCGTGATGATACCTTCCATAGTAGGCCTACTGCCTGTGATCTGATGCCTTGGTCCATGGAGAATGCATTGGACATGGTACCTGACTCAACACTGAGCTAACATAGGAGGCACAGGGGCTCATTGATATAAGTAGCCTGCATAATGGGTTGCTTGGTATTGAAGCGTCACCGGAATTTTCGCGAATGTTCACCAATAGATCGCCGAACTACCATAAGTGTCAAAAATGCGGCACCGCACGATTGCGCAGCTAATCTCGGCTTATATTCTAACACTCCCCGTAAGCCGTGATAGGGTTGCAAAACCGTGTAGAATGCAGAGGGTTTCGAGGCATACAACCTCAGTAAATAGCCTACTAAGGATTGACCTTACCCCAATGGGTTTTACATAGGAAGAATATACGTCTTGCATTTATACCGAGGATTTACGTAATGCGGGCTTATAAGCGACTTCACCGGCATGCTGCTTGCCGTAGCTGAAAGTATGGTCGAGGTCGTGCCATTTTGGGTAATTGTGCCGCACGGTGAGTGACCAGTAACACAGAAGATACTAGCACATACCAACTAGATACTAGATACAGTAGCTTAATGGTCGGTTCTAGCTAGCGCTACAGTAGTCTGAACAGGCGTTCGATATTGGAGCATCAAGGGTGTAAAGGGCGAGTGCCCTTAGGGTTCGGCATCGGCCCAGCCCGGCTTGGCCTATGCTTCCCCAGAATCCGTCCCCTTTTCCCCGGACTCCGGATTAGAATAGCCTCCCTCCTGTATCGAACCTGCTGTATACCACGCTGAGCCTCCGCGTACGCGTTGCTCGTCCCGTGATAAAGGGCCTCGCGGAGGTGGTTTCAAAGACTACTGCCTCCGACGGCCGTAATAGTGGGCCAAGGGCGCGTCTGGCCAAACCATCCCTTGTGCTGTGCCACCATCGCGCGCAAGTCGATCCCTAACTCTCTGCAGTGCTATCATCCTTCACATCACCTTCCTAAAACTGTCACACTCCGGCGTCTTGTGTAGAACGTCTCCGCTCCGGAAAGTTCCTAACCTGCATATCTCCACTCTTAGTCCCTCAACACGTTTTTGGCCACTGAAGAACGGTCTTGAGACAGCCGCACTGTAGCTCTAAGTCTGGTCGAAAAGTACGGCTTCTCGATTGATATTTCGCAAGCCGCCTGGATCTGCATTTTGTTGGATCGACCCACTCGCCATTCTGTTTCCTTGTATTGACGAGAGACCTGCAGCTTTCGCTTTCTCAGCCTCGTTATATTGGAGCCTCAATATATAATGCCTACTACTTCGGGTTCCTTTGTTGCCGAGTGGGCTAAAGCCCAGAAGCCAAGAGGGCCCAGCGTGAGGAACTCCTCAGTCTTCTATCGCAATCTCGAGGCGGAGCTAGATGCTCGCAGAATAAAACATGGGTGCATGTCTCTTCACACCATACCACCTGGCGCATCGGACTTCGCTTCCGCCGACACCCTCGGGCTAGGCTTTTCAGGTCTGCTTCGAGCTGAGTTCATGGAGGAACTTGCGCGTAATCCGGACTCTTGGCTGGGTGCTTGCGGAACCCGGCTCGCGTTCGGGAATACAACATACCTCGAGACACTCGAGTGTGAAGTCGCCGATTTCCATGGCGCTGAAACTGCAATGATTACCGTAAACGGAGGGCAAGCCAACGGCGCCATCTTTACCGCAATCCCTCGACCAGGCGACGCTATCGTATACGACGAATTCATCCATGCAACCGTACACGACGGAATGAAGAACAGCCTTGCTTTAGTAAAGAGGTCGTTCCGGCACAACAACGTGGAATCCTTTGTCGAGACGCTGTCCGAGATCCGCGCTTCTCAGCCTTTGATTAGCGACGGCCAGCGATGTGTTATTGTTGCTCTTGAAGGCATTTATAGCATGGATGGCGACACCCCACCGCTCCGAGAACTCGTTGCCGCGGCAAAGGAGGTGTTTCCAGAGGGTAACGTCCAGTTCTACATCGATGAAGCTCATTCGAACGGTACTCTGGGCCCGAAGGGCGCAGGGCTAGTGTGCGCTCTCGGGCTTGAGAAAGAGGTTGCCATTCGCATGGTATCATGCCCGAAGGCTCTGGCAGCTCATGGAGGTAAATTCTAATCTACTCTACAATTGCTATGACACTAGCTGGACTAACCGACCATTGAGGTATTATTCTTTGCAACAACACTGTCAAGACGATGATCTTGAATGAGTCCAGGAGCATCATGTTCTCAGGCGCGCCCAGTTTTCATATGCTGGCTGCGATTCGCGCTGGGTACAACCTCATGAAAACCGGAAAGACGCAAGAGGTAAGTCCTCGCAGGACTGTGGCATTTTGATGTACCATAGTAACTTATTATCCTAGGCTCAATTGAGAGTGGAACACCTCGTGAACTTGTTCATGGAAAGACTAACGTCTGATCCGGTGTGGGATCGAGCCAACGACGCGATGATTCTGCGCGTTCCTCTTTGGGACCTTGACGAAGAGGCGCAACCATTTGCAACTCACATTTGCCCCATCTTAACCCGCCCCAACACGAAGCACCATCTCTACCTTACATTTCACTTGCAGCTCGCAGGGTTCATCGTTTACCCAGTCTTCTTTCCCATTGTTCCCAAAGGGACGGAGAGAGTGAGGCTCATATTTCATGCCTCTCACAACGACGCTGAAATTGAAGCTTTGGCCGCATGTATATGTGCATGGGCCGAAGAGATGCTTAGCATTGATCAAGAGGGTGGTGACGGAATCAGACTTCCGAAGGCTGCACGTCAAGCTTACACTATGATTGAAACGGCGGATCTCAATTAAAAGAGGGCAATGAATGACTGAGCTACGGAATTTTCTCGTTTGCGTGAACAGAATTTAGAAGGAATTTTTCCGCTTGCAAATCCAAATGGCAATCATTCGTTCTTCTAAACAGTTCGATCCCATAGTAGTAAATACTGAGATTCTTCAAATGCCAGTTTTCGAATGTCATGCAGGTGAAAATTTCAATCATCCTAAGCCTATCGTTTGGCGGGGACAGGCAGGTTGATCTCGGTCGAGCTCAAAGAGATTCCCATCCTCAAGATCGAGTTCCCTCAAAGCTTGATTCCACACGAGCGATCTTGACTGTTGATCATCGCAATATGGCATGGCCTGCGCTTCCCATATCCGATTGAAGTATCTTCCCCCCACTTCGTTGCCCTTTCCCTCTTGCTCTATCTCCCCATTCGGACACGTCTTCGGACCGAAGGCCGCATTCACGATGGCGTAGCTTCCCTGCTCAGCAGATATAGCAAAAAGGTTTGCCAGCGTGGTAACCAGGATTGATTCCGGAAGCTGACGTATCCAGCTAATCCATCCCGGGGGTCTTGCAACATGCCATATGCCTGTGTTTGTGTAGCCTGGATGTACGCCATTGATCAAGATGTGGCTATATCGTTCAGACTCCGAGAGGCGATGTTGGAGCTCCGTCAGCCAGATCTGAAGGAAAAGCTTGTTATTGCAATAGAATTCTTCTCCCTTGCACCCATCACTGTTGAATTTGTCCATGTTCAAGGTGCCGAAGAACATCATGCAAGATGTGGTACAGACAACTCTTGGTCTCTCAGCTCGAGCTAACGACGAAAGCAAGCGAAGTGTAAGAAGGACATGTGAGAGGAAGTTGACTTGATGAACAATTTCGAAATTGTCTTCTGTCTTGACCAATATGCCTTGGGCGTCTCCGGGATTTCCGCCGATACCAGCGTTGTTACAAAGGATGTCGAGTGGCCGCTCTGTTCGGAGCCAGCGGTCAGCGAACGCGTTCACGCTGTGTAATGTAGCCATATCGACCTCCCACCATTCGATAATGGCTTTGTCGTGACCAGCCGCCTCACTTGCCATCTTGCACTCCATCGCAACATCTGCAGGCTGCATTTCATGAGATGGTGGATCACGGCAGGCGAGGACAATATTCGCGCCGCAGCGAGCAAAGGATAGAGCAGCCTCACGCCCGATGCCGTTGTTCGAGCCCGAAATTATGATCCATTTTCCTGTCAAGCCCCGCATGGGGACATCGTCGCAAGTCAGCCGTTGACGATTGGTTCCTTTGAGTGCCATTCGTATTCGCCAATACCACGGAGGGCTTGGTGCGAATGCCAAAGACTTGAGATTCTCATCGCCAAGGTTTTTGGGCTGCTTTCCTTTCATGTTCGTGGTAATGTGGTGCATTCAAGTTCCAGAAGAACGCGCAAAGCTGGCAGTCTGTTCAGCGTAGGGCGATTTGGGGTCTCACCGAAAAAGCTGCGTGGCGTAAAGATCGGGGGTTGTGCTACTCCCTGACAATCTTAGTAGACACATGCACCCAATCTCAACGTCTTGGTTCAAGAGGACACCAACAACAGAGAGTGCCGCCGCCTACTGAACTGGGAAATGATGCATTGGGAAGGTCTGTGGGTGCATTGGCGCGCGCAACTAGCAGCCGCCAGCGGCGAAGCTTGTAAGAGTTGTCGCAGCGTGCATGAACATGTCACTAGGTCAAAAATGCGGCACCGCACGTTTGTGCAGCTTATATTCTAACACACTAGCCTATTCCTTTGCTCACCGGCCGATGCGATGCAGGCTGACTGCATATGCCTCGAAGACCCACGACCAATTCCAAATCATCAGTTAGGGAAGTTGACCGAAAGCAATTCCGGTATGCCGTTTTTGCCGGAGGATGTCGAAACTCTAGACAACCATGTCGCACTGAAACCCTGGAAGCAATAATCACCGTCATACGTGGTCGCTATTGCTCGGCGTCTTCCAAACATTTTGCAGACATGGACGCACTCACGACGAACGGAATCGGGACCCGAGCGATGAACCTCGTCCGTCAAACATCAGTCATGACCGCACTCGCATCTGTGGGTGGTCTCTGGGGGGCATATCAACTGCAAAAGCTCGCTTCAGTTGTGTACCTCCACTTTCTACGCCCATGCTCGATCGACCAGTACGCAAAAGGATCGACGTCGACGTGGGCACTTGTCACCGGTTCCAGTGACGGCATCGGAAAAGGATTCGCCGAGGAACTTTGCCAACGCGGCTTCAATGTTGTCCTCCATGGCCGCAATCAAACGAAGCTGCAGGCCGTGAAGACCCAACTACTGGAAAAATGGCCGCAACGAGAGATACGTATCCTAGTTCTGGACGCTCTTACCGGAGTTCGCAGTGCCGCTGATCTACAGGAGGCTGCAAATCAATTGGAAGATCTCAACCTCAAGATTCTTGTCAACAACATAGGCGGGTCAGGAGGCCTGAAGCCAGCGTGGCTCCCTTTGGCTCAGCGCAAACCTGAGGATACTAGCTTGTTTCTCGATCTTAATGCAGCTTTCCCCACTGAGATCACTCGCGTGCTGTTGCCGCAACTCATCCGGAACGGGCCAGCTCTGATCTTGAGCGTTGGGAGCGTTTGTGGTGAAGTCGCCAGCCCGTACGCAAGTGTTTATGCTGGCGCCAAAGCATACAACAAAGCCTGGTCTCGTTCGCTCTCTCTGGAAATGGTAGCTGAGGGTCACAATGTTGAAGTATTGAATATACTGGTAGGAGAAGTATCTTCTGGTAGCCAGCCGCAAGAACTGAACTTCTTCTGTCCGAGCTCAAGGCGTATGGCCAAAGCTAGCCTTGACAAGGTCGGTTGTGGCAAAGACGTTGTTTGGGCCTATTGGCCTCACCAACTTCAGTTTGGTACCATTTTAAAGCTGCCTAGAGCCATCATGAACAGGATGATATTGTCAATGGTGCTAGAGGAGAAGGCCAAAGAAGAAAACGGGATGAAGAAGAAGCCGTAACCGCAAGACATGTTTATGGTCACGCTACTGGCTGTCACGTACATGCATATAGCTACAATTGACACCTGCAGTCCAAAGAGATCATCAAGCGTGAGTGCAGTAAAGTTCTAAGACGAAGAAGCCTCTAAATGCAATGACGAAACGTTTGGTGACTTCTTTCTACGCAGCTACTGCGCTCTGTGTGCCACCACCTGCATTCTCATCATCGTGGCTTGTTCTTCTCTTCTTCCAGATGCTACCCCCAGTCCAAATGGCAGTTGGTACTGATGTGGCCAAACTGATGATGCCCAGTATCAGTGTTGCGGTCCTCCATCCCGCTCGTTCAGTTACCAATCCGCCAAGCAATGGTCCAATCATGCTGCCAGCTGCCCACGACATATTAAACAGACTGTATGCTTGAGCGTACGCGCCGTTCTCGCCGAAGAACCCGGGAGGACGTCGCTGTGCTTTGGCGGCGACAGCGTACGCAATCTCTGCCATAATCGGGGTGATGACGCAACTCACTGCGATAGCGAACAACGCGAGTAGGGCACAGAGCAGAACCTTTTGATTCAGCGTATTTTGATCGACAAGTCGTAGTAGGATGAGGCATGGACATGCTCCTATAAACCCACCGGTAGCAAACCACCGGGGGCCAAATTTATCGCTGAGCTTGCCGACGACAGGTCCAATGAAAGAAACCACGACGATGGGCAGGAAAATTAACCCGGCACCAATCGAATTCCAATGGAATGTGTTGCGAACAAAGAGCGGTAAAATGGAATCAAAGGCCGTGAGTAGTGACGCTTGGATAGTGCAAGCCCACAAAGCGGCGAGGACTCTTCGAGACGAGAGGAGGTGTAGAATCGGTGGCAGGTGGCCCCGTATTTCCTTTCCAGAGCTGGCTGCATCGAGGGCCCGGATGCCCTGTGCGGACTGCACTTGCACGAGAGTCGATTTCAAGACTGTTGCCTCGGGTGGATCTTGCGCCTCCATTGGATCCCGAGTAAGTGCTTGGTCTGCTTCCGGCTCTGCTTGCGAATCCCCTTGAGGCACGTCATGTTGGACTTGAGGTTGTTCGGAGGGCAGCCACTGAAGAGCCGCCTTCTTCTCAACCATGATAAGTCGTAGCAGCATGTCAAGTCCAATCAGCCCAAAAGCCATGGCGAAGACGGCATTGTACCCGGCAGTCGCATAGACGATACCGCTAAGCATTGGGCCGACTAGAATGGCCAAGCTCATACTCAATCCAACGAATCCCATAGCTTCACCGACAGCATCAGGTCCAACAGTATCTACCAACAGCGCCAAGCCCACCACTCCCACGACTGCAGCACTGATTCCTTGCAGTACTCTTCCTGCAACCAAAACGCCAATGCTGTTCCCGATGAACAGCATTACAGTAGAGCCGGCCAGGGCCAGCAGCCCGAGAACGAATGGCATTCGTCGAGAAGTCGTCATGTCGGCAAGGTATCCGCAGAAGGGGGACGCAATCAAGGTGGCGGCGCCGTAGACGGCGAGGAAAATAGAGATCCATGTTTGTATTGAGTCTGGATTCACCCCAGAGCGCCTTGTCAAGGCAAAAGGCAGCACCGGCACGATGATTTCATAGATGAAGACATCGGTAAAGACTGCGGTAGAAACAGTAACAATGATGAAAGTTTTCGAGCTTCTGAACTTCAGAAAGACGGGAGGCTGGCTCGTGGACCCGAACAGCCAGGCGAGCATGGTTGGAGGACTTGGAATTCGACGCCCAAACGAGAGAGATGGGAAAAATCAGTGCAATATGTAGGGTAAGGTAAGTAGTAGCTGATGTGAACCCGCAGATAATTAGATTAAGCAACGCCGCATGCAAGAATCGTGCCACACCCATAGACCACCCTTTCTCCGGGGTCCGTGTTGGACAAGGATATGCGCGCATCGGGCAGGTCTAGGCCAAGGTAAGTCGCTAGCGTCATGCCTTCTAGGCGATAACAAGGCGCCGCCGTACAATTAACGCAGTCTTAAACTTTCCGCTCCCGGACCTGATGTTTGCCTATATCCGGAAGGATTCGGTTCTAAACGGGTCAGTAGTATTATTAAAACATGATATAGAGGAGCGAAACCGGTTATGCATGCTTTATATTTATTCGAGGGTAACCCATATTCCTAGAGTCATGAGCTGCTGACATTTGTATTTTAGGTTGCTTTAATTAGTTATAGGCTTCTACTAGAAAGAACAAATCACACTAATGAGACATATTTGTTACGATCTAACTAAGCACGGAAGGTCTGGCGACTTGACCGACGCGACAACGAGCGACCTCCAGCGTCGGCCGGCCTGTCACCGACGTGACCGACAGGAGCGGCGCCGTCGCGTACGTCGGTCACCATCGCTTAATAAACCTAACTCTAGGTGTATAGGAACTAGTGTTCGCTTATCGAACACCGTGTTCAACTCATGTTATAGCCTCACTAATTGGAATCCACTATTCTACTCACGTATCACTGCTACACTGTTCTTCAACGTTTCAACTACCCAACAAGTACCAACCCTAAGACCTTTAGGCCTTAACATAAAGGACCTATCGAGAGTCCTTCATTGAATAGTTCTGACTATAATACACTCTTTGGAATACACTGTCTTGCTATTACTGTGACCCTGTCGCCCTGCCTGAGATACACCGTTACACCCATATTGCAAATGCCAGGCAGGTTCACGCGGCTTTATGCATTTTATGCAGTGTGGATATGCTGCCCATTTCAGACGCAGATGTTTCCAGAACAGGTATTTCGAACCTCAACACCAATGATTGAACACCTCGCGACACTTGATGGTCCATATTTAACATGCAGCACTTTCCATTCCCCGGCAGCTCGTTCACTTTGACGTTTTACGAATCCGCGCGTGACATGAACCTGTTATTTCTGACCGACCCAGAACCTTGGTCGATGAGAACACGGACACTCGATCCAAATTGACTCTATAAACTCCACCTAACTTTTACAGATCGAACGTTTAGCATGTGAACGACGTTGCAACGTTGAGGTGAAACCTCAACTCATCCGCAACAGTCATTGTTCGTAGTCGATGAAACTCCACTTTCTTCAAATTAAGCTCAAGCAAGCAAGCTGACGGCTCTTGCTCCTTCCCCATCTTCTGCAAATCATCGGCAAGTGGAGGGTGCAGATATTCCAAGTAAAGTTCAAAGGAATGCATGAAATGTTGGGAACATCTCCAACGATTTGTTTCAACGGTTCGACTTGGCTTTGTTCTTCGTCCCTCGTTTCGTGGTACACATCCTTACCACATCGAGCAAAGGATCCGACATCAATCCTACGTCCCTGAACTTTCAAAATACAGCATGAAAAATGCAAACAAAGAATACAAATGAATGGGTAGTCATATGCACGATGGAAGTTTGATCATGATTGCGCTGCAAAACAAACATATATATGGTCTCGCACGTAGCCTCTTGAAAGATGGTGTAAAGAAACTCGCTCCAGCTTCACTAAGAATTTAATCAATCGTTAACAAACACGTCGCTCGTTCATTTCCAACATGTCTCCCACCATCGAGCAAGAGATCGATATCCAAACGGCACCCAAAACCCCTCCGCCAATATACAACAAATGCGGCCCAGCACCACCGTCATATCCTTTCCCTCCTTCATACCGCCAGAGTACAACCGGTACACCGAGCATCAACTCGACGACAAAGACACGCTACGATCAGAAGTGGGCTGCAGGCGAAATCACCATTTGTCTTCTTGTGGTGGGGTTCGTTATTACAGCCCTCGTCGCCGGGGTCGTGACGAACGTAACTCGGCATAATCCTTCTCTTCCACCTGTGCCGAGTTCAAATTCAACGCCGACAGTCGAGAGGTACAGTCGTGCGTTGCCTTTGCTGAGCAGAGGGGGTGATATGTTCCGTCGCGCGACGCTGGATTACGCAGAATCACTACATAGGCTGTGAATTCTTCTGACAAGGAAAGAAATTCGAATGAGGACGATTGGATTCGCTATATGAGCAAAAGATCCGGTATCCGACCAAGACGCAGCAATAAAAGGCTATATACGGACGAGAAACCCCATTGCGGGCGCGTGATAATCCATTTGTTAAGCCTTTCGCGTTTGAAGTAAAGCATTGTAAACTGTAAAATCCCAGTTCAAAGCTTTTCGAACGCGTAGGTATCCATCATATTAGAGCCAAGCAGTACCCTCAACGAGTACATTAGTCAACAAAATCGACATCTCTCTTCGTAGAACCGAACCCTGTGATGATTTTTCGAGCTCGAGGGCTTTTTCTCAAAGCCGGGATAGGATCTCTTCGTGATTACACGCAGCCAAGTCGCCGCCGGTGGAGAGATCATTGAGGACGATCTGCAGAGCCTTGATCTGCTTGGCCGTAGTGGTGACACGACCGGACATCGCAGCATAAGAGACTGCTGCATTGATGGTTGTGATTAGGGACAAGACGTTGGCGGAGAGCGGAGTTTCTGGCTTGCTGATGTCCTCCATATCTCGTAGGCCGAAGGGGTCGTCGAACCTGAAGTGTGACTCCATGGGGTCAAATTCAAGCTCCCCCTCGCTGTCATCAATCATAGTCTCGTCATCGACGTGACTGAGACCAGGGACCGACTCTGGAGTGTCATGAGTGACGACCATGTCAACATTGTTAGGGGTGGTGGCGACAGGAGTATTGCGCAGGCTGTCGATCAAAAAGATTGAAAATGGCGATCCGAGTGGCGAAGTTTTCGTGGGAGTACCATCAGTCCCATCATACACGGTACTGGAAAGTCCATTGGCAATATTAGTGTTAAGAGTTAGACCCTTCGATTTGCCACTGGATCTAGGAGCGGTAGCAGTGGGAGCAGGTGTGGCAGTATTGACACCCACACCAGCATAGTTTGTCATGCCAAAAGGACCAGTGTTGGGATCTGGGAAGAGCAACGCTGGTTCCATTTCATGAGTGGCCTGGTGGTAGTCGTTGAAGTTGAAACCAGCGTCAAAGCCAGCCATCGCAGGAGCGGTTGGCGAGAAGAAATGATAAGCGCTGGTGGGAGGGGGTGAAAGTTGGACGACAGGCTCTGGAACAGCAACAACGTTGACAGGGTGTCCGACCATATCAAGCTGGCGCTGTTGAGTCTTTTGAGTGGCATTTGAAGTGCGGCGACGGGTAGTGCGACGGCTACTGGCGTTACCACCGGGGGCACGGGACCTGTAAGACAGTAGTCAGTAAAAAATCCAATACTGGTATTGAGATACGTTTCTACTTGCCATCCTTTGACGAGGATGAGGTTCGGGTACTCGTTGCTGTCAAGGTGCACAGTCTGTACGTGACGGCGGAGGAACCAGGCAAACTTCCAGACGTGCTCAGCTCCCTCGCCAGTGCAAAAAGAACAGAAGCGCTCACAGCGTTCGATCGTGAGCTCTCCAGTAGTAGGCCAATTGTGGGCGTGCTCACCGGAAGCGGATTGCAGCTCGCAAGGCATGATCGACGACGAGTGGTTGGGCGATGTTGTAAGACGATGTGAATTTGGATTAATTCTTTCAGCTTGTAAATTGCGTTTCGATGGCAGTGGAAGTCTAATAAGTGTAATTGGAAGCTTTCCGATGGTAAGGCGAGTGAGAAGAGGTATGTGGAAACTGTCGATAAAGACTGCGTTTGTCGAGGTTGTGAAGAGTCCTTTTCGCTGTGCAGTGCGTGAATGTGTGAAACTTACATCACAGGGAGAGCTGTGCGTGAGCTTGTTTGAAGATGGACTGAATTGATTAAATGGTAGCGAATGTTGATAATGGACAGAATATGATGTACGAAGAAAAGGATGGACGGAGAAGAGAACGATGAGGAACTTTTGGTGGGAGAAAGAAAATATATTACCTCGCTGCGATTGTTGGACACTTTTCAATAGGAAAATATGAAAAATGGTGGCGGGTGGGTGGGTGGGTATCCAGCGTTTGTGGGCGCGGAAGTGAAGCAGAGGTGCAGCAGTACCCATATAGCTTCACTTGACTTACGGATTTCGATTTCAATCAACGCTCCCAACGGACAAAATAAAATCCAAGAATGAACACGTTATTTTGAAAATGGCTGTACTGCATCACAGATGCCTTCTGTCGGATGCTAGTGACAGGACAGAGCTCTGCAGCGGATGGTGAGATAATTCGTCGAAGCCAGAGGACTGGCGGAACAGCCATTGGCTTTCCACGTCGCCGTATAGTTCTAGCAGTTGATTACTTACGCTGTACGGAATCACCAACAAACTTAGGATGCAAGAGGATCGCATCGTTGCCATCATTGACCAGTTGTTCGGCGCCAAAGGCATAAAAGGATGATATCAGGGCGTGAAGGCTTATTCATAGTCGTACAACGTACATGGCAATATGGAACGTTTGAATCTATCTCGCGCGATTCTTCGGAAATTGATATGGGTCAAAAGAGAGGAAGGAATTAGTTCTCAAGGCAAAGGCATGTTGATGGTTTGATGTTCGCATGGGAGTAAAGCAAAGTGCAGTCGGGACGAAAGCGCGCTAGATAACGGGAACAGCCGGCCGGCAAACTCCAAGCTCTCTCCATCTCTTCAACAGGACCACGACATCGCCGCCTCACCACACCTCACCCACCTACCGCCATCCATCATGCTTGCCAGCCGTGTCGCCGCTCGCAGCGCCCGCGTGGCTGCACCGCGATTCCAGCCCGCCGCCACTCGCGGCTACGCTGAGGCCGCCAAGTCGGCCGTCAACAGCAAGCCTCCTGTCGCACTCTTCGGTCTCGATGGCACCTACGCCAGCGCTCTGGTACGCATCCCAATGGCACCGCGAAAAGGAGCATAGGGTCGGAAATTGGAAATGGAAGAGATATGGAATAGCTAACAATGGCTTTGGAAACACAGTACACCGCAGCCGCCAAGACCTCCACGCTCGACAGCGTCGCCAAAGCCCTCGAGAACCTTTCCGCCACCTTTAAGAAGGATGTCCGTCTGCAGGGCATCATGGCCGCCCCATCGCTTGACGCCAAGGACAAGTCCCAGATCATTGCCGAGCTTCAAAAGTCCACCGGCGACAAGGGCGAGACCCTAAAGAACTTCCTTGAGACTCTGGCCGAGAACAACCGTCTCTCTGTCCTCGAAGGTGTTTGCGAGAAGTTTGGTATCCTCATGTCTGCTTCCCGCGGTGAGGTTGAGATGACCATCACCTCGGCTGCCCCATTGGACGCCAAGATGCTCAAGCAGCTCGAGGCCGCTGTTGGTAAGAGCCAGTACGTTGGTCAGGGCAAGAAGCTGAAGGTTGTCCCAAAGGTAAGATCCATCATAAAACTCCATAAAACCTGAAGATTTCCAAGAGCCAACCGCTGACATCACAAATTACAGGTCAACCCAGATATTCGTGGTGGTTTGATCGTCGAGGTTGGCGACCGTACCATTGACCTTAGCGTCTCGTCCAAGATGGCGAAGATGAACAAGCTTCTATCCGACTCTTTGTAAATACTGTAGCGATAAAATGGAGGTGGATAAGAGCATTTCCTTGAGTTGAAACAAGAACATATCATACTATTAACTTGCATCCTCAATGCGCAAATCTGACGTCACGTGATCGTGGTCAATGAAACATGTGTACCGTTGATCATTTGCGATTTTGCCCTTCTGGCCAACACCCAATACCCATGTCTGTTGTAATTTCCATGAACATCGTGTGTTTGTAAAAAGGTTGAATTCGGATGATTTCTACAACGCAATACGCCTCCCAACGCCACGCTTGTCAACCCAGCTCCATATCCCAACATCAACGTGCAACAACAGATCTTCACACTCATTTAACCTTACTCATAACCGTCTCCATGCCCCGCTCACCACTCATAGCCGCCGCCCGATTCTTGACGCCGGAAAGCATACTCCTCTCGAAATCATCACGAGCGCGCAAAACGGCCTCGACCCATCCGATTTGTACATCCCAGTACTGCTGTTTCAAGCGCTCAAAGGACTCGGTGATGCCGTGGCCGCGGTCTGCAGAGAGGAGGTTTTCGAACGCGTTGACAGCGCGCCATTTGTCTTTGACTAGGTCCAGGGTGTCGGGGTGTGAGCTGAAGAAGGTGAAGACGGTTACGACGTCGGCTTTGATGCGTTCAGTGAAAGGATCTTGACGGCGGAATTTGGCGCCGCGGTTGCGGACGCTTCCTAGATATCGTACGAGGAGCGCGTCGGAGAGTTCTTCGACTAGGATACCGTGTAAGGCTGGGTGGAGGACTTGGGTGATGTTGTTTTCGCCTGATAGGTAATCTTCGAATGTGGTCGTGATTTGTGCCATGGTGCTGGTGGATTGGGCCGTGGCTTGTTGGTACCAGGTTGGAGTGAAGAAGGTTTTTGTGACGGAGCGGAAATCGGTGGTGAAGATGAGCGAGGCAAAGAGTGCCATGCAGTGAGTTGCGAGATCGACGTATCCGTTTGTCAGTGACTCGTGCTCGGCCAT
Organism: Acrodontium crateriforme; assembly: GCA_033807595.1. Taxonomy (NCBI): domain Eukaryota; kingdom Fungi; phylum Ascomycota; class Dothideomycetes; order Mycosphaerellales; family Teratosphaeriaceae; genus Acrodontium; species Acrodontium crateriforme. Next base: position 571,949 of record CP138593.1, on the reverse strand, counting down.
AACAGTTACAGCGTAAGCGGGGCTGACAAGTGGTTCGTAGTCGCTCTTAAAGCGTGTCAGGAATGAGGTGATGTTCAGCTCAGGTTGATCATCAATGTTAGTGATTTGATCGTTGGCAATGGCTGTCAGCCAGTCTTGGTAAGATGAAAGACCGTCAATGTCCGACGGATTGATCGCGGTTTCGGCCGCATTTTCAATCTTGCGGTATTCATCGTCGACCAGGCGTTCCCACATTTGCTGTCGAGATTTGAGCGCACGCATCATGGCATCTACGACGCCTTCAACTACATCTGGACGACCAGACGACTCAGCGACAGACAGTTGTTCGCGAAGCATGGTCCACATGTCACCCAAGCTTTTCGTGTGCAAACGACCATCTGCATCCAAGTCAAGACTGCCTTCTTCGCGTGAAGTAAATGTTCGGCGATCGCTGGTTGCCATCCGCGCCATCCATTCCTCGACAGCATTAGTGATGAGGTTTCGATATTCGCGGATCAAATCTCCTTCGCGGTCGTCAATGACATGCGGACTAAGGTCTTCCTCCTTCAAACCAAGTCGTTGCATCTTGCTGTAATACTTGGCCGTCCAGTTCAAGATGGCCAGCATATGAACAGGCGTGATATTGGCGTCATCTAATCGACCAACAAGGAAATCATGCATTAGTCGATGATAGATGTTGGTATATGTTCGGAAGATCTTCCACTTTTTCGGTGTGAGGTTCTGCATGCCGAGCTTAACGGTGTTGAGATCGTTGAAAAACCAGCGACACGCCTTTTCCAATTTATCTGGATCGTCCAAGAAAGCCTCAGTGACGGTTGCAAATTGTGCCTGAGCACTAGCCTCGACAGCCTGTAGGAACTTTTTCTTGTATCCACGTAATTCTCGCTGGCCCACGTTGATGCTCTTGAATCGACTCGCAACGTGAGAGAACTCTCTCTGCGCATCCTGTAACGCCTTGACTTGCTTGTCTTTCTTTTCTTCAGCCTCGATGACCAGCGCAAGGCGTACCACTAAACCATTGTTTTCCGCCTGAACTAAAGGAATAATGTTAATGCATGCTTGGCCTACATGTTCATCGAACCAATCCACAACGTCGTCCAGTTTTGTGAATAAATCTCTCATTGTCAAGTTTCCATCAATTGGTAAATTCTCAATCAATTCCAAGCCACCACGGCCTTCACTCGAGCTCCCACGCGCCTGCTCCATAGCACGATCTCGCATGTCCCTTAAGCCCGTCAATCCGTCGTGAATAGCCAGTAAATTCGGTTGATTCTCCAAATCTTCATCATCTTCGCGAAGCAACTCTTCCATCTCAGCCAGCCGCTGCGAGAACAAAAGCACACTCGCACTCATCTCCTCGACAGCGGCAAAGTTGCGCTGCATGACACTCATACGATTGATTTCCGGGAAATCGCGAATCATAGCTTGCGCCTCGGCGCACAGCTTGTCGATCTTGAGCATTTCATCTTTGATCAAGGCGACTGTCTTGTGCCCGTCAGCAATGCTGGCCATGCCGGCGCCTGTGACGGCGAGTTGGTCTGAGAGGCCGAGTTTCAGCTGCGCGTCGATTGCCGTCTTTTTCCGTATGAACTCGGACTTGAGTGAGGGGAGTTTGTCGAGGTCGTCGGGTGATCGTAGGAGCTCGGCCAATCTAGCGAGCGTGTCTTCGCTGGCGGTGCCATCGTTCATGGCTGTCTATTACGCCTGGGCGGCGCTGCTGAAGGCTGTTTGGTACGTTTCGGTAGAAGATCATGCGATCGATAAGGTGTGGTCTTTCCTTCCAGAATGTCGTTTGCAAGTCTGCGCAATGTAAAGGGCGCTCAATGCCATACAGCATATGTTATGATGGTTCCCCGAGCTGCTTCTGGGGAGAGTGGAGTAGTGAGCTAGCGGCGAAAGCGGACATGGACTTTTAGGACGACAAGATGTCTCGTGTACAGCATCTCATCGACAAGAAAACTTGCACAACTCTTGTCTCTGACAGCATTAATTCGAAAAACAACAACAATTCACTCAAATACCCAGCGAGGGCTTGCATCTAGTCCTCTTCCGGCATCAATCGCAACCAGAAGGTAGCGAAACTCCGACATTTCTGCCACACTCCTTCAACAAACTCCAACTCGTCCCAAACCGCCAAAATGTCCACACCAGCCACGAAATTCTTCCGCGTAACGCTCATGCGCTCGGCCATCGGTCTCCCAAAACGAACATCTGGCGTCCTAGCCGCACTCGGACTCCACCGCCGGCTACGAACCGTCTACCACCCCGTAACCCCCGACGTGGCCGGTCAGATTTTCGCCGTCAAAGAACTGGTCGATGTACAAGAGGTCGACAGGGCGTTGGATACACAGGAGATGCGCGAGCTGAGGAGACCTGAGAAGGGATTTTGGGTGGAGAAGAGAGTGAGGGCGAGTGGATGAGTAAAGGCTCAAATTGGGCCGTGTGGATATTTAAATGGCGAAGCGTCGTGTCGCGAGCAGAAAGACGCCTTGTATGATACATTGCAGCAGTAGGAAATATGACTGCGTGCTTCCTGAGCGGTCTGAAGACCAGATGACAAGGTTTAATTCTTGACGGCGCAGAAGGAGGATGAGGCTACAGCTTTGCGCGTGACGGCTGAGCAGGACGTTTTGCATGGAATTTGAATTGGAAGACGTTCAACTGCAATCGCAGGTGTATAAAATTTATGTATAGGGTATCTCCGCTTGAAAGCAGCACGACTAAACCACCTTCATCCCCGATATTATCTGTTCCTTAAATTCGTCATGCATTGTCTTCTTTCTGTGTTGCTACCACAGGCGCTTGTGCTTGTGATGAGGCGATGCTACCATTGGCAGCTCCATCATGACCACCAGTAGGGGCTCCTGTCGAACGTCCAGCTAAAGAGGGTGCGTTCAGCCTCTCTTCCAGAGCCATTAACGCTATAGCTCTTCGACGCTCTGCCTCTGCTCTGCGCCCACTACCGCCTCGACCATTCATGATGCTTGGTAGTCCATCCGATCTTGCAGCGACGTTCTCATTGCCTGCCACAATTGCCTCTTCGGAGAACGGTTTGAACAATTTCAGCTGCACCAAGGTTTCATAAATCCCATCGCATATAGGGGTCAAGAACGGTTGCATCATGTCAGGCCAAAAGGCTACAAAAGCAAAGGTATCACTGGCATCGCCACGCATCGTGCTTCCTTCGCCTGCTGTGGCCGTAGCACTCGCTCCAATATCAGAAAGTCTGTAGAAACGTAGATAGACCCAACTTGATAAAAAGCCAAAAAAGCTGAGCCATAATGCGGTGTCGGTGCCGAAAATCGGGCCGGAAAGCATATTCAGAGCCGTAAAGAGGGCGGGGAAGTGCTTTATTCGAACGCGGATGCTGCCACGGAAGAGTGAGACCGTGTGCTCGGGGACAAGCTGTTTGAGCGCAACGAGGAAGCCAGCTTCCAGAGCTACCAGACCTTGAATTGGCGTGGGGCTGCGAGGAGACGTTAATATTCGCACGTATAGTCGTGCAGAAATCACACATGATCCCTGTAAAGGATGGTTGCTTACTATTGAGGTGTGCCAGAGATGTGCCACAGAGTGTAGATGAGAAAGGTCAAGAAGTTGGGAACAACAGCAGTGACAGCCACGAAACGGCCAAACTCAGAACTGCCATAGGCGCGCTCCAGATATCGACCACCGGCCCAAAGCACGGCCAGACTAATAGACATGGACAAGACGTTGTTCTCCACGACTGGCGCAGTGACGAAGGTCCATGGGAATTTCAAGCTCTTTGGAGGCACCAGGACGAGGAATGGAATGGCCCATTGCGGCGAGGAGAGATAACTGGCGGCGGTGGTGAGGGCATCGAGGCCGGTGGAGGGCGACTGGGAGTCGAGGAAGTGATTCCAGGCACGAAAGCGCAGGGTTGCGTTGAGGGCCGAGAGCGCGACGAGGGCGAGGAGCAGGACGCGGGTGAGCGGCGGGAGGTTGAGACGAAGCGGCATCGTGACAATGCGAAGGCGAGTCAGGAGGTCATGTGTGTGTTGTTGTTTGTACTATCATCGTCAGGAGGAGCAGCAGCAGAGCAACGCCGCGCCCGGAGGTGTTGAAGGTGGCGGAGGATGAAGCATGTGAGGTTGCGTGGGTTGGAAGTGTCTGTGGCTGAACTTGGCCACTGTGGCTTGTCTGACTCTTTGTGTCTGTGTCCATCGTCAATCAATCCTCCCCCGTCGCCTTCGATTGGAGACTCATTCACGACCCACGCACGTCACCGCCAGCATCCGCCCACCACCACCACCACCACCACTTACGGACTTACTGACTGACTTACTCTCCCATCCATTCACATATCCTTCCCTTTCAATCGCACTCGGCTGCCGTGTCCACTCCCCTTTTCGTCTTCACACAGCAAACGCGCCGTCCTCGTCTCAGTCCGTCATAGCCCGCGGCCGCCACACAAGCCCGCCCATGCCGCCGCGCAGGAACTAGGGTTACAACCATTGTCTTAGAGGCCCGTCACCACTGCCCACAGCACCTTCCATCATCACACCCCACATTCCTCCTCCTCCTCCCCCTTCTCCTCCTTCTCCGCCGTCATGGCTGCCGGCGTCTTGCACTCCGACCATATCAATTACTTGATCCTGCGCTACCTGCAGGAGGCCGGCCATGAAAACGCCGCCGAGGCTCTATATCGCGACTGGCGTCGGCCCTACGAGTATCGGGATCCCGAGAGTCTGCCCTTTGCCCGCACCGTCAAGCGTCATGAACTCATATCGGTGGTGCAAGAAGGACTGCGACACGATGAATTGATGAGTCGTGTGAGCGACCACGGCCGTCAATTTCGCTGGACCCTGGATCATGCCGACGAAACAACCCTCGAAAATGGTACCTCTGGCTCGCGTCCGGTGAGCAGAGGCTGGAAGAAGAATCGGGGAAGCATCGCGATGCGTGCGCCGGATGAGTTTCCTACTCCTGTAGCGAAGAGACAGCGCAGAAGTGAGGGCAGCGACGGCATTCATCTCAACGGCGATCGCGATGCGATGGACGTGGATGCGACGTCCACCGCCGATGTCGAGGGTGAATACGAAGGTGATGCTCTTGCGTCGCCCGCCATTGGTTCCGAGGTTGAGGTCGTAGAGGCTCCAGAGAGATACGATTCGATGGACATTTCCACACAGACCGATGTACCTGATCGCCCCAAACCAGTCACCATATTGTGGAACGTTGATAAGCCTAATGCGACCATCTTGCACAACATTTGGAATTCGGACAAGGACCCAAAGAACGCAAACACATTACTGACTGTAGGTGAGGGTCTTTGCCGACTATATCAAATTCCCGAGAAGACAAGTGACGCCAAGCAGGTATGTTGTAACTCGACTCCCCCAATCTCAACTGGTCTCCTAACCTTTTGTCAACAGATGTCGCACCTTGATGATCCGAACATGCCATCAAATTCAATCATTACCGCCACAGCCTGGCATCCAGAAGGGCACACTGCCACATGCGCTGTTGACAGTATTCACGAGCATCCAGACGGAAAACAAAAGAATGAACAGTTTTTAATCAACCACAACCGAGATCGTGGAAGCTCTATCATCCCGTCTGGCCCAAGTCTACTCTCACCACCGGGAGTAGTACTTTGTCTTCGATACAGCCCTGATGGGAGCCATTTAATTGATTTGAGAACTAATATGAAGCGCGGACTTGTACAGATATGGAAGACCCCAGATTCCAATGAATTACCTACAGAACCTGTTGCATGGCGTGTATTTGAGCATCCAGTTTTTGACGCTTGCTGGCGCACCAACAGCTCATTCGTTGTGTGCGGAGACTCGATTCTCGACCTGTACGAGCTCAATTTTGAGAAGCGAATTTATCATGCTTTCACTGCCGAGACCATTGCGATTCAGGGCCTGACACAAGGCACGGTACTTGATATGCCCAGTGAAAGAAAATGGGAAAAACTTCGTCTTCACAGTAACAATGGCCCTACCGTGGTTGCATCGAGTGAGGACGGTAACCTGTTGGCCATCTTGGGAGGACCTGATTTCAGATTTTATACTGAAATTGCACTTCCTGAAGGTCAGCTCACTGGCCTTGCATTCTCCAGCATGACCTGCCACAACAGGCCTCGCGCGCTGTTGGCTGCTGCATTCGTTGAGGGCTTCTGTAATGTATACGCAATTCCCACCGACTTGTCCAAAGCTGCTGGTGTGGAAAGCCGTCCTGAAGAATTGACGTTGGAGCTTGCCGGTGGTCCCGCTCTTGCTCTCGCCTGGAGCCCAAGCGGCAAGTATCTCGCTGTGGGAGGAACACAATCTGTGCAAATATGGCAAGAAGACACAATCTGCAATGCTCTATTTTTCGAACGGCCATCCAGCCGGAACGGCGACGCAGCCACGGAAGACAAATCGCTTGTGCCACGCAAGAACGTGCGCTCGCCTTCGGCTAATCCACTTATTACTTGGCATCCTGATGCCGGATCGTGGAGTATACATCAAGGTCGTAATGGCGAGATTAATTGTGATGCCAAAGAGGTGGCCGAACCAAGTCTAAGTTGGAGTGCAGATGGAGAAAGCTTGGCGTTTGCCGTGGAAAAAAGGGTGAGTTCTATCTGACTCGTGTCTCTCCGCGATCGCCATCAGTCTTACTAATCATGACTCTCAGATCGCAATCTTACGCTTTGAGACACCGTTACACAAGACGACCTCGACCACCACCGAGGGAGTAGAAGTCAATGGAAATGGCAATGGCAATGGCAAATCGAGCCCTTAGAAGGAGATCGAACGCTGCCACCAAATGAAACGCCATTTACGAAGTCCACGAAGTCCGAACCTGGCCATGCGAAGCACGAAAATTCCATTCTCACCTCAGTATCGCGCAAGTGGTCCCGTAATGCCGCTGGAAACAGATCCGCCAAAGACGCCGGGAGTACGTCGCGGAATCGCGCGCGCAGTGCGCAAAACCGGCCATGCAAAATAGAACTATTAAGCTATTCTGAATCAATTTCATGACGCCGCACTACGAGGAGGCCAAACGCAAGTGGGAGCTGCTGAGAGGAGTTTTCAATCAGTCATACCTCCAATACACTTTGCTTGCCGAGCAGTTGCAGCAAACCTGCAGTGTACTTTCTTTTGCTCCCCGTGTTAAAATATGAGCAGAGGCTACGGCCACGAGGTCGACTAATGAAGTTTACCGAATGACTAATGAATGTATTCCTAAGGCCAACGAAGAACCGATTGGAGAACAGAAAGTTCTTTGATGGAGTATTGAACAAAAGGGGCACGACATCAAGTGCATTTGAACTAGTATTGTTGGGCCTACTATAGACTGGTAATGTTGAATACAAAGTACATAATAGAATCTTTGAAAATACCGATACAACTGTCGGTGATATGAATTTTGTTCCAATTAATGAACGGTTGCCCATCACGTAACTGCGAACACTTGGCGCAAAATCGCCCTGTGAACATCTTTGTTAGGCAACCAAAAACCTATCAAACCCAGCACAACCTGATAGGCTAATAATGCCACCAGATATTGTTCGCCATCATGTCGACCTTCGACGGCCATGTTGCTGAATTCCCGGACATCCGCATCGACTACTTCTGCCAACCACGTAATCCAGACCCGGCCTCTCGCCCTGTCCTCGCCTACTTTCTGTCGCATGTACACACCGATCATACCGTGGGCCTAGAAACATGCAACTCGCCATTTGTGTACTGCTCACCGGCGACGCGGGCCATTCTCCTGCGTTTGGAAAAATACCCACACCGCATGAATTTTGCGAAGGGCATTCTCGAAACACGCAAGCAGACTTTCCGGCCGCAGACAAAATTGCTCAAGGCTATTCCGCTTGAGACACCTACTGTTATTGAGCTCGCGCCCGGGAAGAAGATTCGAGTTACGTTGTTTGATGCGAATCACTGTATTGGCGCCTGTATGTTCTTGATTGAAGGTGATGGCAAGGCAATCATTTACACAGGCGATATTCGCTCGGAGAGATGGTGGGTGGATTCGTTGATGAGACATCCGGTGTTGATTCCATACATTGCTTCTTCTGGTAAGAGACCGATCAAGAGACTGGATTGTGTCTATTTTGACTCTACGTATGTCGCCAGTGGCAAAAAGGACCCTTGCCTACAGTTCCCTTCCAAGGCTGAAGGGATCGCAGAGATGCTTGAAAAAGTTGCTAATTATCCCAAAGATACGCTTTTTTATTTCGATTCGTGGACTTTCGGGTATGAGGATGTCTGGGAAGCGTTGTCGGCCTTCCTGGGCGAGCAGATCCATGTTGATGAATATCGATTTGGCTTGTTCAAGGCTTTGCTCAACAGCAAAGACGTGATGGCTCGTGAGACTTCTCGTTTCATGGGATTTGTCTGCGGTAATCATGTGCAGAAGGGGTGTTTGACGCTGCAGAAAACCAGATTGCACAGCTGTGAATGGGGCACAGGTTGTGAAATCTTCGGGAAAGGTAAGCAATATCTTCCTCATGAGAGGCTCGTCCTCGTACTAATTGGAGTAGAATTTGTTCGCATCACTCCAATCATCACACGACATGACGGCGTGGAAGTTATTGAATCCGGCTGCGGTGGTGGACAAGGCGATATGGATCAACGCCATGAACTTGATGTTGCAGACACGGCTCTTGTTGGTCAGCTCATGGCACTGTGTGCAAGTCGTCTTAAAGACGAGCCACAGAGACTGGCCACCGTATTAACATTCCTTAGTTCCATCATTGGTGGAAAAGTTCAGTCACTGTCACTAAAAGGAACGCTGTTTCGTGACGAGGCCACTCAAACGAATGACGGCGATGGAGAAGACACCAGCAGTCTTTCCATTGACCGAATCGTCCTTGCTCTTCTTGACCTTGTCGCAAAGCAGGCAAAGAAGCCGGAAGAAGATGAAGAAATCCCCTCAAAGCCATCACGGAATCGCCTTCGACCAGACGGCTTGCCCAGAAAAATCACATTCCCATATTCCCGACATGCATCATATAATGAACTTTGCATGTTGCTGGAAGCGTTCAAACCGACCGAACTCTTTCCCTGCACCGTTGACTTTGAGAATTGGACTCCAGAGGCATCAATGAGCTTTCTCTTCGGCCACCTTTACACGGATGACACGAAATTCAGACACGATCAGATGATGCTTAGGCTTAAGCGAGGCTCGAAACCGGGGGTTCGTCGTTCGGCAGCAACACATGCTAGAAATATCTCGAAAGATCCGATCGGACCTGTGTCGGTTAATGAACAATCTCGACGAGATGGTGCTGGCATTGAAGTTGAGTCGAGTGAACTGCAGGATGTCGACTCGCCTCTTGACAACCGCAAGAGGAAATTTGAACAGGTAGAACTCCAGCGAAAGCCAACAATAAGTGTGAAAGCAAAAGCCAAATGTGCACCTTCTGGTGCAGTGGGTTCTTCTGTTGTTCAGATGCATACAGAAGCTCTACCTTCGTCTACCGCCGACCTTCTTACGTCGTCTCCACCTTACGAAATTGATGATTCTGTTATTTTGCCCACTTCAAAAACAGGCGATGCAATTGACGAAGACGCAATTAATACCACTGCAGAAATGAGATGCACGCCTACAAAGAGTTCGGAATGGAATTTCGATGCCTTAGACGAGCCTACGACGGAGGACGAGCTTTCAGCAACAGATACCCCCAAACGGCTCAAGGCGAGCGATCTAAGAGGTGCATTAAAACAGGAAGTTTGGAACGCTGTTTTAGGCATCGGCGACCTAAGCTGGGCAGATATCGGACTTGTCAGTACGGGCGGACATCAGGAGAGAGAGGAAGAATTGTAATGTTTAATATTGGTAGATTGATTGTTGACCAGCTCATTACGTAGCTCTGAATTATGAAGTTACGAATATCATGACGAATTTCAGCGAGAATACATGTGCTTCAACGGGCTCTTCATCCATTGTAGAATATCAAGGTCGAGTTCATGGACAAAGTCATCGATCACATAGTAAGGTATTGAGCAGAATTATCTTGGTTCGAAGCTACCTAGTCACCCCGATGCGATGACAGTGGACATCACAAAAGTATAAGAAACGGCAGACATTTCACGAGACGCTTCTCAACGGACCATAATCAAGTTTGGAACAAAAGCAAGAGAAATTCTTGGCTGCTGCTTTTGTCGTGCAACACCTGCCAATGCGAATTCGGGTAAAAGCACTGGTATTAGACATGGTCAAGATCCCATCGTGGGGGAGCATACACATAGACTTAGGGTTAGACAGGGGATAGGGGGTTATTTAGGTTAGTGATATGTAGCAGGTATATGGGAGATTACGCTCTAGTGGAAAGTTAAGATGGCGATGGAAATCTTTGTCGTGAATTTCACATTTACGGACTCGTTATGCTTAGGTTGGAGAATAAGGCAAGTTGTCAAATGGGAAGAATTTGTTGTTATGTTGGAAGATTGGCCAAGATAAGAAGAGCAAATGCAAGTCGAAAGACGACAGGGCTGTAATCAATAAATAAATAAAGTACGGACGTGGCTGTGCGCGATCGCCGGGTGTGGCGTGGCCCGTGGCCCTGATCCGGTCTGGAACTAAACTGGACGGCTGCGCAGTGACGATGGAATCCAGCTTTCGTCCGCCAACGAACATCTCACCCATAACTATATTGATTATCCTCTCCTCTCTGCCTCCACCGCCAGCTTTGGCGGATAGCTGGTCTTCTTGACAAATATGCATCAGAGTTCGCATACTTATCTAATCCACTTGCGATCGCCCACGACCATTTTCGCGTCCAATACGCGCGACGACATCCATCTATTTGAAAAACTTCAATTTATCCCTACCTGGACTTGATTCGCCGCCCATCTGCTCTGGCATAATGTTTCGTCTTTCTCTCGGCCCGTTGAATAGGCCTCTCCGGGCTGTCCGACGACAATTCCCGCCTTGGAATTTTATTACTATCCATTACTTCTACTTTATCGTCACCTGTCTTGTCTCTGGGCTGATCTTATGGGGCTCGGCAACACCTTTTCGCAGCTTGACTTTTGTTGACAGTTTGTTCTTGGCTGTTTCTGCCATGTCTCTGGCTGGCTTGAATACTGTCAATCTGTCCACCCTGAACACTTTCCAGCAATTCGTTCTCTTTCTCCTCATCTTAATGGGCTCGGCTATTTTTGTCTCGGCTTTTGTGGTACATGTCAGACGAAGAGCTTTTGAACGGAAATTTCGCGATGTTGCTATGGAGCGGCGACGTCAAAGGCGCAGTAGAAGTCGTTCACGGGGGAGGACGTGGTCGTTCAGACGAAGATCACTCGATACATCGTTTACGACATCCACTCAGGACGATAAAAAGAGTAATTCAGCATATGCAAACTCAACCGCGCCGGAAAATACGGTCGAGCCAATACGCACGATTGAAGAGAAGAGCCCTGCTCGACCTGAAACTCCACCAGAACGAAGAGGCGAACCCGAGATGAACGGCATTTCTAGTGCCACTGGTGAGCAGCTCAACGAATTTGCCATTTCAGACTCAGAAAGTGAGTTTGCAGCATCTGGCCAACCCCAGCAATCCATAACATTTCGCGGGGACACTCGTTTCGCTGCTGGTCATCCTGCAACTTCACCCGGTCCACCAAAATCTGTGAGACGACCAATGCTAGGATTTCTCAACATGCAAGGTGTTGGCGCTCGTCCGGAGAGCAGTCTACGCCTAAGGACGCCCACGATTACCGATGAGCAAATGCTTGAGCGTCCGCCAGTGCTTTCTGCCAAGTTGGGCTCTGGTCTCGATTGGCTTCGAGGCAGCACCCGGGGCTGGACTGCGCGAAACAGTCAGTTTCATGGCCTTTCTGACAAGGAGCGCGAGAAGCTGGGCGGCTACGAATACCGTGCTGTACAGTTTTTGGCTTGGGTCGTGCCGGCTTATTTCATCCTTTGGCAACTACTTGGTTGCTTAGGCTGTGCAGCCTGGGTGGCCTACCATCGGTCGGAAATTGCACAGGCTAATGGGCTGAATCCATGGTGGGTGGGAGCTTTCAATGCGGTTTCTGCCTTTAACAACTCAGGCATGAGCTTACTTGACGCTAACATGACAGCCTTTCAAAATGCCTGCGTACGAGTGCCTGTTCAAATCACTGATGTTCGTGCTAATCATTGAGTAGTATCTTTTGATCACCATGTCGCTGTTGATCCTGGCTGGTAATACCTGCTATCCGATCTTCCTCCGACTTATCGTCTGGTGCATGTGGAAAACCATCAACAATTTAGAAGACGAGGTCTGGCAAGAACGAGCAAGAACTCTTCGTTTCTTACTCGATCATCCTCGAAGATGCTACACAAACATGTTCCCGGCCCAGCACACTTGGTGGCTGCTTGTGGCCGTCATCGTTCTAAACGGCATCGACTGGGCAGCGTTCGAAATTCTCAACATCGGCAACGTGACGCTGAACGACTCCCTATCAGTCGGACTTCGCGTCATAGATGGTCTCTTCCAAGCGTTCGCCGTGCGTAGTGGAGGCTTTTACGTCGTCACCATCCCAAATCTACGCATTGGCTTGCTCGTGCTCTATGTCATCATGATGTACATCTCCGTCTACCCAGTCGTAATCACCATGCGCAACAGCAACGTCTACGAAGAGCGTTCACTAGGCATCTACGCTGAAGACGAACCACAAACCGATCAAACCGCCATCGACCCATCAACCGACAAAGTCACCGACCACCCCGTCCTCCGCCACGCACGAACCCTCCTCGCCACCGCCCACGGCGGCGTCAACGCCCAATCGAACGCGCACTTTGTCGGCCAACAACTCCGCGCCCAACTCTCCCACGACGCCTGGATCATCGCCGTAGCCCTCTTCCTAATCATGATCATCGAATCCTCCCAATTCGAAAGCAATCCCGCCGTCTTCAGCGTCTTCAACTTCCTCTTCGAAATCGTCTCTGCGTATGGCTGCGTCGGCATTTCCGTCGGCGTCCCCTGGGCCGCGTACAGTTTCTGCGGCACCTGGCATACCCTCTCCAAACTGATTCTTTGCGTCGTCATGCTCAGAGGTCGTCATCGGGGTTTGCCTGTTGCTATTGATAAGGCTGTTTTGTTGCCCGGGGAAGAAATGGGAATGGCGGAAGAGGAGGATGGGAGGATTCGTTTGGCGAGGACGAGGAGTATGGGTACGATTCGAGGCGAGGAGGTTTAGAACTTTAATTTGTGAGAATCTTTGTTGATTTTGGCTTTTTAGTTTATTTTCTAGATTTGTCGTTTTGACGTGTTGCGTCTCTGTTGATAATCAATCAACTCCATCTCGTCCATCATCACATCAATCATCTCACGAGCACCAAAACGTAGAGAAAAAAAAGCACAAGAGCTAAAATATGAATTATATGACTTTACCAAAAGGCTAATCTATGCTTGAGGAAAAAAAACCCCCATCCATCAGGAATTATTCAAATCCTCGACTGGGAAAAAACAAAATCTCCACAAAACCCAAAACTCCACGCAATCGTAGCACCCATTAGCGCAAAAGGGGTGTCAGTCGACTTTGATCGCGCCGTAAATGCGGCGAACAAAGGCGTAAGCGGCCAGGAACCCTATTGTTCCTGTTAAAAGGCCATAGACGACGCAGGCGAGGAAACTGTAGGCGAAGAAAAGACCGGTTGATACGTAGCCTGTGATGTGCAGGTGGTAGAAGTAGTAGTAGATGCAGTAAGCGAAAATCCAGATACTCGAGGCACCGCCGAGGAAGAAGGATTGCCACCACCAGTGGTAATTCTGCGAGGATGTGTTAGTCGTTTTTCGATTTTCTGGACATTTTGTGTAGACTTACCTCTGAACATAGCTGAATATAGACAGCTATGACTGTAGTTTCCATGACGGCTAAAATTAGAATAGTAGAGATGACGGCCAAAAATCCAAAAACGTAGTAGTAGCCACTTTTATCCTGGAAGACACTGCGGAAAACAAAAAGCAACTCGATGAAGATGACGGCAAATGGAACCAGACCAGCCAGGAGGATGGCTTGCACTTTGCGTCCGTGCCATGCTTGTTGGGGAATCTGGCGAGGAATGACGTTTGCTTTGATGGGGTGCGAGTATGCGCCTCCTCGTACGAAACCATACCAGCTTCCAGCGTAGACGAGTGGGATTTGAACGAGAAGCCAGAGGGCAACAAGAGCGATGAGAGTGCTGAGAGGAATAGCCGTTGAGGATGCCTGGGCCCAGACGAACAGGTTAAGCACAAAGGTTGTGGCAAACAGGAGACCAGGGAAAAGTGTGGCTGTGACGACAGCGTTGTGTTTCCACTGGCTGCCGCCAAAAGTCTTGTAGATGCGTGCGCTGAAGTAGCCCGAGCAAAGACCTGCAATCAAAAAGAGAGCCATACCGACAGAGACAAAGCCGCCGCGGAACGAAGGGTTCAGAATACCGAGGCAAGATAATGCTACCAGACCAACAGCCATGAAGACAAGTTGCATGCCAGAACCGACCAATGGAGCCAAGAGTTTACCATGAGCCGGTTGGCGAAACACATCGCCATGAACCAATTTCCAGCCTGTAATATCTTCCGGAATCTCATCGTCCGAGTTGGCATCGTCTGCCATCTCGCTGTCGACCTTTTCAAGAAGACCGCCTTTCTCGCCGCTTCTGCGAGGAGAGCGAATTTTGCCGAGCTTCAAAGGACGAAGCTTGCCGTCTTCAAGGCCGTCCTTGTAACCTTTGATATCACCTCGAATTGTTCGGGTGAAAATTACGGCCACGACAATCGTCAAAAGGCCAGAGATAATGATAGAGTTAATGATTGCCAACCAGTGGATCTTGGAGCTATCGTCCTGGTTGACGAAATAGAGATCCCAGCGGTTCGACCATTCAATGCTCTCATCTTCACGGAAATAGACGCTGTAAGTGTAGGGAATCGTAAGCGTGGCACCATCGTCGGAAAAGTTGAACTCGTCCGGAATTGGAGCCTGCTCCTCGTTGCGGTCCATTGTCGTAGCATTAGTGGAATTTTGCTTCATCGTCAACTCTAATCCAGTTCGTACATTGTGTAGGTTCGTCGGGAGTCCAGACGAATCACGGTTTTCAGCTTCGATAGATTTTGCATACACTTCAAATCCAACAATTACTCTCCTTCCATGCTCGCCGTCTTTGCCAGGAGCGCGTCGGTGCCTGATGACAATTGTGACGTGGTTGTTCAAGAAATAACGAGGCAATCCCGTATCCAGAGACACGTCCTCGTATCCCATCTTGAAGCCCGCAGCGTAGTATTTCCGCTCCTTGTCCACGCTCACAAAGCTCGTTGCACCAGGGAGATTATCCACAATCCATTCTGCGACATATCCGTTCTTGACGATTTTGATTGCATTGCGCAAAGCAGCACGATCAATAGTCTGGCTGCACAAGTATCGTGCTTCCTCGTCTTTGCCCATTGCTAGCTCATAACCTGAAACCATTATCCGATCTCCTCGCAAAACCTCTCCCAAGTTGAGCGCGACATTTGATCCAGAGATGAGGCCAGTGCCAGGTCGTGGGCGGCCCGAAGGATTGCATACAAAGGGGAGCTCGGAATAGGCATGCTGAATTTGAGTGTTGTCGCTGAACACTTTATTCACGAAGAGGGGAATAGACTCATCATCTGCATACGACTTGATCGAGTAACCTAATGGTGGTCAGCAGATCCGCGGCCAAAGATTGCATTCGTCGTATGGCAAACGTGTACCTGGAACGTAAAAAGCGCGAGCGAGCTGCAGGAACAGGACGACGATGGCGCAACAGCTCACTCGCATGTGGCCCATGGTGGCTGGACTACCCCGTGCTCAAGCAGTCAACCTTTTAAAGACCAAAATGTCTCCAATCCAAGGTATAATATTGTCCGTTTGTGCCCTCGGTCTCTTTCGATGGTGGTAGAGGCGAATCGGAAAAAAAGAGGCGGCGGGATTTCGAGGCGATTGCGCGTCCCACGCTGACACGAGGAGGTTGAGAACAGCTTTATGCAGGGCCTGCGAGGGATCCGAGAAAGATCAGGCCCGGCGCACAAGGACGCACAACGATGTCCAGGGGGGAACGAGACGACAATGGGCCAGCAGCGACGGTCCAGGGCAAGTGACGGCGGGTAAGAAAAGAAAGGCAAACGACTGGTATGAGAAGGCAGGACTGGCGGTGGTGGAGGTGGTGGTGGTGGTCGGTTGGGACGAGCCGTGATTGATTATTGAGTTGATCGGCGACTGATCGTCCACGGGTCACTTTGGGCCAAGCGCGGCTTCGTTCATGCAACTTGTAGCGGAGGCGTCTCTCCTTTCGGACGGCGCAACGGCTGTGCCCGGCAATCAATTCCGCTGAGCCCTTTGACCGACCTTATCACGCCGGTTCGTCGACCACTAAACCTTCATCCTCATTCTTTGCTTCTAATCAACTCGTCCAATGTTTGGACACCAGACTTTTTTCACGAATTGTGCACCTGGAAAACTAGTACACAAGTTATGCGGTGCCAAACTTGTGTGGGTTCCAGCTGTGATTAAGGTTAACACAGGCAGAATATGCGCGAACCCCTCTCTTCGCTAGTCATCTATACGAATGGCGTAATATAGCTCGATAAACGCGTTTAATCTTTATCATCAATTCTTTTTGGTCTAATCTACGAGCGCTGCTAAACATCTTGGCGCTATCGAGAGAATACTTAAGCCAGAGATAACGCAATCCCATTCATCTTTCGGTGGCGAAGCCAAGATTACTCCTTCATTCACGTGTCTTTCGCATCTAGTCCTGGGAACGCGATTACCAATAGACGAAGTTAGAACTGTCGCACAAGAGAATTGTGGTAGGCAATTTCGCCCACGAGTTGTGAGTGAGATTCGTAATTTGGTCTTTGTCAAAAATTCCATCTTCAAGCATTAATCACGTACGCATATTGACGATCGGCCAATGCACTCATCTCTACATGCAGGAAATGAACCAGTCACAATGCAACTCTCCTCTAACTGTCTTAAAAAAGACAGCCAAAGATATTCACGTTCCATCGTAGGCGCTCCCTCCATCGACCGGTTCCCACTCGGGGTAAACAGCACCCAAACAACCCTAACTTTTCATTATTATTACTTTAGCAATTATTCGTAAATCCATCTTGATCTAATTAATTAACATCTGTGGTGATACACCTGGCCCTCTAATTTCTACTTCTTCGGATTAAATTGGGGCTGAGTGGCGGATGCCTCACGCAAACTCTCTTGAAGCACTGCGATTGAAAGATGCATCATAATGCCGATTCGCCTCTTGCTCACATTTTGCATTGCGGAACCGTGTCCCACTTGCATGTTCTGGCATTAGTCTGTCGTCGCCTTGGCAGAAAGAAAAGTCTCGCCTTATGGGCGAACGTTTACTTTGTGAGCCAACCTCAGAAAAGTCGATATCTGAGCCCATGTCACCTACAGTGTGAATTGTCGCTGAGTGCGCCTGAGCAGGTAGCCTGGCCGATTTGACAAGTCGAGGAGTTCTGCCTGGGGATAGCACGAGTCTGATCTGCCCTTCACCTGCGGATTTCGGTGGTGGAGGAGCGAGGAGCAACTCGCCAGTCAGGACATTTCGGACAATTGGGTGTCCGACTGGCTTTTGTGGAGCCAAGTCTTGTAGTCGACAGGTGCTATCGGGTGAGGCACGACGAGCCTGTGCGTTGGCGAGCGATATAAAAGTTCGCTGGGGATAAGTCGTACTAACTTCGAATCGATTGAAGCCGTTGGCGCTTGTGGGTGTAGGCGGAGAAATGTGGATGCTTGGATCGTGATGATTCAAAATAAGCCTATTCTTGATGTTTGTCACAGCATGAGTAAGAGTCCCCCCGAATCCTTTCGCTAATGTAGTGGGCGATACTTGTGGAAGAGAGCCTGCACGCTGGCGGATTTGGAGCTGGAGAGGTGGAGGGACTGCTCGTTTGACTACCGTCTTGGGAGTGACAAGTGTTTCAAGAGTGGTGTCAGTGTGCGCGCGAGTTCTGGGATGGCTTGCCTGCTGTGTTTCGATCAGTGAGAAGCGGCCACTTTGATTGCGAGTTAACTTAGCTGTAGAAGTGGCACTTGTCTTGGAGCCGCCTGAACTCATGCAGGCTCTTGCAGATGCAGACGACTCTGCCTTGTCGGTTCTGTTTCTTGCGTCGATCATCGTGGAAGTATTCAGACTTTCGGCTGACGTGTTTGCAAACCCACCCATGCCCATGAGAAGCTCAAGAGGCGAAGGCCCCAGCACGTTGAATGACATGGGAGCAATCTGGTCAATGTTTCCTTTGGCTTGCTGTGTAAACAATTCCTAGCTTGCGCAAACAAAAACATAGGCAAGGTCAGCTCGCGGCAGAGAAGTTTTCATGCATCTTTGTGTGGTCAAGGGTGAGGAAAAAGAAGAGGTGAGGCAGAGCGTCATGCAAGTTGGGATATGGGCAGGTACGTGAAAGCAAAACACCTTTTTTTTTTCACAACGCTCTTGTAGGTTAAGTTGGTATCAGAGCTGTCCTTTATTTCTTCCTACCAGGGTTATTTCTCGTTGCTTCTGTTGTCACTGGCTTTGACGCACATCACCGCCGACAAAGAACGCGTGGCCGAAAATAGAACAATTCGTGCCATTTTGTTGATGAACCAGCATACAAATGTCTTTGTAAGGATTTATGCATAGTACACAATATTGGACGCCTATACATATCTTTGTTCGCATGTTCACGACTCTCGCACAAATGAAAGACCCCCCTCAGCGACCTTGGTTGTTTATGCCGTCCAAATTCTCTTGATAGCTTCGGTAATACCAACGTCATTGGTCTCAAATTCGTAGAAGCCCCAGCCAACAACAAATACGGCAAGGAAGTTGGCGAAGTCGAAAAGCTTGCGCATCAAGGGTACTCTCCATTTTGGAAGGTAGTCAGTGATGACGGATCTGTAGGCGGTATGTCAGTAATGCCGTTCAATGCAAAAGATTACACAAGTGTCGGGATTGCTGTCAAGACGCGATATCATCCAGATAAATCTGTGAGAGACGCCGAGCAGGAGCTGCAGGATATACTTACGAGAAGCCGAGGTAAGTGTGGAGGATGATGAGACCGCAAAGAGTACCGTCCAACAGTGGGCTGAGGGAGCCAGCAGCGAATGGAGCGACAGTCAATGGGATGAGACCGACCGAGATTATTCTGCGTGTAAGATTAGCACTCCTTATCCTCGCCCAATGGCATGTGATTGTAGTACCTCTCGGCAGTCCAGTGGTAGCTTCCATGGGTTGGGTCGACATCGGGGATTTGTGCAGCATCGTTCACGTTGCCCCGGACCTTCTGTGGGAGAGGAGGAAGAATTGATCGACGGGCGGAGGTCTGGAAAGCAGCTCGTTGAAGAGAGAAGGCAGGTCGTTGTGCCAGCTTCTGAGCGGCGAAGCGCATGGGCATGGCCGAGGTGACCAAGGTGCGCTGGGTTGGGGCAGCAAGCACCTGGCGGAGGACGGTGGTTCGGAGAGCAGCCATTGTGTGCGAGGCGAGGATGCAATGGCTGTGGTGGTGAGGCGTGCGAAGAGGGAGGATATGTCGTCTGGCGGACGACCGACGTCTGAGGTAAGGTGTAGCCGCAAGTATTATTCCCGACTCGCTCCGATGAAAGTCTTTGTCATAATGGATGACCCAACTGCGTTCGACGCCATGTTTTGCTGCATGCAGTGGATATAGCCAATACCGTGTGATCTGGACATGAAAAAAGGATGAAAGTCTATTATACACCAATATGTCTCATGAAATATCATTTAGAATCAAAGAATGAGGAATTAATACACGATTATCTCTTTTATGTCAAACCTCCAGTTGTGCACATCTGTTTCGAAAGCAGCAATAGCCAAATAAGCGGGCTGTGATTGGCTGAGCCTCGCCAGCGAGGAGCTTGGCGGACGAGAGAAGTCGGCAGCCCAACATCGCAACACCTTCATTCACCCCCGAATCGCCCTCGCAACCACCTCACCACCAGCACAAATGGCATCTCGTCGCTTGGCGTTCAGCCTCCAACAGGGCCTCCGCGCCCAGCGCGCCATCAGTGCCGTCAAAACGCGCCCATCGTTGACCCGCAGTCTGGCTACTCCCGTCTCTCACGGAAGCACCACAGAGAGCACCACCCTGAGCAACGGCTTCACCGTCCGTCACCCATTGGCCCCTATAAGCATCACCGGACGACGAGCTGACTGATACTCTTCCTTTTAGATCGCCACCGAGCACTCCCCCTATGCGCAGACCAGCACCGTTGGCGTGTGGATCGATGCCGGCTCCCGCGCCGAGACTGACAAGACCAATGGTACCGCCCACTTCCTCGAGCACTTGGCCTTCAAGGGAACCCAGAAGCGCTCCCAGAGCCAGCTCGAGCTTGAGATTGAGAACATGGGTGGCCATCTCAATGCCTACACCTCCCGCGAGAACACCGTCTACTACGCAAAGGCCTTCAACAGCGACGTGCCCGCCACCGTGGACATTCTCGCCGACATTCTTCAAAACAGCAAGCTCGAGAACTCGGCCATCGAGCGGGAAAGAGATGTTATTCTTCGCGAACAGGAGGAGGTAGACAAGCAACTGGAAGAGGTCGTCTTCGACCACTTGCACGCCACTGCTTTCCAGGGCCAGTCTCTCGGCCGCACCATCCTCGGCCCCAAGGAGAACATCCAATCCATCTCGCGCGATGACCTCACCAACTACATCAAGACCAACTATACTGCTGACCGCATGGTTCTTGTCGGTGCTGGTGGCGTCCCACACGACCAGTTGGTCTCATTGGCCGAGAAGTACTTTGGCTCCATCCCTGCCTACAACCCCAACAGCCAGGCCAATGCCGCCTCCCGCGGTGTCCAATCCAAGCCAGACTTTGTCGGCTCCGAGGTTCGCATCCGTGACGACACCATGACCACTGCCAACATCGCCATCGCTGTCGAGGGTGTTAGCTGGAAGGACGACGACTACTTCACTGCCCTTGTCACCCAGGCCATCGTTGGTAACTGGGATCGTGCCATGGGCAACTCCCCATATCTTGGCTCCAAGCTCTCGACTTTCATCCACGAGCACAAGCTGGCCAACAGCTTCATGTCCTTCTCTACCTCATACTCTGACACCGGTCTGTGGGGTATCTACTTGACTTCCGAGGCCGTCACTCGCCTCGATGACTTGGTTCACTTCACTCTCCGCGAATGGTCGCGCCTGTCCTTCCAGGTCAGCGAGGCCGAGGTTGAGCGTGCCAAGGCTCAGCTCAAGGCCAGCATTCTTCTTTCTTTGGACGGCACCACCAGCGTTGCCGAGGACATTGGCCGCCAGATCATCACCACCGGCCGTCGTCTTGCACCAGAGGAGGTTGAGCGTGCTGTTGGAGAGATCTCCGCCAAGGATGTCATGAGCTTCGCGCAAAGGAAGCTCTGGGACCGCGACGTTGCCATCTCGGCCGTCGGTCGCATTGAGGGTCTGTTTGACTACGCAAGAATCCGCAACGATATGAGCCGGAACCTGTCGTAAGCATGTTGAGGCACGAATTTAAAAGAAGTTTCTTTTGTGAGAGAGGAGGCCGTCTCTGACAAGGAGACGTGAGGAAGCGTGAAATTCCAACGATGTGTGTGTTGTTCCCATAGATCCTTACCCGCTCTGTGGTATAGTAGTGCAGAGTGTCGTTGAGATAAATAGCGGAGACTTGTACATTTAACTACTACTACTCCATCTTCCACATATATGGTCTCTCTCGCTTTCGTGTTGGAGAATGTCGGCATGCTTGGGTAATTCGACATGAGTTGCCGTCTGTACGTCGGCATTTGATGCCCGGAGCACTGTGCTCCGCACCGGCTTGGACCACAAACATCCGCCGAAGTCGTCTGGAAACATTTCGTGGTACATCAAGAGTCACGGTGCTATTCCTTTGGCCCCATCAGCCTTTTGACAATGCATTAAGGGACAATCACGATCCTTCTCGGCGCTTCAAACAGCCCGAAATTGATCACAAAATTGGGTAAATACCGAATTGCCGAGTGTTTTTCGCCTCACATCGTATTAGTCATGGCGCGAGTTACACCACCCCAGTGACGTTTCCGGGCTTCGCGCCTTCGGGGAGCCCTGCATTGCCCCTCCATCTCAACCGTCTCATCAAACTTTTCGACGACCTATATATTGTCTGTACACCCACAACTCCATTCGCCTTTTCCGCTCAAAATCACACAACACTCTTCAAAATATGTCTTCATCTCTCGATCAGCTCAAGGCCACCGGCACCGTAAGTCCTGTCCAATGCCTCGTCCTCGGACGCCCCGCGGTCGCACTGCGGCATGAAAGCTGTCCTGGAGCTAACATTTTTGTGCTCTGTCTAGACCGTCGTCTGCGACTCTGGTGACTTTGCCACCATTGGCAAATACAAGCCACAAGATGCCACCACCAACCCATCTTTGATCCTCGTCGCCTCCAAGAAGCCCGAGTACGCCAAGCTCATCGACGAGGCCGTCGTCTACGGCAAGAAGACTGGCAAGACCATCGACGAGCAGGTCGATGCCACCCTTGACCAGCTCTTGGTCGAGTTCGGTAGCGAGATTCTCAAGATTGTCCCAGGCAAGGTCTCCACCGAGGTTGACGCCCGCCTTTCTTTCGATGAGAAGGCCAGCATTGACAAGGCCCTCCACATCATCGAGGTAAGCTCAAAAAAGCAATAAGAGAAGGCGGCATGCACATACTGACAATTTGCAGCTCTACAAGGCAAAGGGTATCGACAAGTCCCGCGTCCTCATCAAGCTCGCATCCACCTGGGAGGGTATCAAGGCCGCCCACGTTCTCCAAAGCCAGCACGGCATCAACTGCAACTTGACCCTCATGTTCTCTTTGACCCAGGCCATTGCTGCCGCCGAGGCCGGTGCTTTCCTCATTTCTCCTTTCGTCGGTCGTATTCTCGACTGGTACAAGGCCACCCACAAGAAGGAGTATACTTCGGCCGAGGACCCAGGTGTCAAGTCTGTCCAGCAAATCTTCAACTACTACAAGAAGTTTGGCTACAAGACCATTGTCATGGGTGCTTCTTTCCGCAACACTGGCGAGGTGACTGAGCTCGCTGGCTGCGACTACCTTACCATCGCCCCTGCTCTTCTTGAGCAGCTCTACAACAGCACCGAGCCTGTGCCACAAAAGCTCAAGGCCGAGGGCGCCCAATCTCTCGACATTGAGAAGAAGTCTTACCTCAACGACGAGGCCAACTTCCGCTTCGACTTCAACGAGGACACCATGGCCGTACACAAGCTCTCTGAGGGTATCAGCAAGTTTGCTGCTGACGCCGTCACTCTCCGTGAGATTCTCAAGGAGAAGATCCAGAGTGCATAAATGCACGGTTGGCGGCATGAGACGAACAGGACCAAAAGTGTATAGACTGCAAATCTCATTTAGTCAAGTAGTTTGATAACGACATGGAAGTTCATGACATTTAGTTAATCAGGTGTTTGGTGATGTTCACACAGCTCACCCCGATAGTCCATGTCGTAGAGAGCATTCGTGCATTCACGGCATCGGCAAGCGACTCTCGCTCCGAATTTGCCGCATTGGGAGATTCTGACGTAAGGCGAGGTGGGGTCGTCTGGCTGCCTCGTCTCATACCGCTGCCCCTCAGCAGACGACACGGCTTTCTTCTTCTCTCGGATTCCATCACGTTGAGCCTCGAAACAAACAAACAAAACAATCAATCACCCCTTTATATCCACCTCCTATCTACTTTCAGTCAAAATGGTCAAGGCCGGTAAGTTGCTGTGTCTCGGCACGGGTGATTGGGCCATAGCCGCGGGGCGGGGACTAAGAACAGCGTGAATGAGCAAGTTTCGCGTGGCTCAGTCGAAAAGACGAGGGTCATTCGACAAACACAGCTTTAAGCGGCGATTGATGCTTTTCGGCTGCCATCAATGTCTCGTGGCGGTTGGTGGTGTGGCCGATGCATGTCGTGTCCATTACACCAATCTGGCCCGGCGAGGAGGACAACATCGACCTTGATGGCTGCCTGCTGTGTTCCGCTGCTCCTCGGCTATCAAAACCATCAACAACACCGAACATGGCTAATTCGTCTACTGTGAACAGTCGCTGTCGTTCGCGGTGACTCCAACGTCAAGGGCACCGTTACCTTTGAGCAGGACTCCGAGAACGGCCCAACCACCATCTCATGGGACATCACCGGCAACGATGCCAACGCTGAGCGTGGTATCCACATCCACACCTTTGGCGACAACACAAACGGCTGCACTTCCGCCGGCCCTCACTGTAAGTTCCAACATGCCGCTCATCTGTCTTTACCATGTTGCAAAGGCATACAGCACCATGATGAACCACTCGCTGACAATACTCCTCAGTCAACCCACACGGCAAGCAGCACGGTGCCCCATCCGACTCCGACCGTCACGTCGGTGATCTCGGCAACTTCAAGACTGACAGCTCTGGCAACGGCAAGGGTTCCGTTACTGACAGCTTGATCAAGCTCATTGGCCCAGAGAGCATCCTCGGCCGCACCATCGTCGTTCACGGCGGCACCGACGACCTCGGCAAGGGCGGCAACGAGGAGAGCAAGAAGACTGGCAACGCTGGCCCACGTCCAGCCTGTGGTGTTATTGGCATTGCCGCATAAGTCAATTGAACAATAGACAACCTCAAAAGCTATCATGCTTGAGCATGTGAAAGTTTGCTTTCAGTCTCGAGATAATGTAGCATAGCATCAAAATCAAATTGTCCTTGCAAACGATCAGTCTACACCAAACAGTCTCATTGACCTGTTACTAAGCATCAAACATGTCGACGTTGTTGAGCAGTTTCGTGGATCAAGAAACGGAGAATAACGCCCCTTAGACAGGATTCGTGCCGTGCGTTCCCTTAGTCGTTGTCATTATGCTATTAATACTATTCATCACCGATCGTGTAGAAGTGAAAAACCCCTCAAACGAAAACACGCTGCATCGTCGATCAGCAAACGTCGAATAGGCGCTGTTCTCCGTCCAATGCCGAACACGGCATGACGAATATCACAGGACTAAATTACGAACGAATAAGACGTAAATGCAACATCGATTCCCATGCATTTGAAGTGGGGGTCCTGGCCATAAGCATGAAGAGATGTGGTGATGATCCCAAAGCCGTGCTGCTCAGTGCTCACCATTGACGCCAGCTATCACGCAATTCTACGCGTTCAATGATAACGTTGCATCACTCCTTTCACAATCACTGAACACGCAACTTTTGATCAGAAATGCCCAGGATACTGTTGCCGATTTCCGTATTCATGGCGCGTAGGAAATATTGCGAGATTTTCTCGGTTCTTTCGTCAATCGTCGTATAAAGTCATCTCGTTGCCTGTCGTATCAGCCTATTGTAAACAATACACTTTCTTCTCGCTAAAATGTCGCCACCAATTGCTACTGATCAGATTCAAGAAGAGGTTTCCAAGATTTCGTTGTTGAAGGAGAACAATCAGGCTGAACATGCCGCTGCAACACGAAATGAATCGACCTATTTCACCGAGGGACCTTTGAAGTCTACCGGTGCACTAGACAAATACGAATCGTTCGACGTCACTCCAGTCATAGGCAAAGAGTTTCCCACCGCCAATCTTGTCGACTGGATCAATGCTCCAAATGCCGATGAGCTTCTTCGTGAGCTTGCTTTGACGAGTAAGTCCACCATCCCTACTCCACCATGGAAATTCAAACTCACACATGGCAGTTTCACAACGAGGTGTCGTTTTCTTCCGCAAACAAGACAATCTCACCAATGATCTTCAAAAGGCTCTGATCCATCGTCTTGGCCAGCTGGCTGGCAAACCGTCGACTTCGACTCTGCATATTCATCCTGTACTCAATACCGAGTCGGAATTTGGCGAGAAGCGCGAGCCTGATAAGGAGATTAGTACTATTAGCTCAAGAGTCTTTAACAAGCTTTACGGGCTTGATTTGGATGATTCGCTCAGCCATAAGAAGCAGTCGAGTAACCAATGGCATGCTGATATTTCTTTCGAACCTGTTCCAGCGGATTACACCAGTCTGAGATTGACGCAATTGCCGCAAAATGGCGGAGGTTAGTTGACTTGGTTTCGTCTGTTGATCATGCGACGCTGACGGTTCATCGTAGATACCCTATGGGCATCGGGATATGAAGTCTACGATCGCATTTCCGAACCATATCAAAAGTTCCTCGAGACTTTATCTGTAACATTTGCTCAACCCGGTTTCAACGCCGCAGCAGAACGGTCCGGAATTGAAATTTACGATAAACCACGCGGTTCGCCCGAAAACGTCGGCAAAGTCCTCAAAGCCATCCACCCAGTCGTTCGTACGTATAGCCACTCCATCCCCAACAACGAGACCCTCCCTCGAGACTAACCACATATCCATCACAGGCACCAACCCCGTCACAGGCTGGAAATCCATCTTCCCCATCGGCGCCCACATCAGCCACATCAACGAACTCACCAGCGCCGAATCCAAACGTCTCCTCGATTGGTTCCTGGACCTGCTGGTTCAAAACCACGATTTGCAAGTCCGATTCCACTGGCAGAATGCTAATGACCTCGCCATCTGGGACAATCGAAGTGTTTTCCACAATGCGACTTTTGATTATCAGAATCTCGGGGATCGTCATGGTAGTCGTGCGGTGGGGATTGGAGAGAAGCCGTTTTTGGATTTGAAGAGTGTTGGTAGGAGAGAGGCGCTTAGGAAGGCTGGGATTGTGGTTGGGGAGCCGTTTCAGGTTCGTTGAATTTGTGTTGATGCGTTGATGGGTGGATGGGTTGATGGATGCTGATTTGGTTTTTCTTTTTTGGTAGACTTGGGATTAAACCCCTTCCGTATGGGATATATATCACGAGTCAACAAATCGAATGATATATTCTTACTCCATCATTTCTCAATTCTTCACCACTTCACCCATCGCCTTCCTCGCCTTCTGAACCAACATCCTCGTCTCCTCGTTCAAACCCCTCTCCTCACACCCACCTAACCGCTCCAACCAACTCTCCCACCTCTCCCGTGAAAAACCCCTCCACACCCTGTCCCTAAACCTTGGTCCGGGCTTCGCCATCTTCCCCTCAAACGTCTTCTCCTGCAAACTCAAACCCCAAATCGCAGGTGAAGCGTACACGAACCAGACAGCAGCAGCAGCGAGTTCGAGGTTCGAAGGCTGATCACTTTCTAAAGCGGCGCGAATAGTCCAAAGTCCTAAATTGGAAACATCTGGTTCTCGGACCGAGTTGGTGTGCTGTGAGGTCATCAGCGTTGCGGTCCAGGCGTTGAGGTTGAGCCATTGCGTTTTGGTTTCTGGGTCGGTATTGTCGGAAGTATCTGAGATTGAGGTTAGTGTGAATTCACAAGTATTTATCCATGGGACGAAGATGAATATACCGGTATTCCAGACCTCGCGCATCACCCAGCCGAAAAGAGGCAAATCTGTCCACAGCCGCATTTCGTGCATCGTACATTTTTCTCCATCCTTCTCCACCGCCGGTTGAGCTTGAACGTCGAGGATGAAATCGGCGATTTTTTGCTTTTGGGGACTGCTATGTGGCGTCGATGCCGCTGCTTCAATCACTGCTTTCCATGCTTCGCGGAGCTCGATTTCGATATGTTCGTCGTTGTCTGTTGATTGGAATTTGTCTTCGATTGGTTGGCAGAAGTTGGTGAGGGCTGTGTTGTTGTTTTGGGAGTTGTAGGTTGCTATCGAGGTGATTTTTGATTCGGGAATGTTCGATATGCTGGTGAGGCCTGGCATTTTGAGTTTGTTGACGGGATGATGTTCTTTGGGATGAGTTTGGGATGAGACTGAGTACTTTGTTTTTCTGGTCAACTTGGTTCAATTCAGTTCTTCTGGGATATGAGAGAGTAAGAGATTGTTAGCTTGTGAGTCTTAGGACGAGGAGAATGATCGAGCAACCAATCGTAGTCCTAGATATTGGTAGAAAGGTGGCTTGAACACAATGACGTCTATCAGGCTACAGTCGAGTTCCAAGTTCATCTAGTCTAGCCCAATCGTGCTCCTTGACACACTTCTGACAAAGGAATAGACCAATTCATAAGCCGGCAAAATAATCGCCCGCTCCCCGTTTCGCCACCTCATTGCGCAGACGGCGCAGACCGAAAATCCACAGTCAAGCCTCGACAAGGAATCTTGACCCGGACATGTTGCTTTTCACGGCCTAGCTAGTCTGCGATCTTCACGGCCCCAGGACGGCAGCATGACGACTGGAAGATTCTGACCGGCCTCGAAGGATTGATTACATTCGGTACCTTGATGCGGGAGGCGCTGATGAAACAAAGCTTGGTCAAACTCAAAAGCCCCCATGTTTTGCTTTCGACCTTCCTCTTTGGCCACGAACGCTCCACGATTTGGACGATGGACAAATCGTTGGCCCCACGTGCCTGTTGTTTTCTTTGTTGGTCCTGATCAGCTGCATTTCGGGCTCGATTCCTGAATGATGTAGCGCCTTCTTCCCGGGGGTATGTGCCCTTTCAGTGGTCGCAGGAGGTCCGGTGGGAAATACCATTTGAAGTCCTGATCGGCGTGTCTGCTCATGCAATTCGCGATTGCCTTCTTTCATAGGTGGATATGGTCGGACCTTGATTTTGCCGTTGTTGTGCTTGGAGCGCTGACCTTCCTAGTCCGAGTAGTGCTTCATAATGGTCATGCATCTTGTTGGTTTGGCACGACGTAGCGACGAGGTTAAATACCAGTCGTCGACTCGTCAAGATCAATGATTTTCGTAACATCATCTTTCGTGTCTTCTGTTGTTCAATCTTAGTCTCAGCCCGTACGACCTCTTTGTCAATATGCGTTTCGCTGTCCTTTCCGGCCTTGTTCTGGCTGCCACTGCCCTTGCCGCCCCATTGGAGGCTCGCCAATCTTCCACCACTTGCGGCAACAACTACTACTCGTCCAGCAAAGTCAGCGCTGCTGTTAACGAGGGATACAACGACTACCAGGACGGTTCTTCTCCAGACAACTATCCCCACCAGTACAACAACTACGAGGGCTTTGATTTCCCAGTTGACGGTCCTTACTACGAGTTCCCCATCAAGGAGAGCGGTGTCTATACTGGTGGTAAGCATGAGGGTGTATATGTTGTTCCATGAGATTGATTCTGATGACTACATAGGCTCTCCCGGTGCCGACCGTGTTGTTTTCAACGACCAGGGCGAATACGCTGGCACCATTACCCACTCTGGTGCTTCAGGCAACAACTTTGTTGGCTGCTCTGGTACCAACTAACTAGAAGGTTTCAAAAGTGTTGGAAAGGTATGCTTCCTTTGAGCGATTCCATGTACATAAAAAGCCCCAGCAATTGAAACATTTGTTTGACATTACAACTTTCCATGTGACGCCGTTGACTTATCTCTTATGGCCATCTCGGTGAGTGTATCGGCAGTCGGGGCGGTGAGGTCCTGTCTTTAATGTTTCGGTTCAGACGATGCACTATTGCATCCTTTGCCTTACTTGGCTTGTTATACTGTCGATTGCAACCACATACTGCTGTACCACGACAGCGGCCATGGACGTATCATCGGCAAGTCTTATTGCTACGCGTACTCGTATTGTCAACCTGTCACTATCATCTGATTGTCATGTCCGCTAAATTCACTTCATTGTTGTGTCACTCGCAAACCTCACATTCATTGTTCGCCCAAAGCGGCGATTGTCCAACAAAGGGCAATAGAAACCGGCATCAATGAGTACTCACATTTCGTTTCGCTCAAATGAGCCCTCCGTATTCCGTTCAGACTCTCTCGATTTTTTCGCACACGCAGACCAGAAGATTATGAACGACAACAGCGAACACAAACGCCCGCCAAAGGCCACCAAAAGACACGAAGACGCCGAGATGTCCGACGCCAGCCAGCCCGATTCGATCACTAGCTCGCCGCCCGCGGCATCGACTAGCCACCAACACCAATCCGCTATAGCCGAGGCGGCAGGGGTCATTGTCGACTATCAACGGACAATCAAGCGTAAGTTGGACCTTGACTCTCTCTGCACATTACTTCACGACAAACATTGCCAAACATCATCTGCTGCATGACCTGCGGCGACGATGTGCACATGCGTTCCCCCTCATTGCTAGCTTTTCTTCCTCATCGCTCGCATTTGTTTCAATCGTTTACCCTCCGCTCGTGACCTTCTGATCTCTTCGCCTTTACCGTCCAAGCATGGATTCACCACCATCTACAGACCCATCTGACCATCTCATTGCAGAGCTCGAAGCCAAAATCAATCGTCTCACACAAGAGAAAGAAGCGCAGTCATCGTCCGATTACATTAGCGTCCAAGAGGCTCAGGAGGAACTGGCCAGGTACAAAGAACATGTTTCCAAAGCCGAAGACGCCTTGAAAGCGGGCAAAGAGGAACTACGACAAAAGAATGCTGAAATCAATGAACTTGAAAAAGATCTGAAACAAGTGCGAGAGCAAAAGGAGAAAGATGACGATGCTGCTCGCCAGCGTAAGGAGGCCATGGAGAGCAAGGAGAAGGTGTATAAATCGATGGATGAGCAACTGCAGATCGCTGTTACTGAAAATTGGGAAAAAGACAAGGCTATCATGACGCTGGAGAAGGAGATTGACGAACACAAGACCATGATTGACTGCCTGCATTCCGAAATTGATACTCTTGAGGACGATCTCGAGAAGATGAAGTTCAACGTCGACACAAACTCCTCCATTGTCCAACAATACGACGAAGTAATGGAAAAGCTCAGGACCATCTTCGCCGAAGTCAGAGGAAGCGAGGACTGGACCATGGACGATTTTCTCAAAGTCATCAAAGAACGTAACTTCGGAATGCAAGTCCGTGCCCAAGGCGACAGGAACATATCCGGAAACTCACTCGCCGAAGAGCTTGGTTTACAGCATCTTGACGATGACGATGAAATGGACTGGGAAGACCCCAACAACCGAGCCAGTGCTGAAGTCACCGAAAGGCCAACGACAACACAAGAAGCCATGCAAAGTGAATACTACAACAATCTGATGCTCGACTTCGATAGGTTCGAGGAGGAGAAAAAACAAGAAATTGCAACATTGGAGTCTACGACTGTGGATTTGCAAAATGTTATTGCCACACAGCAGAATGAGATTACAATCATCACAGCGCAGAACAACGAATTCAGAAATAAACTGGCTTCTGGCGAGCTGGTTCCTTGTGACCGCAATGTTGTCGCTACTCAGGACACTGAGATTGCCGCGCTCAAGGCGGAGAACAACGATCTCAAAGAGAAACTAGCGGCTAGCGAGCAGGTCACTCATGAGCAGGGTGAAACCATCACTACTCAAGTGACTGAGATTGCCTTGCTTGAGGTGGTGAACAAGGATTTCACTGACAAACTGGCGGCTGGCAAGCTGGTCTCTTGTGAGAAGGACGACACTACCCCTGCTCAGAAGAAGACTGAGATTGCCACGCTTAGAAAGAACATCAAGAACTTGAAAGAAAAAATGGCGAATGGCGAGAAGGCCCTTCGTGAGCAGGGCGAAACTATCAATGCTCAAAAGATTGAAATTGCCACGCTCATGGCAGAGAACAAGGATTTGAAAGAGAAAATGGCGGCTGACGAGCTGGTGACTCGTGAGCAGGGCGATACCATCACTGCCCAAGTGACTGAGATTGCCTTGCTTCAGGCGGAGAACGATGATTTCACCGACAAACTGAAGGCTGGCGAGCTGGTCTCTTGTGATGAGATTGCCGGGCTTAAGGCGGAGAACCAAGATTTCAAGGACAAACTGGTGGCTGACGAGCTGGTCGCTTGTAAGCAGAACGACATCATCACTGCTCAAGAGACTGAGATTGCCGCATTCAAGGTGGAGAGCAAAGATTTCACTGAAAAACTGGCGGCTGGCGAGCTGGTTACTCGTAAGCAGAACAACACCATCACTGCTCAAAGCAACGAGATCGCCGTGCTTAAAGCGAAGAACAAGGACTATGAGGACAAAATGGCGACTGGCGAGCTGACCACTTGTGAGGACATTGCCTTGCTCAGGGCGGAGAACAAGGATTTCAACGAAAGCGTGAAGGCTGGCGCGCTGGTCACTTTTGACAAAGGTACGGACTTAAGTCAAAGGGCTGTGATTCGTTCGCTCCAGGAGGAGAATGAGGATTACAGAGAGAAACTCGCGGAGAGCAAGCTGGATTTGACTGCTCAACAGACCGCGGTTGCGATGCTCAAGGCAGAGATCAAGGACTTGAAAGAGGTCGACAAGCTTGTTTCTTGTGATCACGACAACATTATCACTGCTCAGAGGACTGAACTTGAAATTCTTAAAGCGGAGAACAAAGATTACAAAGACAAACTGACTGCTGGTAAGCTGGTTTCTTGTGAGTCTGCCAATATAGCCTCCTCGGAAATCAAAGAGGTGGCAACCATCGAACCTACTATATTCTCGGAGACGACCACTCAAGCCACGAAACCGACGTCGAAATCCCACACTGTCGAACAACTCATCGTGGCAGCCGAACTGCCACTATGGCTTACCATCACCCTCTTCGCCATCATCTGTTTTGCGCTCACACTGCTGGCTCTGGGTTACCGCGAACGCCGCTTCTGGCTTACAGCAAATGACCTCCGCCACCGCCGCCTCACCAGCCTGACCAGCGGCACAAGCGAGTACGGCTGGCTCTATCCCATGATTGAACCCCTGCGCATCCGTATCGAAGACTACATTGGCTTCGACCGCAAAATGATGGGTTGATGTTGTGTATTAATTGCTACTATCATGAACATTTTTCCTTTTGTCGAATTTTCCCCCCTCAACTTTTGCTTGATCATCATCGCCTTGCATGGCTGAAGAATTTCCTTGAACCGAGTTTTTATCATGCGAAGATACCCTTGTTTATAGCTCGGCATGTTATTACATGTCCAAAGGCTGTTTATAGCTGTTTTCTATATCTATATATAGATATATGATGCCTCAGTGCATTTTGTCCCTGAACATGTTGTTTCCGATCATAGTCACTCATTCGTGGAATGGAATTTACAGTTTTTGTGCTTACCGGAGACATGTTCTGATAAACTCTGACCATGGTCCTGCTCGTAGCGGAGTGTCGAGTTGATAGACGAGGCCTTCGATCACCCCTTGTTTGAAACAGCATAGGCAGCAGGATAAATATATTCAATTACACAGTGCACATGAATCATAAAAGACATAGTCGACTTTCATTTGAAAATTATTGTGTATCGTGTTGAATTGGTATCTATAGCGTATAGTTCATTCGTCATCTGGCGGCATCTCATCTTCGATATACCGTAAGAGAGTGACCCGCATCTCAGTCGTGTCATTGCCTCGCAACACATCACTGACAAAGTGTGCTTCGACTTGCATTTGTACCTGGTTTAATCATTAGCACATCCATCATTCAACCCCTCAAAGGTAGAGACATACCATCTCCAGAGCGCCTCTGATGACACCGCATAATAGATTGCTATACCAAAGCTCGTCCTGTGCCCGTCCGTCATCCGGAAGCTCGACAAAATCCGCCAGAGGATTGTCTTCAAACACCAGTCCAAAACTCTTTCCATCTTGACTCCATCCCGTCACGGTCGGGGAAATGTTCATGAATATCTTAAAGCCCACTTTCGCTATCACCTCGGCTGTCTCGCGGAAGTTGGAGCACGAACCTGTATTTGATTTGGCTAGGAAGTCTTCAATCAGACGCATGCCCATGTTATAGCCCATACGATCGAGCTCGGCGTTGACGGCTGCATAGTCGGTTTTGTTTGCCGTGTTGGGGAGGATGAGGTCACGACATAGGCCGGCGACGATTGTTCCATATGTGAGGGTGACGACTTCGGCGTTGATTTTGTCCACGCGGGATCTGAGGTTTTTAGTATGGGTCTGGGTTCGTGGGTACTGATTGTTGGAGACTTACTTCCACACTCTAGGTACTCATTAGCCAACTGTGATTACGCTCTTGTAGCGGATAGCTTACTCTTCGCCCAAACGGGCTGCCTTGCTTGAGGCCATTGATGTTTAAGTAGATGCGCCGTTTGTCCAGACGCGCAATTCAATCACTTCACTTCATTGCTTGCTCCGCAATGTCTCAAAGGTACCCCGGTTTGAATGGCAGTTGTGGATGTCGGATCGCGGAGGTGTCGTGGGTTTAGTCTCGAATTGACGCGCTAGAAACGGCAAGCGCTGTCGACGCAGAACGCCTTCCAATTCAATTCATAGCCTATGAATTTTGTCCTGGCCGACGGGCGCAACGAGATCTGTTAAGCTCTATCCAACGCAACACTCATTACTCGAATCTTCGCGCGAATTACTCACACCTTCACAACCATGTCTGGCGAAAAACGAGCCGCGGCCGATTCGTTTGGCACAAGCCAACTAGTAAAGAGGCAGAGGTCGAGTGGAGATCTCAATGGCAGCGCGCTGGCGAGAACAAATGGTTCG
Organism: Acrodontium crateriforme; assembly: GCA_033807595.1. NCBI lineage: Eukaryota > Fungi > Ascomycota > Dothideomycetes > Mycosphaerellales > Teratosphaeriaceae > Acrodontium > Acrodontium crateriforme. The sequence goes on along the minus strand of CP138593.1, from coordinate 537,605 downwards.
GGTAGTGGAGCGCTGATACAAGGAGTACGTGTTTTTGAGAGTCATGGCTGGCGGTAAAACGCAGAGCCAGAACATGCATTTGAAGAGTCTTGGTTGCTGATGGTTATACAGTCGTATGGAGCTGCTGGTCTCCAAGCGTCGGTGATGGAGCTGAGTGGTAAGTACTCGAATAATTCTGGTCTGGGCGGGGGTATCTAACAAATAGCAGGTCATTCAGGCGAAATCTTCTGTGCCCGATTCGATCCTTCCGGCGCGCATATTGCTTCTGGCAGCATGGACCGAAACATTCTCCTCTGGAATTCGTCAGGCGACTGTGCAAACTATGGCCTTCTGACTGGCCACAAAAGTGCCGTGCTTGATCTACAATGGTCTCGCGACAGCCAGGTCATCTATTCGGCGAGCGCCGACATGCATATTGCAAGCTGGAACGTTGAGACCGGGGAACGCATACGCAACCACGCTGGACACGAAGAGGTAGTCAATTGCATCGATGTCAGCAAGCGTGGTGAAGAGTTTATTGTCAGTGGAAGTGATGATGGATACATTGGACTGTGGGACCCTCGGCGCAAAGCTGCTATGGACTTTATCGAGACGGATTTCCCGGTCACAGCCATTTGCCTAGCGGAGGCAGGAAATGAAGTGTACAGCGGAAGCATAGACAATGAGATCAAGGTGTGGGATCTGCGGATGAAGAAAATTGCGTACTCATTGAAGGGACACACGGACACAATCACATCCCTGGCTATCTCCCCAGACTCGCAATCGCTACTATCGTACAGTCACGACAGCACCGTACGGACATGGGATGTGCGACCCTTTGCGCCTGCGGATCGAGCACTTAATGTTTTTGACGGCGCGCAAGCTGGTGTGGAGAAGAACTTGATGCGAGCATGCTGGGATCGGGAAGGGAAGAAAGTGGCAGCTGGTGGAGGAGACGGTACCGCCACAGTTTGGGACAGTCAGAGCGGAAAATTGCTGCAAAAACTGCCAGGCCACAAGGGAACAGTCAACGATGTGCGAATCAGCCCAGATGGATCAATGAGTGAGTCTTCTTTGTTATCGCTGATTTTACTTATGCATGCTAACTTCATCCAGTCCTTTCGGCCAGCACTGATCGATCTATGCTTCTCGGCGAGCTTCCGCGATAAAGTGATTATGTCGTTCTGGAGACGCAGCGCCGACCCAACCATCTCTGCAGCAGGTGACGAGACCGAGGAATTCCTCCGTGGCTAAGACAAAGCTTTACATAGTTCCACTGCACGATTCGAGTATCGAAAATGGACGGGTCACCGACAGCTTCGTACCTGAAAGACAGAACTCCGTATCTTCCACCAAATCGACACCTAAAGCCGTCCCCCTGGACAGATACCAAGCTACTAACGCAATGCTTGCAATGGGGCCAAAATGAGGAGACCATTTCGAATGTTTCCAATGGGCCACGTTCCTTGTCGAGGCGAATGAACACGCTACGCATGACTATCAAAATAGTCGACTTGATTCGACAGCACGTGGAATGTAGAATAGATGATGTTCATGACCAAGACATCAAATATTCCTTGTATTTACAATTTACTCTGCCCATCTTGAGGCACTTTGACAACAACCTTGCCCCAAGTCCCTCTCTCACCCAAAGACTTCAATGCGCCGGGCACACTCTCTAATCCAACATATTCCTTGTCTGTGTAATTCGTGCCACGCACCTTGCCACTCTCAAACAACTTGAACAGCTCGTTCCACACAGTGACCTGAGCCTCTGGCTCAAAGGTCGCATATGCTCCCCAATGAAGGCCAACAACGCTAATGTTCTTCAACAAAATGCGGTTTGTGGCCACCTTTTCAATTGGACCGCCTGCGAAGCCAACGACGAGAAGACGTCCATTCCATGCTGTGCATTTGGCTGACTTTTCAATCAAACCAACCGGGTCGTAAACAATGTCTACACCTCGCTTCTTGGGTGTGAGAGCCTTGACTTTATCGGGCCAGTTTGCGTCGTTGTAGTCGACGCCATAATCGGCACCAAATCGCTTTGCAACGTCGAGCTTGTGCGCTGTGCCTGCCGTGGCAATGACAGTCGCTCCGAAAGCCTTTGCAATCTGCACCGCGGCCAGGCCAACACCGCCTGCAGCAGCGTGCACAAGCACCCAGTCGCCAGCCTTGATATTGCAGCGCGTCACGAGACCCGCGTAAGATGTAGGCATGGTAACGAATAAGCCGGCAGCATCAAACATATTCCATCCTTTAGGGACAGGACGCAACTGCTCCTCTCTGGCGACCGTCGCGGTGGCATAACCGCCCTGAGCCGCACCGAATACCTTATCACCGACTTGGAACTTGGAACCAGCGGCCTTGTTTTTGGGAGTCGCGGTGATGATGCCGGAGAACTCGGCGCCGGATACCCATGGCAATGGTGGCTGGTTTTGGTATTTCCCGCGGATTTGTAGCAGGTCGAAGAAGTTTGTGGCTGAGGCGTGGATCGCGATGGTGTATTGGTCGTCGGTGGGCTTGGGCTCTGGTAGAGTGGTTACTTTGAGCTCTTCGGGTCCGGAGACGTATTTGGCGATTTGAATGCCGCGCATGGTTGTTGTGGTTTGTGGTGGAGGGGCTTTTGGGTGGTGGTGTTAGGACGGACGGGGGGAGATGAGATGAGACGAGACGAGACGAGTGAGAGGGCGCAAGATCAAATTGCTGGTAGCAATCGTATGAACAAGTCCAAGACAGGTTCTTACTATAGAGTATTACATGGAATCTCCGCAAACATGAAGTACAGTAGTCTCGCCAATGAATAGCCGGGGGAGAACTGCCATTGCCGGACCTCGGCCCAGCGTTGTAGTTGATATGGGCCGCCGGAATGCAGCCTCAGGCCAACGAGACCCGTGTTCGTCATGGCGAAGCTCTGTAATCTAATCTGGTGACGCCCGGCTGCTGCTGATACTGGGGCCTGTTCTGTCTCCGCCGTGGCGTCGCCCGCGGGTTCCATGCACTTCTTCCACCATCGCTCCATCTTGCCCACCACACCGTGAATCCGCGTGTTCTTGCCCGTGCTGACGGCCACTCTCTCTGCCTTGTTCATCTCTGCCGTGTCCTATACTGCCGCTTACACTGCGCACCACTGCATCGTTCATCGTCTGCACTGCTTCCATTGGAGTTCACCCCACCAAGCGACCATGGCCGACACCACCAACCCAGAGGCTGCGGCGACTGCGCCCGAAGAGACTGAGCAGCAAATCACCTTCACGGTCAAATCGTCCGCCGACTCGAAATACGTCGTCACCGTGCCCACCGTCATGACCATCGCCGACCTCAAGCACAAGCTCTCCACATCAGAATACGCCGGCCTTCCGCCTGATCGCCAAAGGCTGATCTACAGCGGTCGTGTACTGAAAGATGTTGACACTGTGGCCTCTTGCAAGATCAAGGAGAATAATACAGTTCACCTGGTGCGCGGTGCTGAGAGCAACAGCCGCCAAAACCCGGCAAACCAAGGCGGCGCCGCAACAAACCCCGCAGCCAATGTCCCAACTAACATTGCAGCTGGCACTGCGGCCAATGATCCTCTCGCACAGCTGACCGGAGCTCGATATGCAGGCATGCACGGTCTTCCTGGAATGGATACTTTCGGCGCCGATGGCGGCATGGGAGCACCGCCAAACCCAGAGGCTATGTTGCGCATGCTGGATGATCCAAACGTTGCACAGCAGATGACCGAGGCTATGAACAATCCAGCGGTGCTTAATATGATGCGCAACCATCCTCAATTCCAAAACAATCCAATGCTTCGAGCCGCCCTGGACAACCCAGAACTCAGGCGCATGATCTTTGACCCGAATATGATTCGAATGCAAATGCGAATGCAACAGGCGATGGGCGGAGGCGATGGAGCAGGTTCGTTCCCGATGCCAGGTCAGACGGATACCACAACGCAGCAGGGCAATGGAGCTGCGACAGGTACCGGAGGTCAAGCCAACACGGGTGGCAGCCCTCCACCCGCTGCGAACCCTTTTGCCTCTTTATTCGGCGGAGCAGGACAGGCACCGGGCGCAAGAGGTGACTCAGCAAATGCTCAAGCACAGGACCCCTTTGCTGGTCTCTTTGGTGGTGCCGGTCTTGGGGCGGGAGCAGGAGCACAAGGAAACAATCCCCTTCAAGCCATGTCAGAGCAGCTCATGCAAAACCCAGAGATGATGCGTCAGGCTATGCAGATGCTTGGAGGAGGTGCAGGAGGTGCCAACCCATTTGGAGGTCTTGGTGCTGGTGGTAACCCGTGGGCAGGTTTGGGAGGCTTTGGTGGCGCCCCTGAGCCCCAACAGCCAGCTGATGACCGCCCACCGGAGGAGCGCTACGAGAGTCAATTGAGACAGCTTAACGACATGGGATTTTTCGAGTTTGAGCGGAATGTTCAAGCATTAAGACGAAGTGGAGGTAGCGTTCAAGGCGCGATTGAGTACTTGCTGCAAGGTTGAGAATTGCATCTGGGAACCATTCATCAGAGCAACCCTTCCTGGGCCTGACAACATTGGAAGCAGTATTGGTATGAATGAAAGCACAATCATATCACGACTGCATTATTGGTACAGCATTTAGCGGGTGCACACGAGCGAAGAAAGTCGGTCATCACTCACCTCCGACAATGATTGGGTCTTTTCCGAGGAAATGAGGTAACGCAAATGCCATAAGCGTCAAGGCTGTTCTGGCAACGAGCATAACTAGACTTTAACGACACAATTCATGTATTTATGTCTTTAAATCCACTCTCCGCCTTACAAAAATGTCGTTACCACTAATCTTATGCAGCATCAATCGGAGGTGTTGTCAAGCTCTTTATTCTTCCTTCACCTGTTTGTTGAATCGAAAAACACTTTCAGTTTCACTTTACGTTGCCGACGAAGTGCATACTCTGCAATAGAGTTGCTTCTTTTCGCATTCCTTACACGATTGATCCCATACATTTCGGGAGGGTTTCTTGAGTATGGCAGTTTCAGCTGCTCGCCTCCCTCTAGCGCCAGAAATATCAACCGCACCTTCGCCACACGATGCCTCGTCGACCAAAATGAGCCCACCAGACATTAAAGCATCAATCGTCGCTCCTGAACAGTTAGGGAACCAACTCCTGATGTTACCGTGTGCACAAACAGCACACCACTTGCGCCGGAAACTCGCTTGCCGCAATCTAGCTGCTCTTTATCGATCCAATTCTGCTTTTGGACCTTTAAAGCAGCGAATATCATCCAAAGAGAAGACCGTCAACTCTTCATGTGAAAATACCGCCTCAAGTACGCTTGGTCCAGCAGAGAAGTTCGACAAGGCCTTATCTAAAACACCGAAACAGAGAACAGTACACCAATCCATTGCAAATATCACTTCAGGAATCCAACTCCCGAATGTGCGAGAATCGACCAGTCCTTTCGCACCCCTGATGTCGATGGAAGAGGACAAGGGTTGCAAATTAATAAGGGGCGGAAAATGCAACATTTACTCTTCAAACGGAGTTTGTGTTGTGCCGTTCTCTTCGCACTTCAATAAATACCGAGTAGTGCTCAGAGTCACCCACGAAATTCTCAATCCTCGGTCTAAATGTATTGTTGGTTTCGTCGTTGTGGAAAACGACATATCGACTGCGTTCAACGACACTATACTCAACGAATTGATCTACAACTCGGAATCTGCTACGTCTTTTATCAATCTTATATCGGAGATAAGTATACTCCCACTAAAACGCAGATGTTCCAGCGAAGAAGATTTAAATACAACATCGCACCATCCCAAATCGCGAATCGCCGCTGCAGGAATAATCTTCGATCTCCTCGCTCGGCTAGAAACCTCTCTTTCCGATACCAGTCCGCCCACAAACCCACCTTTCCTCCCGATTACGATGAATCTCAAACAACAAGACAAACACTTCATCGCGCTTCGCATCAAATCTTTCCACGCCAACGGCTATCCTGCACGTATCAATGCTTCCTGGACATCTCGCAATCTGTTGCACAGTCCGAAACTGGATGACAGTAAATTGGCGCAATTGAAGGTCATTTTCGTTTCGGCTGTTGCTAAACAGGGTCGTGGGGGCAAAACTTTTACGGCGGAAGTTGAGTTGGATGGAAGTGCTCGGCTTGTGGAGTGTTTGCCTCTGAGGAAATCGGCTTCAGCGGTAAGAGGAAAGGGAAGAGCACGAGCGTGGGTTTGGCTTTGTTTCATCCGTTTGGATTGATTTTGTATGACTCTTAGGGCTTTTTACTCGGGATGGAGTATATATGGTCAACTTTACAATTCATTGAATGAATGACATCCTGGTTTATCTCGAATATGGAAATGGGAGAATACTACTCACTATGAATATTGGATCAATGATAAAGCTTTTTATTTGAAAACATGAAGTTTCAGCTTTGGTTTAAAGAGGGTACGCTATGCTGATGGATCGCTCGTCAGCCGGATGGTTTATGAAAGCTGATCATTTGAACCATTCTTTCGTATCAACTAACAGCCCAGCTGAGCAATTATTCGAGGGTTTCGTACATCAAAAACAGATTCCAAAAAACTGATCGAAAATGACCTTGTGATTGAGATAAATAGATCATTCTTTTCGCGGATTTCCTATACCAGGGTAAAATGGAGGCGTAGGCGGAGTAACTCCACTCGACCCACTAGATCTACCCGCTAGATTCAGGCGTTGTACAAGATCCTGTCAACAGAAACACCAACTTTGATCGACGGCACTAACATCTCTTTGAAATGCGTTGATGGCTTCGCTCCAGCGTCGCGTCGCGTCTCAACCAATGTCCACCTCACCTGTCGTTTACTTGGTCGATCTCCAGCTGGAATACGAGCGTGCGCGGCCAAGTGGTCGCATGAAGGAATCCAGACGACACACGTTCGTGAAGTAACATCAGGTGAAACATGGCCAGTGTGAGAAGACGACGGGAAGCCAAGTGACAGAGGTACAATCGACGCATGCGAACGGAATAGAGTTTCTTTTCAGGTCGAGCTGGGCGAGCGGCGTTGATTGGCTTGGGTGTCTTTCGCCTTGGCTGCCATGGCTGGCGGCGTGCATGTGAAACATCAACAATCAACGCCGACTACCCTGTGCGCATTCACGTCCTTCTGCTCTGGCGGCCTGAGGGGCTTCGGCCATGTGCCACACTCGATGCCGTCCCAACGGCAATTGCACGACTTGACATCTCCGCCGCTCGACTTTCCCCTGGACGCTGTGGGTGTTGCGGCCCTGGCATGCCATCCGCGAACCGGCAATCCGTGACGTTAGCCTCATGCTCCTCGCTCGCCGTGTCTCTGGCGCTGTCTGCTGATGGCCGTCGTTCTGCCAATTGATAGGCCCGTAGTCGATGCGAGTGCGGCCGACTTGACGGTTCCATGTCAGCGTGCGGATGGACGGTGAGTGGCAAAAGATGCCTTCGTCGCCTTGGGCCATGTCGCGGATACACAAAGACGTCTGTCTGTCTTGCTCCCGCTTGATTGTTGATGTTTATTTAACTTTGCCGTGTCCTCGCGTGCATTCTGATCTCTGTTGGTGCATGTCCGTTTGATCGGCTGTGGTTTTCCTTCTACTACACTTATTGCGCTTCTCATATCTTACCCCTTCCTCTCAACACTAAACCCGAGGTCCAACAAAGGAAGCAACAATGCACAGCCCATTACCCGACTCCAGCGCCTTGGAAGCTGGCATCATCGCCGACGAAAATGCACCTCGACCTTCGCGTGTTCAAGATAATGTCCGCAATCTCCTGCGCAACTCAGTCCTCTCATCCATTCGCGGTTCGGCATTCATTTTGCCGACACGCAACGCATGTCATCCTGCCCAGCGTGACTTGGGACCAATGGCCCCTTCTCCCCTCCGACCACATCATAATCTGGAACCAGAAGTCGGACCTAGTCCTTCATCGGAAACGAGCAGCTCGGATGCTTCTTCTCCTGGTTCTTCAACCGCAGAACACAATCACATTCCGGGCGTTCTGTTCCCGCCCTATAGTTACACCAACGCACTACAGCAAATGACGCACCAATCGACTCTCTTCAACACACGGGCCGTTGCAGCGCTAGAACACCCTGATTTGAGTGATCCATCGTTGGCTTTGTTTCTACAGCAGAAGAGTGAAAGTCGCCAACAGCGAGCATGGAAACGGTCGAGACATGGAGGCAGTAGTCATCATCATCATCGAAAGTCACGAAAACAAAATAGCTCGCAATGGTGGATGTGCGTCATCTCAGCTCTGTTGCTGGCGGCCATTATTGCTACTTGTATGAATTTACAGTGTCCTTTGCGTACGGGATCATTTGCTAACAGCATAATAGATCTGGCACTCGCCACGACCCAAAAAAGTTTGAGCACAACTTTTCACATTCTTTTCATTCTAGGCATCCTATTCTCCACGATAGTTTTCGCCCATACGGTTATTCGTATCTGCCTCTTCAATCGTGGCCTGGCTGGCACTGCACCATTTCTTATCGTCCCTCCACCGAGACATAGGAGTCGTGGTCATCCTCGTCAACATCATCGTCGAAGCCATCGACGCCCTCAAATTCTCGAAAGACCAAAGTCAATGGACTGTGAAGATGAGTTCGTGCCTTCTGTGCCTATTCCGGTTTGTGTGCCAGCCGAAGATGAAGTGAGGCCCGATTCTCGTGAAGCTCAGCCAACAGGAGGCACGATCAGGCCAATCGACGGTTGGGATAAAGATGTTGAGGCATTACCAAATCCCCCGCCAGCATATGGCCGATGGCGCGGAAGTGTTCGAGCCAATCCCGACCTTCTTCATTGGGCTCCGTCTCCCACAACTCCCAGGACACCAAGCCTGCCCTCTCCAACATATGAGGAAGCTATGGAAGGGGCATTGACCGGTAATTCTGTACCACCCAGCTATAAGACGAAGGAGAGCCCCGCGAGACCAATTATTGTCGAAGAAGTGAGGGAGACCGCAGCACCAGCGCCGGCCGCTGAGCCTGAAATGGTTGAGGGGAGAGGAATCGGTATTGCTCAATGAAAGTTGCCGTGTATCACATGATCCAGACGGTATCTTGATAACATCTTCAATAGAGTCGAACAATAATGTCCTCCCTGTGATCCCCTGGCGCCAGCCGAATGCGTTGCCATTGCTGATGTCCGCATCATATGCCTTGAGGTGGCGTCTCATTTCGATGATGATGATGATGATGATGGAGGAGCAGGTGGTAATTGCCCTGGCTTTTTACTCAAATCTTTATCCCACCACTCGCGCCAAAACTTCTCATCCTCAACTCGCTTTACTTCTTTCTTCTCACGTTCCAATCGGCGCTGCTCTATGGTCGCAAACCATTCCTCGCGTGCAGCATCGTGTTCCGCTAGTGTTGCATATTTCATCATGCATGTATTCATCGCTTTCTGTTGAGTCCGGCACATGATAGTCGCAGTGAAAGTCCGCGAAGTACAGCAAGCAGCAAAGTCTAGATTTGAAAAATCAGCCACTGAATCTGCAACCATCCAATGGCCGGCCTGTATGCCAAGAAGACCAGTATGAAGGCGGCGGAATAAGCTGACTCCACGTACCTCGTACTTCATCCGCACACTTGTTGCGCACTCGCTTGTGGTACAGTTCTCGGACTTGCGACTCCTGTGACGATGTGAGAGGGACGGGATTTCTTAACGAGGGAGTCAGTTTTGTGCCTGTAACGGCGGGTTCCTTGGGTGATTGAGATGACATTATGGCTGCCATAACAATCCTCTGTTGTTGATTTGAGTTGAGGGTGATGTTGGATGCTGTGTGATGGAAGAAGCACGCCCGAATGGAGAAGCTCGCATCGCTTACATAATAGCTTCTGAATCTACGATGTTTCCACTCACTTGAACCATTTCCATGACCTTACTTCCTATTATCTATCTTTGATATTTATTGATTGTAAAGCTAAGATGAATCAGTCGTCAATTTTGTCGTATTTGTCTCGAGTATCAATCCCAAGCATACTCATAACGCTGAAGCAGAGCCTCTTCCATTCAGCTGTCCGTTTCAGGGGCGTGCAGCCGATTCGTGGTGTTTATGCCATCTTTGATTTTACGCAAGTGGCATGATATTACAGTGAGATCTGACCTGTAAGATAGAAAAAATCTCACACCGCTTCGCAGGTGACGGCCGATGAAAAATCGACGTGGTCTTGCTGATGGGCTTGAATTATGGCCTGTAGGGGCTATTACTGCTTGTCTTTGCGCGCGATGAAGTGTTGAAGCCAGTGAAGTTAGGCCAGGCGTTCTGGTATCATGCGGATGGTTCACTGTCGTTCATGTCGGGGAACGCGATGACACGTAGATGGTCAAGACATTGGTTCTTCAGCCGGTGACACTATTATTGCAAGCCTTGTGGCAGAGGTTTGATTCAATTGGCCATTGTGGGCAATCCGCAAGTATCCCATTCGCTCATCACACGCAGTGCCGAGAAGAGCTACATTCGCAGTCCATTACACATGTCCATAGTGCAGGGAGGGCTTCACTCGTTTGTACAGTATCTCCATCTCATCAAGCCATCTGCTGACAAGCTGAATATCAATGGACCTCATTACGGTGAGCAAAATCTGTCTTCGATGGCTCAACGAGAATATAAAAGGGATGGAAATGCCGTCAACAAGAAACAATATTCAACACAATCAACAAGAACAAAACATCATTTCTCCATTCCCAATTTAAACCAAACACCAAATTTTCTTCAAAATGCCTGACGGATGCTACATGGTAAACTGCAATGGCCCAGATGGCCAGCAACGCAGCGGCGTGGCCTAGTACGCTTCATTCCATCATCACATGCCACCTACGAGAACTCACATTTTCAAAGCTACAGGAACTTCATCTTTGGCGGTGGTAATGACGGCACGCAGCCTGATGCTTTTATTTACACCAAGTTTGACGGTTTCACGACCTGGGAAAACCAGTCGCAGAGTGAGTTGTGATCAAATTCTATCACGCCGAAGTCAATCATTGACCATTCTCAAAGGCGTCGTTTTTGCCGATGGAACCAAGTTCTCCTGGAACATTGATGGTAGTGCAGCTGGAACGCCTGTCGGAACTCGTGTTGGCGGTGCTGGCAATGGGTTCAAGGAATGGTCTGTCTTCAGAGACAGTGATAAATTCATGTTCACCAATGGAGACAATTTCAATTGCTCCAAAATTTACATCGCTGCTTGAGAGGGGATGATTGACGATTCTATCACACAGTTGGAGATGGGTGTTGACGGTGGAAGACAGTAGGAGACAGTAGAAAAGAGATGGCCGTGGATCGATCGCTCGTTTTCAGTAGACAAAAATCAAACATGAGTTCCACGGACAAGAATTGCGGTCTTTTCTCGCTGACTGGTTACATTGACGTGTAGTATTCTCCACTTGATTAAAAGTAGTCGATTTAGCCAGCTTCGATGATCCGACTTCCTTGGCGGACAAGAGACAATAACCCCGACGTCTCAGCATGTCCCAACGTCCGACCGCCATCGATGTCATTGGAAACATTTAATTTCAGACGGAGATGAGCCCACGTGGAATCTCCCTTCGAGCGTCCATCCCGCCATTGACGATCCTGGCTGTTTTTGCCGTGAACCAGATGTACACACCGTCTCACTGTACGAGCGCGACCGAAAATACGCCCGACGCTACTCTACCTCCGTTTGCACTTTTCCCCTCTCGTCGTCCCCATGGAGAGCTGTGGGGGATTCGGGAGGGGTTCGGTGCTTCTTTTGATGCATATTTGTTTGTCTAACCAGGTACCCTCTGCACCATCTCTTCAGTGGCGCCACGAGACGTGACCGGCTGCACAATTCATGCCGTCACTGCGGGGACGGGGAACCTGTTGTTGACAATTCACGCGAAGGCTCTGTGCACGTTGCAAGCATTGATGTTATAAAAAGAGTTTTCCGCCGTCGTCGGCGGGAAATGTTATTCTTTTTTTTCCTCTACCTTTCTTTGTAGGACGTGCTAGACAACATCACCATGGCGCGCCTCAATTGGAAGCGGGCATTGCTAGCTGCTTCGTCTCTTGCTTCTGCTCAGTCATCCACTCCTCCAGCAGACAGCCTGTCCGGAACGGCTGCCACGTCAACGACAGTCGAATACCAAACGGCCACCGTTAGCGGAACTGTAACGTCCTATTCGGTTGCGTTCACTGTCCCCGCCCAGGCGGACGTTGGACCGAATCTTCTACCCAACATCAAGGATCCCAATGCCAAGCAAGCACAGGCTATTTGCCCCGGCTACAAGGCTTCTGACATCCAAAAGACTGACACCGGTTTCACGGGCACGCTCCATCTAGCAGGTGAGGCATGCAATGCGTACGGTACCGATATTGATACTCTCAAATTGGAGATCAATTATCAATCCGCCCACCGTCTGCACGTCTCGATCGAACCAGCCTACCTCGATAGCAAAAATATCTCCCACTACATTCTTCCATCTGAGCTGGTCAACAAACCATCAAATGGTATTGTCAGTTCAAATGCCCAAGATATCGATCTGCAATTGTCGTACTCGAATGAGCCGTCATTTTCATTCAAGGTTGTCCGCAAGTCGACCGGCGATGTGATCTTCGATACCACCGGTAGCCAGCTCGTGTATGAGAACCAATACATTGAGTTTGTTTCTCAACTGCCAGAGAACTACAACCTCTACGGCATGGGAGAGCGCATGCACGGCTTCAGACTCGACAATAACTTCACTACAACCTTCTTCGCCGCTGATGCTGGTGATCCAATTGATGGAAACATCTATGGTAACCACCCAATCTACTACGACACTCGTTACTACGAAGTCGATACCGAGACAGGTGAGAGAAAGCTAGTGACCAGTCAGAATGTCTCTGCAGACGTAGAATACGAGTCGTACACTCACGGAGTCTACCAAAGGAACGCCCATGCCATGGAGGCGCTTTTGCTGCCAACAAACATCACCTGGCGTTCGCTTGGTGGCAGCATCGACTTGTACTTCTTCGATGGACCAACCGTTGAAGAAGTTTTGAAGCAATACCAACATGGTGCGATTGGTTATCCTGCCATGCACCAATATTGGACCCTTGGATTTCATCAGTGTCGATGGGGATACAAGAATTGGTCTCAGGTTGAGGAAGTCGTCGATACATATCGCGCCTTCAACATCCCGTTAGAGACCATCTGGAACGATATTGATTACATGTTCCAATATCGCGACTTCACCAACGATCAAAACACCTTCCCTTATGATGCCGGTGAGAAGTTTCTCGAGAAGCTTCATGCCAATGGTCAGCATTATATCCCCATTGTGGATTCGGCCATTTATATCCCCAACCCTGACAACGCTTCCGACGCCTACAGTATCTACACTGAGGGTAACAACAAGGATGTATTCCTGAAGAACCCCGATGGCAGCCAATATATCGGTTCCGTGTGGCCAGGATATACTGTCTTCCCAGACTGGACTTCTGAAAATGCACAGGAATGGTGGACCGACAGCATGAAGAGCCATCATGACAAGATTGCATGGGATGGTATTTGGATTGATATGAGCGAAGTTTCATCGTTCTGCGTGGGTTCTTGTGGAACTGGTAACCTGTCGCAAAACCCGGTCCACCCACCTTTCGGACTACCTGGCGAAGAGGGTTCCAAGGTCTTGACCTACCCAGAGGGTTTCAACTTGACTAACGCCACCGAAGCTGCTGCCGCTGCTTCTGCTGATGCTTCTCAATCTGCAGCAAATGCTTTGGCTGATCCACCATCGACTACAACCATGCCATACTTCATCAGCGAAGTTACCCCTGGTGTTCGCAACGTCAACCAACCACCATATGTTATCAACAACGTCAACGGCGATATGGCGGTTCACGCAGTCAGCCCTAACGCGACTCACTGGGATGGTGTCGAAGAATATGATCGTCACAACTTGTTCGGTTATGAGATTCTGAACGCAACTTACCACGCAATTGCCTCTGTAATCCCCAACAAGAGACCATTCATCATTGGTCGATCGACTTTTGCTGGAGCTGGAGCTGTTGCTGGTCACTGGGGTGGCGATAACACTTCGTTGTTCGCTTACATGTACTTGTCAATCGCCCAGGCCCTCAACTTCTCTCTGTTCGGCATTCCCATGTTCGGCGTTGATACCTGTGGTTTCAATGGCAACAGTGACGAGGAACTGTGTAACCGATGGATGCAATTGTCAGCATTCTTCCCCTTCTACCGCAACCACAACGTGCTATCTGCCAACTCTCAAGAAGCTTATGTTTGGGATTCTGTTGCCAAGGCATCAAAGAAGGCCATGAATATCCGTTATAGCCTGCTCCCATACATGTACACCCTTTTCTACGAGGCACACACAACCGGGTATGTTGACCACATATGACTGTCTCATAACAAGCTGTGAAACGATCAGCTAACATGTAATTACAGAACCACCGTCATGCGTGCTCTCCAGTGGGAGTTCCCGAATGATCCTACGCTTGCCAACATCGACAACCAGTTCCTCCTCGGTCCATCCATTTTGGTCACTCCCGTGCTCGGCCAGGGTTTGACTGAAGCTAAGGGTGTGTTCCCTGGTGTTGGAAAGGGTACTAAATGGTACGATTGGTACACTCAAGCCGCCGTCGAAGCTAAGCAGGGAGAGAATGTTACCATCCCGGCTCCTCTTGGACACATTCCTGTCTTCATTCGAGGTGGATCTGTCTTGCCTCAGCAAGAGCCGCGATACACTACCACTGAGTCGCGCAACAGCCCATGGAGCTTGATTGCTGCCCTTGATGCTCACGGTTCCGCCACTGGCCAGATTTACATTGATGACGGCGAGTACATCAAGCAGGAGCACACTCTCATTGTTGACCTTACGGCCAGCAACGGAACCCTGTATGCTACTGCACGTGGAACTTACCAGGACAAGAATTGCTTGGCCAACGTGACCGTCTTGGGTGTACCAAGCAAGCCAACCCGTGTTGCTTTCAATGGCCAGGAAATCACCAATGGTGTCAACTATAATGGTACAAGCCAGGTCCTCAGTGTCAAGGGGTTGGACAGCTCGTCGCCAGCCTGGGCTGCGGATTGGGTTCTTTCTTGGAACTAAGTCTTTCGTCGACCATCTGATGTTTTATGAAATGAAAAAAGTACATGTCGCTTTGTGAACGCAGAATAATGTACATAGCATGGTTATTTGATATCTGATGATCACGTTCTATCATTCATAAACAGAAATGCAACGAGACGTGATGCATGATTTCCCAGAACGTGACAATGACGTCTGAGGATGAAATTACCGGGATTGATTTAATTGGTGGCGGGTTCAAATAACGTTTCGCTACACCAAAGTGAAACGCCACGACGCGAGGTGGAACGCTGGAAACGCCTGCGGGGCGGACGATTGTAAAGTGGCTGAAATTTGGTAAAGTCGTCGTCGTCGTCGACACTCGAGAAGTTCGGTACGCTATCTATTCTACAACCCAAAACTACACCTGCCTCAACTTCCTCGGCTTGTTTCTGCGATTCCGTTCATGCAGCTCGACTTGCATTCACTGTACATATTCTTCTCTTGGCATATTCTTTTGCATCCTGTCCCTCGCATTCCCAGGCAAATCTCTACAATAACTGCTCGCGTGATTCCCAAGCATATCTACAACAAGTACACCAAGCGGCTCCACCAGCCTCAAATACCAATCCAGCATGGAGAACGAGTCGAGACCAAGCTCGTCTTTTGGCCTTCAGCGTCCTCTGCAAACTCCACCGTCGCCCGCAGGCTCTTACCGACGACGGGTATCCTACACACCATCATACATGAGCTTCCAAAACGGGTCGGCACCAATAAGTAAACCGGTTCCTATTGTGCGGAAACCATCCCAGCCATCACGATTGCCTTTCAAACCCGAACGAGTTCTCATAATCGCTATTGCCGGACAGCCCGAACCATCTGTGATAAATTCACTCAGCGCACTGCTGAAGAAAGATTCGTACTCTGGTATCGTCATCATTGGGAGTATAAATCATGCGACACAAATCAAGAAGTTGAAAATGGACGTTTTGTTTTTGGTGGGACGATTGGGCAAAGAGCTTGAAGTGCAGATGCATTTGAAGGAAAATTGGGCGGACCTTAAAGATGTCCTTGGAGGTGTGCGGCAGATAGGTAGCGTCATGTGCTATCCGTTCTATCAAGGCACATGCACTTCGGAAACAGAGCTTTTGAGCTTTGAGCAGAATGAGCTGGAAAGCTCGTGGAGGAGTAGTGTCGGGTTTTTACATTCGATGGCTCGATCGACGTTTCCATTACTACAGAAGCAGAAGTCAGAGACACCACCTGTGTTTCTGCTAGTCGACACTCCTGCCACGTCGCCGACTGCTTCGTTAAATAAGGAGACATGCGAGGCATTATTAAAGCGATTGACCAAGGCCAATACATCAAATCTTGTTATTGAGATTTTGGCGCCGGAGAAGGAGACTGTGGAACCGAAAACAAAGTTGTCACTGGACCCACCAGTGGAATTGGAGATTGAAGCAGATTCAAATACATTCAGAGGGGGTGAAAGTCCTACAAGGTTGTGGAACATGTGGGCTCTGCAAGAGCAAATCGATGCGGCATGATTGAGAGACTCTATACCCAATCAATATACACAACGTCACTTCCAATTCCAGCGTTTTCTGCACCATTTTATGACGTACACCTAATGCGAGGAAAGTCAGTAAATGCTCGAAAGAGGCGAGGTATGATTTTACTTACAAGTGCCACGAGAACCGGCACTTCAATCAATGGACCAACAGTTGCTGCTAGTGCTTCTTGACTTCCAGAGCCATACACCGACACCACAACAGCAATAGCCAGCTCAAAATTATTCGAAGCCGCAGTAAAAGACTGCGTACAGCTAACTTTATACCCAAATCCACTGCGCCACATCATCCAAGCCGTGAGCGGGAAAATGACCAGAAAATAAACAACCTGTCAAGTTCGTCAGCAATGATTCCACGTCGACGGATGATTTGATCATCTCACCAAAGGCGCACAAACGCGCAAGACAGAAGTGATTTGCTGCACGACATGCAATCCCTGACTAGCAAAAAGCACAATAATCGTATACAGCAATCCGATGAGAGAAAAAGGCGCGACGAAACGGAGAAAGTAACGCTGATATTGGTCTTCGTTGAGATATCGGCGCAGGGCGAGACGGGTGACGATTGCGGCTGCGAGGGGGATGCCGAGAAATACGGCGACGGAGGTGGCGCAGTTGGAATATAAGTTTTCGTGGACGAGGGTGGAATCGTGTGAGATGACTCGGATGTAGAAGACGGCCTGTCCACGCTAATTAGCGGAGTTTCTCACCGAAGCAAACGGAGGGGGGGGAGGGGTCGAACCAAAGGCGCAAAAAGTACAATCTGAAGCAAACTATTCACAGCAACCAAACAAGCACAATAATCGCCGTCTCCACCCGCAAGATCCGTCCAGATCAACACCATGGCAATACACCTGGCCACGCCAACGAAAATCAACCCATCGCGCAAATCCTTTCGATCCGGGAGAAACGCCCACGCCAAACCCGTCATGAAGAGAGGACATATAACCCAGTTCAGCACAAGAGAAATGAAGAGTTGGGTCCAGAGGGCGCGGGAGCGGAGGAGTAAATGCAGAGTTTCGAACCGGACTTTGCAGAGAATGGGATAGATCATTACTAGTAAACCGACGGCGATGGGGACGCTGACGCCGATAAAGGTTCCTTTTTGGAGAGAGGTGCCGATTGATGGGATGAGGTTTCCCAAAAGGATGCCGGCTGTCATTGCTAGTAGGATCCAGAGGACGAGAAAGCGGTCTAGGAAAGAGAGGGCTTTGAAGGGTGGAAGTGTTTTTTCGTCGGCTTGGGAAGGATGATTTGTTAGCTTTGTCGTCGTTTGGTGAGTGGGGTTTGTGAAGTTGTGCTTGTTTTCGTAGTTCGAGATGTTCACGTACTGATGTCGTTGTCTATTGGATCGGACTTGACTCTGTCCAAGCTGAGTTGTTCGTTGATTTTCGCATGAGCATCATGTTCAGAACGAACATTTCCCATCTCCACATCTTCACTCGCACCGCGCCATTCTCCTTGCTGAATCGAACTCATAACTCGGTAAAGATACAAAGAACAAAAAGAAAAGCGAAACAATCAGATCAAGTCTCGATATTTAACCCAATGCCACGATTAGCGTCAAGCCAATTACAAGCGCGAAGAATGTCACTGAGCTTTAGCGCCGAATTCTCGACCAATCACAACGCGCCTGCGTCATTCGGTTGTGGAAACATATCACCTCACACGATAGCAAGAGTGTCACTGCGAGAAGAACGTGGGATGTTTGAAAGGGGAGCAGAAGGGGGGAATCAATTCTGCTTGGTAAAATACTTTTTAGAAATGAGAGGAATAGAAAGGAAGGAATGGTAGAGTGGGTTAGTCTAGTTGGGCAAGACAAGGCATTAAGTAGATTCTTGGTATCCTGATTTGCATTTCATCGCGAAATGAACGTCTTCACGTCAATATATCATGACTGTACTGGAACAGATTTCGCCATTTAATGCTTTTCGTGCCTTTCGTGCTTTTCGTGCACAGCCACGTTGGTCTCGGACATGTTGTCGAGCTTATCGTTGTTTTCCGCCTCGTCGAATCCAATGATAAACTCGTCGTGGTTGAATTTATTATAGCGGAACCAGAAGATGACTGTCTGAACGGCCAAGACGATGGCTGGACCGGCAAAAGCCCATACCCAGTATGGATCGGCACAGATGGGAGTGGCGATTTCTCCGAGAGCGTAGGAGAGTGAATTCATGAAGAGGAAGACGGACATGACGACGGATCGCATGCCAGGTGCCGAACGAGCGTAGGCCAGTTCGTAGCATGTCACGTTGACGAAACATTCAGAGAAACCAGTGAGAATGTAGATTGGAATGGTAAGCAAGGCGTTGAGAGGGGAAGGCTGCTCGCAGGTCGTGGCTTTGTTTCCGCAAGGGGAAGTTTGGTAGACCTGCCACTGGATAATGGCTCCGTAGGCGTTGGCAGCCAAGGCCAAGAAGAAGCCAAAGGTCTACGTTTGTTAGCTACTATTCATGAGACTGCAGAAAGTTCATGGAGCTTACAATGCGGTTGATTCTGCCAAACTTGATGCCCATCTTCTGGAGAGCAGGGTAGATCAGGTAAGAAAGAATGGGCACGAAAACGATAATGGACAGCGAGTTGAAGTTGTTCTAAAGATATGTTAGCAATCTCGTCAGGATGGTTTGTAATGGTGGATCGCTCACGTAAACGTCGTTTGGTACGCCGTTGTTGGTCATAGCACCGGGTAGCGTAGTCGAGGCACTACCCAATGTGTTGTCGTTGACGTTGTAAATTGGCAGGTACAAGAAGATGGCACAAGCACCAACAGTACGCTTCACATCATTCACATCTTGATCAGTCCAGCCGTGGCTTTGACCAGTGTATGATGGCTTGACGGTATCCCAGAAATCCGCGCGCCAGAAGGCCCACTTGGTTTGCTTAATGGCAGCCATGTTGATCTTGACAAATTTGCCCAAAACAGAACCGTCTGGTCGAGACTTGACAATTCTGGTGTTGAGGAACCAGAGAAGGAAAGGAAGGGCAAAGTAAATGATACCGGGTGTCAAGAACTGTAGAGTATGTCAGTATCGGTTTTCGATCGAAAGTGAAGGATGTAAAAACTTACAGCAAACCAGAAACCAACACGGTTCTCAGAATATACGGTAGCGACGGCGTAAAGACCACCAATGTTGACGAAACCGTAGAAAAACAACATTAGGCGAGAGATGGTAACTTCAGGATCAACAATGACCTTCTCGCCGGATTTCAGAACCTTGGTGTATGGCTGTTGGTGCTGGTATTGGTCGATGAGGGTTGGAACAACGTTGGGCTTGAAGAGACCAGCACCAAGTGCGAGGATGATCAAACTGAGGACGAATGGAACAACAGCCGCCGAAGTCTTGAGTACCGATGGTGCAGCACCACCAATCATGATAACGTGAGCGACACCACCAACGATGACACCGATCCAGATGGTCTTCCATCGTCCAAGTTTGGTATCAGCGATCCAGGCACCGAAAATCGGAATAACGTATGCCAATAAAGAGAACATCATGCCAATGGCAGAAGCAAACTTGGTGCCTCTTCCGAGAGCACCGCCGTTCTCCGAGGAACCTTAGCGAACATGTCAATAAAATTGTCTTTTTAGAGGATTGACTCGAACGGGATGATGTACCTCTTGGAGGGGAACCAGCCCCGTTACCACCCTTGGGAAGAGGGTTTTGCATAAAGTTGTTGAAAGGACCCTTGGCACCATAGTACGAAGCACGCTCAGCGAACTCGATGATACAGAGGAGCCAAGCAACCATGGGGATTGTGCCTGCAACTTTACGCAAGGTAGCAAGCTCCTCCTCGGTTGGGAGAGGGTAAAGTTCGCGATCGGTGGCGCTTGAATTCATTCTCATATCCTCAATCTCAACACTCATGCGCTTGGCGTAATTGTGATCTTGTGTAGCGACACCATCTTCCATGGCGAATTGGTTCTTGCCGTGTGGGACAGCAACCGCAGCCGGGGGATTCGATGCAATAGCGTCGGTGATGACGCTGGCTCCGTTTGCTGTCAAGTCAGCAAGGACAACTTGTTGGTGTGGTGGCGTTGATATACATACACATCTTGGCGGCCTAGTAAGTCGAAAAGAAGAGAGAATGAGTGGACCTGTCCAAAACGAAAGAGTGAAAGAGTGGGCACGAGGATACTCTTGTACCCTCTAGAGAGGGACTATACAATAACAAAGGGACTTCAAGTGAAACGCAGTGTTGCAAATGCAAGGGACTGTCATCAGTAGCGCATCCTTCAAGCACGGTTGAGTCTAACAGGAAGGACAACTGTGAACGAGACGAGACGAGACTAAACCGGCCAACGCTGGCTTGGCGGCGAAGACGAGATACAATGGGTGAACTGCTCGTGATCGATTAGTTACCCAATCGTCAGTAATGACCTGGCGTGGTCGCGTGCGAGATTACGGGCTCCAACGGGCTACTGTGCGCTAGACTCGACGCTGGGTTGGCCTTCTAGAAGCTCAAGAAAAGACGCAATATGCATGGCGGACGATGGCGTTCTGGACTGTGAACATTCGACCTCGACGTCGCTTCTCGCCACACACACCCCATGCGTCGAGGCATGAAAAATATTTCACGCACAGCTCCCAGTGTGCCGCGCGTGGACGGACGCCATTCACCCGTTTAGGAAGGTCGTTGTGACCTGAGATGGCGCCTTACAGAGGGTTGGAGAGTCATAGGGCTTAGCTGCAGTCCCGTGGTGTTGACTATCCCAGACTATCCCGCAATTGCGTCGTCGGTGGTTGGCCGTGGGCAAATGGAACGACGAAGCGTAGACGGGGATTGCTGTGCTTCGACTGTCTGCTGAGCCACGCGAGCGCCTCACGCCCTCTGCAGTACACTTACTGCACGAGACAAACGCCTTTCTATCTGGAAAAGGAGATTGTCAGCCGGGGTTCGTAGTCGTAGTAGTTAGTCGTAGCAGTAGTCGTAGTAATGCCTGTCTGATCGTCCGGGGGGGCCAGTACGTACTGTAGATAGTGTGTCGAGGGGCTGAAAAGATGCTCGTGCCCGGCGAATAACGCGATGATGGCGTGCGTGTCGCTCGGCACCGCGGCCGTGAGGCTCACCCCTTTCCGCACCACCAGTTGAACCTCGCCCGTTTGTTTTCTGGGGGCAAACGAGGCCTCTCCAGTATCAAACTCCAACATCCCCACAGACACACAGGACACACAACACACAGCACATACTGCACACGACACATAACACACACGACACACAACACGGACCAGCTGCCGTTCCGTCTCGCGATAAGCTTTGCCCGATGTAGTTCACCTCCGGACGTGCTAAGCGTCTGTGCCATCTGCGCCGCATGGCGAAACGAGCAGTGCCCCGGAGTATTGCGGGGGAGTTCCCATTTGAGCAAGCGCGACTTTCTTCATCGTGTCCAGTCAGCCGTACAGAGTTTACAGTGTACAGGAGTACAGTTTTATTCATCCCTTCATTCCCTCCCCCGTCGTGCTGCAACAATAACCCTCCACGAAACACCCTATTCGGCGGGTTTGGTGATGGTGGCGATAGAGAGCCGCTACTAGCCTCCATCCAGAAATGTTGATGGCGTGTCGAAACAGCTGTATGTAGCTTCGCATGTGTCGATCATATCTCGTTCGCGACGTCTACAACGTAACCTCTTCATCGTCACTCAGTCACATCAACTCTCGTACGCCATCTCACGTGGCAATCCCTTCTAACCACGCCGTGAATAACCGTAGTCGACGGCACACTTTCCACCGCCAAGAGAGTGGTGAACATCAAGCATCCAGTATTTACACCAGGGCTCTGTTGTTGGGCATGAATGACCGCTTTGACAGCTGCGGGGATACCCCTCACCCTTGATCGCGACCGCCTGATCAAGAAGCGCTATTCGAAATGAAATCAGAGGCAATTAAACCAAAGCACAACAATGCAGATGGCGCACTCGTATTCGTCCAGACTTCCGATTTAATCTTGCTAGACAGGGTGCGCTGCGGCTGAGGGCTTGCAGCGAGGGTTCGTTTCATTAGCCATGAGGGGCAAACGACGGGGTGGTATCTATCTATGTAGCCTCGTCGATCAAAGGCCCGAGTATATCCCATTATGACTCATCTACCTGTCACACCGAGCGAGCTGGAAGTTGGAAGCATACAAGTTCTTGCTTGATTGGTTTAAGTTCGTAATCTCGTAATTCACGTCGTGTATACATATTTCACGTCGAGGAGACTTCATCATAGTCATCTATGACTGTACAAAGCGCGGCTGTGGTGGATATAGGGGCTAACTGTACCATTCCTCCACCCGTTTTCCTTCCAGACATCACACAGTCAGATGGATTCTTTATGGTAATTTCATAAACAATTCCAACATGCGGGGGTAGCTCGGAGTTCCGAGGCCAGTCACAGGATCCTGCAAAAAGTCAGTCAACCATTCAAGAGGTCTCTTCCGAGGCATCTACTGCGTCGTCGCTATACATGACAAATAAGACTCACCCAGCCTTTGGAAGCATAGAATCCAGACGAACCACAGTTAGGGTTCGAGCCGTTGGTGATGTCGTTCAAAACATGAGGGTTTTCGTACAACACTGGGTTAACAAATCCGACAGGTCCTTTGCCAACAGCTGTGCGCTCTTCGTTGATCAAGGTAAGGACCGAGCCGAAGATGGGGGAGCTTAAACTTGTACCGAAAAAGTGGTACAGAGTCTCATTGTTATATATCTCAAGGAAAGCGCCTGAGATCAAAATAGTTAGTCAAACAATCTTGTCCACGGTTCTAGTCGTGTTTGCTTACCATTGGCAGAAACATCTGGCCATCCTCTGCCGGCTCGGTTGTATACTCCACCATTCTCGCCAATGTTCGAGGCATCCTTGTTAGCGATATAATAAGGTAGAGTGTTGTGAGTGGCGAGATATGCGTCGACTGCAGCTTTTTGATACTCGGGAGGAGTGTAGTAGCTGAAGAGAAACAACAAGATCAGTACAATCATTTCTCCAGAATCCGCAACTGCAAAACCAACTCACTTTGAGAATCCACCTGAGCTAGCAAAGAATTGAAGTGTAGGATCTGTACCACCTGAGCCAGTGGCTGCGTTGTATGCAGTCAAGTTGACCTGCATAGCACTCTCTGCGTCCTTGACAGTCTGACCAGGGTAAAGACGGGTGGCGCCGACAGAAGTCATATAAGGGCAGCCGGAGAGATTATCCGGGTTGTAGATCGTTCCGTTTTCGCCGTATTTCTCGTTTGACAAACATCCATATTGATCTCCATTGCTGCCAGGGAAACTAGCGACGCCATAATCCCCGGATGCAACTAGTAGAGAGTGGCCCTGAAGGCCGAGTTTCATGATCTCATTGCATTGGCGTTTGGTGTACGGGATTGGAAGAGTAATCTCTGCCTCGCCATATGAGATCGAAACGACTCTGGTCAATGGATATGTACCGCACTGAAGGTTGCCTTTATAGCCACCGTCTTCTGTGTCGGGGTAGACGGGATCAATTGAAGGGCTGTTACCGGTGATTCCGTACGCAGTGTATTTGCAATAACTTCCATCAACCGCATCGAGAAAGTCATTGAAGTACCCAGTCTTGTTAGTCAGTCCGGAGGAGTTTGGTAGGTCGTCCACTTCATATACCACCACCGTTTGCGGGTATATGAGACCGTAGGCAATGTCGATATCGATGTCGGATTCACCACCGTTGCGAGGGTCTGCTGCAGCGACTGGAGCCGTTCCACCATCTACAGAGTAGATAGTAGGAGTTGTTCCCTGGGGTACATTTGGCGCGAAATGCTTGAAGAACAAGTCGAGATCGGCCTGAGAAAAAGCATCGTAGGATTCATATAGACCCATGACATTGACAGATTGAGATTTAGTCGCATCGGGAATATTGTATAGGGCTTTGATGCAAGTTATGGTCATATTGACGTCTAGACTTCATGTGAGTATATCGAAAGACTCAAGTCGTTATTACTAAACATACCACAGTGTTGAAGACTCGGAGGCAAGCTGCCAGCTCCTGGAGGATATCCATGAGGATCGTGGTGCTGATAGTGGTAGGGCCACCCTGGTGGGCCAGGCCAATGAGGACGGTGCTTTGATCCATCCTCGCCACGTTCTATGACTCTTTTCTTCAAAGGAGCCGAGAGCTTGACGCCCGGCTTAATGAAGTCGATGTGCTCGGCGAGGCGAGCTGGAAGATAATACTCATCACATCCAACACGAGTTTTGGCATCCGGACCGTCGTGCTCGTAATACTCGGTTGAAAAGAGCTTTTCGGCATGTCGAGCAGGTACATCAATAGCCAACCAGCCTTTGTTCTCGTAATGAAGAATGTCACCGTGGTTGAGGCCCGACGACAACAACCATTCCTTAACGAGGGCAACAGTTTCATCTGCCGGGGCGAAATGGGCATGGACTTGCTCTGCAGTCATGTGTTTGCCGTAGTTGGGGCTTTGAGGACTGCTCACATCCATGAGCATATCATGACCGGTTTCCAAGTTGCTCTGCTTGAGAGCAATTCGGATTGGAATTATCGCCTCGGATTCGACTCGGCGACGAACATGATTGAGTGGGACTCCTCTCTTTTCATGTCGTACATGATTAGCTGGAGCTGCAAGAGCATTCGCAAACAGGGTCACAGCCGTCAAGGCTGTAGGGAAACGCATGCTGGCCGTCAATTGCACGTGAAGCAACAATGGCCAACGCGTATTCAACGAGGGTCGGGGGATGTAAATGTACAATCGGCCCTGGGACTCACCGCGCGACTCTACTGCATATGTCTATATTGCTGTGGAAACTATTGAAACGCCACGGCATGAGCATCACTGATAACAACGGCCAGAACGGTGGTTCAGACGTTGGGCATTGGCCTTTGTACGCGGCAGCTAATCTGAGAGAGGCCGAGATAGACCGCATTAGTCCCAATAACAGTGTTTCCCCGCACGAGAGGTGAATGTCGCACCACGTTTTAGAGTGCGCTTTGCATATGTAAACCCTGCCGGTTGGATACCAGGCGTGTGGCGTGGGATCCAGAGTCGGGCACCTCCCTCTTCAGTGCTAGCCCTGAGACCAATCTGTAAGCCAAGGTCGGATAAGCATTACGTATTTGGAGCCGAGGCGCATGCTATTGGGGTAGAGACAACAGGAACACTTCCGACACTTTGTAGATGAGACCGCCATTGCCGATCAAGGTCTGCAGATTGATAAAAGACGGCGCCTTTCGCTTTGTGGTGGGTCATGTTCACGTCCACGGTCCATTCAATACGGCCGTGCAACATATGATCTGGTATATGAGATGGGATGGTTAGTTCAATCGCTTGTGGTGTGGTTACAAGTCTGTTGAAAGCACAAGGCTGTAGCCCCACACTTCCTTATATTAGGCTGCAGCCTCGTACTTCATCAAGATTTTACCGATAAATCCCGTGCCCCGGACGAGGACTCAAGATCATGTCCTTATTTGATACTGTGGGAATGGGTGTTTCTCACCCAAGCTCCAGTCTCTCAAAGCGGTTCCTTCATAGCCCGAGCTCGGGCGAGGATCGAAAACGTCGGTCAGATGTAAACGTCCCACTGCGAAAAGCTTTTTGAACGACTGTCTTAAACCGTCGCTGAAGCTCAGACGATCGACCGGCTTACACGACAAAATTCTCATGGCAGTGTCAATTCTGCAAACAGAGGCCATTTTGCTGTACGAGTTTGTAGTGTGTTCTGAGTGTGATCTAACGTTAGCTACGCAAGCGTGTCTCACTATCTAAAATAGGCGATAGGATCAAAACTTTCCAGGCTCAAAATCAACCACCCTCACATTCTCTACTAAACCATCTAGACTCTTGACAAAGGCGAGATGATCGGGATCTTTTTCCAGATAGTACTTGCGGTCCTCTTCATTAGCGAACTCGCTAATAAAACCGTGCGTAAACGCACCCTATGCAAGACATTAGCACCATTGGCGAATGCAATGTTCAGAAGGTAAGATTGGGTTGACAACTACCTGGAGACCTTCAGGGCTCGTATCCCGACCGCCAGAATGGGACTTGAGGTACAGTTGACCTGTCGATGGATGTCTGCATTTCTGAGGTAGAGCAAGCATCCGCGTGCAGATCTGGTCGATATCGTCAGCTTAACACTTGATAATCAAGCTATTTGTATGACCCTACATCATCGACCTGGGCTTTATGTAGCGTTGGCTTGAACTCGAAAAGGACAATGTGCATTATCGGCATGGTGGCGGATGTGTCGGATTTGCTGGCCACTTCAGAAGCTAGTAGATGCAATGAAAAGACTCCTTTAGAGATTAAGACAATCAGTCGCAGATAATCTTGGTTTTCAATGTAAATGGAGACTGTTGCTAGTGGTTTGTAATGCTCGTCGTTGGCAATGCGAATGCCGAAAGGTGGAGCGTGCGGAGAGCTCCACTCCAGCTTCTGGAGCTGCCCACCTAGGAGGCTGCGAGTTACATCACGGCCAGTTTTGTCCTCATGTCTTGAATTAAACTGCGAATATATCCCGGTTCCCACGGCATGTCTCACCAAAATAATCATACGTCAAAGCGATGATGGAACCAAGGCCTTGGGATATTGTAGTGCGCTCTGCTGAGAACCCAGACATCATCATCCACGTGGACGTTCCAGCCAGTACTACAACTCTAAGCCTCAAACAAAAGATACGGGCTCAGATTGCGGCTCCAGCAGCGGAAAGCCGCCTTCGTCTCATACATGCCGGCAAAGTCTTACTCGATCGTACTGCACTGTCCAAGAGCATCAATGTCGCGGCCCCACCACCACACACAAACAATGCGAACAAAAGCGACGTCGCAAAAGGCAAGCAGCCTGTAAGAGATGTGCCTCTAGCGGCAAGGGTCTACGTACACTGTTCTATTGGTGACAAGTTGACGGCATCTGAACTTGCAGCCGAGGCAACATGTGCGCAAGAGGCAGATGCTGCGCTCCGGTCAGAAGCTCCGCTTGCCATTTCGACGGCTCCGTTAGGCGATAGTCACGCAACAACTACTGCACCTGTACCTCGAGGTTTCGACCGTTTGCTCTCAGCTGGTTTCACTCCGGCAGAAGTGGCCGCACTACGCACACAGTTTCTTGCCATTCAAGCCCATACCCACACACCAGATACTATGCCGAGTGGGTCTGATCTACTCGCACTCGAAGAGCGTTGGTTGGACAATGATTCAAATCCAGGAACAGTTGGAACTGAAGACACTGGCGGCTTCGGTGCAGAAGACGCCGGTGGGCTGGAAGATATGCTATACGGCAATCTCATCGGCTTCTTCTGGCCGATTGGAGCCATGGGGTGGCTTATACGAGAGGAAGGTGTATGGAGCAGGCGACGACAGATTGCAGTTCTCTCTGGTTTCCTCGTGAACCTGACTTTTGGCTTCTTGTTGACTTTGCAATGATTGGCCCCGTATGTCATCGCATGCCTTGGTCACATTATTACGAAAGTTGCTTTGGGCCCACATACGATGCTTTTGGCCCCGCCAATCCTTTCGACTTCTTGCCAATTGCTGATAAAATCATCAATGCTACCAACGCCAAGCTGTCCGTTGGAATTGTCACCTGATACGAAAACTCGGCCAGATTCTGCAATCACAGCGGCGTGACCATTCCCAACCGCAATGTCAAGGATGTCGAGTGGCTCAGCGCTATCTTCGCAGACATTCACTAATGCAATCTCACCAGTACCAACCTCTCTTAGGCAATCCAGGATGTGTTCACTTCCGGGGCTACCAGAACCCCAAAGATACGCTGCGCCATCCTGTGACAGTGCGGCATTCATCCATCCACCAGTCGCCACTTGGACGATATTCAACCCTGCCAGTGCGTCCAAAATTCCAGGCTTGTCTGCTGGAATCGAATGCTCGCCATTGATCGGTCGTCCAAGCGTTTGATGCCTTGAGTCGCCCCAAGTGAAGCAGTTACCGTCTTCCATTAGTAGTGTGAAAGTTGCTGCATTCGCCAACAGCTGTTTTGGACGACCGGGTATCATGTGGTGTTGACTGGGATAATTTCCTTCTCTACTTGGATCCCTGTACCACTCGAGGAACTTCTTGATGTTGCCGAATTCAGCTATATGGCATAGATTACTCTTGGGGGCTTGCTGGAATGTAATTGCGACCTGATCATTGCCAGCAAGTGCTATAAGCCCAAGTCGTGGGCAGTCAGGGACGCTTTCAAAGATCAAAGGCTTGATATTCTTCCCCGTCGTAGATGACTCAGGCAGTACGTAAAGACCACCGTCGTCGTCTAGACATCCGATCATCCCATTATGATCGCCAAAAGAAATTCTTGGCCCAGCACCAGTGATTTCGTTCACAATGTCCTGACTGTACGTCCAAGCCCCGCGACAAATTAGTAGGTGGGATGATTTGAAGACAGCACTCCCCCATCCCGCAAAGAACACTCCGAAGTCTCCATTTTCTGCTTGTGGCAACGCTTGGTCGATACGTTGTAGCGATCGGATGTCACCTTTGTGGGACGGGTCAAGCTGACCAAGAGCATTGAACCCGGCTGCGAAAATATTTCTGGCTTCAAACGGTGTTTCACGAGCTCTCTTAGAAGAAGAATTTTCTTTTTTGTCGCTCTCCATTCTTTGCAAGGAACAAATCGGCCGAATTGGAAGAAGGCTCGAATCTGAAAATCCAAAGATACAACGGTGTGGCGAGAACCCCCGCACACGGAAGTTCGCGCGACACCAGCGCGCGCGCGGGCTGAGGCGTTTCAATCAAGCACAGCCCAGGCTTCACTGCGTTCCACCACACTCAACATAAAACATGCAAGGTATCTTATATGATTCAGCACGGACGGCGCACTTTGCGGTGCGCAGGAAAGAACTAAAGACTGTTTCAAGGAATTTGATTCGACTCTATCCAGTATGTTGGAAATTTATCTGTTCCAGGTCTTGCAGCAAAGCCCATGTACATTGATGTCATCGCTCAAACCGAGGCTTTCCTGCATTGATTGCGGCCCTTGGGAAACCCCTCTCCTTACAGATATGCCGTCGACTTAGATTTCCTGGATTGCCACGTGCTTCTGCATCCCGGTCTCGCGATTAAGTACCCTGTTAACGGAGCAGATTCGCTTCGTCTGCTCAACCACTTAGCTTTCGCGTCTTGGGTCTGAGGAGTGCAGTTGTATGGAAAACTTATGAGCAGCTGAAGGCGGGTTTTGCTGAGCGTGAACCGGTTAATGTAGTGGAATATTATTCGGCCAAGGACGAAGTGCTCGGCTAGATACTTGAACGACCAGATTCGAGTAACGAGGAAGCCCCGGAATCTAGACTGGCTAATGCGCTTCCCAATGGTGCCATGGTCACGACAGGTTGATACATTGTTTGCTCTTTCAAGCAGTGGGCGCAGTGCGCCACGGGAGACTGAGGCACCTTGAACTTGGCCATCCAGCGTGAGATTCAGGTTCGTAATATTATGACAGGTTGTACTATAGAATACCGATGAAGCCATCTGAGTATTTCCACGACACTCAGAGCGTGCGTCTATGGTTTGGGTGCTTCAGGTCAGCAAAAAAGGAGATTTCCGCAGCAGACTTGACTCACTACACAATCCAATATGCATCGGCCAATGATAATCGCCGAATAAAACGATCGAAAATCCCAAGGGCGTCCTCTCTAGCAAAATTACTGGTTTGGGTGAGTGGCATGACTGATTGGTCAAATAGAGTTGGTCGCACAGCCACAACTCCGCAATGGTTGGAGGCAGCAGCCAAGCCCTACCGCCTACCTCGCAATACATAAATTGACCTTGTCTCTCCAATGATTTCTTCACTTCTCAATCACTATCTGAAATTTATTCCAAGGAAAATCTGCAAATCAACTTCTACTAAAGAGTGCCTACTTGAAATATCCAAAATGTACCAACATATTGCCGGCTGTTACTGGATCCCCTCCAACGCCAATTGGAAGCGTGAATACCTACCACAAGTTCAGTTGGAATCGCAAACAACTTTGACGCCAGTCTCCTTTATCACAAAGCTCACACAAACATTTCACAATGCCAACTCAAGCTCAATACCACAAGTTCGCTATACGTTTCCCCTTTACGATGGTGTTGCAGTCAACGGCTACGTCATTTCTTATGCCGATAAACGTCTGACAGGCGTCGTGAAACAAAAGGATGTCGCAAAGCAAACTTACCAGGCTGCCGTCGACCGAGGAGAGGCCGCCGCTCTATTGGAAAGTCTGCCTGCTGGTATTTTTGGGGTTACGCTTGGCAATGTCCCGGCTCAAATCGATATCGTTGTTGAAATTACCTACTGCGGCGAGCTGAAGCACGATGCTGCAATCGATGGACTGCGATACACACTGCCAACGAGCATCGCACCAAGATATGGTGACTATCCTGGTACTGTCATGAAATCCAATGTAGCCGCGAAATCGGGAATAAAAATCACAGTTGATGCCGACATGGTGGGATCGCCGATCAGGAAGCTGATGAGTCCATCGCATCCCATCTCAGTGTCTATGGGTGCTACGTCCAAAACTGAGCATAGCGGTGCCACGTTTGTCCCATCTCAGGCATCCGCTGAATTATCGCAAGGAACAGCAGAACTTGGCTCGGACTTTGTCATTCAGCTTCTCTTCGACGATATCAGCAGGCCGCAAGCAATTCTCGAGAATCATCCAACAATTCCTAATCAACGTGCGATAATGACAACTCTCGTCCCCAAATTCGTGCTTCCTTCTGAACATCCGGAAATCGTCTTCATTGCCGATCAATCTGGCTCTATGGGAGGATCAAAAAACACTGCTTTGGTTGCAGCCCTGCAGGTGTTCTTGAAGTCACTCCCTCTCGGTGTTCGGTTCAATATTTGTGCTTTTGGAAACAGCTATCAATTTCTCTGGCCAAAATCTCAGGCATATAACGAGGCAAACTTGGCCTCAGCTACTCGATTCGTCAGCAATTTTACCGCTAGCTACGGTGGCACAGAGATTCTAGAGCCGATCAAGGAGACTTTCAAGAGCAGGCTCTCTGATCTTCCGCTAGAAGTTATGCTCTTGACAGACGGTGAAGTTTGGCAAGAATCAGCCATTTTTGACTTTATCAACTCTGAGATTCATGAGAAAAAGACGGAAGCAAGAGTATTCACTTTGGGAATCGGCAACGATGTATCACATACGCTCGTTGAAGGCGTGGCGAGAGCTGGAAATGGCTTCGCTCAATTTGTCACCTCAAACGAAGAGACTGATCAAAAGGTTATAAGGATGCTAAAAGCAGCATTGTATGGCCATATGAAGGACTATGCGATTGAGGTTCACTACGCGGCGAGCAAAATTGATTCTATGACCGAAGATGATGATTTCGAGATGGTCGAAAAAGTGAACGATTGCTTACATATCAAAGACAAGGCACAGGAGTCGAATGCTGCATCCGCAGAGAAGCAACCAATATCGTTCTTCGACCCATCTGCTGCACCAGCGGATACCCCATCTAAGGTCGATGCGACTGTAGACAGATATGCTCATCTCCCAAGCGTCGAAACGCCAAAGCTTTTGCAGGCCCCGTCGTCGATCCCGCCCCTCTTTCCATTCAACCGCACTACCGTCTACCTTCTTCTCGGACCAGAAACAGAACAGAGACCCGTTTCCTCGATCACGCTGCGAGCCAAGTGCTCTGCTGGTCCACTTGAATTGAATATTCCAGTTCACGAAAAAGAAACAACCGCTATCCCGGCCATTCATCAGCTCGCTGCGCGGAAAGCTATTCAAGAACTGGAGGAGAACCGTGGCTGGTTGCACACTGTCACCGGTAATGATGACAAAGGAGAAACTGTCTTAGTGAAGAAGAAGTATGAAAGTCGTTTTGATGAGCTTGTTGAACGTGAAGTCGTTAAACTCGGCGAAAAGTATCAAGTGGCCAGCAAATGGACATCGTTTGTTGCTGTCGAAGACAAGACTCAAGATGAAGACAGGGAACAAGAATGTACAAGTATCGAACAAAGTGATACTGAACTTCACCGAGAACAACCATATCAGCCAGTGAAGAAAAGCAAGAAACGGCTTCTTATGAGTCGTACAGCCCAAAGCGGTGGTACAGCGAGTCCAATGGCATCGTTGCGACGCTGCCATTCCCCCCCTGATGCTAGATTTCACGGAGGGCCGACGAATGCATCACCGCAACTTATGATGCAGCGACAACAACCTATGCAATCACAGCCACCAATGCCTATAAGTGCGTATGGATCTCCTCCTTCCACTATGATGAGGAGCATGCAAGTCTGTATTTCTCCACCGCCCCCAGCTTTCTGGACGCAAGCCGCATCAGACGGGCCCTCTTTTTCACCACAAGACAAAGAATGCGAAGATGGAGACGATGACATGGGCTTTGGAGTTTTTGATGGAACCGAGGCAGCGGCATCTCAACAAACCACCTTCGGTTGTACGTCTAGCGGCCTTGCTTCTATGGCTGCTGCACCTGGTGGAGCTTTATTTGGCATCGCTGGCTCAGCGGCACCGCCTGCTACGACCTCAGACAAGTCGACTACTAGCCAAGCACCGCACAAACAGCCTTTCTTCGGTGCAGCTAAGAAAGGTGCCCCGTCAACTGGATCAGTCTTCTCGAGAAAGCAGGCTGATGTTGTGGCTTCAAAGCCGGCAAACATCTCCGCCTCCTCTTCCGAAACAAAATGCCAAGTACTGCGCGCAATAATTGCAAAGCAGTCGTTCTCTGGCGCCTGGGCACTGGACACAAAACTCCTAGAACTATTGGGAGTCACCATGTCGCCTAAAGATGTTGTCAAGGCTATGAAGTCATCACTGCCAGGCCTCAAGAAACTCAGCGAGGAATCAATCGCCACTGCTTTGGTGATAGCCGGTATGGAGATGAAATTAAAGGCTCAGAAAGATGTATGGGAAATGGTGGATGAAAAGGCTCGAACCTGGCTGGGTGGCCAGTTGAGTTCTGTCGAAGTTTCAGACTTGATCAATGCTGCAGCTCAGCACATCTAGGAGGGATATGGATTTCCAAATTCAGTATCTCTTTGATGTCATTTGTTCAAGTGGTTTTGGAACGTTCAGAAGCCAAATTATGATTGATCTTGGTCTGTAGAGCATGAATGTAGAAAAATGAAGGCTTTATTTTTAACCTCAACGCCTGTCAGGATCCCACATCTAGGTCAATTCGTGTAATCCTGGTGCGTATTTTCGCTCCCCACACCACAATTGCGTTATATTATCCTGATATGAAAAGCTTACTGTAAGTAACAAGGTAAGGAACAACTCCAACTGATGCCTTCCCGATGTACATACATCATTCGTTCAGCCTAGCACGACATCGTATCCGAATCCGAGCCCGGCATAAGAAGTAGAAAACAAAAAAGCTCCATGCTACGGTCCATACCTACCTGTTGGGACTCGGTATGCATCACTTGAGAAAAGCCAGCTGACAGCTTCCAGTACTTGAGCTGTAGTGCCTGCCTTTTAATTACCTACGCCACTTTGCATGCGGCAACAAGTATGGCAAGAGAGGTAACGCAGCTAACCGATCTAGTTACATCTTGCCCTTGTTGCTTCGTGTCCCAATTACTTCAGCGATACATTACACTTCGTACATCTTACAGTAAGAGTCCAATACACCTCTTTGGAGCAAGGCTCGTCATCGCGTTGTTTTTGAAACTGCTATGCTTTCACGCTCAACCAGCACTGCCGGTGATCGTTTGAGACGTGCAAAATCCAATACATCGACCACAACTGCGTCTTCTGGCCACTTGCGCTCGTCCACCTCCATCGACCCATTCGTTAGCCAGCAACATGCTGAAGCTGCTGCTCTTGAAGCTTTCAAAAGAGCACGACAAAATATGGAGCAGGTAGCTCAACCCAGAGTAACCCGGCGGAAGAGCCAAGTTACAGGACGAACAGAGGGCAGTCATTTGGCAGATGCCAGACTTAATAGGCGGAAGTCAGCATCCACTCACGGCGGCCACGGTAATTTCAATGAGAATCAAGGCCATCGAGAGCCTGATTCATCCCAATATCAAGGCCAAGTGAGCAGCTTGAATCACGAGCAAGAGCGCATCATCACAAGAAAACGATCTGTGATACCTCCATCTGCTTATGCGCAATGTCAAAATGGGCACTTATCATTGCCTCCACCAACAAGTCGCAACCTTCGAAGAATTCAATCGGCATATTCTGAAGGGAGTCCTACTCCAAGACATTCTTCACAGCTATATGAGCAGAGTTCCATTCTTCAAGTTCGGACTCCTGTTCGAAGTAGCTATCAAAGCAAGCCTGCAAATTTCTCCGACTTCGATAGCGAATCTGCGCATGCAATCAACGTGCCATCTTCGCGCTCGGTGAAGCCTTTGGTCCGAAAAACACAGACTGACGAAGATATCCTAGCGATTGCAAGAGACAAATGCCTGCAAAATGTCCACCAAAGTAAGGTTCGCCAGAAAACGTCGCTCATGCTTGCCCCTTTCCAACGACGACACGCCAATCAAACGGCTGAGATCGCCAATGATGGTGATGAAAATGTTGTTTCTCCTTACAAGAATGCCGTGGACGTCCTAGCAGGCCCAAACGCTCTTCCGTCGGCGTCATTGCTCAAATATGCTCCTTCTGTGAGAAAAGATTCCCAAACGAAGCGTCATTTCTCCGAGACTTTCAAAGGGCGAATCATGAAAGTATTCCGTAAATCATCGACAGTTACCAACATGTTTTCAGCACAACAAGTTGAAGCTAATCACCGACACTATCCAAATTCAGATCCTGATTGCTTTGCGGCGTCAAATTGCGCCACTGCTGACCCATTCATCGTCATCACACCCGGCTCTCCGATCAAATTTCAGGGGTTGCAGGGTGATGGGGCCGAAAGTAGATTAAGCAATGGCCGTGCAAGTACAATGAAGTCGCGAGTCACAAGTTGGACGAATTCAACAATTGCGGCCACGCTGAGCAGTCGAGCCGATGACGAACGGCTGCCTGCTGTTGACGAGAATGGCGCTATCAAGCACGATAGTAGCAATCAAACGCTGCGCAAGCGCAGCTCATTTTTTGGTCAACCCGTCCTCAACAAGTTGCGTCGAGCCAGCAAGACTGATATTGGCGGCTCGGAAGAAAGTCACGGACTATTCGCTGCTTTGCAAGAGCGGATAAGGCCAAAGACGACTAATACGCCAGATCTATCAAATGAAAATCAGTCATCAATGCAACTCCGTATTCCTTCCGCCCTTGCCAATTTGAATTCTCATAGCAGACCGAACTCTAGTGCTTCTAGCGTCAAACGGCGATCCGAGGCCACAATTCGCTCTGTATCGCCCACTGTGCGAGAGGGTTATTCGCGTGTTCCATCCCCCATTGTTGAAGTTTTGAGTCCTCTCACAGAGTCTCGAACATGTATTGACTCACAATCTGCGTCGACTCGTCACCGAAAGCAAGCAAAATCTATCCAAGCAGAAGCTCCATCCCGAGAGTTGATCGCTCAGCGAATGGAGAGATCAAAGAATCGATGGCAGTCATCTCTGGATGAGCTCTCATCTCAAATCTCATACTCTACCAAGCCAACAGTAGCAGGAGATACCCCTTCCGAACTACCTTTACCATGCAATTCAATTGAACGGACATATCTAAATGAAAACCTTGCAAACCCAACAAAGCTTACACAATCGCCTCAAGCAGTTGCAAGAGAACTGCTGTCACCGAGCGTTTATTCCAGGGGCACGAACGATGTGTCGCCGCGACCTGACTCGCCATCAGATGAAGAGAGAGGAACTGTCATTACCATCACAGGCCACGAGGTTCGCCGATATTCCATCTCGCCGCAGAGGAAAGATTCGGCTGATAAACAGCCAGTTCAAGGCAGTCGTGAATGGCGCCGTTGGCTTTCCGGCGAAATAAATGGTTTCAAAACGGAAGCAGAAGATTATTGCCTGACAACTTCGATACTTCATATATCAGACCATTCTGATATGATGCATAATTTAAACATGACCAATGCCGACCTGAAGACGTGGAGAACTTCTTCAATATCCCTCCCTACTGAGCTTGCTCTTTCGAAAGATAGGACTAGCCTTGCAGGTGATGATACATTACCACCGACACAGACAATTGCATCAACATCCAGGCCTATTCGTCCACGGGCAAGTAGTAGTCAAAGATCAAGCTTCATGAACGACCGATATCCTATGCTCGATACAGGTCACAACTCCAGCAATAACAGCGTCAAAAGTGGACGTCTTTCTTCGTCACGCGCCGGCAACCGCGACAGCAGTGCAGAATCGCAACCGCCTAGTTCGAAAAGGCCAACAGCCCTTCAAAATTCAACACCAGCGAACATAACGGATGCGATTCGTATTGGGACTGCTCAAAAGTCTACTGCGATGGTGAAGTCTACGACCAACGACCTAGCTCCGAAAGATCGACCTTATAATCGTCGAAGGTCAACTATGGTGGCCAAATCAACGATGAACAAAGACGAAAGCACACATGCGGAAGTGATAGTCCAGCCTCTGGGTGCACCTCCAAAAGCCTCTTCAAGACCAAAATCCGCCTTTAATCTCCGTGCCAACTTCAAAACCAACTCTTATGATTCAGCCAAGCCGCTCGAGGTCCGCCGTAAGCCTGTGAATGACAATATCATGGAAGACGACACCATTATCGCCATCTCAGCCGGACCGTACGCCGGCCAATTTTCTTTTACATCAGGGAACAAGGAAAATGCCACGCCTCCTGCAGATGTGAATAGTTTGCCAGCTCTTTCCAGTTCTGAGTGGCTGGCTGCTGGACCAAACAAAGGTCGTAAATCGTCGGCTACACATCCTGCACTCAGAGATCAGTCTTCGAGGTATCTGTCGGTGAAGGCGCCCATGACTAGCAGTCCCAAGGAAAGTAAGGGATCCCCGGCCCACAGGATGGTCAACGACTTTTTGGAGAAGCGCTCGAGGGAAAACACGCCAGCTTTTGTGTAAAAGAACGGGGAAAACATATGAATATGACATTTTAACTTCAGCGTATTTATACCGCTTTTGCTTGTTGTACAGGCTGGATTGTTTTCGTGTTTGTCATGGTTAAATGTTACAAGCCCGCTTTTTGATGTAGAGTGAATAAAACGTGCATCAATCAGTCTTTTGGGAAATGGTCTAATTTGTCGGTGCAAGTGGTTGAACATTCTCAGTCAATCTGATGTACATTTTGATCTAAATCTCCTGAACTTAATCTTACATATAATTTTACTCATCCTCGGCATCGATGTCGTCGTCATCGTCGTCTTCAACCTCTACACATCCCGTAAAATCCCATCGATCACCTTTTGCGCTTCCACTGACGTACTTGACGAATTTCAGTGTCCCTCTATCCCTCAACACGACACTAAACGTATTCCAACTAGCAGGATTACTGAAAAGAATGCCATCGTCCTCATCATCGGTCGCGGCTTGATAGACGGCTGGATCGGCCTTTTTGCGTTTGGATGAGCGACGGTCTCCGGCGCCGGTTTGGGATTGGATGTTGGTTGGGATGGTGAGGTCTGTGTGGGAGGCTGTGTCGTCTTCGTCGTCTTCGTCGCCGGCCATGTAGAGTTCGTAGCCGCCGACATTGTCGTCTTCGTCGGCGGGTTGGGGTTTAGAGTTGCCGTTGCTGTTACCGTTGGAGTGGGTTGTTTCTTCATTCTCGTCGTCTTCGTCTTGGTTGGCATCGCCGCCCCAGCCCAATGTTGGTGTGATGTTCAGTGTGTATTCCAATTGGGGATCTTCGCCGGAATAGCTTTGTGCAAGCTGGTAGTCCAGGCTTTTGCGAAAGCGACGGGCAAGGATGGAGCAGCGGTTGAGGGTAAGGCCGGTTGCGAGGGAGAGCCATTTTCGGAATTGGATGCTGGGGAGTAGATCGTTGAGGATGCATTCGTATGGATTACTTTTAGACGCTGAAGGGTTTGCATGCGAGTATTGATATCGGTGCTTGTAGGGCGGGCTTGATGTTGACAGTTTTGGCGATTGTGCATTGTTGTCTTGGGATTGTTGGTCGAGCCATTCTCTTAGCGAGACTGAGAATTTCTTGCTGAGAAAATTGGCGAGTTGTAGGGTTGATTCTTCAGCGAAGAGCTCGTTCAGTTCTTCGACTGTGTCGGGAGTGAGGTAGTTGGGCGTCATGTACTGCAGTAAG
This sequence comes from Acrodontium crateriforme, assembly GCA_033807595.1. Lineage (NCBI taxonomy): Eukaryota > Fungi > Ascomycota > Dothideomycetes > Mycosphaerellales > Teratosphaeriaceae > Acrodontium > Acrodontium crateriforme. The sequence goes on along the minus strand of CP138593.1, from coordinate 498,953 downwards.
AATTCCAGGTCTGTTTCTGAAAGCCCCTCTACATCCTCGTCATCGGTGGATTGAGCATTCTCTGCTGGATCGATCCACATGGTCTGTGGTTCATCGACTTGGTCGGCTTTTCCTTGTAGTTGTTGGAGAGAGCTCTTCTCGGCCAATTTTTCTTCAAGACCAGCCTCGTAGCCATCCTCTCCTTCTTGAGGAATGTGGAACCATCCACTGATGGCCATGCGTACACGTCCGCCATCGTCATCGCTATCACCCTCTGCTCGTGCATAGACCTCTTCGACGTCATGGAAACTGGCACCAGGCTGCACTTCGAAGAAGCTCAATTGATTCCAGGCGGGAGGAATGACTTTGCTCCACTCTGCTTGCGGGACGTTGTACGTCTTACCGTCATCGCCTTTTTTCTCGTTGACGGGATACAATCGCAAGGCGCCGCCCCATTCGGCCTTCCATGGCTTATCTGGATCGGTCAAGTACAGAATGTAGCTGACTCGTCGACTGCCAATTACATCATCGTGGCAGAGCAGATGACAGCCTGGTACATAGACATTGACGGCCATGTCCGTCTTTTTGCCCGAGACGGGACCGGCACCAGAGACTGCAGAGATCCATTCTCGAAAGTCCTTGCTGTAAAGGGCATCTCTCAATTTCAACAAGGAGGGCAGTTTTTCCAATGCAGAAGCAGGCAGTCCATCTAAGTTGGCCAGGTCACCTGACTGGTGAATTTTGTAAATGTCCGTCTCCTTGGGAGTGAAATGAATGTTTTGGGTGATTTCAGAACGGACGGAGCGCAGCAGGGCATCGTCCATCAGCCGGGAGACGACGGCATGTTTGTAAGGCTCTGATGCAGCATATTGCGAGGTGTAGTTGTCGCGGGTGGCCTGGTCGAACAGTCCGGCGGCGAAGCGGGCGTGCATGGCGTCTGGGTCAACGGCCTGTTTCTTGGAGTGGCCATTGGCGACGGCCGGGTCGCTGGCATCGGCCTTGCGCTTCATGGTGGAGGTGCAGGTCCAGGGTCGAGAGGTGAAACCGGGGTATGTTTCCAGAGAGTGAAGGATGGCGAGACAAGCGGCGCAGTTGAAACAGACGTCTCAGTGAAGCGTCGGCGCATACCGAGGGACAAATCTTTTAGGTTGACGGGCGGCGGCAGACGAGGAAGTGGCAGCCAATCAGGCAGCCATCAGGCAGCTCGGCGAGTGATGCCTCAGGCAGACTGCGATTTTGCCAAGCCAAGTCAACTTAACCCTTAGTTAACTTAGTGAAGCGCCGCTGACCGCATCGACGCCCTCCATCGTCAACTTTCCCTCGTATTAGCGCCAGAATCAAATGATAGTTAACTTAGTGCGTGGATGGATGCTCCGGTAATCGACGGTTCCGTCATATCAAGTGAAGTTAATTATAATTAATGGTCCGTCTTCGTCGCTCGTCCACTTCTCATCGCCAACTTAACTTGTCGTCTCATCCTCGCCGTCTCAACCGCCAACGACTGGTGAATCCCGTAGCCGCGCGCCATCCAGTGCCAGTACCTCACGTCGCGCGCCATTCACTTGCGACAATACACAACACACAATACACACTATTGTCCTGTTCCCGACCCATACCATACTTATAATGTGCGTCGCTCACCTTCTCGCCCTCCTTTCTCCTCCCACATTCCAGCCCCTCCTCTTCCTCTTGTCCCGCGCATTCACTTTTGTTCTCTTGTCGCTTCATTCTTTCCTTCCTTTCTTCCCACCCGCTTTCTTCCTTCGGCCCTTCTTCGTTGTGTCTGGTACATAACGAGCAGCGCAACCCGCAAGTCGAATCGATACCAATAATCCCATCTCTCTAATACCACTCCTCCACCAGCTATCCTTGACTTGCGCCCATATACCACAGACTGCCCGGCGCATTCACCCTCTGAACCATCAACATGCTGAACTTTATTGGCAACAACTCGTCCTCGGGCGGCCTCGTCGGCGCGCTGATCCGCCTGGTCCTGCGATTCTTCCAGTTCGTACTGGGAATCACCGTCTGCGGTCTTTATGGAGTCGACCTTAACAACGCCCACAAAGCCGGTGTTGGCGCAGACGGCAAATGGGTCTTTGCCGAGGTCGTAGGAGCTCTGTCCGTCTTCACCGTCTTGATCTATGGCATCCCCTTTGTCAAGAGCTACTGGGCTTTTGGTTGGGACTGGGTCTTGTTGTAAGTTGCTCTCATTCCTTAACTCGTCCACGGTCACTGAACTGACATGACTTGCACAGCATTCTCTGGACTGCCCTCTTTGGTCTCTTTGGCCGCATCTACATCCCCTCCCACCCCACTCCTCACCAGTCGGGCCAGATGCGCATGAAGAACGCCGTCTGGGTCGACTTGGTCAATATGCTCTTGTGGCTGATCACCGCCATCTACTCCACTGTCATCTTTGTCCGAGCCAAAGCTGGTCGAACCATGCACACTGGTCGCGCCACGGTCTAGGAGAAAAAGGACATGCTTGTCACCGGATCATGGATTCCGACGACGGTGGCTACCTGAAGAGTAGAAACGCTTGGAAAGTGCATCAACAAGGAATTCCGCATTCCGGCGAAAGCGAAGTGTTTGAAACGTTTCATATCAATCGCTGCATTCTAGCCATGGAGTTTGTATTGGGTGCAAGAGATACCCTTGATAAGGCTACGTTTGCAGCCTTTCATCCTCATTTCCGACTTGATTGTTTACCGATAGCGTCACTAGAACATTTAATGACTTGATTTTTTTTATTGATGATGCGTATTATACCTCTCGTGACCAAATCAGGGCCAAATAAAAGTAGACATGTTTACGTTCACTCTTTGTTGTTCATGTTCAAAGTAGCATGCTAAGTTAATAACCCAAAGCTTAAATCGTGCTCTGTATTGGGGCCGCGACCCGCTAGCTGACAGATACAAACGTCCTTGGCGTGATCGTCACCGAGGGCATCGCTCCCAGCATCACACCAGATTATTACCATTCCAGACGTACAAGACATAGAAACGCGGCCGTAAACGATTCAATTCATCCTGGCACGTCATGCAGCAACGTGCTTGACCGGATCCCAGCTCGCTACACAATGAGTGCGCAATCATAACCATCAACAGCCCCTCACCATGTTCCTCCAAAACCTTGTCCAAAAGGCACAACAGTTTATTGATCCCGCCGTGCTCCCCGGACCTCTAGGCAACTCCAGCAATGGCCGACCGTCAAAGGCACAGCTTTTCCGCCATCAGTTCCGTCTTCCAGACTCGCAATCCCCCCTCTATGAGATCACTGCCGAATTGACCCTACCGACCAAAAAGAGCGGGAATGATGCAAAGTCACCATCCAAGAACTGGGACAAGAGCAATTGGGATAGGGATCGTGGGACACATCATGTTGGTCAGCTCCATTTGAGCGAGCAATTTTTGTGTTTTTCAACCGTACAGACTTCATTTGTTAGTACGGCCAGCGCGAGTGCGAGTGCCGGCTTCACGGGTAGAACACATGGCACGGGACCTGCTGGCAATGGCTTCACGCTACCTCTCTGTGCTGTGAGAAGAGTAGAGAGACTGCATACTCAGAGCTATGTATTTGCTTTGTCAATCACCACTTGGAATGGATACGATGCTGGCACTGAGACAAAGCCTGGCGCTCCTGCGCCACCGAAACTCACCATTCAACTCGAAGGCAGTCGACAGCAATGCGAAAGATTTTGTGACGGACTGAAAAGGGGCCTTCGTCAAGGTATCAAAGAGGTGGAGAACATGCGAACGGTTGCACAAGACTGCTATTCTGAATACTTCCTCTACGACGAATTTGATGCCGTGCCCGCTACTGAGAAAGCAGATGGCACTGCGCGTGCACCTCCAGACACTGGCCTAGGAACCGTCTTCAAATATCCTGGCAACTCACGAAAGTTACGAGACAGAAGCAAAATGCGATTATGGCATGAGTACCTCAAAGAACACGGCCGCAACACTACACTTGTACGACAACCAGACTTTCATCGTTTGATTCGTGTTGGATTGCCCAATCTGCTGAGAGGCGAGATTTGGGAGCTCACATCGGGCTCATTCTATCTACGACTACAAAAGCCAAAACTATATCAAGACACGTTGGATAAGTTCCAAGGCCAGGGCTCTCTGGCCATTGACGAAATCGAGAAAGATCTAAATCGAAGTCTACCAGAATATGCTGGATTTCAAAGCGAAGAGGGCATCGGCCGATTACGTCGCGTTTTGACAGCATATAGCTGGACCAACGAGGAAGTCGGCTACTGTCAAGCAATGAATATTGTCGTCGCTGCCCTGCTAATTTACCTCTCGGAGTCCCAAGCTTTTTACGTACTTTCCATTCTGTGTGATCGACTACTTCCAGGATATTATTCAACCACCATGTACGGCACACTCTTAGACCAAAGAGTATTTGAAAGTCTGGTCGAAAAGACTATGCCAATTATTTGGGATCATTTGGTCAAGAATGATGTGCAGCTGTCTGTCGTTTCGCTGCCCTGGTTCCTGTCCCTCTACATTAACAGCATGCCCCTCATCTTCGCTTTCCGTGTCCTTGACGTCTTCTTCTTGGAAGGACCAAAAGTACTGTTCCAGATTGGTCTCGCCATTTTGCGAATCAACGGAGAAGAGCTTCTTGATGCCACTGATGATGGAACATTCATCTCTGTATTGAAGTCTTACTTTGCTCGTCTTGGAGAGTCTGCTCACCCGAAATCCGAGAATCCCAAGCATCGCGCTATTACCAACTTCCAGGCTCTCATGGTTGTTGCATTCAAAGAATTTGATGGCATCACTCAACATACAATCTCAGAACAGCGCAGCAAACACAAATCCGCAGTCCTCGAGAGTATTGAATCTTTTGCCAAACGTACATCGATACGTAATCTCGGACCCGAGAGTAAGAAACTCTCCACGAATGACCTTGGGTTCCTTTACGATCGCTTTTATGTCGTTCTCTACGAACGCCAGCAACGAATGGAAATGATTCAAGCCGAGATAGACCGTAAAGCTAAATTGGCGAAACAAAGAGCTTCGGAGATTGTGACTGGTCTTCCAACCAATACACCTGAAATGGGTCGATTGGCATTGGGAGCTAGTCAAACACAGATGGACTATGATGCTTTCCGCGAGTTTCTTGCTGGTGTTGCAAAGTGGGCTGTTACTGATTCGCCATCTTCTCCAATGAAAGACTTTAGTGGCGGCAACTACTTTACCAACACTCTGCGCAATAGACCCATCAACACATCACCATGGGGCAATGGTCCAGAACCAGCTGAGCACGAGTTTCTACAGCGTCTCTTCAAGAAATGGGATATTGATGGTAATGGTGCGTTGAGCCTACAAAATGTGGTCTACGGGCTGGCCCCGATCAAAGGCAATAGAGATATTATGAGTTCCATTAGCTATTTCTTCGAGCTTTACGATGACGATGGCGACGGAAAGGTCGATCGAGAAGGCGTACTTCGCATATCGGAAGCCCTACTTTTCCTATCACGCCGTGGTCTTACAGGCTCAGTCTCCCATGGACCAGAAGATATTGACAAGGTGCTTCCTTCGAAAGATGAGCAGTTCCTGGGCGCAGTATCGTCGTTCATTCGGAGGTGTTTCGAATATGCGGAGCCTGACAAGACAGAGGTAGACAATGCTGCTGATGGCGTTGATCTGCTTGATCTTGGAGAAAAGGATGAAACAGGTCACGCAGAGACAGATGACCAGTCTGAGCATCCAAAATCACCTTCTCCTTCGTCTGCAGGCGAGTCTTCAATCCTTGCTCGGCCATCCACCAACACCTTTGGTCAGACCAAATCTCGCGTTGTCTCGGCCAATGCTGCCCTCGATCCGGCTTCCCCTGTCCACATCACCCTCCCAACATTCCGCATGCTGGTCCTAGCCGATGAGACGCTGGAATCATTCTTCGACTCCGGGTTCGCCAACTCGTTCCATTTGGCTGACGCACCTCTACCTTCCAACATTGTCACCTCACCAGCATACCTCGGCTTGAGTCATGCCCCGCCAACCTCTGGCTCCGGACTCAGCATCCCCGGCCCTATTGGTCCAACGCCAGTCGGCATTGCAAGCGGAGGCGTTGTTGGGCCAGGCAAAGGACTTCGCGGCGTATTAGACAACATCGTCACGGATGGAATGCGCGTCGCAGCCGAAGTACGACGACGCATGGACGAAGCACAACGCGAACTCGACCGTGGAGCTTCCACACGCGGAACCGAAGACGACGAAGACGATGACGGTGAAGAACAAGCCGTCGATCTTCTCGAGGGCGCCGAAGCAAACGCAGGCGCTACCCCGGCTAAAACCCCCGCGAAACCCAGCATGTTACTCGATACGCCTGTTGTCGGTGGACCACGCATAGAAAGTAATGGCAAAGCCCGCGCAGGAAGCGATGTGGAAAAGAGCACCATGTTCGAACGATGAGGTTCGTCGTAGTGGTTGAGTAGAGCATATCATACAACATAACACGATACGATTGATTCGAATAGAAATGTTTCATCGCGAATAAATAATTCTAGTCAAAGCATTTTTTCCCCGTGAACGCGCGCCATTTGACAAGTGGAGTTGACCGGTTCTAAAATCGAGAGAAATCGAACGTGTAGATGACAAGAACCGACATCTGAAACATTTCAAGAGTCTCTTCAGTGCATCCACTCAGAAGCGCCTCTATTTCTAGAACGCTATTACATTAATAAAATTATCTCCATGTGCCTGTCATCTCCATCGTCCAGTTTGGCCGCTACTGAAAAATCCATGTCCTCCGCCAACGCCGTGCAAGTGAATGAACGAACGAGAAAGAACAGAAAGAGAAAGAGAACGAGAAAGTAAAAGTGAAAGCAGAATAAAACCAGTGAAAATTAAACTAAATTTTTTGCCCGAAATAGGAGAATTCGTGTCCAATGAATGGCTTTTTTAAAAGCCGGGTATCATTCATCAAGTAGTCGAGAGAAGCAAAATGAGAAGAAAACAGTCGACGACGTTTGTCCGCTTATCCGAAAGTGATTTCATTCCAGCCATTCGGACATTCGGACATTCATGTCACGTTGAGAAAAACTGAGTCGGGTGGTCGTGTATCGTGAGAGTTGTGTTCAATTTTTGCCAAAGTGAAGAGATGGGGATGAGCGTTAGAGGCAGCTAGCTTTAATAAAAGCCATAGCTTGTGCGACGGCCTCGGTTGTCTGGTCCAGGTGCAGCATATGGAGTGTAGCCAGGAGGCAAGTCGTCGCCGATAGGGGGGCTATCAAGAGGGGTGCTAGGAAGACTACTGCCGATATTACTGCGGCCGATGAAAGTGGCCGAAGGTACGCGGAGCATGCGTGGCTCAAAAAATTGGGACGAGTCGTGTGAGTCGCCTGAGCCAATGTCCTGTTCCAAATCCGAGGAGATGGATTCGCGACGTCCGGGTGAAGCGTCACCGTCATTGCCTTGGGAAGAGACTTGTACGGGTACCTTGAGGTCCATGTTGCCGCCCATGCCGGCTGGAAGGCTGAGATCTAGCTTGAGGGTGTAGATGCGGGAGATGAGGCAGGAATGAAAAGTAGGCACGAAGGCTTTGTTTTCTGGGAGATTGATTGGCACCAGCAAACGGGCAGTATAGTAGATGCCGTCTTTGTAGGTAGCGGTCGGCGCTGGGATGGTGGCTGGAGTCAGAGAACAGGCCGAGTCGCGGCGTTGTAGAGTCTCAGGTTTGCTTGGGTCGCATTTTTGCCATTCAACGTTGGCCATGCAGCGAGAAGAGAGCGCGATCGTCTCGCAGTGCATGCCTTGGGAAAGATCGAGTAGGGCGCCGTTTTTGGACGGAAAGTTTTGACGCGCGCTGCTGCCGAAGAAAGTATGCACGCGAATCTTGTTCGCGAGGCTACCCAGCTTGGGAGGAGCGCAGGTTTCGTCGTTTGGATCAAATCGAAGCATAATAGTCGCCATAGTTGATGCGCGAAAGTCGGGGTTGTTGTGATGCTTCAGACGAATCGACGAAGGCTGTGCAGCTTCCATCACCAGCGTTCCGAGCTTGCCCTTGAGCATGCCTTTGCGAACAGCCTTCTCCTTGCGCAAGAGATACTCGCCATCCTCTTCCTTGACGTCGAGAGGAGGAAGCTCTTCCGTTGCAGGAATAATACGAACTTTCCTCGCCTTTGATCCGAGAGAAACGATACTGGGCTCGTCAGAAGAACTCATCTTGACTTTGGAAACCTTGGCAAAAACGCCGTAGCGGATGCTGGTCATCTCGGGAGAGATATCGTCAAGACCCTCTGGTCGTCCGCTGTTATCTCGGTCGCCAAAGCTGGGTGGGAGTTGGAGATGAGCATCTCGAATCAAGGGGCTGTGTACCCTATGCTGGCATATCCGCAGGAGTAATTGCTGGGGGACAACGAAGACAAAGGGGAACTGGTAGTTTTGGCCGGCTTTCAGAATGCCGTCTTCTGGTCCATATCGGTGGAGATTGGGCTGCGTTAGCTTGAGAAACTGGTGGAAAGCTTCGGCGCGACCAGAGACAGCAGCAGCCGTGGTCAATCGTTCGACAAAGGTCCGCGACGTACCCACAAACTCGATATCGACCGAGTCGTACGAAGTATCAACAGCGGGGGTCAGAGTAACGTGGCCATCGATTTTATCAAGCGTCGTGTAGGTCTGCTTCTTGCTGTTGAGATGAATCTTGATGTCGAGCTTGTGAGAGCCGACCAGGTTGCGCAACTTGGAGGGCATGTTCTCTGGGTCCTCCGTGCTGGAGAACGAGTCGCGATACATGGCGGGCCAAGGTCAGATTAAGACAAATCCGAAAGGTGACTGTGACGGGCGGTATGCCATGCAGATGGCGTTCGAGCAGTAAGCGAGCCAATGGACCAACGACTCGTTATTGGGCTTCGTCGCACGCGGGGTGTGTCTGAATGGCCGAGTTTGGTCGGTGGCGTGCCTGGCAGATGATCGCTGTGATCGGATGAGCTGCGACGGCCGGAGTTGGATTATTAAGATGAGGAATCAAAGGCGACGGTCGCTTTCCGGATTATGTTCACTGTGGGGGGAGGAATGGAATGCAGGACCGACTCGAGGTGGTGCGATATGTTGTGGTGTCGTCTGGTATCGTCTGGTGTCGTCTGAAGAACCAAGGGAGGCCATAGTGAGCGACATCGAGTGGTTACTTATATTCAATCACGTTCTAGGCGACCCTTTCAGCGACGACCAGGGCAAAGACGGACTACGCGCACGCCAGGTTGAGTCACGCCGCCGAAGGGACTTGACTTGCAGTAACTTAGATACAGTAGAGTCTAGTCGATATGTTTGCCGTATGGTCTGGCGCCTCTCCGATCCGGGGAACCAGGGCATGCGCCGTCCAATGCTGAACCTGGCCGCCACCCGGCAGAAAACCTTCTCCGGCTTTTGATGTTTGTCGGCCGTTTGATCGATGGCGATGATCTGCTCTACTCTGCGTTCAACAGATCACCATAGTCCACGTCGTCGTGACGAGATCGGACGGCACAAGTCTCCTCTCGGCTTATTTCAAAGCAGTCTCTTCTTTACATGCCATCTCGCTCGTTCTCGCCTCGCACCACGCATTGCTGAAAAACATGTTGGGCCAACGTCGACACGTACCATAGCTCTATTCCGCGAACGGAATAAAAATGCGGCGGCCGTGGTAAGGGCCGTATGCTGGTGCACACACAAGCTCAAAGGCCTTGCCTATAACCGCAAGAGCAGACGCAACCGCGGAAGAAATGGGCCACCTCCCACGGCGATGGCGCGTTCATCGCGCTGCTGTGTGGATCATGGATTGCCCTTCCTCCGGGTCCAGACGGAGAGAATGTGGGCACGATTCGAATTTTTCCCAGCGCTTGCAAACGAAGCCTTTCTCTCCTGGGGAAGAAGTTCCAGAAACCCACGTGGCCGAGACGAGGTTTAACGCCTGTCAACTCGGGTCCATGCCGAAAATGCGTCCATAGAAGGCTTCTTGTTCTCTCCGTGGCCTTTGTTTCAACGCCACATGCAACATCGCGGTACTGCCGCCCGTTGCACTACCACTACAAGGCATGTTCTCGTGTTTTTTTTTTCTTTTCTTCACGCGACCTGTCACCTTCCGTGCGAAATTTGCTTGGGTGTACGACGTTAATTTCAATCTGTGTCGTCGTATTTCCCGATGTCGGCAAAGTCGCGGAGTTGAAGGTGGAATTCGTTGCCTTCGAACGCCGACGTGTGGTGGTGGTACCATAATTCGGAATCAGCATTGCTTATGTCTTGTCCAGGATGTCTCTCCGTCTTGTCACCAGAGTCATCCTTGCTTTAGTGCATGATCACCAATCCATCAGGTTTGTGTGGTTACCAAGCATAGCCGTCTCTTAAAGAGCCGCATCACTATTGCGTAACCATAAATCCTACTTTTGAAGATTGATGGCACGAAACATTATTGAAGAGACATTGGTTGTCAAACGGTACACACAATTGGAAGGCAATTCATAACCACTGTTGATTGGAATGAATATCTAGATGATTAGTTCTAGTGCTTGTAAAGGATTACAAGAACACCAGTAGTAGACCCTCTTTGTGAGCGAGTCCATGTTAGAGAATCGTCTGAAAAAAAAAGGCCGTCTAAGCCATATGTTGGAAGTAGCGTTTGAAGAATCTACAGTCGAAGTCAAGCCAAGCAAGCAAGTCGCTGAGGTAGAAAACCGACTCGACGAAATCGAGAGAATAGCAACCAACTTCCTATAATAGAAATGAGTTGAAGAATTCGCATTTCCCGATTGACATGGGTGTTTTCTCGATGATTGTTTCCAGCAGAGACGCGTCTACATGGTCTATATATACTCCTTCCGATACGATGCCGAAAGGCGACGAAATCGTCTCAGAGGACGCGTATAGCAAAGCATTCAACGTCATCTAGAGAAACTCGGAATACGCTAGAAGACGTGACGATAACCACGTCGCACGATTAAATTACAAACAACACAAGGCCAAAATCGTCGAAACTGTGAGTTAAGTCTTCATGCATCCCTCCGCGAAAAAGCCGACTCAATTTCACTACAAAAAAAACCCTTCAATCCTACACCCGGGAATATTCACAATTATTTCCGCCGCCATCGGGCGCTAAGGATCAAAAGTACAGGACAGTACAACGAAACAAAGACCCTGTCTTAATAATAGACGAAAATGTGTGTACGTCACCCAAAAAACACGAGTGGCCAAAAAAAGTCGTCATTAGGAGTCGGACGCGGTCGCGGCATTCTACATAGTAACGTGAGGGGATGCGCGCACTCGCTACACAATTCGTTTGTTTGGGGATGTGATGTTTGCATGGTTGCGCAAGTGTGGTTGGTGCTTTTGGTGTTGTTGATCTTCTTCCGGAATCGTTGGGGGTTGAATACACGAAACGTTTAGTCTTGGATGTGCGTCATGCCATGACTCTGGCGTGGGTAGATACGCAAGTATGTCGTCGTTAATTTGATCGGGATCGAAGGTGAAGTGAGCCCAGAAAGCTCGCTTAAAGAGTCATGAAAACGTGCAAGGCTTTAGTGATTTTGTTTCTTTCGGCGATATGTGCTATGTGTGTTCTGTTGGACTTGAATTCATAGCAGTGCGTCAATAAGTCACGTTTGATGCGTAATGCATTCCCCAAAAGATAACGCCATATATTCATGCTCTCGACTCAGTGCATGAGTGCTTCCCAATTGCGCCGTGATGCCCGGTTGAGTAAATGATAAGTTCCAGCCAGCCACGCCATGCATTCGCTGTGGATAAGGAGATTAAAGGGCCACCATTATTATTACATTTCATTAAAGGCAAAGGTTCCAGCTGCAGGCTGTGTTCTTATTTGCCGCTTCGACCTTTGCCCTTGTTCTTGGGCGGAGCTGTTGATGTGATTTTTGACGTCTGCATCAGTTCACCAATATATCTACAACGAGGATTAGCGAAATGAAACACTGGCAGTAATGAGGGGTGAGGACATACGATTGGAGAAATTTGTTGCCGCCTTCGAGTTTTTCGTGCTCATTCTTCACTTCTTCAACGCGATCAACAATGGCTTGTAGACTCAGTTGCAGCGTCTTTGCTTGTTCAATCATGTCTCGCCGAGCCTCTTCGCCCAGCTTATCAACCTCTTCGCTATTTCGACGCGGCGACATGGTCCGTACATCGCCTTCCTCAATGTCCGACTCGACGACGGTATTTGGAGCATCACGCGGTACGATCATGGTGCCGCTGCTTTTTCGACTGCCTAACTTGGGTCGGGCAGTAAGACGTGGTGACCGCGAATCATCTTCGCTCGCCACGGCGCTGGAGTCTGGCGAGGGCGACTGGGGACAGTGCTGTGCGTGGTGGTGGTTTGATGAGGGCTCGCCGATGGAAGGGATGGCGGCGTCGTGGACTGATGTCATGGCCCTTTGCAATCGAAGCGAGGTGCGTATCAGCAACAGCGACACGAGGTGGATGCGAAGGCGGCGTCTGGAGCAGCGTGATTTGGGGCGAGAGTCGAGTGGGAGCGAGGATCGGGCAGGGAAGGGCGAGGTGTCGTTGCAGGTTGTCGATTATTGAACGACGGTGAGGGCGCGAGCCGAGAGAAGCGAGTCCAGTTGAGAGAGCAAGACGCAGCGAGCAAGCGCACCGAGGGGCATCGAATATACAGCTGAGGACAGGACTGGGGCTGTAGCGGCGGGCGTGGGCCGGTGGCATTTGCGGGCGCGGACGAACAATGCACGGCGGTGGGCACATGGACAGACAGGTCAGATCGTCACTGCGACTACAACCACTGAGACTACGAACACGACCACGACTGCTCCTCCGCTGCTGGAATGAATTGGCGGGTGGCGTAACAAGCAGAACTGCCGAATGGGAGGGGAGTCCGCGACCCTGAATCCATGAGATGACGCCCCCCGATCGTTGTCCTTCCGCCAACGAACTACGCAACTACGCAACTACGCCAGTACTACTTCCTACTACCGTCGACTAGCCTCCCAGCCGTGGCCTCTCACGCACGCCTCTGATGACCGCACTGGGGCACACTGGCACTGGCGCCCTTGCAGCCCATCGACAAGCTCCTCGGCCTTGCATGCCATTACATGATGAATGGTGAATGTCCCCCGTCGTCCACCACCACCACCCGTCTTTCTCTCGCGCCCTCCAACCGCCGTCCACGAGCCTCCTTGCCGCCGACAACCCACCGCCGTCGAGTCCCGCTCTCCCGACGTCTTTGCGCGCGGATCACAATGCCCCGAATCAACGCTAAAGCCAGAGCCCTGTTCTGCCCATGGCCATGACCTCATCGATCTACAATCCTCGCCATACGCGTGCTTCTTGGCTGGCAAAGGGGCCGTTTGCCACCCTCGGTGGCGCCCTGGCTGATTGCGCCTTTTCCCCAGCAGTGCCAGACGACAGCGCCTCGTCCGGTCGGTCATACTGTACCATATCTTCCTATCTCGGTGCAAAGTGCGCGCGATATATTGCTACATACTGTACCTCATGAGTAGCGCGTGTGCATGGCTCTGACAAGGTACCCATGGCACTGGTTCTCCACGTCCATAGTCATGATCCACTCAGTCCAGCACCCCATCGCAGACCAATCAATTTCAAAATTTCGTCCGCTATAATTCGACAGAGTTGCCGACTTCCGGACAGCTGCACATGTCCATGTTGATCGTGGAGACTCTTTTTACGACATTCGAGATAACATATAGTTAGCTTCTCAGTCTTCGACTGCGACTATCTGTGCTTGACGTGTTTACCCAATGACCAATGATTGCAAGCAAGAGTGACACTGGGCTCTCACACTTAATAGACATGCAAGAAATTGTGCAACGGAGCCGTCGTCTTTGACAATCTTGTTCAATTCAAACCAATTGACTTTGGGATCGAACATACGCGCATACACATATGCAGATCTTGAAGTAGTGTGTTGCAACTTGTAGACCCTGCGTGTGTAAGTAACCTCCGCCATTGACGGCCTTCTTCCTCCCTCCGGCCACTTTAGACAAACATTAAGCTTTCGTCTTACAGCGCTCGACGTTGTCAGTCTACTCTCAGCGACTGCATGTGAGCACCGCCAAGCAGGTTTCTCAAATCACCGAGTAAATGTCCACCAAAGCCTTCGCATTCGCCATGGCAATGTGCGACTCGCCACATGGCAACAGTCAGATGGCAAATCCCGCGCCCCCAGGCCCACTCGTCCGCGAGAGCTGCCTGTTTAAGCGATGGTTCCGATGAAGCAGAGGCGCCACAATGTGCAACGGCTCCGAAAAGATGGATGGCCTTTCACCCATAATCTGATATGCTGACCATCTCCTGAGCAGGCCGAAAAAAGCCGCGGCTACATTTTAGCATTGCCGGAAACCACCGGTTCTAATCAGGGGTCGTTTTCAGATCTGATATGCGGCCATTTCCGAGAACGCTACTTACAGTACATACATGCATGATATATGACGTCGAGTTTCACCCTGCAACGGCAACGCGCGCATGGAGGCAAAAGTCATCTCCACTTATAACAACTGCGATATCGAATTATCTGCCTCTATGGACATCAAGCCGTCATCCCCATGTGACGCTCCAACTGGCATTTGTCCCAGGCCTTGGCCTCTCACGCCAAGTCTACAGTAGGCGGTCAGACGGGGAAAGTACGTAGCAGAGCCCTGCATTTACCCAAAGAGCCCTGGTTTTCTGTGCTTGGCAACTACTGCAGTCATCATCCAACTGTCCTTGACCAACAGGCTAAACTCTCCAGAAACTTCTGCCGGCTCCTTAGCTGTCAGTCTTGTTTCCAACCCGATCGTCAAGTTGCAGGATGGACGCTGGTATCACACTGTGATCTGCTGTTCCGTCGTGTTTGATTTGTAATTGATTTTCAGAACACGAAACCCAAAGCCGGTCAATATTCATGACAAAATTTGGCCTGTGGTAGATGTCAATCGGCTCTCGGCGACGAGGCCCAGGATCGGACCCTGTACTTGTAGGTGTTGTTCGCAAAACTTCAGATAAATCCTCACGACTTCTCTGAGGAGTTAAGATCAGACGAGACGAGAACCGTAAACACGTCCTGTAACTATCGTTCTCGGCAGACTCTCAACGTCTTTTCATCCTAAAGCATGTAAGAGTGGATATCACGTGGGACCTCTATCTCTGTCTCGGAATCCTAGAAAATTCGCCCCAACGCCATTGACATGTTCTCATTAACTGCTATCCTCGACGATGTTGCTTCGGCTCCGTTTACTGAGCATCAGCTAGAGGACCTTGGTTCATCCGTCTCTTTATGTTGAAAGATACTCCCCAAACCCTCCGTCATCCTCGGAATGGCTCTTCAGGTGGGTACACACTCCCGGAGGAAAATAAATCAATATATGCCCGATAATGGCCACATTTCGCCGTCAATCCCTCCGAACGGTCTTTATGGAGAACACGCCGAGAGCACGGAGTATGCTCCGTTTACATGACTCCACTAGATGGATTGTAGACTGAAAGGCGAGCAAAAACAATATACCACAGGGGATTCATACGTTTGAGCTTTTAGTCTTCTTCGCGGGCTTACTTTATGGAGCAAAACACGAAAGAATATGTCTTCGTCTTATTGCAACGCAAATTCCAGGACACTATGAATCGTTCGCAAGAGTACCCGAGTTTCCGCCTCATCGCGTACAAAACTAACGATATTCATTATGAGTCCTACAGTGACACTTAGGCAATAAAAGATCTTACCACCGGTAAACTTGGATCAAAGCATCGTTGAGTCCGATTTGTGCCGACTGTCAACATGTCCGACGCTTCATCTCAACAAGCTGGATTTATCATTGCACCCAGCATGATGTTGACACGATTCAATTCGGGATCGACGATGCGATCTTGTCCTTTAATATTGGCCGACATTTTGACCAGACAATCGCACATTGGGGCAAAAAATACGGCGACATACCAAATCGTTGAGTTGGCGTCGTCACTCCTTCCGTTGAAACCCGCTTCATTATTTTTTTCTTGCGTGTACAAGTCGAAATTGGCCATCGCAGAGCCTCGAAATGATGAAAGTGGAGTATAAATCGACAAAAATTAGGCATTGATGTTATCCGAAAAACCCGAGCCAAGACAAATGACGACAAAGTCGGCAAAGCGCAGAACGACCTTTCAAACCTTAGTGCCCATCACTCCATCTGAGCTCCACCAACACGCGCGTCAGGATGACTTGGCAAGTAAACAAGCATATATCCTACCGAGAGAAAGTCCGAAATAAAGTTGTTTCAGCACTCTTCGCCGATATTGACGACCCATCCTGGAATAATCTAGACTACTTTGCAAGCGAAAGGTTTTCCAAATGACGACATCATGTGCTGCGAGTCAGCCTTGCGACATGGACTCGACGGATCCTCTTCGTTTCCCAAAATTGTCTTTCGGTTTTGAGCATTGCGATGAACGATTGCCGCTGCAGACGTGACAAATCGTCGAGTCTGACGAAGCGTCCTCAACCAAGACGCAACTATAGACTGATCCTCGTAGTATTTCTGAAGTTCTTGAACCACGCACGTATCCCCTGCATCAACACTTGGTCGCTCAGATTAGGTCTTGTTCGTTCGATCCACGTTGGCAGCATGCGTATTTAAGCCTGTGGTCAACTAAAGTCAATCAATGGCTTCGTCGCCGTGGCCAAATCCTTTTAGGACTCAATTGGATACTGATGGCGTCATGGACGAGACGAAGAGCCTTGATACTCAAGTGTAAATATAATACAGCCTTCTCGTCCGATATTTTTCCAATGAGTAACTTCAATTTACCCTTATGGTCGGCCTCGCTTGCTTACGCCGCACCTGCCAGGAAGAAGAGCATTACGTATGACATTATAGAAAACCTCGAGGTTGTCGATAAAGGCTTCGACCACGCGGTTGCTGGTGGAGGATTGATTGACTTGACTGTTGCACGTCTCTCAACAGAGGACTAGACCATCCTTCAACCAAGAAGACTACCACTACCATTCAAAACTATCGTTACATTTGAGGCATGAAATGATTGCTCATATTCACATGTGCAACAAAAACTCATTATATGGCTTTCAATTGTTGAGTATCCTAGTCCACGTGACTGATGAACATCACCCGAGGCTATCAACGCCTCCACGCGCGGAGTAAACGCATGATGCCAATTCGGGCAACGATCATTATTAATACCTATGCGATCCTGTTAAATAAAAGTCCATTTACCTTTAATTTTATTGAGTCTTAATTTTATCTATCTCAACTACTTCAACTTCAACCTGTGGGACCCATCAACTCGCAACAATGACTATCAATCACGACGCACACGCAAACGGAAATATAGAAACGGGAGGCAATTTGGCGGAACCTAATGAACACCATCCGGAACGCGATGGTGATTTGATCCCAGAAACTGACGAGACTGGCTATCGAATACGAGAGCAGCCATATGGAACTAAACGACGGCTTCGAATTGTCGTCATGGGCGCTGGCGCATCGACGGTAAATTTTCTCAAGAAAGCTGAGGAAGAAATGGAAGGGCTCGATATTACCGTGTATGAGAAGAACAAGGACGTTGGAGGGACTTGGTTTGAGAATAGGTCTGTTGTCTCGCGCCCATCGATGGTATTTTGACCTCATTGATTCAATATAGGTATCCTGGCTGTGCTTGTGACATTCCCAGCGTCAATTACCAATTCAGTTGGAAAATTAAATTCTGGACACATTACTACTCGTACTCGCCTGAAATCTGGGAATACCTCAAGGGCATCTATGACGAGAACGACTTTATTAACAAATATGTCAAACTCCAACACCAGGTTGATTCTGTCAATTGGAACGATAAAGCTGGAGTGTGGCGTCTCAAAGTCAAGAATGTACAGTCTGGAGCCGTATTCGAGGACTCTTGTGACTTTTTCATTAATGCCGGTGGTGTGTTGAACAATTTCAAATGGCCTGATATACCCGGCTTGCAAGACTTCAAGGGCAAACTCATGCATTCTGCTGCGTACGAGGAAGGATACTCCCTGGATGGCAAGCGTGTTGCAGTGATTGGAGCTGGCAGTAGTGGTGTCCAAATTGTGGCCAAAGTACAAAAGTCCGTCTCGCATATCTACCACTGGATACGCAGTCCGATCTGGATCACGGCTGGCTTTGCACAATCATGGGCTGGTAAAGACGGGGCCAATTTCGCATACACGGACGAACAAATCCAGTTCTTGAAAGATAACCCCAAAAAATATCTCGAATATCGCAAGCAGATTGAGAATGAACTCAATCAACGCTTCAAGTTCATTATCAAAGGTAGTCAGGAGGCGAAAGACGCTCGGGATTTCAGTTATGATCAAATGGTTCGTCACCTAAAAGGCGATACTCGTCTGGTCGATAAGATGATACCGAAAGACTTTAATCCGGGATGTCGAAGACCCACGCCAGCCCCGGGTTACCTCGATGCCCTGGTTGCAGAAAACGCCACCATCTTCACAGATCCAATCGGCCATATTACAGCCAATGGTTTCGTAGACCACGAAGGGAAAGAACACGAATGCGACGTCATAATCTGCGCCACTGGGTTCGATACCACGTGGATCCCTCGTTTCTCCTTTACCGGTAAAGACGGTCGTGAGCTGCGTGATCAATGGGCTGGCACGAACAACGTAACGAGCTACCTCTCAATCGGTATCCCCAATTTTCCAAATCACTTCACCTTCTGCGGGCCATACGGGCCTTTGGGCCATGGTTCTTTCATGCCCCTCATCGAACGATGGACCAAGTACATGTTCGACGTCATCAACAAGGTGCAAGAGGAAAACATCAAATGTCTGACGCCACAGCTGAAAAAAGCTCAAGATTTCCGGAAGCACGCCGACCTCTTTTTGAAGCGTACAGCATGGACGAGTGCTTGTCGGTCGTGGTTTAAGCAGGGCAAAAAAGACGGACAGGCTGCCATTTACCCCGGTTCACGGCTGCACTTTCTGCACTTGCTCAGCCGGCCGCGTTATGAGGATTTCGACATCGAGTATCTTGACGAAAATGTGTTTGCTTTCTTGGGCAACGGATTCGATACCAGAGAATTTGATGGGAGAGATATCACGAATTATCTGGGCATTTTGGACGATAATGGTCGTGATGTTCAGCCCAAGTATGGAGAAGAGCTAAAAAGCAAGCTGGCCGGATGGGTTGTAGGGCTGTGATTTTAGAAGCCCTTGAAATTTAGAATGTTCGAAGACTGGCTTAAATTACTTTTTAAAAAAACTCGCTACGTGATACCTATGTATTATGGACGTCAGGTCTCGAACCGTAAGATGTCTAGCCCTGGTGAAGGTTGCAGTCATCATCTGAGAACAAAGTCATAATAACGACAATTCGCAGCATTTATTTTCACCTGTGTATGGAAATATTCCTGGCGATGATTATTCTCAATTGCTCTTTCAAGCTCCATTGACAGAGTCATCTTCCTCATGCACCAATTGGCTGTGGCTTCCAGGAGTGTGCTCGCGGACCATTCTGCTCTCCAATTCCTTCAATTGACTCTCACGGGCTAGCAATTCCTGGCGCTTCTCGTTGATCTCACGCTGGACCTTGACCTCGATCTCACGAAGCTTCTCCTCCTCACGACGGAGCTGTTCTTCCTTGAGACGGACAGATTGCGAGGCGAGAGATTGCGGGTCCATAGAGTCGGCGTCAACGCCAGTAACGGATGGATCCGCAGCGACAGACTTGCTAAGCTTCTCGGTACGGTAGTTTTCGTAGAGGAAGTCGTGGGTGATCTCCTTGAGATCGGCCAAATGGCTGTGTAGGAGGGCGGAGCGGATGGCAAGGAAGTCGCTGTGGCGTGGGTTGTCGACTTCGACGACACCCCAGGGATATTGGCGGGCGCGGATGCGACGGCCGTCCACCTCGACGACTTCCTCAGAGCCGACGATCGCGAACGGCATGAGTCCACGAAGCTCAGCGTTCTCCTCGACGGTGTCCTCGTCATCCTCCTCAATATCGTAAGGGAAGTTGTAAACGGGAATGCGGTAGTGTTCAATATCCTCCATGATCAGCTTCTTGCTCTCGGCCAATTCGAGAGGGGTGAGCGAGTCAGCCTTGCCAATGACTGGGATGACATTGACACGGGGAGAAAGACGGCGCATGAGTTCGATGTCGAGTTCGCGGAGACCGTGGCCTGTACAAGAAAACAGCGGTTAGTGATCGAGTTACCAGTAGCAGTGTCCACAGAAATCTTACCAGTTGGCTGGACGAAGTACAGCAAGACGTGCACCCGGTTGTCTCTGAAGCGTGGGTTACGCTTGATTCGGCTTTCCTCGGCCAAAATATCATCGTATTGGCGTTCGAGGTATGTGCTGATCTCGGCGAATGAAGCCTCGTTGTCGATGTTGTCGCCGAAGCCGGGAGTGTCGACAATGGTGAGCGAGACCCTGGTGCCTTCGTCGTCCAGCTCCAGTTCAACGTTGACTGGCTTGATGCGCACACCCTCCTCGATGTGTGCGGTGGATGGGTCATCAACATCCTTGCTCTGAAGGACGCTCTGGCCACAGAGGGTGTTGACAAACGTAGTCCGGCCAGTTCCGGAAGCACCGCAGACCATCAAACAGAACTGGATACCCTTCTTCACATTCTTCTTGCGGCGCAGCTTCATGGCGCCCATGGAGGAGGACGGGGTGGACATGGCGGGCGAAGGCGACTAGGCTGGTGTACAAGTAGGCCCAGGGGGAGAGGGATGCGCGCGGTGGGGTGGGCGGCAGACGAAGCGCGAGTCAGTCTCGTAGCGAGAGGAGTGCGAAAGGGCTTCGAGAGGGGTACGAAGGCGACGAGGGAGGTGGAGGATGGGTGGTTGTGAACAAGGACAAAGGGGAGTGAACAGCGATGGATGGTGCTGGCGGTGGTGGTGATTGTGGCCGCCGGGGGGACAAGTGCCCAGCAGGCGTTAGGGGGTAGTTCTTGCCTTGCAGCCCGGCAAGGGTCTTAGCGCGGGAACAGCCGGATGGCGCCTGGAGCAGCAGCAAACGCAGCGTGGCAGTAGATAAGTTAGACGGTGCTACATAATTAATATACAGGCATCGCTTCCATATCGGCTTCCTCTCTATACAGCCTCTCCCTTCTGCGAGTCTGCGTTGCCTGTTGCAAGTCGAGGCCTAATAGTGTCGGTTTGATGCCTCCAACTCGCACATCGTTCCTCCATGGCCATGCCCGTCACGCGACAACTTGAACTGGCCAGCTTGCTTGCTTCGTGATTGTCTCGTCCGGTGGTCGTCGTACACCGTGTGTTCGACTCCTGCTTACAGCGCCTCCATCAACCGACTTGGGCGGTCCGAAAGGGTGCTCTCATCTTCTTTTCTTGTCCGATCCGACCACCCTTGCGTGTCATGAATACTCGCCAGGCCATCCAACCCTCAGACCAGGCGAAAGTGCTGAGCCTGGCATTCTCCCTCTCTCGCAATCGTTTCATCGCTGGACTATCTGAAGGCATTCAAATCTTCCGCTCCGATAATTGTTTGACGACCCATCAGCTGGAACTGCCAAAAGACGGCGGAGTGGCTATCGCTGAAGCTGTGGATGACCGCTATGTCGCTTATGTCGGCGGTGGCAACTTCCCCGTCAGCAGTCCAAACGTCTTGATCTTCTGGGATGCTGTGGAGAGCATACAAGTCACATCATTTGACTTGCACGAACCGATTCGGGGTTTGCGAGTAAACAGCCATTGGCTAGTTGTGCTTCTCGACACTCGTGCCGTCGTATTCGAGCATCAACAACTGAAAGGTCCATCGAATGGACGGAACGAAGATCAACCTTCTCCAAAGGGCCCGAATCGCGTGCATGCCCTCTATCCGACAGCGAACAACATATATGCACTTGCCTCACTGCAAGATAATTACCTTGCTCTCCCAGCTTCTGCTGTCGGCCAAATACAAATCATCCCATTGGACACGGGCTCGAAGCGAGTTCTTCGAGCTCACACATCGTCTCTACGAGCCATTAGTCTATCTCCCGATGGAACCCTTCTAGCATCAGCGAGTGAGCAAGGTACCCTTATCCGAGTGTATTCTACTTCCACTCTCAGTCAAGTGGGCGAGTTCAGACGTGGAATAGATCAGGCCATTATATACAACATCGCCTTCTCACCAAGAAATCGATGGCTCGCATCGACCTCCGACAAAGGAACACTACACATCTTTGATCTTCGCCCACGTCGTCCAGCAGATTCTGCTACAAGCCCGTCATCGCCGTCTCATCGTCATTCGGCATCGTATCCTACGAATAGACTCTCTTCTGGTGGATATGAGACGGCATCTAATCCCTCGTCGATCCCTACAGGTGCTACCAGTATTCAAGAATACTACGGTTTACGTCCACCACCCGTGTCCAACATACCTAGCGCGCCGTCCCCGGGTTCTAATACCAGTGCGGCAGCCACTGCACTCGCAGCTTTCAAAGCTTCGCCTTTTGCTCCACGGATCGTGCACGACATCCGTAGCGTCGCATCCACTCCCTTTTATACAGGCAACGATACTCTCCATTGGCAGGACGGTGGCCCAACTCATGCCTGGACAGTTGCACCCAACGGAACGAGAAAGCGAGTTCGTCGAGCCGTGACTGCACTACCCGGCAACCCTACTGGCAAGCCCGTCAAAGGGATCATCACGTTTGCTTCAATACCCAAAGACGGCCTTCATAATACGGAAGATGAGGAACGAGCAGTCCTATATGTTATCGGTGGCGGTAGCGATGCGAGGTGGGAAGCGTTCGACCTATTACCGTCCAGTCAAACAATGCCACCAATTTCGGGACAAGGGAATGGATGGACTTTGATTAATCGAGGCTTTAGACGATTCATGACGAGACAATACGTTTAGCTTATTATCATTGATATGAGACTGACGCCAATTTTCATGCGAGAAGTGTAGCACGACATATTGCATTGATAGCATAAATGACGTTCACGACAACAAAGTAGACTATCGAAATAGATTTTTATTTTACTATTAAATGGAATTGGGCAAGCTTCCCGTCTCGATGTTCATCAATGAACGCGTGTGCATTGAGGTTAAAAGTCTTCTACATATATGTTAAATATTGTACTCTTTTTCCCCCGAAGTTTTTTATCAGGCTCATCATTCATCCCTCATTCGCTCGTTATCTACCCGTTGAAGGCTGCGAGTCTTCCCGTCCAATCCATCCCAAAGTAAAATATAGCAAATTCACCCTGTGAATGTGCGCCCCAGCCAGGAGTGGTTGATACTGCTCTCTCTGATCCCATCCCAGCCATTTGGGAAGTCATGATGAAACTATCCCCCCGCTCATCTCCCTTGATGCTCAAATGTATCATTATGCATAAACTCCATTGCAGTCAAATACCATTTTCCATCAAACCAATTCCCAGCCTTAATCCAAAGTCTCCAAATCCGTCTCGGCTCCATACTCCCGGACGACCCACTGACAGAACTTCTCAAATTCCTGGGCCCATTCCTTCAAACGTTGGGATCTGATGCCTTTTCCGAAGATGCCGTCTTTAATTTCTTGCTGCCACTCCTTCGCAGAGCAGTCTGTATAGGACGCCCAGCGGACCGAATTCTCTGCCAGGCTTGCAAGACCTTCGAGACCGAGATTTTCCCAGCCTTGTAGTGCTTGCCAGAAATCGTGCGACATGCCAGAGGTATTACCATGGCCGAGCACAGATGGGTCGTCGTTGCACAAACTGCAGGCTACGCCACGGGCGAGTAGAGCTGGGAGAGGGTGTGACATGATGGATGTAGTCAAACGCAAAACTTCGTTGGAGATTGGGCACGATTCGATAAGAATCTTCTTGTCTTTGACCATGTCGACGAGAAGCGGGTGCTTGTAAAGCGAAAATCCGTGGCCTATGCGACGCGTACCAAGTAGAATGGCATCAAACAAATTCTCATCGACGGCGTCACCATCACCAAGAGTCTCGCCTGCGTGGAAGAAGAATGGAATGTCCACACCAGCTTCCGCGCACTTCTTCTTGAACCAGAATAACTCGGGTGTCAGGTCAGCAAGTGGGCGACCAAGATCTTCTTGACCAACAAGGTCGTAGCCACAGATAAGGTCGGGAAAGAGCTCCTTCATACGAATGCACTCCATCATGTCTTCGGCAATGTTGCGAGTGTCGAAGATACGAAGACCTGTCCAAATAAGACGTGCTCCCCAAAATCCTTTACCTTCTTCAGATGCCTTGAAGGCAGCGATTTCCTCTCCAAGGACAGTAAGCAGAGCTTCGGCATCTTCTTCCGGCTTGTCGGCGTTCTCACGCACGTATGGTGAGACGAATACTGTACGAATATCCACCCAGCGCACGCCGTCTTCGTTCATCATGCGGAACATGGAACGAAGAAACTTGCGGAAAAGCGGCTCGTAGAACTGAAGTCCAGCCAAGATGCCGAAAGTTGACGTAAACTTCTGCCAGATGGCATTGGGACCCAGATGATGCGCTGTGGATTCTTCGTTTGTGATGGTGGTGCGAGACTGAAACCATTTCATGAAGCCTTCCTGGCCTCCATCCGGAAATGTGGCGGCTGCATCGGCGATAGGAACGTACGTATCAGCTTTGTACTCAGAAGACCAAATGGACGATTGGGCTACAGAGTCTCCTGGATTCTTCACAAACAAAAAGCCGAAAGTGGTATCCTCCCTCTGCTTAGGAGTCGCGAGAGGACCGCTAGCTTTGATTTGCATACCCTTCACCTTCAAACCTTCGATGAGCAATTCTTCAAGATCTCCAGTCGCGCCCAAATGGCAGTGAAGTAAAGCGCCTTTGGGCATCTTCTTAACGATCTTGAACAATTTGCTGTTCTCCATGCGATTCTTAGCCAGAGAGAACATCATTCCAGGATAGATGCCACCGCTCTCGGTGGTCTCAGCCAGGTTGTCTTCGTACGCTTGATTCCACAATGTGTTCTGCTCTTGGAAACGAATCGCAGACACAATTGCACAAGCCTCGGCCGCCATGGGCGAAAGGTTCTCGCGGAAAGCATGATCAGACCGCTTTTGTTTCTCTTGAGCGATGAGGGCGTCACGTCCATCTAGGTATTTCTGGAGAAAGGGTTGGTCAAGAGTTGGAATTCCCTGTTCTGCAGCCCATTGGTCATCGGCACTCTGCTGCTCAGTAGAACCCATATTGACGGTGAGATTCAGTTCGCTCCCAAAATACAGCCGGTTTCGAAAGGCCTCAAAGATTAAATTACGGTCACAGCCAAATTTGCTCGCAGCGAAAGGACCGTGATGAAGAAATGTAAGATGAGGGAATACGAACGCCTTTTTGTTTGATTTCGGCGGCGTCCCCAAATGGACAAATTGTTCCTGTAGTCGTCGGCGTTCGGCTCATTGAGATTCGAGTAAGCACGGACCACTCGACTTTCCTGAACTTTTTTGTGATCTGGAACTTTGCCAGCGTCTACAATCCTAGCTCGAGCAACCAAGACAAATCTGTCTTGACGACTCGCCGCAACCATGGGACAATCTAAAGCAACCAAGAAGTTTGAGAAGCGCCACTTGAAGGACACCCTCGAACGCCGCAACGGTTTCAAGAAAACCAAGCAAAAGCAGCAGCTCAAGGCGAAAAAGAAGGCTAGACGAGTGGAAGAGAATGGTGGTCCCGTTGAGCCCAAGGAGGACGCCGCGAAAGCGAAAAATGAAGATGCCTTCAAGGACATGGGTGTAGACGAGTTTTTCCAAGGCGGTTTCGACGTGCCAGAACTACCTGCGAAGAAGGGAGGAAAGAGAAAGCACGACGATTCAGATGCTTCCGACGACTCGGAGGATGACGAAGACCATAAACAACAGCTGGATGCCTTGGCCGAGAACGATCCTGAATTCCACAAATATCTCATGGAGAACGAGCCGGAATTGTTGGAGGGCAATCTCGCAGAAATTGGTGATCTGAGCGCCAGTGATGATGACAGTGGCGACGATGAGCCGCGAAGGAAAAAGCTGAAGAAGAGCAAGATTGCGACTGAAGATTCAGACGACGATATGGCCGGCGCTGGCAATGAACTGAACAAGGCGACAGTTGCCAAATGGACCGCCGCTTTGTCTGAACAACACTCTCTGCGTGCTACTAAAGAGGTTGTCTTAGCTTGCCGTGCTGCAGCTCATGTATCAGACGAGGAAGAGAAAGAGTTCAAATACTCCATCTCTGATCCTGAGGTCTACCACATGCTACTAACAGCTGCGCTCAAGCACATTCCCTCAGTCTTCGAGCACCACTTACCCGTTCAAGAGACTAAAGCAGGCAAAGTTCATGTTCCAACCGAGTCCAAGAAGTTCAAGACTCTGGCGCCCCTCCTTCGTTCCCAGATTGCAAGCATTATGCATCTCCTGGACCATCTATCAGACCCAGCTACCCTTCGCCTCACGCTGACTTCAACATTACCTCTGTTGCCATATCTGCTCTCGTTCAAAAAGCTGGTTCGGGATCTGTCTCGTGCCGTCACAACTGTTTGGTCAACCAGCAGCAATACCGAAGCTACTCGTATCGCTGCATTCCTGGTCCTGCGCCGATTGATTGTCATTGGAGATTCCGGTATCCGCGAGAACGTACTCAAGTCAGTGTATCAAGGACTAATCAAAGGTGCTCGTATGACCACTGTACACACTCTTGCCGGTGTCAACTTGATGAAGAACTCGGCTGCAGAGCTTTGGGGTCTGGCTGATAGCAGTGTGGCATACACCACTGGCTTTACTTTCATCCGACAGCTTGCCATCCATCTTCGTGGAAGCATTACCAACAACAGTAACGAGAGCTACAAAACTGTTTACAATTGGCAGTACGTTCACAGCTTGGACTTCTGGTCCCGTGTACTCTCTGCACATGCCGTTGACACTGCATCTCCTCTACGGCCTCTCATCTACCCCCTCGTTCAGGTCACGCTAGGTGCTCTGCGCTTGATCCCAACTGCGACCTACTTCCCGCTTCGATTCCAGCTAGTGCGTTCATTACTCCGCTTGAGCAGAGCGACAGGCACCTACATTCCACTCTGTCCTGCCTTGTATGAAGTACTCAACTCTGCTGAAATGCGCAAGGCCCCAAAATCCTCAACACTCAAGCCTTTAGATTTTACCACCAGCATCCGAGCTTCGAAGGCTTATCTTCGAACTCGTGTCTACCAAGACGGCGTTGGTGAGCAAGTGGGCGAGCTATTCAGCGAGTTTTTCGTCCTCTGGGCGAAGCACGTCTCGTTCCCAGAGCTTTCACTCCCCGTCACTATCATATTGAAGCGTTGGTTGAAAGAGGTTCAGAACCGCACTCCTGGCTCTGGAAATAACAACCAGAAAGTTAACAATCTTGTTTCGCTTTTGGTGCAAAAGCTTGAGGCAAGCTCTCGCTTTGTTGAAGAACGCAGAGCCAAGATCGAATTTGCCCCGAATAACAGGAGAGGCGTCGAAGGATTCCTGGCTGATTTGTCGTGGGAGAAAACACCCCTGGGTGCATATGTTGTTGGACAGCGCAAGACTCGCGATGAAAAGGCGAAGATGATGGAAGAAGCCAGGAAGGAAGATGAGAGAAGACGTGAGGCAGAGAAGAAGAAGAAGGGCGGCGACAGTGATGATGAAGATGAAGGCATCGTCGACGATGACAGCAGCGATCCCGAAGAGGAAGATGATGAAGAGGACGATGAATAGATCTGTATGTTATCTCTGGACGTGAAATATCCGTCTATTTCGAAAGATGACTCGGCGTTTGTATGGGTTTTCGGAATTGATCTCGTGAATGGTATGGCTGTTGTTGAACCGCTCGGAAATTGCCATATGCACCAAGCACTGCATTCACATGTCCATGGCAGCAACTTCAAATCGCTTGTGATTGCTGCCATTACCTTTATCCAACACATGCTGTACCTTCTTCTCGATATATACGTTACGTGCTCTTTGTTCTCCTCATTCTGCCGACACCCGCCGGCGTTGCGCGATTAAATGATATAAAAGCAATACAGTACATAAACGCCACCAGCTGCAGCTACCCTGCCTCCTACTCAATCATCCCACTTCACCTATTTTCACTTTATCAACAATCATAGACTATAAAGACCACGCACAAATCCTCCTGCTAGTGATGTCGCAAAAATTCCAATACTCTTCAAACGGCCAGAGTGACAGCTCGTCAGAGTACAGCTCATTTGAGGCTTCATCCACACCTTTCAAAGCTCATGCGGGAAGGGATTCGGTCATGGACAACTTTATGGACTTCGACAAAGACCTGTCACCCAATAAATACGTGAAAAAGGAGCTGAGTCTAGAATTTCCCAACCCTCCCTTGACTAAGATATCATTTTCCAGCGTTTCAGGTCTACAGTCAATCGAAGATTTTGAAATGGAAGATGTACGCGCTGAAAACCCAAAGGTTGTTCAACTCAACACGGGAACCACCGATCGGTCTCTTGTGATCGCGTTCCATGACAAGTGTGGAGAATTGGCGATAACCCCAGAATTTGACATCCGGATGATCAGTCAATCTGTATTCTCTGGAAAGCTCTCAATTTGCAAGCAAACCATCCAGCTCAGTGGCTCGTTCAATTCTAAGAAAGAGATCAAAACCGCTTTGTGCATTCAAGGACTTGATTTTTTGGGAACTTTAGATCCTAAGGAGTCCCAAATACGAAAAAGGTCCGCAATTGAAGCCCTCAGACAATTCATGAATGCAGACTGCACAGCCAAAACGAGCTCCGAAGATCTCGAGCGTGAGAGTTGGATACCGATACTCAATAGTAAACCTTTTTATGAATGCCTCAAAGGTGCATAAGGCTAACTTTTGGTAGATTACACACAGCAAAAACGTATCCCTTCTCCCGAATACACCTTCTATAGAAAGGAGACGAAGCTCAACCATCGTTTCGCGTCTACCTGTCGCATTGCAACGTGGCCATTGACACCATTCGGCTCGGGTGAAGATTTCTATTCTTCAAAGTCGGCAGCGAAACAGAGTTCGGCCCGTGAAGCGGTCCTTTGGTTGAGATCGCAAGGAGATCTACCTGACGCCCCGGTATGTTTTCCGTCGAAGCACCACAGAACAGAAAATGACTCTTTTCCTCGATTGCAGACAGTCTTGAATCCAAATTTTACAGTGTCAGGTCTCAGACAAAGTTTTTCGGCCACTAACCTCGGTGAATCGCCGTCTCTCACCCAGGCGGAGATTCTACGAGCAATGATCCACCACCTACACCTATTACAGCCAGAATTGAAATTCGAGGCATCTGGGCCCGCTCCTGAAATAGGAGCTCAAGGTGATGCTTGCTTTGGTTTCTGGAATGCGTGCGTTCGGTTCACGGACAAGGAAATCCAAAACGAACCTGCTCTTGCGGGAGAAATCGGAAAAGTTTTTCACATATATGGAAAGAAGAATGCAAAAGCTGCTTGTATTCGCGAGGTGCTTCGAGTTCTGGAAGAAATCAAAGAGAAAAGAGAGGCTCAGTCATGATTGAGTACCGGAACAAGGGATTAAGAGAGATATTGGGTCAATTCCGACTAAAAGCAGTTGAAGCTGGCTTTCTCATGGTCTACGATGGTGCTTAGTTTAGGAAAGGACGGGTTCTGCATGCTTCGGCAAAAGTAATATCTTGCACTACGTCTCAATTTGTTTCTCAGACCGATCGTGTTAATCCCTAATGTTTGCCGCGGAAAGCTTCCTCAGTTGACATCCACCGAAAAGACAATATCATTGAAATAGCTCAAGAATCGTATTGAATTTTATTGCACATAAGCAATTTGTATTCCAGTGAACTATACAAGTATCACGAAAAAAGGGCGAACGATCTACAAAGTATACTTTTCAAGAAAGCAAGCAGTAAGGAAAACATACATATAGAGGGTTTACAACAGTCAACTCCAAACCAGAACCCTAAGACCTCAAACGCGGCCATTCTAACCGGCCGCTCGATTATCATTTCAAGCCACACGACAGATAGACAATTTTATTGGGAGTCTGCCAATCAGTGAAGCTCCAAGCTCATGTGATTTTATGATTACTTGCATTACCTACTTTGTGATCCTGCTGTCGTCGTGTGCATAGAAGCAATGCCGCTAAATCGGCTATGATAGGCCAAGGCATACTGGTGGACTAGTTGAAGTCTAAAATAATGTTATCATTAGCAATCGCCGACGCTGTGATTCGTTGCTTCTAGCCCAGAGGATAGATGGCTCGTCATGGAGCCGAAACATTCATAACAGCAACAAATATATATTTACGTTACTGTGAATTTGAAAGAGTGGGTGCGAAATGCTGTACAATAGTCAACATGAACATTAAGGTCTGAACCCTTCCAGCCGTTACCACCATCTTCCCCATTACCAGAAACCTTGAAACAATACCGTCCGACCCGGTCAGTCTTCATAGGAACGCCATCGATTCCACCACGCCGCCAACGCCATCTATAGAAAACCCTTCGACAGGCTGCTCTTCCGTTGTGGCACTTCAAGCTTCACGTCTCCGTTCTGTGACCATGGCACTGAGCTCTCTCGGCGACTTCGGTAGTCATCGCCATAGAGACCAGGCGTGCCGCCACGGCTTCGAACGCTGTTTGCAGATCGCAATCCTTCAACCTCACGCTCAAGACGTAGATTCTTCTCTCGCTCCTCACGAAGCTCGCGCTCAGCACGCTTGGCGGAGAGCTGAGCTTCAGAGTCGGAGGCCTGAAGTTCGTCAATCGTTTGCAGTAGGCGCTCGATCTTGTCCCTCGATTTGTTGAGATCTTCAGTTATGAGTTGGGTAGACTTCTCTCGGCGCTCGATTTGAGCTTGAAGATCCTTGACTGTTCTGTCGACGTTACGCACGCTGCGAGCTTCGTTCGTTCGGACATGTTCAAGCTTTTCAAGCTGCGCTTCGAGCTGTAATGCAGTATTAGCAATGATTAATCAACGAGTGCTTTTGTTAACTTACCTCCTGTACTCGTCCGTGTAGGAATCGAACATCCTGGCTTCCGCTTGAGTAACCCTTGGTTTCTAGATCGATGTACTTGAGCTGCAGATCCTTGAGGCTCTTTTCCAGCGTTGCCTTCTCTTTATGCAGCTGTACACTGGTTTCACGGGCGTTGGCAATGTCTTTTTGCACTTCAGAGACCAAGCCTTCGGCACGTCTCATCTTGCCAACAGCAGCGGCAGCGACATCCTCTTGATGCTCCAATCTCGAACGGAGTTCAAGGGTCTCCCTTTCTAAAGATGCAGTATCCCGCTGTGACCCATTATTCGACAGATCATCCAGACGGGCAGCAGCCTCTTTAAGCCTAGTCTCAAGGTTTTTCTTGTCTTTCGCGAGCATGTCACGCTCTGAAGTGGCATCATCAATGTCATTTCTCAATCCTCGAACTTGGCCCAACAGATCGACGATCTTACTTTGAGCATCGTTGTGGGCATTGACGGCCTCGTCACGCGAATCCGAGATGCTCGTGAGTGCAACCTCGAGACGTGACTTTTCCTTTGCCCATGTGGAGCTGTTCAACACCTCGTCATCCCACTTGCTTCGAAGCTCCTCCAGTTGATCACGGAGTCGACCATTTTCTCCACGAGCATGGATTACATTGTCACGCTCGACTTCGAGTTCGTTAGTTAGAGAAGCAAGCTCAGTCTGGTATTTCTTCCTTGTCTGCTCCATAGACGATTCTTTGTCTTCAAGGTCGACAGCTCTCTGAGAGCGGTAATCCTCGAGTTCGTTTTGTAGACGTCTCTTTGCTTGCAACGCCGTTTCGAGGTCGGTCGAGATATCCTCGAGTCTCTCTTCATATTGTTGGGTCTGGCGCTGTAAGTCTTCAACCAACAAATCCATCTGCTTGCGCTCTGAAATTATGGTAGCTGAGGTTTCTTCAGCCTCTTTTGCCTGAGTTTTGGCAAATTGTTCGGCTCGAGTTGCCTTGAGAACGGCAATTTCGGCCTGCTCTAGTTTTGCGAAGTATTCATCGGCGCGGGCTTTGTATAAGTCGAGGCTCGCTGTGATATCTCCAAATTTGGATGCTTCAGTATCGAGGCGTATCTGGAGATCGGAGAAGTCTCGAAGCATCTGCGCGTGGTTCGCATTTTCTTGCTCCCGGGTGTAGCTGAGTTCTGCAAGCTCAGACTTAGCATCACGGAGTTCGACCTCCGTCGAAGCCTTTGCTCGTTTAATTTCGTCAAAAGCGGTTTTCGCATCGGCAAGTTCAGAAAGCGTCGTGGTGTGAGATTTGTGGAGCGTACGTCGGGATTGCTCTTGAGAGTTGATCAAGTCGTACAGTTCTTCATGACTTTTCATTTGCACGTCTTTCAATGAAAGTTCGCCAGAGCGAATGCTATGTTCCAGATTGGACACTTTCTTCGCGGATTCATCAAGCATGCCGTGAAGTCTAAAATTTTCACGTTCAAGCTTTTGAACTCGTGTGATCGAAGGGCTGTCCTCTTGCCAGGCTCCATTCGTTGGTGTGCGATCAATTTGAGCTTGTAGATGACGGTTCTGCATCTCTGACATTTGAAGTTGATTCTGCACCGTTTCCAGCTCGGCAGCGATGTCCATACGGTTGTTGTATGAAACGGGATCAGTGTTTCGGTCCGAGCGAACAGACTCGTTAGTCCTGCTCAACTGGCGCGGATGGTTTGGCGTATTGATTGGCGACAAGACCTTACGATTCTCGTTCCAATCTCGGCGCTGATGATTAGGTGAAGACCGGGAGTTAACCTGACTCAAATTCATCTCCTCCAACAAAGCTCGCTTTGAGGTTTGATGGCGGTTTTCGGTCGCTTGGAGATCATCGTAGTGCTGGCTGCGAAGCTCATCAAGTTGTGCCTCAGCGCGTGAGACGCGGTCATTAGCAAGGCGCAGAGCAGTTTCTGACATCTCAAGTTTTTGAGCAAGGTCGATGGTGCGCTTGAGATCAGGCTTTGCGCCGTCTAGATTTGGCAGTCTGCCGTGTTCGGGATCAAAGACCTTTTGCAATAGACGAAGATTATTGTGAGCTTCGGCCAATTCTTTGTTGGCATTATCAAGCGCTGATTGCACAGTCTTGGTGTTCTGCTGAGCCTGGCTGCGAAGTTGGCGCTCTGTTTCGACCTTTCGATTGGCTTCAGAGAGCTGCATATTCACCGTCGCGAGTTGCTGTTCGGCGTTGCGAGTAGTCTTGTGCTCACGTTCAATCTCATGATTGACGTCCTCGAGACTCAAAGACAGTTTCTCCTTTTGTTTTTCAAGCGAGGCGACGGTCATTTGAACGTCGTTGAGTTGTTTCATCAACTTCCTATTCTCATCATCGACACGCGTTTTCTCCGCCGTGACTTGATTGAGTCTTGTGCGTTGGTTGTCGCTAGCCTTTGAGTTAGAGCGGGCAATATCGAGATTTTTCTGCTGAACTTTATTCAACAGAGCGCGGTTGTCATTCTCAGAAGCAGTAAGTCTGCCCTTGACAGTGATAAGCTCGCGCTCGAGACGCTGTTTGTCCTGATCATGGTGCAGTTTGAAGGAGTCGGAATCTGCGATAAGCTGCTTGAGCCGCTGAATCTCAGTAGACATATGACTATGCTCAGACTCAAGTCTTTCCGCAAGGTCTGTCTTAGCGTCAAGTTCTCTTCGCACGTCAGCATGCCGCTCATTCGCTTGACGTGTCACTCGTTCTTCGACAGCAGCTTCGCAGTCAATTTTAGCCTCTTGAAGTTCAATGTACTTCTTGCGGAGATCTTGTAGCTCGGCCTGGTATTCTCTGCGTTCTTTCTCTGCAGTCTCGCGAGCAGCAGTGGAGCGGCGAGTTAGATCGGACTGGTTATACATCTCTTTTTCGATAGTAACTTTAGAGTCGTTCAGAGCGTCGAACTCCCGTTTGAGATCCTCGTATTCGGCATCAGCAATTTGCTTCACGTCATCGCGAGACTGACGTTCTCGACTCAAGTCTGTCTGGACCTGATATAGCTCGCCCTTGATGTCATGCAGCTGCGACTCGAGCATCTCAACTTGTGCGCTTGCATCTGCTTGTTCTTCAAGAGCCCGTTTGGCATCTGCAGCTTCACGTTCAAGTTGAGTCTTTTGAGTTTTCATCGCCTCCATCTCAGCCTGGATTTGTCTGAGTCGGTTCTCAACGTTACTGTGCTTGCTCGTCAAAGTTTGTTTTTCCTGTTCAAAACGAGTTCTGTCATCTTGAAACTTGCGCAAGTCGGTCTTGAGTATGGCAAGTTCGCTGTCTTTTCGTCGAATGACATCTTCAAAACTAGCCGATGTGGTGGAGAGATCTGATATTTGTTGACGAATGGATCTATTCTCGTCTAGCAGATCCCGAATCTGTTTCTTGGAGATCGAAAGGTCTTTATTGGCCGCTGAGAGCTTCAAGTCCATTTGTTGATCGTTCTCAAGGAGTTTCGATTCTAAGTCTTGTGCCTTGCGTTCTTTAAGGCTGAGCTGGCTTTGAAGCATACGGATTTCTTGCTCCAAAGTCTCCTCCTGTTCTGTGCGGAGCGATTTTGAATGCTCCAAATCCTTGAGATTGTTCTCTAGTTGAGAAACGCGCTCTTTAAGCTCGTTTTTCTCAGCCTCCAACTTTGAGATTATCAAACCGGCTTGTTCGACTTGTGCCCGACGCTTCTCTGCTTGCTCTTCGGCAGATTTTCGAGCAGCTATAAGTTCATCAAGTTGTTCCTCAAGACTATCTTGGTCATCAAGCGCGCCCTGAAGCTTTTCAGTCAGCTCGGCCTCACGATCCTGTAATCTCCGGAAGATTTCTTCTTTGTCCAGAGCCAATGCACGCTCACTCTCCAGAGTGTGCTGTATTTTCTGAATCTCTGCCTCCGCTCGGCGGCGCTCTTCTTCAACTTTGAGTCGATTCTGTTCTTCCAGGGCCATTTTCTCCTGAAGCTGCTTCATCTCTTCTTCTCGCTTCTTCATTTCGTTAGACTGCCTGGTAGCTCCCAGCAGAGGCCGCATACGGACGAACAGTGTCCACCATGGGTTCGCTTGTAGTTGCTGATATACCTGAAAGTTCCTTTGGATGATACGTGCAGCTTCAGCACGATACTGCTGTTTCTTGAAAATTCGTCGTTGAACGAAACCTCGTGCAACACATTGGAATCGTACAATAATATCACTGATCAGAGAATCGCGTTGCTCTTCCAATTCAGCGAGCACACCGGCACGGAAGAAGACCTTCGTAAGACCAACTCGATACCAGCTGCGGTCGAGATCGAGTTTGTCGAGAATGAGTTTGCATCCTTCCTGGCCACCGAGATAGCCTCGTGGCATGTTCTTGCACAACACCTCGTATCGGGCACGAAATTCGGCAAAGGGAAGTCTGTTGGGGAAACCGGTGCGCGCAATTCGAATACCTTCGAGGACACCGTTGCATCGTAATTGATCAAGGACGAGAGCCGCGTTGAAAAGCTGAGGTCGCTTTTTGTGGTTCGGAAGGATACATCGGACGAAATGAGGATGTGTGGAATGAAGTTGGCTCATCAATGTAGAGAGTTGCTCCTTGTGTCTTTGCGCAACAGTTCGGAACAATCCCTTCTTCACGCGGCTTCGCGTTGCACCGTCATTCGGGTCAATTTCCGCACAGTCTGCGAACAGTCTAGCAATGTGCTTGTTGCTTGACTCTGCAAGAAGTCTGGTGATGTTGTCATTGAGAGGGTCCTTGTTTTTTTCAAGCCAGCCGTCAGTCGAGTAATCGACCTCTGCCGCGTAGTGAGTGAGCATGAAACCTTGTTTGAGGAGAGACCGCTTATATTTTGGGCTCTTCCGATCCCAGAGTCCGTGGAGCTTTTCGGTAAAACTCTTATCTGTTGCTTTGGGCATAACAGAATCTTCATCGAGGCAAGAGAAAATACCAATCGGATTTGTGAGCTCGATTAGGTCAATGGTTGGTTGGAGATCCCGACCAAAATCGATGAATTTCCACTCAATCTGCTCTCGCGCATACTCTTCTTGCTCTAATACAAACATATGGTGATTGAAAAATTGCTGAAGTTTTTCATTGGTGTAATTGATGCACAGTTGTTCAAAGCTGTTCTCCTCGAAAATTTCGAAACCAGCGATATCGAGTACGCCAATGAAAGAAGTGCTATCAGAGAATGACCCCGAAGACGTACGATCCAGTTGATTGTTGATGCGCGTGACAAGATCGCCAAATCCACGCTCGTAAATACCTTTGGCAAGAGCATCAATGGCAAGACGGGCTTGCTCAGGGGACTGAGCTTTCTCAACCCACTCATGACCTGCTCGTACTCGAGGGTGAAGAAGGGCTTTTGTGAAAGCTGCAGAATCGATTCCGAGAAGTCGACAAGCCTTATCCACCGCAGCGCTGGCGCCGGGAGCCAAAGAAGCTTGATCTGCTCGCAGGCTTTCTTTCATGACCGTGATATTTCCGAGGTGGAGCACTCCTGCAATGGTTTGAAGAATGGATTTTTGGTCACTGTCAGAGAACTTCATGACGTGAAAAGCTTCCAAAAGAGAATTCCATTCGCTAACATCGGAAACACCAGATATAATTTGGTTGCCGCGCTTGGTGTATTCGAAATCGTCTGCGTCCAGGTTATCGAGGAAGAAATCTCGCTTCATCTCACGATCTGCGCCTTGAAGCAACTGATAAAAAACGTGGTAGTTGCGCTCTTGAGAGTTCAGACGAACCACTCGACTTTTCTCCAACAAATACCAGTCGATGAAAGCTCCAGAGATCTGTCCTGTTCGGGAGAATTCAATGCGTATGAACTTTCCAAAGCGCGAGGAGTTGTTATTCCTCACGGTTTGAGCGTTACCAAACGCTTCGAGAATAGGATTAGCTCGGAGAATCTGCTCCGAGAGGTTTGAATGTGACTGTTTACCGTTGATAGCACGAGGAGAATCGGTCCCGGCCACGGATGCCAAGTACTGAATGACCTTTTTCGTATTCTCAGTCTTTCCAGCACCTGACTCACCAGTGACCAGAATTGACTGATTTGCTCCTTCG
The DNA here is from genome assembly GCA_033807595.1 of Acrodontium crateriforme. Lineage (NCBI taxonomy): Eukaryota > Fungi > Ascomycota > Dothideomycetes > Mycosphaerellales > Teratosphaeriaceae > Acrodontium > Acrodontium crateriforme. The sequence continues at coordinate 462,143 of CP138593.1, read as the reverse complement.
TCAACGAGATTGCGGAATGCTTCATCTGCCATTGCAAAGATGTGTGGCCGGGTCTCTTCCCTACTTCTGCCTTTGTACATATTTATCTGGTCCCGTCCATACAAAGGAAGCGGCTGGTAGGGATTTACAGTAACCAAGAAAAGTCCAGAGTACGTGTATATTAGGTCCGCCTGGTATCTCTGTCGCAGATTATGAACAACGCTAGCTTCGTTTAGGTGCGTCAACTCAGCCATATCGTCTGCTTTGTCAAACTTCGCAGGGTTGACTTTGTCAGCGCTGTCTGCGGGTACATCGCGTTGACTACCGTTCTCGCATTGTACTTTGATCATACCACTGCCTAGATCTTCCACCACCCAGCCACGTACAAAGGCGGCTTCCGGGTCTTTGAGCCAAACATATCTCTTGCCAGAAAAATCGTTCTCCCCCTCGATTCCGCGAACCCGCTCTTCCGCGTCATCGAGGCCTTCCTGCTCGATAAAATTGGGAGCAAAAGTTCCCGCGGGCGTGCTGTTTCGTATCGATCCATTTCGTGCAAGTCCAGTTCCAGATCGACCCATGAGACCGGTCATTGATTGATTCCTGGCATGGCCGTCAGGCGTTGCTGAGTTCATTATGATACTTGACCTCGTTCTCGCATGTCCAGGAGGAGGGCCAGGTGACGGTGAGCCCTGATCTCGCGCCCACGGCGCCATTTTCTGCGAACTCATGGCAGGTGGCCGTTGTGTTGTGTGTCGTGTCGCGTTAGTCGTGTGCTCCAGTAGTGACGCGCAGGAGGTCAGTTGGGCATGTCCATTGAAACCGTTTAGAAAGAAATCGGACGCTTATATTCGAAGCGCAAACAGCAAGCGATCGTATATACACGGGGGTCGTTGAATGAGAAGAGAAATTCTAGTATACAACGGGATGAATCAGACGTTAATTGTTGTTTGGTTTCAATGTTTACTTCAACGCTTGGGCTATTCTCGTTTGGGCAGCGTCCTGCGGGGATCATCGCCTGAGGCTCCTTACATAATCAACCGCCGTCCTGTGTCGTAAAACATTCAAAGCACTGCCAAACTGCCCTTGACCACCGACAACGCCTTCTCAGCGTCGCATGCCATTGCCTGTCGCCTACGCCAATTTGCTGCCTTGGCTCTATCCTGACCTTGCCGCTGATTGTGCTCTGCGACTGTTTATGAGGCTTCGGTGTTCTGACGTTCTCTTCAGCAGTTTCAACTCACTCGTTCCTGTCTAAGACTCCCGCTCCTCAACTCTCTCGACACACGACGAGAGCTCGCGATCTGACTACGATTTTGCATTTTCGCGTTACTCTATTCATCGGCGACAGTTGCGTTGCCTCGAAAGTTTTGCCGAACAGTGGTCTCCTTACGCGCCCGGCGGTTAAGACACTGACGCGATCATTTTCATTTCTCAGCAAGACTGCACACGCCATGTTTAACTTGCTGTGAATGTGCTAAGTTGAAGCACATTAGGCTTTAGTAGTCATCTGGCAAGATGGCCAATTCTTTCATCCCTCCACAAGGCGGCAGTTTTACTCCTTCCTCACAACCATTGCATCCTCCACATCCGCGATCTACCTCGCAGCTTTCACTTCCTCCGAGACCGGCGGCCAGCATGCCATCGTCTGTTATGCACAGTGGACAATCAGCGGCAGCTGATCTGCAGGAATTGGCCGCTCAAGCTCCCCCGGAACTTATCGTAGCCATAGCACGACTGCTTCAGTCCGGGGCTATTCAAGTGCCCGATCTCCAAATTAAAGCCTCTGCCCCGCAAGAGAATTGTGACATGGAACGAGAAGACGGTGAACTTGAAGAGAGCGAAGTTGAGATAATTAACACGAGGTCCGCAGCTGTGCGGACAGATGCAAACGGTCCCCGTAATGCAACCATTCTCGACCACACTCGCGCTCATGCTCCAGCGCATGGGAAAAGATATACGTCCGTTAGCAGGCCAGACTTGGACCGTACTGTTGATCAAGGTGCTGCCTCAAAAACCTTTATCCAGGTACTCCACAACCACGGGGTTTCCTTCCAGTCCGTCGCGAAAGAGGTGGGCGATACCCCGGCTCTAAGACGTCTGTACGCACAAATTGGCTTGTCTGTGCCTTCACAAGAAGTTGTTTCGCAAAACGTGCCCAACGGTATCAATCAAACCGTAGCTAGACCTTCGATACCACCGCCACCAACAGTCCCGGCAAATGCTCCGACGAACAGGATGGAGTATCTGGCCAAACTGGCTGCAGCCAAGAACAAGAAACCCGAAGCAAGGTCAGTTGTAGGGGCCCTGTTGAAACCCGCCGAAGCAGAGAAGCCCAAACTACAAGCTTCTCAATCAAACATGGCGCTTCCCAAAGCGGAAGCGAAGCCGCTCAAAACTCCATCCATGACCAAGACTGAGCTGGCACGCCAAAGATTGGAGGCTCTCAAGGCAGAACAGGCCGCCAAGGGAAAGAAATTATCCGAAGTACGTACATCAGCGTCGAGTTCAATCACCACATCAACGTTGAAGGCGCCTCAAGCCCAGAAAACAGGAAGCGTTGCGTACAGCGAACTCGGAGCTGGCCTGGTGGAAATGTCCCAAACGTCTTCTCAAGCTTTTGACAAATCACGTGTCCCGCCATCACAACTTCCAGCTCCTTTCTCGTCAACTCCTCCATCTGGACAAGGGGGTCTACCTGGATTGTTCATGACACCGAGTTTTCCAGGAGGACAGGAGGCTCCACTTCCAAAAGGAGAGTCGGCGAATTTGACGGCTTCCCGCAAAAGAGCAGTAGCTGCTGACTTTGAAACTGCTTCTACGAACGACACTGGTTCTTTTAAACGACCCTTCGGACAAAGCCCGTACAATGAGGCTGACCAACGCATGATTATAGAGCTAAGTGAAGACGACGACGACGACGAAGATGAAGACATGTATGGGACAAGTTCAGCTTCACAGCACAAGTCGTTCCGTCAGGCTACTGCACTTCATGATCTCTCATCTCGAGCATTTTTGAAGCCTCAGGGATCAATACCAGGCACGCCATCAACAGGGTCGTCGAACACTGCAAATTATGAGAAGAAAATCGCCGAAATTGAAGTTTTCAAACGCAAGATTGCTGAACGAACTGCTGCCTTGAAGAAGGAAAAGTCCTCGGCAAACTCTACTCCCGGTAAAGGTACACCGATCGCCACCCCAGTCCAATCCATAACAGTGCCGCCGGTTCTTCCTCCTGCAGCGGTGAAGTCTATATCCATGGAAGAGTCTTTACAGCAGCAGAGACAGTTGCTGAGGCAACGCCTCGAGGCACTGCAACAAGCGAAGAAGTCGCCCGATGGCGGGAATGCGCCAATGATGTCAGGAGCTCTACCGTCTGGAGACAGTACACAATCACCATCAAACGCAGAGACCTCTCAAAACGTGACGGGTCCTGAAGATGAAAGCTCCGGAGATAACGTGCTCACATCCAGTGGCGAAGAAGGCGAGGTCATCGAAAGCGAAACGGATTTGAAGCAGAATCTCCCATCTTCCAATCTTCCTCTCGTTATCAACCCCGCAAACGAACAATCTACTGGAGCCGATTGTGACTCAGAGGCCGAGGATATGGAAATTGAAACTTCGTCCGAAGAAGAAACAGGTGATGATGAAGACGACGATGAAGTTGACGATGAAGATGATGAAATGGACATATCTGAAGACAACGAAGACAGTGATGAGAGTGAAGATGAAGGACTTACGCCTCACCATGAAACAATCAAAGTGGAGCGAATCCCGCCCAAACACGAAATCAATAACCAAGCATACTGTGACACCTCGGGCTCGGACGGTGCTACTAGTTACTCTTCAGAAAATTCAGAGGACGATGACTCGGAAGGTGAAGATGCTATTCCTGCTGCACGAGGACAAGCCAATGGACAGGCGACTGGAGTCGACGAGATGTCTCCAGTCAACAGCGATGTTACCAATCAGGCACCAGAACTTCGTTCTCCAGTGGAGGAAGTGCCTGAACAGGTACGTGATGGTCACCTGGTCGTGAGCGTTATTGACTAATTACCACAGGAGCAGAAGCCCAAGTCCAAGACGAGTTTTGTGCCTTACGAAAGCCTGTTGTCCAAATTTAAAGCGTACAAATACCACCCAGATTATCTCAATGAGGTTGCCGGCGGATTCAGGTCGATGACGTACGACCACAAGATTGACCCAATGACGCCTCTCTGCCCGTACGAGACGAACGGCGGCGTTTGTAACGACAATCAGTGCAATGCCCAGCACTTCAGTTCGATGGGCTTGAACGGTGCACACGACGACGCCCCCTCCTGCCAGTGATTATCGTTCCCTTTCCTTAGCTATTGTTGCACCACAATTGCCCTGTCTTTTACATTTCAATGAGTCTGCTGTGAGAGCTGACGTAGTGCGCTCTAACTTTGCAGATAATGAACTCATTCAAGCTCCTGGTACCGAGAGCATTCTGCGCACACAGCAGAAGAAAAGCAAAAGTGGCGTGATGGCCTCGGTGAGGTTATTCAAGAGTTTGGCTATGGCGACATGGATCCAGACGCCGTTGCAATCGCTTGCCGCATTTCAGAATGCCGTCGAGAATTTGTCGGCGACGCAACCAAAGTTTTGAATCTTGAATGATCAATATGCGAGGATGGCTCGTAAACTTGGTATTGCGTATGCCTTTGATGCACCGTTTGCTCTTTGGCTGGTAGATTCCAGCCAGGTGTTTTTTTTTCCGTCTCAGATTCATAGCCTTGTTGCAGGGATATGAATTCCTCAAAAGACAATTGACAGATGGAAATGATGAAAAAGAAAGATGAGCATTTATCTCAGATGTGTATGATGCTGTATGAATACAATTGATTGAATTGTATTGTGTATTTCCATGAATTTCTTTTCATTCTGAATCATTTCTACGTGAGCATTTACATTACAAGTGTATATAATGTACATTTCCATGAATTTCTTTACTTTGATGTCATTTTGTACAAGTGTATCCAAGTGCAATTAAATCCCCCCCCCCCAAAAAGTCATTAAATGTTATGAACGATGAATTTCTATTTTTTGCCGGATTTCAATTTGACCGGGTTCAATATGACTGACGATTAATTCGTCCATATTGCTAGCGCCGGCTGAAATGGAAGATACGGTTTGACTTCGGCCTCGGGCGGGACCGTCATCTCGATAACGTCTCATATTGCTCTTAGAGCCATTTCTGCCGCCACGGTCGGCTCCACCTCGGGTACCTACACCGATGGCAGCCGCACGAGGAGTGCGCAAAGGGGTGACGCTGCCCGAGTTGTGAGTATAAGTGCCTTCTTTTTGAAGGTCAAATAGGCCTGTTTTGGCCAAGACGAGAAAGGGCCGCAAACACGGCAGAGCGGCGGAAATGAGGGCGTAACACATTTCAGCCTGGGTGAAGATTTCGGTGTAGGCATAGCCGTAGGGAAAATTGCTGCGATCTGCCAAAGCCAAAGATCGAATGCGTAAAGCGCAGATTGGCACCAGTCTGTGAGGTGAGTTTAGTACAATGGCCAAACAGTCAATCGAATTGGAGTGACCTACAGCATTCGAAGGCCATAACTGATGCCTACTTTCCACTTGTCTCGTGTGGGCATTTGTAGATCGTAGACTAGATAGGAAGGGTAGATGGCGATTGCTAAATTGAGACTTCCACCGAGGATGACATAGATGATCCATGCAGCAGCCTGTTTGAGAGAAAAGTCAGCATGTGATATCAGAGTCATGGGTATGACATGACTGAAGACAAAGGTTCTGGCAGAGTAATGGAAGATGAACAAAAAAAAAAAGACGGCGACGTACCGTAGACTTGACCGCATCGACCGAGTGATGCAGTTGGGGTTCAGGAGCGCCTCTTTGTACGGCGAGGACGATGAAGGAGAGGACAAAAAGCACGCCGCATGAAATGGTGAGGATTTTGATGTATTGTCGATGGCGTTGTTTGGTGAGGTTGGCAAAGCGATAGAGTGAAACCGCCACGGATACATTGCTTGCGTAGACGGCGAGAACAAAGATTAGATCGGCAGCATAGATGAGCTGGTGGAGAAAGGAGGTTAGTGGCGAGAATGTGGGATTGACGGGGGATTTTACATGTCGTGTGGTACGTACGCGAGCGCATTGGGCAATGGCGGCTGAGGACAGCAGTTGGGGAATTTTCCCTAGGCCCTTGTCGACGGTGACGAGGACGATGGTGCCTTGGATGAGAGATAAGAGCTGTCGGCAGGTTAGTGAGGGCGGGGATTGAGGGAGAATGGGAAGCGTACGGTGGCAATGACGGCGAGGGTGTCATCGATGCCAAAGAGGCTCTTTATCGGCCAACGACTCATGATGCGGACGGCGAGGGAGAGAAAGGACAGCGACATGAAAAAGGCGCCGGCGAGCGTGACGTAGACGCCATGGTCTTTGGTTGGATCTGGGAGCATCGTGTGTCGTGGTCCGACGTTGCGGTGGCGTGGACAGCGATGCGATGGGAGACGAGACGAGACCAGACCAGGCGGAGAGGGCGCGCCGAGGACAACAGGCAGGATGTTAGAGCAGGAGGGTGGAGCGAGCAGCACGGCAGAACCCCTGGGACCACGACGACGCAGCGACGGGCATTATATGGAGGTGGTAAGGGCGTTGGTGGTATATGTTGGGTGGAGCGTCGTTGTCGTTGTCGTCGTCGTCGTAGCAAGTCGCAGGAGAGTCGAGCGACAGACAGAGAGACAGAGAGACCGACAGCCGCAGCGGCTTGCGCCGGCCGGGTTGGGTTGACGAGGGAGCTTGATTGTGTGGGCCGCAGACCCCCTTGCGTCGACTACGACGACATTTACCCAGACTTCGCCGACTACAGTACTACTACTACTAACGACTACTAACGACTAACTACTCCTACTCGACCACTCCTATTAAGCACACAAAGACGACGGGGACAGACCCGCACCGCTTAGTTCCGGCCGTGCTATACCCTGGAGGGATGGCCTGAGTCATGTCTGGGCTCCCCTTTGGCCCCCCTCCTTTGGCCCCCCTCTTCCCCTCGCCAGCTAACTTGACTGGGACTAAGCTTACTTGACCTCCATCGAGTTGGCGTTCAGCTGCGCCTGGACCGGCACATGCCAACATCTACCACCAACTACTTACTCGTACATACTTATATATTACTACTATCACCACCACCTCCACCACCGCCACCACCACCACGACTACTATTTACTCCCCTCGCTGACCCCACTGGCCCTCCACCGCCAGCCAACGGTCCGGCCGATCGCGACGATGGTGGCGTCCACGGGAAACCCTTCCGCTGTTGTGCCAGGTACTGTGTAAGTAGTAGTCGTACTATCATCCCTCCCCCTCTCCCTCCCTGTTCCCAGACAGACGCCCAGACAGACGCCCAAACAGAGTTGCTGGACCGCCTGCATCTTATCGCCGACCAAGTAGTCTATCGACGCCTCTGACCTGCCACTTCCATCGTGCCGTGCGCCCGCCGTGTCCATGGCGCCATCCATCCATCCATCCAGCCATACCTTGTGTATTATCTCGTCTGAACACGCCACCCGTTGACGCCTTTGCCCTGGTGGCACACAAAGCCATGTCTCTGTCGCCGTCTCCCTCTCCCCACCCCGCGTCCTGAAGTCGTCCATATCTTGTACCTCCCACCTCTCCGTCCATCCATCCTGCGTCGCCTTGCTCCCATGAATCACCTCCGCCATGGCCCGTGACGCCGACATGGAAAAATCCGCCGGCGACGACGCTCCCGGCCTGTTTGACATTCTCGAGATCATGTCCGACGCCGGTCCCGACGACGACTCAACCGAGCAGGACGTTATCGATATGCAGCGTCTGGGCAACAAACAGGAGTTCAAGGCAAGCCATGCAATTCCCTTGCCTCCCCTACCTCTTCCCTCCTTACTGCTTTTCACCTCGCCCGCCCGACTAGCCTTGCTTCCTTCCTTCCAACCAACTCACCCTCACTAACCCACCCTTGCACTGCACAGCGCAGCTTTCACTCGCTTAGCATCCTCGGTCTGACCTGTGTGTTGATTTCCACGTGGATGGCCATTTTGGCGTACGTCGTCGACCCTCCACCGTCCCGACCCTCACGAGGCTGACTCGCTGTAGAACTTCCGAATTCTCCTTGATCAATGGTGGACGAGCGGTATTTGACCACATATCTCTCCCACATCAATTGTCATCTTCTGATGTTATCCATAGGGCACCATCTGGATCTACGTCATAACATGGTTTTGCACCCTCACCGTCGTCGCCAGTCTGGCTGAAATGCTATGTCTTTCCATTCTCATAATCCACGATATACACTAACTTTTCTCGTACAGGCCTCAATGGCCCCCACTGCTGGAGGGTCAGTCCTTTCTCTTCAATTTCCATCCCCGCACAACACTAACGAGCCACAGACAATATCACTGGGTGTCCGAATTCGCACCTCCATCGGTTCAAAAGCCTTTCAGCTATATTGCTGGATGGCTTGCCGCCTTGGGCTGGCAGACCTTCGTCGCCGGGAGTGCTTACCAAACTGCCGTCCTCATTCTACTCATGGCACAGGTTGGTAACCCGACTTACTCACCAAGTCTCTGGTCAGTTGACAGTTGTTGATGTAAACAAAAAAAAAAAAAAAAACTCAGTCACTGACGATGAATAGGCAAGAGACACTGCTGACAATTCTAATTGGCGTCATCTGTCTATTGTTCAATCTCTTCGGAGCAAAGAGATTGCCTCTTTTCGAAGGCGTAGTTCTCTGCCTTTACATCGTTGGTTTCTTCGCCATTGCCATTCCGCTTTGGGTTCTGGCTCCCAAAGTGCCCGCCCGAGAGGTTTTTACCAGTTTCAGCAACTACGGAGGCTGGTCGAGCACCGCTGCAGCATTTGTCATTGGACAATCGTCTGCAGCAAACGCCCTGATTGTAAGAATCCACGTCGGATAACTTGAATGCCTTGATTAACAACAGGAAAGGGCGTTGACAGTGCAGCACACATGTCTGAAGAAGTGCGATCTGCGGCCAAAACGGTTCCACGCATGATGTTCCTCACAATATTCGTCAACGGAATCCTCGGTTTCGTCATGATTATGACCTTTACCTTTGTCGTCACCGACATTGACCGTCAGCTCATCCAATCTGCATCACCATATCCATTCATCGGCGTTTTTGCCGAGGCCACAAGTAGTTCGACAGCGTCAATCGGCATGACGGCTGCTGTCATCGTCATGACCTTTAGCATGTGCATCAACTCCATCATGGCCGCTTCGAGACAATCCTGGTCGTTTGCTCGTGACAATGGTCTTCCATTTTCAAAGTGGTTCACACAGGTTACCGTCGTTTCCTCAACTCCAATGCCCATCAATGCCATGATCTTCTCGCTTGTCATCCTTTTCGTCATTGCACTTTTAACCCTAGGTGGCTCTCTTATCATCAGCAGCTTGGTGGGACTCTTGACCGGTGCAGTGGGCGCAACTTACTGCATCAGCATTGGCTGTGTCATCTGGCGACGAATGTTTGGCGAACGTCTCCCACCTGCTAAATGGTCTCTGGGTCCTCTTGGCCTGCCCATCAACATCTTTGCCTTTGTCTATCAAGCCACGTCTACAATTCTCTGCTTCTTCCCCTTGACCCCCATGCCAACTGCAAAGGGCATGAATTGGAGTGTGGTGGTTTTTGGAGGTGTTCTCATCATCGCAATAATCAATTATGTTGTACATGGCCGCAAGGTGTATCGTGGACCAGTAGTCAGGATTTTAAGGGATGACTGATAATGCTCTAGAGAACAAGAACGAAAGATGTTTAATGATGAAATATGTAAATTGCGCCCTTTGAGAAAAGCTTCAATTATCATCATTCTGTCGAGGATAGATTGACCCGTCGAACGGATGAGGTTCGGCTAGCTCATTGCCTCGGGCGAATTCTCGCCGCGTTTGCACGCTTCTGCATATGGATATTAACGCACCAATCTGACGGAAACTAAAACGTGCAGATACCGCTAAGCCGCCAAGCAAACAAGATGAGATTCGTCTATAAATTTCAATCCGATACGACAAGCTTTTTCATAGCAAGGAGCCGAATCCAAGCACAAGTGCGGTCAGGATGACGAGTGATGTCGTCGGACTTGCCATGGAACTTGCACCTGCTGTCAGGCTCTGGCTGGTAAATACGAGATTGAAGCCAATGTCGGAGCTATTGTAGCAATTGGAAGAATTGACTTCGGCGACTTCGGAAGGATCGGCGAGGGTTAGATCGACGCACTTGAATGGCTGTTAGCTACACGGTATCAAAACGCTCCGAGACTCTGGACGGAACGTACGCTGTACAAAGCTGCTCCATGCTGTGCAGCCTCGATCACCTGAAGCGTGATGTTGGTGCCAATCTCGAGACTGAGGTTGGCTGGCATTGGCACTTGTGGTAGACAAAACTGTCCGTCATACTTTAAGTTTGTCGGGCCTGTGATCTGGAATGGTGGTACGACAGGATGAGACATGTTTGGTGGATTGAGGTCGCCTGGGCCCTGAATACCAATGTTGACGTAGATCAGGGCTTTGCTGTGACCTGGAAACCAACCTGGCTGCACTGACACGGCTCCTCCCTTTACCGGCCATTTGGTCCGGTTTTGTGTCAGTGGCATACCGCCGCCTATGAACGACGTTAGCAAGTATGATCTTGACCAGCAAATGATACTCGACTGCACATACATGGATATATCCATTGCATTCCATAAGGAAATGCCAGGGTGCCGTTGTCTAAAAAGTCCACGCCGATGGTGTTGGGGTTTTGCGCCGGTGGAGTGCCGTTGGTGTGGAGACTGTCTCCTCTCCATCCTGGGTATGTGATGACGGTGTGTGCTCTGGTGAGGCCAATGGCCGCGACTACTGCAAACACGCTCGTGAGGCTGAACATGATGGGCACAAAGACGTCCGTTCGGCCGGGAGATTCCCGCGAACGCAACAGAATGTGGAAGTGGTGAGATAGCCGCGCAGGTTCAAATATCGCAGTTTTGGCGACGACGAGGAGGAGAGAACCGTTTCGAGTGGTCGCAGTACGTACGATCCAGGCCAAGAAAGCGCTGACGTCGAGAAATTGAAGATACGGCGACAGCGTAACAAGAGCTTCATGTACCGTTGGAGGCCAGAGGGGTTCAGCTAGCGCTGTCACCATTCACATGCAGACCTGCAGCAAGCTTTGGAGTGCTCAGAGCAGCCACAACTCGCTTGGCACGACTCTCGGCGCCCATTGGTAGCAGTGTAGACTGTATTCGAGTCGGGACGGGCCAGAGAGGAGAGACTGGACGATCAACTGGACCCCGAGTGAATGTAAGCGCCCGGGAGCTCCCGCCCCTGCAGCCGTCGGTGGAGACGTTTTCCCCGGCTTGTCCACTGAACGTCGGCTGTACGCGCCCCGCTGCTTTCTTGACTGTACACTACAGTAGTGATAATCTGTGATACATCACCTACACTTTACTAGACTTGGGTTGCAAGAGGACGGCGATGCTAACTCATCAGCGCCTCAGAAGTGCTGATAAGCATACGACTGTGCGTGGCACGATCGGCAACATGTCGCCTACGTAATCCTCCCAGCACGTCTTGACCGTTGACTTTGCGAGCCGCTTGATCTGAAACTCCGTATCGTCTCGCAGTCTCTCGCTGCATCTAAAGACAGGTTACTACAGATAGCTGCGTTGATCTCGTCTGGTCTCTTGACCCGGAACAGACTTTGGTAAGAGAACACTGGCAGGGGATTTGGGCTGCTCAAATCGCGCATTAGGCCATGCGCCTTTTGCGTCTGCAAACTCCTCCCTCCTCCATGCTTGCCGGTCCGAGACGGGACAAGATGTGTCGCGCCGATCAGACACTGTTTCAGACGCGTCGAGGCATCTGCTCTGGGCCGTGCAATTGCAGCTGGGGGCGGAATGCCAGCGGCTTGTGATGATCGACCATGCTGCCCAAGCCGGACGTTTGCATGAAGCAGTCCAGGGTTGTGTAGCGGCGGAGAATATATGGGCGGGCGAGAGATGAGTCTTCATGCAAGATGCAAGCATGCGGCGCGGTGCTGCGCCGGCTTGGACGGGCAAAGTGAAAGCAACGCTTAGATAGACGCAACAAGGTTTGCCGTGGAGGGTGTGCCGGGAAGGTGATCACGAGCAATGTGAAGGGCCAATCCTCTTCGTGTCGGCTTCGGCGAAGGATGCAGCCAGCTCAACCCACCCGGGCCATGTTACACTTCGCGCCGTTCTCACAACCGCACGCACGAACGAACAAACGAACAAACGAACAAGGCCCCGTCCTCCCTGTTGCCGCGCCAGACCGAAACAGACGAAGCAGCCGTGAATGGCTTGGGCGGTTACGAAGCGAGTCCAGTCGGCACATGGCAAGCCACTGCCGCCGCGTCGTAATCCACCCGTTCGCGTCTATACTGTGCCTCAACGCTGCAGCAAACCATTCTCGTTCGGATGCCTTTTATGTTGTGCAATCCGGCCAGCGTTTGGTTCGATTACTCTTGCCGGGCACGACAGATGGTGCCCTGACCCTGACTCGAAGCTTGTTTAACCGCGAACCAATTGTCGTCTCGGTTGCTTCAAATGAGCCAACATAGGAGCCTGCCTCGACGTCCAACGCTTAGAAACCTTCCACGCGCCCCCGACATGCGAGACGGCTTGTGCCAGCTCTCATGCTACGCTCCCTGCCGCCCTTTTATCCCAAAAGCCGGTCTACTGTGCCTCAGTGAAGGAATACCCTGTTCATCCCGGCAAGCCGTGCCGTAATATGTGAGTGTACTTGTATCCCGCCTCTTGCCTGAAACCTGACCGGCTCCCTCACATCCATCTCTCCTAGCGCTTTTATGGTACCACAGTCGTCTTGTGGTGGCGCTCTTTTCTTTTCTGTTCGCAGACCGACAGACACACGGTTGAGTGAAGAATAGATCGATATCTGATCAACACATCCTCAGCCGTTGTCGTTTGCTCAATCTGCAGGATCACGTCTTAAGTCTCGAATCCTTAGGCTGCAGATCGCAAGCGGACACAGAACACCAACGCGGCCAACTGAATCCTCCGGCCAATCGATCCGGAATTCTCTCTCTCTGTTTCTCTCTATCTCTCTCAACATCTCAATAATTCCAACTCTCTCCACCGTTTGAATCACAACGCTCAAGGAGATGGAGCGCTCAATGTCGCCTCCCTCGGGGGATAATGGTCCGCCGTGCTTTGGCGGCTATGGATCTGGATATCCACGTCCTCCATGGGAACAGCGTGACCTTCCTCAAGTACCATATGTAGGACCAAAATCTCCACGGCCATCGATAGCTGAATCCTCCGGCTTCACTTCTCCGCGCCATGTACGCCCGAGCAACGCCGGATCCCATCATCAGTCCAACTTCAGTTCAACATCATCTTCCAAATCAACTCCATCTCCACCTCCTTACCTCTCACCAGCACCAGCACCAGCGGAAAGCGAAGTTGGGAGAGCATGGAAAATTACTCACCATGTGGCCGACCCCCTTCCGAAACCAGCTCCGTACGGATCCTTGGTATACCACCACCACCAACAACAACACCAACAAGCAATGACTGGTAGTGCAGAACGGAACGCATATTCGGTTCAGGTGCCCCCAACACCTCCAGAAAGCCTGTCTTCTCCCAAGCCGTCTCCACCTGGGCATACAGTTACTTCCATGGCATTGCCAGGTACAATGTCGAGCCGTGATCGTGAGCCATGTCAGACCCGGACCAAATCATCTCGACGAACCTCAGGAAAATCAAACGACGGTGCAAAGAGTGAGCCCATCGGTAAACGTTTCAAGACTGCCTTTAAAGACATGTTCAAGAGAGAACCCGTCGACACTTCGCAGCTCGAACGAATAGAAGATCGTCACTGGACCGACGAATACTGATGGAAGTTTATTCATTCGACGAATACATCCGTGGCGCATGACACCACGACACAACACATCAACGGGGGCCAACAGACTTCGTTATCACAATCAGTTAGATTGATCAATCTCTCTCGGTGCTTACAAACATGACCTTGGCCGAGCTTTTTCGCTGTCTCTTTCATTCTCTCCATACCCCTAATTGTTGTTAACGAATTTCCTTTGTCATTATTGAGTGTGGTGGGGATCCTTTTTCATTCATGCTGCCATCCGACACCATGGCAAGAGCATGAAGTTATTCCGATGAGTCGAATAGAACCGCTTTTATTTGGCGACATGGTGCAAATATCCTGTTGTCTGGGGAGTTGAAAATGATAACCTGATCTTTCCGAGAATGCAATTGGCCATTTCAAAATGGTGGGATCAAATAAAAGCCTTCAAATGCACGCTCTGCCTCATTTTCGACCGTGTTGAAACATGAATATAATCTCTCTGCTTTGAGTATATGGCCAAGATTTTTTCAAATCGCTTTTTGAACGAAAGCGATTCATGAGCAAAGACTTCGGGGGGTTGTTGCTTTTAGCAGCAAGTTCTCGGGGTTCAAAACCTCATGCCATATCCTTGGCCACCTTCTCCACCCAACCAAAATTATAATCAAATCCCACATGTACGCGTATGGGATTGACACCCGTAACATCTCGGTAGTAAACCTCGCGTCTCCCATCGTCACTTGTCATCTTCTTCATCTTCTTCATGCCTTTTTTATGTTTCCCAAGCTTTGAGCCAAGTTCCCAGCTTTGATTGCCCACGGTTACGCGATTGAGCTTGAAATGATCCTCCCAGATAAAGCTCACATTGCCATTGGACTCGTCACGAGATAGGAATGGATGAATGATGGCTGTCAGGACATGACCTCTGCGGTCATCAGACTGAAATCCCGGATTCCAGACAACCTGGCACCAAACGATTTCGAAAGACTTCAAAGCTTTGGCGCGAGAGAGTATACTGCCGATATCATTCTGAGGATATTTGTTAGATTGTGGATAATGTTTGAGCCAGAAACAGTAAAGGATGCTTACAACTTCTGCAGGTTCTATTGCAATCCTGAGATCCTCTAATTCAGACAGGTTATCAATGATCGCTGCGACGGTTGTGGCCGGTACCAATGGAAATACCTCGCCGCCACAGATTGAGTTGCACGAGATGATCAAGCTTTTTAAATTGCTGTGTTTGAGGATTCCCTGAGTAAGCGCATTCGAGAGTCCAGGGTTAGTTGTGATTGTGTCTGAGTAGAGGCCGTAATTTTGAATGTGTAGAGCAGTCAAAGTATTGAATGACGACAAAAAGTCACATTGAGCCTCAATCAGCATTGTTTCACTTCCCCTTTGCTGGTACCAGGGCCTATTGAAAGACATATCTAAGAACAGCTTTCGTAAGTTGATACTTGTACCATTGTCTTGAGCAGCCGCCGTCAAGGTTTTCAGGTGCTGAAAGAGAAGATCCCCTCCCTCTCTGAACGACCCAACGTTGAGTTCACGCAGCTTAATTAGATTAATGGCCTCTTGCAAACCTTGGATAGAAGCCGCATCCATTGGACAGCTCGTCAGAGTGAGAGAATTCAAAATGGGTAGAGTATGGTTTGACTTTGGAATCCGGTCGTGCGTGGATAGTTTCTGCTCCCAATCGTGCAGAAAGCCGGTATCGTGCGAGTCTATTCTTAAGACGAGGCTTCGAAGTGTTAGAGCAGAGTTCAAGAGCATGGTTTCGACAATACGCCCTGAGGTGGTACCCGAAGCCTCCACGTTGAGATGTTTCAGATCCTTGACCTCTGAGAGCAGTCTCATGGGCTCAGTTTTGACCTCTTCTCCAGTTGAAATAAGTCGCAGGGCTTTTAAAGTTTTTAGTGATGCGATACTTTCAGCCATTGATCTAGAAAAAGATCGGTAAGCTGCACATTACACCGATGGGGCGTACTTGGATGGGAATACTTACTCGGTCAAGAGACACGTCTCTACAATCTCCAAGTTCCTGAGGTTTTTGAGGAGTTCTTCAATATATCTGTAGACGATATACTGGTGCTTTCGTCCCGGATCCGAGTGGCCAATGATCATTTGACGTACGTAAGATGAGCACGCTGGCATCGTGTTTGCATCAAGATGGCTTGAATATTGTTCCTGTTGGCCTTTGTATGTGCCTTCTTTCTTCAATTGCCTTTTCTGAGCTATCGTGAGGTATGGCTCAATGGTAGGGATGAGTTTTTGGATGTGTGCGTGGTACATAGCGGCCACAGCAAGACGCTTATGAAGGAGTGGCATAAATACATTGTAGTATGTTTTGCACGTGCGAGTCAACTTTCCCATTGTCGATTTGTCCTCAATCTGAAATTATGATATTAGCGCAATGGTAGTGCGGGTTGTGTTGATCCACGCACATTATCAATGATCAATTCCAGTAGCTCTGTTGGCAAGGAAGACAAAAGGTCGCCCCCTGACGGGAATTGCGTAGGACATTTATCTGTTGTTTCTGTGGCTACTTTGGCTGATTTTTTCCTGCCGGAGACCGTCTGAGTTGCTGGGGCTCTACGCTTTTTGCTGGGGTTGAGAGCTCGTGAAGGTTCCTCGACTTTCACGAATGTTAACTCGCGGCCCTCCTGGTCTTGGACTCTGGCGCTTCTTCTGGGTGCCATGTTTGGCGTGGAGCGACGGGCAAGGCGCAATGTCAATGAATGAGAGGGACGCCACAATGAAAAGACGGATGTTGAGCCGCGTGACTCAAACAGAAGACGAAGTCGTTGTGCGGTCAGGCGCCCAAGTATTTCTACTTGATTGTACTACAGTACTGTAGGCCTCGATGCGGAGCTGCGCCGCAGGCAGCATCCAGGCACCAATGCTGCAGCCGAGGCTACGAGGCCAACTCAAGGGTACAGTACATACAGTACGCGCGACACGCTGCCTCACAATAATGAGACACGCGTATACTTCGGGATTACTTCTGTCGCGGGAGATGCGAAACCTGAAGATTCTTGGTCTGCGCGGAATCTGGCCGTAGATAGTTGAGAATCAATGACCTGGCGGTGCCTCTGGATCTTATCCATCTGCCATCATCCTGCGACATTGCGTCACACAAAACAACGACCGATATGTACGCGATATCCATCATGATTCGGCAGGTGACTGAAAAGGATCATGTTCAACGCGAAATGGAACTGGTCAAGCTGCTCTGTTCAATTGGCCATCATGTACGAATCACTCCAACAGTCTCTTTAGCCTCACACTGAGCCTCAAAGGCCTTCCAAGCGAATTTGTGCATGTCTTTAGCTCCTTTGGTCTTGTAGTATTCGAACCAGGCCTTCGACTCCGAGAAGCAATCAACACCTATAGCTGCCAACCTGCCTTGCGCTTCACGCGGCACCATGGCTTCAATTCTGCTCAAATTCTTGACGTTTAAACCATCCCCCAAATCTACATCGTGTGCCATAGGATCTTCATCTTGAGTGTGAGCCGCTTGCATCAATTCGACACTCAGGTCATCTTGACTCATGGCTGCTGTCATGCCCCATTTACCTGCCATTTTGCTCTGAACAGCACCAAGCAAGAAATCCTCCTGGTGACTGCCCTCTTCCAGTCCAAAGATCACACTACAATTTGACGGGATTCTTAGCACTAGCTCCGTCATGCAAGTGGCCAACTTCTCATCGCTCCCATAAGACGTTACCACCTCATCCTCGGAGCCGGGCAGCCCAGTTCTTGTTATTTTCCTGTATAGGACCCCAACCCTAAGAATCCTGAGTTGCGACAATCCTGCGAAAGGTCCAAAGTCAACGTCTGAATAACTGGACGCGAGAAAACCCGTGCAATCTAGAACCGCGCAAAAGCTCCTGAGTTGCTCTAGTACGCGCTGGGGGAGGCGGTTCTCGGCAAGAGTAGGCCAGCAGGTGTCGTGAGCGTCAATCAGCACGGTGATCTCATTTTCACGATACAAAATCGCAGTAGCTTCTCGACAGATCTGCTTGCAAGTACACAGCAGTGCCGGGCTGACCATGGGGGTTACGGCACGGCGTTTTGTCTTCGTCGCGTGTAGAGCAAGTACGCCTGTTGGAGCCAAAGCGCACTCGTATATGCTGAGCCTCAGCTCCGCTGGAAGTGCGAGAAGCGGAGATGCCATGATTCGAGAACTTGTTTGACAAGTGAACGACTAAATAGACGACGAAAAAGAGCACAGATGGTAGTATTTAATGGAAGTTAACGGCGTCGGGCCAGGCAGTGAAGTTCCAGCGTTGCGAGCCACTCAGCAGACAACCATGAAGAGTACTCGACCGTCGGCCAAAACAGAGTTGACGCAACAAGCGAGCACTTGGCTGCTATTTCGACGGATCTACTACGTCGTGGTTTACATTACAATAATCTGATAATGCAGCAAAGCGAGGAGAAGATGGAATTGAGTTGGTTGCTAGGGACTGTCGTCATTGTTTACGTTGGTGGACCCTCGGACGCCCTCGCTTCGCTTCCAGCCATCGCTTTCTTTGCTTGCAGGAGCTCCCGGCCACCGCAGTTCGGTTTGCACACAGCACCTCTTCAACGGCCGAACTATTGCAGAGTCCCGAGCCAATCTTTACTCTGCACATTGGCAAGTCTTTCATCCCCTTATTATTCCACTCAAGATTGCATACTGAATCCACGCCTGTCCAGCGCTTCAGCACTCTGTCGCCGGACGAGCTTTGCCCTCCGCCACCCATCTCCACACCTCGAGGCTTTGAACTCCAGTGCTATTCTACGCTGAGGCTTCGGCCTACAGCACTCTGACAACCACCAGTTGGGCGACAATCACCACAGCACAGTCTCCGACATGGCTCCTCTACCCGTCCCAGATGCCCTATCATCACTCGTCGCTGGCTTAACCTCGGCATCTTTCAAAAAGACTCTCATACCACGCTCGCTGACTCATGCACTGGTCGCACGAGCTACCGAGTCGGCAAAATCATCGTCGAATGTCGGCAGCAATTATCATCCTGGAGGAGGCATCACCAACCCAAGCTCGATTAACAATGCATTCTTCATCGCCCTGTTCGCCATCTTGGGCGCTGGAATGGTCATTGGGAGTCTATGGTTCTTCTTCTGGGCCAAGAACGGAGGTTTCCATTTCCAAGAAGGCGATTGGGACGACTACAAATCCACTGTACTCCGACGAAAGGGACCTGATGGAAAGACTTTGTCAAATGCGACCAGGAGCACCAAATTGGGGGGCGGCAGCAGTATTGCCGGTACCCAGCGCTACAAGTGGCAGAAACAGGCCGCGAAGTCTGTTGTTGGACGTGATGAGAAGGGTCGTAAAGGAATTTTGGCCAAGCGAGGATGGGCAAACACACACAGTATCCTTTACAGTGACGACTACATGACGGAATCTTTTGGCACCAAAACTGTTAGCGACATGACTGAAGTCCGCACGGAATACGAACCAGTGGATCAAATCAACCACGCTCGCCGATATCAAGATCGTGATGTTGACCAATACAAGAAAGAGAAGCCTGCTCGTGTGGGTGGTATCAATCGTGTTGCCGACGGAAGCCACTATAACGGGTCTGATACGCAAACCGATCGATCTGATGAGCCGATGCTTCGCCGAGATCGCGAACAGCAAGAACGAGCTGAACGCAAAGCGCGCGAAGAAGCCGCCAAAATGGAACGCCGCTGGAAACGTGAAGCAGAACTCGCTGCTGCCGCGTTGGCCGCAGAAAACACACCTACCGCGCCACCTGCGGTAAAGAAATCCTCAAGCCCTTCCAAACCATCCGTACAAAAAAACCGCCAGCCATCATCTCACTCCCCTCGCAAGTCCACCAACCGTGATAGCCGTGATTTCTCTTACACTTCTGGTCCGGGCTCCGAGGTGCTTAGTACGGCGCACACGGCAACGACCCGAACAACCAGCAGCTACTATGACGAATACCGTGCCGCGCGATCAGAGCGTGAGAGTCGTCAAAGCGGAAGCCGCCAAAGTTCTCCCAAAAAGACGAGACCTGCTGGACCGCGATCTGGAGGTTATCGCCGTGGAGCCGACAGTGATTTGGATTAAAAGAGGCCGGCTGGCTCAAGCACAGAAGCCGCGGGCGAACGTTTG
Organism: Acrodontium crateriforme; assembly: GCA_033807595.1. NCBI lineage: Eukaryota > Fungi > Ascomycota > Dothideomycetes > Mycosphaerellales > Teratosphaeriaceae > Acrodontium > Acrodontium crateriforme. The sequence goes on along the minus strand of CP138593.1, from coordinate 442,179 downwards.
TATGACATATGAGAAGGCCGAATATTCGGGCCTTCACAAAGAACTTCTGATTCTACGACCACGAATTTGAACTTTAGCGACGGCAGCCTATTGCTTACCAATTAGTATCAGGCTGCCCAACAGAATAGATTGATAATGGAATTCAATACGATCGATAACTGCATCACTGCATCAATGATCCCAATTAATCGCTGCTGTAAAGAACCGTCTCTCGTGAGCACATATATCAATATCCAACAAACTACGATGCGGAACACGTGTCGGGTGAAAAGTACTGTAAATGTATTTTTTGCAATCTATCTTCGTAAGGCGCTTTTTGTGTATGCAAATAATCTCTTCGCGTATTTTTGTAGTCTATATTCTCGCCTTGCCAGTGCACCCGATCATCTGTCATCTATTATTCCATGTTAACACAGTTATTTTGTCGCATTAAATCGCAGATCTAACCGCATTCCCATTTTCAATGGCCAAATCCATTTCGGTTGAAGTTATCGCATATCCGCCTGCTACAGCAATGTCCTCCTCTTGGATCAAGAAGCACTCGTCATCATCGACCGTCTTGGGATCAAAGACAAATTCTCGCGCCTCAGCGTTGCGCCATTGATACGTGCTGGGACCGGTTGACGATGCCGTTATCCGGCGTAGAACGTCGCCGTGAGCAACCAAGACAATAGTTTTTTCCGGTCTCTCGCGTAGCCATTGTCTCACCCAGCGTGCGCGGTTGGTCAACGCAGCGCTGTCAGCGGCCCAGAAACCTTTCTTCGACGTCCAGTCCGCTGGCAATTGTGAAAGGTCAAAGACGGCGAACTCGGGATTGGCTTCCAGCTCTGCTCGCGAGGAGCCGGTGTCACACGGATGAGCATTGCACTCCTGGGCTTGTGGCAAGCACACAACTTTCTTGAAGCCGCCTAGGCGGTCAATGGCTGCCTTCCAGCCGAGAGCGGTAGTTTGCAGGGTACGCTGGAGGGGACTGGAGACGACGAGGTCGACTTCTTGTGCGAGCTTGTCGACTTGAGGCGCGAGAGCTGCAGCTTGCTTTTTACCGAGGGGCGTGAGCGGAGCATCGGGGACTGTTTGTCAAATTGGCAGGTCAGTCAATTGACGACGTTGGGCAGCTGAGTCGCTACATCAGCTACTACTTACTGCTGTAGTCCAGGCCGACGTTGTGCTCGGCCTGAGCATGCCTGGTCAATATAACACGAGAATCGGGGGCCATTTTGACGATAGATCTTGTTCAAACAGTCTCACGGGAATTCTAGAAGAAAAAGATGTGCGTCGTTTCACCAGTGAAATTGATGAGACCATCAGGCGATGATGTAATATCGAATTGTTTGCTGGAGACAAGCTAACGTTGTCTGAGGCGATCAGGGTTCGTTGGGGGTCACATCTAGTTGTAAGTAAATCTGTTGATGAGCACAACGGAAACAATATGACATGTTATCAGTGCTAAGTTCGTTCGTGAAAGATATACTATTGCTATCAACATACAAGCACGCGTCATTGGTATAGTGCCAAAACGAAAATCATACGACGAAAACATGCGTCGGCGAACATATCATGTAAACATAAATCGAGCCGAATTGAGCCAACATAAATTGGTGGCCCATCCAGTCCATTCTCCAGGGCTAATTTATACAGTTCCAGAACCCTACCGATTGTGATTTGAGATAGTCCTTGGTGAATGACCCCTTTAGGTTAACTTCAGTCCAGGTTCTTGACAAGTAGTCAATCGTAAGAATGAAGTTTTCAGAATTCGTAATCCGGCGAACTGAACAACAAAATTGTTGCGAATCAGCTTCGCGTCGTCCAGAGCCATCGTCTAAAGCTCGTCCTTTACTCTCTCAGTGGCGGCAGAAGCAGCGCTAACAACGCTGCTTGCAGCGTCAGCAACGAACTCGCCAGCTTGGCTGATACTATCCGCAGCAAGCTTGGTAGCATCACCCCCATATTCGGCCACACGACTTTGCGCATTGGCAACAGCTGCAGCGATCTGAGCCTGCATGTCTTCTAAATAGGTTTGTTCCTCTCCGTAAAGCGCGGCATTGACAGCTGAGCTGACGGCTGCGGCTTGCGCAGAAGCGGCGGAAGCCATGGATGAATAGATAGAGCCAGCGCTGTTCTGTGCCGCCTCAATTGTACCTGTAGGTGTGCCATACAGGGCCTCCGAGATCACTTTCGAAGCTGAGGCGCCAATGCCAAACAGACTGGCCTGAGCAGCCTCAGCATATCCGGTCTGGGTTCCATAGACTGCCTCACTCACCTGCGAAGATGCATCGCTGTATGCACTCGCCACCACGTCAGTAGCCGATTCAAAGTAATCCTTTGATGTGCCGTAGAATTGTTCGCTAGCAGCGCTGACGGCGGCATCGAGTTGGCTGTTTACTTGGTCCATAAGAGTATCGAGTGCAGCCGGAGGTGTGAATACGGCTTCAATAGCGGAAGATGCAGAAGCATATGCGTCACCAGCATAGCTGGAGGCAGAAGACGCCCAATCAGCAGCTCCAGTTGCATATGCCGAGCTCAAGCGGCTCATAACGCTCTCCGTGAAGTCCGGCTCCTTTCCGACAATGAGTTCAGAGAATAGGGCTTCAATCGCTTCATATTGGCCTGTAACGAAAGCGGTTACTTGCACAGCATAAGCGTCCGCGTGGCTCACCACTACGTCAGTGAAAGCAGGCTGAGCACCGTACACACGCTCGCTGGCTTGCGAGATGAGGGCTTCCCAGTTTTCTGATGCTTGTGACACCATTGCTTCCTTCCATGGAGTCTCCGTGCCATAAATCGCCGAGCTCGCAGCAGAGACCGCATCGCCATACGCGCTCACCGCAGCATCGGTCGCCTGTTCTAAGCTACCTTTAGAGCTCCCAAAGAAAAGCTCGCTTGCTTGAGAGGATGCGGCGGCTAACTGAGACTGGGCAGCTTGAACAGCTGCATCGTATTGTTCGCCGAACGCACCGACTGTTGCTGCCGCTGCTAATGATGGTGCCGATTCTGCAGTGGCAGCGGCTGCGGCCAACAGAGACTCCATGTTACGTTTTGCGTCAGCAAGAGCAGCTTTGTAGGTGCTCTGAGCAGCCGCAACATAGGCCTGATAACCAGCCGTTGGGGTCGCGCCCACGGCACTGGATGCTACTGCTAAAAAGGACGAATATTGATCATGTGCAATTCCAAGACCTTCGTAATATTTGCGTTGAGCAGCAGCAAGATATTGTTGATGAACTGGAGTTGGTTCGACACCGACAGAAATCTTCGCGCTCTGGTATTGTGCAGATGCAGCACTTATGCCTTCTGCCAATCTTGAAGAGGCGATGGAAGAAATGATTTGATATGCACCTCGAGAGGATGTGGTAGGTGGGTTGGCAGCTATCGTAGCCCCTACGACCTCTTGGAGACGTTTGCTCGCTGCGGCTAACGAGTCGGAGTACGCGGACTCGATAGATGTGTACATTTGTTTGTGTATAGGCTCTGATGTTCCAGAAACCTGGACGGATAGAAGAGACATGGCCTTTTCATAATAGACAGACGCTTGCGAGGTAGCATCACTGTAATGCGAGCTTGCCTTGGCTGCGATGTTAATTGCCGCGTCAGTGACTTGAGCCGCCGCGGATCCGGCAGCAGAACTGGCCGATGCAGCGATGTTGTCTGTGCTGCTCGAAGACTTAGTGCATGCTTACATTAACAGCTATCGAACACTTACTCATCGTCAAGCTCTTCGTCCAGGATTGGCTCTCGCGCCTCGGCAATAATTTGCGCCATCGCACCGCCGTACACCTTTTTGATAGCACTCACAGATGACGAGTCATATGAGTCAGGGATAGCCTCAGAGACAGCCAATGCAGCAGAGGACATACTAGAAGCTGCAGCTTCCGTGGCGGATAGGACACCTTCGTAGATGTCGGAGTTGATGGAAGACACCCTCTTGCTGGCAACCTCTCGGTGCTTCTTAGCGGCAGCAAGAATGTTGGCTGCCTTTGGCTCCAGGGTTTTACTGAGTGGTGTTTCGGCAATCGAATAGATATGGGAAGAACTGCTGGCGGGCATAACAGTCTCGCTGGTGGAGATTGCTTCAGAAGCCTCGGAAGCAGCGTCGGTTGCACGGTCTGAGATTCCTGATTCAGTCCCTACGACAGCTTCTGAAGCGGCAGATGCAACGCTGGCAGCAGATTTCTGAATGTTATTGTACGCATTTTCTATGCTCGACTGCCCGCTGCCAATAGAAGCGGAAGCATGGTTAGTAATTTCTTCCACAGTCACTGTCGATGTGACCGCTTCAGCAACGCTGTATACAATTCCGGATGCGCTAGAAGAAACCTCTGAGGCCCTTTCAGCAACCATAGAAATTGCAGACTTCACAAAGCCTGGCTCGGTCTCAGCTGTTCCTAAAATCGCTTCAGATGCATCCGCAACCTTCTCAACGACACGTTTCCTCGCTCGTTCAGCGGTAGCAGGGAGAATTTTCGTTTCGAACTCATCGCTTGCATCTCCTGCAGTGGCCTTCCATTTACCAACGTCTCGAAGTCGTGCAAGCTCAATCGCCGTCTCTTCTGTGATGCCCATTGCCCTGCTCTCCAAATCTTCAGCGGCATGTTTTGCGTCTTTGATGTCCGCATTTCCATTAATGACGTCTTCGAGGTCATCACGCCACACCTTGGTAGCTTTCTTGAGGGCATTGTATTTGGACCACATCTTATGTGGTAGACCTTGATCAGCGTATCTCCTGCCGATCTCGGTGAGACGAAGCTCGCGGATGTCGTCGATGGTCTCCAACGTTGATTCTAGGGCCTTATCAACCAACTCGTCTAACTCAGCGTTGTATCTCTGATACCATTCGCGAATCGCCTGGGCGCTTTTCTTAACAGCTTGGCCAGAGGATCGAATGTCACTAACTAGAGTGTCGTGGGCAGCTGCAATACGTTCGTCATCGGCGTCGTCAGGAATATTCTCGACAATGTTAAGAATGCGGGCCTTGATGCTGTCGATGGCCTTAGTGGCAGTCTCTTCGAGCTGCACGAGTAGGGCTTCTCCCGTGCCATGGACCTGGTTTCGTGCGTGGCGTTTGGTTAGCTCCGTGATGTGTTCCCTAAGATGATCGGCACCCTCATCGACGGCAGTAGTGCATGCGTGTTCCCAACCGTTGAGATCTTGCTCGAACTGCTGAAGTGGTGAGATTTTTGGTTCAGGGGTCGAGTCGGCAGTCGCCTCCGAGACGGCTTGGCTGATTGTTGAGGGGCTTGCGCGAGCTCCAGACATCGTGGATGAAAGCGAAGATGCCAGCAACTCTACCGAAGATGTCAAAAGCTCTGCTGATGATTGAGCTTCTATGCTTTTGATCTCAGCTTGCAACTGCTTGCCATCCTTATATCGACCCAGTCTTTCTGTGATGCGCAGCAATTGAGGCTCAACGTTCTCACCATAGAGAACGCGCACCTTGGGCCAGACCTGTCGAGACCAGAATGACCATACAATACTGCCAGCATACTGAGCCTGAGGAAGCACGGTCTGAACAGCGATTTGCTGGCCTCGGCTGTAGGCGTAATGCGCGTAGGGCGTAGCTTTCTGAGCGTACGGAACGACACGGCGATAGATCGGCTGTACTTCAAGCTCCCAAATATCCGTAGCCGACGTCTTGACAGATTCGTAGTATGGCTGTACCGCATCACAGACCTTTCGCACGTGCGGCCCGAGGACAGCATCGAACTGCTCGCTAGCAGACTGTCTGGCAACGTGAAGCTGTGGCTTCACAGTCTTTTCCCAGTGATGGTGGCCGAGCTTTTGGGCGTTAGCAACGCGTGGTGCACCATACTGTTGGTACACGGCGTATCCCGGTTGGTAGACTTTGGTGTGGACTTGATCGACATATGGCTGAACTCGCTGGATGTGAGGTGCTAGGTACTGGTCGTAATATGGCTTGGCGTGAGGTGAAAGAAAATCTTTACTCTGCAGATAAGCTTTGCAGACGACAGGCGAGTCGGTAGAGATGTCGGCGAGGTTGGAAGGACAGCGAAAGACCACCGTGACGAGCGCGTACCATACCAGCAGCTTTGCTCCTTTATCGACAGTCCAAGCAGTGTACGATTGTCTTTTTCTTCTGTGAGCTCGTCGCGAGCTGATTCCCGAGGCGTGGGCGGTGCCTTCATTCATAGTGTCGGTCTTAGGGACGGTGGGCGTGCCGTTGGTTTCGACGACCATGATGAAGCTGGCCGGCGCGGGTTTGTTTAATACAGCAAGGCACGAGAAACCTAGCGCAGCGCGGTCCGTGAGCCTGAGTAGTTAGATGCCGCCCGAAGCATGCGATTCGATGCTGTTTGGTGCTGGCTGCGCGGCGATGGCTGCTGTGCAAGTCGCTGACGAAGAAATAGCTGCTATAGAAATCCAAGCAATAACACATGTATACCGCTGGACGCGCCGAGTGGGCGTGCGGGTGAGCAGCTGCTCGTAGTTTCCCAGATTGTCGTGGTTGTTTGCGTCATCGGTCGGCCTTCTTGCCCAAACTAAATGTTCACCATTGCAGCAGCCGCGACCCTGCTTGCTCGCTCTCGTGCCTGCTGTGAAGCGATCCACTTGCAAGCTGCATGCCATCGCCCAACTACCACAAACCCGCTTCTTTTCACTCGCGCCTCAACACCAGTATCCACCATACAGCTGTTTTGACTCTATTGCCACATGGACTACTTTGGCTCCCGTCGATGAATCCTTCCACCGCCTGCCAAAGCCCTTGAGGCTCGCACTGGACACCCACTTGTCATTACACTAACCTTCCACCATGGATCCTCCCACGTTCGGCAACTCAGACTTGTTCTGGCCATTCGATACCAACAATCCAGACGTCGTCAATGCCTCTCGCAGTCTCGAGAAAGACATGTCGTCCCTCGAGCCCGTACAATCCTTGCCTGACGGCGACGCGGCCTCCGACAGGGCCGAGACTTGTCGCATATGTCGCAGCGAGGCAACACAGGACGAACCATTATTCTATCCTTGCAAGTGCTCGGGCAGCATCAAATATGTCCATCAAGAGTGTCTCATGGAGTGGTTGTCCCATTCTCAGAAGAAATACTGCGAGCTATGCAAGACACCCTTTCGATTCACAAAGTTGTATGATGCAGGGATGCCTCAAGCCCTGCCTTGGTCCGTTTTTTTCCAAAGAGCTTTTATACATGCTACTCTGACGCTATTGAGCGCTGTCCGGGGAATGCTTGTTGCTACCGTGTGGATGGTCATTCTACCTTGGCTCGTTCGCTGGGCATGGCGTTGGATGTTCTGGATAGCTGACGCGGGGTGGGTGCGAGATGCATTTATATCCAAGTTGAATCGGGCCCATCAAGAGCTGCAAGCCGCTGCGACAAACCAAACAGGACTCACCGAATCATTTTCACACGCCTTTCAGGGCCTTCTGCATGGCGGTTATCTGCCAAATGGAAGCGCCGTAGAGCCGCTGGCCCTCAGCATCGCTAAGGAAATGTTATCCAGCTTAAATATTGGTCATTATTTTACGACTCAAAAATCATCTTCGAACGGCTCAGTGTACGGGTCTCTATCGACTAGTCCACAGGCCGATGTCTCTATCCTCTCCTCCTGGACGTACATCGCCGAGCTCACTTCGAATCCTGGTCTTAATCGAATCATTCTCGATGTTTTCGAAGGGCAATTAATCACATGCGTCGTTATCACCGGGTTCATCTTGGTCTTTCTTATCCGTGAATGGGTCGTGCAACAGCAGCCGCTGGCGAACTTGGAGGCCGATAATGCTGACCTGATTCAACAATTGGATGCAGCAGCTATTGCCATGAGAGCACAGGAAGAACGAACCAACAGACAAGTTGAACAGCTCCAGGACGACAACTTCCATGCTAGCAATGCCATACTCCAACTCCAACGCGACATCCGCGAGGACGGAGAAGACCACGATCTTGATGAGTTAGACCCCTCTAATGAATTTTGTGGCTGGCTTGCTCTTCAGGAACTTCTCGATATGGGTTCTGCTGCACTGACCTCTGACGAGGAATATTTGCGTGCGAGGTTCCAAATGCTGGCCAATCGTGTGTTAATGGAAGTTCGAATGGCGCATCGTGCAGGTGCTAATCTGGCCGACTTGGGGTTCAAAATCAAAAGCAAAATGCGAGCATACTCACCTTATGCTAGTAGAAGATGGAGGAGAGTGTTTCGCCACGAGCTGTATCAAATAGCTCGAGGTATCGAGCCAGAAAGACTGGCGCTCGCTCAACCTTTTCTACGACGAATTGAAATAGATCTGGAAGATCAGCCGGCAATGTTTGAACAGCACGAGGGTAATATAGAGGAATCTTTGAGGCCACAGGAGCTGGAAATGCTCGTTTTCCTCCAAATGGTCAGCACTGAAGACTCTTCCATCGCTGTTGCCAATGGCAGCTCAGAGATGGAAACTCTAGCGTTTTCTCACAGTGATGCCAACCCAGACGAAGCAAAGACACGTGAGCCTCATACTTCGCCAATTCTATCGAAACCACTTCCTGTCGCAAAATCTAACACAGACGATATTCCGATTGCAAACGCAGGCCCAGAGGCCAAAATCAACATCAAGCGAAGCGGAAATGGGAAAATCAGACCTGTTCCACCACCAACACCCCAAAAGTTCTTGACGGAGGATGAGCTTAGAGAAAGGCTTGAACAAGATGTAGCTACAGCAGGGCTCCAGAACGAGATCCAGGCCGACGATGCTGCCACTGGAAGGGAGACAGAAGGCACTGAAGCAACACACAACCATACTCTTGCCAGTTCGTCTCAACAAGAGCCTCAACAAACTGACGATAGCCAGTACAAGGGAGACGGACTTGGAGGCCATCTTGCAAACATGCTTCTTGAGGACCTTGGTCTCGACGAGGCTTCACAGCGGCAAAGTCCAAGAGCCAATGAAATCAACCATACGGTTGAGCCAGGCTCCGCTGAAGTTGAGCCTGCTGATGAAGTTCCCCGCCCTACCGAAGCCTCCCCTCCACACACTCGTCTGCAACGACTATTTGATTGGTTTTGGGGTGATATACCTTTCAACCAATCACTGCCAGAGCCTGTTCCTGCACCACCGGAAGAGCGTCTGAATGGTGACAACGCTGCCCCTTTTATCCAACCAGCTGCACCGGCCGTCGCACCAGGTCAGTTACCTGCAATAAACGGCGCACCTCTAATCCACGATCCAGAGGTGTTAGCGGCAGCTGCTGAAGCTGGACTTGACGCTGAAGCCGCAGAGGATGCAGAAGATCTCGAAGGCATCATGGAACTGATTGGACTGCAAGGGCCTTTGATTGGCCTCTTTCAAACTTCTACTTTTTGTGTAGTCCTGGTGGCTGGCACTATCTTTGGTGCCGTGGGCCTTCCATATGTCTTGGGCAAGATCGCTCTGCCTTTCCTATCCAGTCCAATGTATTTCATCGTAAAGATGCCACTCCAGATGGCCTCCTTCGTTGCCGATTTCGTCATCGACTTAAGTCTGGTCGTCTGTGGATGGTCGGTATTTGCACTTGCTTTGGGATGGGAATCCGCATTTGGCGCCATTGAAGCGTGGCTTCCTAAAATCGGTGGCATCAGCATTGGAGAATGGATCGCCAATCTTGCTGTTAACACTGCAAGCGCTTCAGCCACAAGATTGCAAGGACTATTTGTTACATCCGGTATCGGTCCAAATTGGGCGTTTCTACAAGGCTCGATGCTCGCACATGCATCGCTCAAAGAGTTGCAGAACGAGGTCGAGGCCATTTTGCAGTTCTCTGGTAACGCTATCACGGCTGTCGTTGACACCATCTCTTCTGGCTCCGTTTCTTTAATGTGTAAACGGGCCATAAGCGTTCTTGCTGAAACCCCAGAAATACAAGCGAAGATACGGGCGGGCTTGTTGGAACGATACACGAAGCCTCTAGTCGAATCGTTGAGTAGCTTGCGTACAGGGGCTTTGACTTTCCACACAGCAGAAGTTCCTTTGGATCCATCCCTCGTGTTCTGGTCGTCGACCGACCGCTCAATCACAGTTATGACTGGTTATCTTGCTCTCGCTGCTGTTGCTGCGATCTACGTCGCCATGGACACACCAATTAGTTTCTCAGACTCTTCCCAGCGAATAGAGAAGTACATTCGCGATACTCTACGTCAAGCTGGCGGAGTGCTAAAAGTAATCCTTATCATAAGCATCGAGATGCTTGTGTTTCCTCTTTACTGTGGCCTTCTTCTCGACATCGCATTCATGCCATTGTTCCAGGGCTCTAGCCTTTCAACTCGATGGGCCTTTGCTGCAAGCAGGCCATACACATTTTGCTTCATACATTGGTTTGTTGGAACATGCTACATGTTTCACTTCGCGCTTTTCGTGGGTATGTGTCGCAAAATCTTGCGAAAAGGTCTGCTTTGGTTCATCAGGGACCCCGACGACCCGACCTTCCATCCTGTTCGTGATGTTTTAGAAAGAGGCGTCTTGACGCAGCTACGCAAAATTGCTTTCAGCGCACTTGTGTACGGAGCGCTGGTAATTTTGTGCCTGGGGGGTGTCATCTGGACTATCGGCCATGCATTTGAAGGCATATTCCCGATTCACTGGGTGAGCACCGAACCAGTTCTCGAATTTCCGATGGACCTTCTGCTTTACAATGCTGTCACACCGATCATGTTCCGTCTGGTCAAGCCCAGCGACGCTGTCAACTCCATGTACGCATGGTGGTTTCGGCGATGCGCACGAATGCTGAGACTCTCACACTTCCTTTTTGACGATCGCAGACTTGAAGAAGAAGGCAAAACTATCCGGAAAACGTGGACCAGTTTCTTCCTCGTGCGCAAAGCCAGTGACGAAAACTTGACAAGCTTAGATGGAACTGCGACCGCAACGACTATTGAAGATACCACTGAAGTTTACTTCCTACGCGATGGTAAATACGTGTTAACCCCTTGCAGCGACCAGTACCGCCCACCAAAGCCCGGCGAAGCATTTCTTCATTCAGACGATGATGATGTCTATATTGCAGACAAGAATGGCAAGAAGAATGACCACTTCGCCAAGGCATACGTTCCACCTCTGTTCAGGGTGCGCATCACATTGTTTATGGTATGCTTGTGGATATTCTCCGCCTTTATTGGCCTTTCTGTCACTCTTCTACCTTTGGTGGTGGGAAGGCAACTTTTTGCGAAGATGGTTCCAAATGACGTACGCGTAAATGACATCTATGCCTATTCAGTTGGTGCATATCTTCTCGGAGGACTTATATTCATTGGATTCCGCGTCCGAGATTACGCCTGTCGCCTACAAAATCTATCTGGCAATCAGCATTCAGTCAATATGACGAGCTGGGTCCAGTCTATAAAAAGGCTGACGGTGCAAACTTTGAAGTGTATGTATGTCTACGGATTCGTCGGTCTTGTTTTGCCTACTTTGTTTCTCTTAACTATGCAATTTTACGTGGCCATCCCGCTTCATACATACGCCGCATCATTTGCCAAAGGGGTGGCAGATCTGGAACAGCACCAAAATTCAACCTTGTCAACGTTGGCAAATCCAACAGTCACAAATGCCACTGCCTCACGAACAATTTTCGACAATAGCATCGATTATCCGTCTCACACCATCCACGTCCTGCAAGACTTTTGTCTCGGCCTTCTCTACGTGCGAATCGGCGGCCGCATGATGGTGCAGCCAGCGGCATCCCGTGGCGCTGAAGCCTTCCGGCGCATCACGGCGAATGGCTACCTCAACCCAGATGCACGGCTTGCAACTCGTTATCTCGTCGCGCCAGCTTTAATCCTTGCTGCTACTATCCTTCTAGTGCCGCCGATGATAGCGAAGTTGGTCTTCATGCAGCTGTCGCTTATCGCACCTCTCGGCCCAGTCATTGATGGTGCGGTTCGTACGAAGCTCTATCGATATTCCTACCCATTAGCAGCAAGCTGGCTGGTCATTGCAATTTGTGCCGTCGGCCTCATGAAGGCTACTACTAGATGGAGAACCGTGATCCGAGATGAGGTTTATCTCGTAGGAGAACGGCTGCATAATTTTGGAGAAAAAAAACCACCGGAGGGCAGTCGGAGCGTGAGAAGAAAGGACGCCTTGAGATAAAAAAACCCGCCGTAGGGTATTGTCTGACTAAGTGGGGTGTTCTCTGACTAAATAGTTGAGAAAATACCAGTTTCCTTCATTTAATGTCCATCTGGCAGAGCTTTTGTACTATTACTTGATTACACCATTCACCTAATTCCCCCTCCTTGTCTTTTCGTTGCGGAAACGAAGCCTTTTGAAGCAGCTCCAGCACCCGTGAACATCGATCAAAACCATTATACTCGCACCATGGGAAACATACATAGTGCCCCAGAGATCAAGGCCACGGCAAAGGATCACTTGTTTGAAAACGCTCAGAAGCCTGCTCAAACCGCCTATCCGCTTGTTACCAACGTGAAGAAAGACGCCGGCGCACAAATGGCAGTGAAGACATTTTTGAGGTCGTTCGCGAAATACAGCTAAGCTCAGAATTTTGCAGGATCTATTATTCCCATCGCAGTCGGCATAGCAGAGCTAGAGACGAAGGAAGTTCGAAATGGGAACTTTGAGACATTGGGGGTTGGTAAGCAGTTTTCCTTCGTCGATCTATGGGACGAACAAATGTGGCCATAATGAATATTGGACCAGATTCGTGTTTGATTATTGGGATTGCTCGCAAGGGATGCAAGACATATTCACAAGGTTTAGGAGTACCGATCGTGAGCGGGTTTCATGAGTTATTGCTTCAAGTCGACAGCTTCCCATCACCTTTTGGTTTTCTAGCCCATAGAGGCTCAGCAGAAAATATGGAAATTTGCCTGCGCAATGCAAGACTGAAATATTCTACGAGGTCTCAACCCCTAACCTAGCGCCGTAAAACTCCATTGCCCAATGCCTGTCTTCGGCGCCTAGAAACCAGGTGGGTTCAGCCTCTGGCTAACTCTTGTCCACTTTGGTAACTTGTGGACACCTTTCCTGTATCCCCGCGCCTTGCGATCGAACATGGTGTATTTGTCCTTTGGGAGCATCTCTTGTTCGGTCGGCATTTCCGATTTCCATCGCTGGATTAGCTTGATGGTATTCTGCTGTCGCGCTTGCTCGGCGATGATTTTGCGTGTTTCGCCTGGCAGCTCGCCTTGGAAGGGTTGTTGATCTGCTGAAGTGTTGCCGCCGTTGCGGTGACTTGACTGATGTCGTCCTTGAGCTGTGATGGAAAGGTCTTCAGAACTGGCGCTCTTCATTTGCTCACGAGCGGGGGCCGAGGAGCTCTGAAAGGTGACTGTAGAAACAGCTTGTCGTTTAAGGGCGGTGTCGAGGACAGAGACGACATTGTCTACTCGGCGCAGGCGACGTCTTTGGCGAAGTTTCTGGGGTGCCGACATGCGCCATGGAATTTTCCTGGGACTTGCATTAGAACTGGGAGAATCAGACAGTGCATGTCTCCAAGTACCATAAAAGGCCACCTGACAGAGGTGCGGATGGTTTGAATGCACCGAACATAGTTGTGATGTGTGGTTGGGAGAACCAATACTGGCATTGGCTCGTACGTCGAAACACGAAGTACGACTTCGCCGCGGGAGTGTTGGATGCCTGAGGCTATTTATAACGCTTCACCAATACCTCACCATAGCAATGCTGGCCACTTTTAAAGACTGCTAAGGAATCGCCATTGGTGCAGGAAAAGTATGTCGTATTACTTCACAATAATCGGCACGCGTGATAATCCTCTATTCGAGATCGACTTCGGTACCCATAAGCTCGGTGGCGATGGCGTGGCTCGTTTTCGCGACGAGGCCAAGCATATGAATCAATTCATCGTCCATGCGGCTCTGGATATGGTTGAAGAGGCACAGTGGATGGGCAAAGACCTGTAAGCCTTATCTTTCTGACTCTTATGACATTAGTCTAGCCTTCAACGATGTTTGATGACTGACCAGCTACTAGATACCTGCGCAGAGTCGACACATTCCAGAATAACCACGTCCACTGCTTTCTCACTGGCGGCAACGTCAAGTTCATGTTGCTCATGAATCCTGATCCGACAGCTTCATCCTACGCTTCATACCGATCACCGCCTCCCTCTAGACCGTCAACAGCACGCCAGAGTGCGTCTATGTTGGCTGCTAATCCCAGTAGCCAGGCAACTGAAGACGCTGTTCGTCAGTTTATGCTCGAGGTGGGCTAATTACTTACTGTCACAGTCCGGACGAATCGTTGACACTTACCTTAGGTCTATGAAGCGTGGTTGAAATGCATAATGAATCCATTTTATCAGGTCAATAACGTAGTGACGAGTCCAATCTTCCGGGGACGTGTGGCTACCGCAGCAAAGAAGTACCTGTGAGCCAGGCAGCGGAGCAAAAATCGCCAAATGACATCCCAATCACTAGAAAGGGTCACAAATAGGCTGATATCAGCCTGATGACCGACAGAGGACGACGATAGGCGATTAAGAATTCCAACCGTCGCTGTTACTATGACATTCCGGGTGGATTACTAGCCACACTATGTTCCGCCACAAAACCTTTTGTCAACTTATGTAAGAGGCCAATAAGTGAATAATAGAACAAATAGAGGACAAATATGGATGTGACGTAGGACGTCGGCATCCCTGAACGGCGCCCCACACAGATGCTTTTCATAGTCGGTGTACGTTCCATTGCCTAGGGTGAGGTTGAACCCGTTGTTGTAGTACTATATGTGTGAATTGGTAAGATCCACCACTGCGATGCTATGGTAATCCGGGCCTGTTGGATGCTCCAGTGTGAAGTAGGCTTGAAGAATCGTACTAAGACAACACGAAAATATGACACCGATGACTTGAATATTGTGCTGTCACTTGCATAGAATCATACTTTCCTCAGCAATTGTTTCGAATGAAGCTTTTGGTCTAGTACTTCATCCATAATTGTACCCACGGAACATCTGGGAAATGTGGTCTATTATTTCAAGAGCGACATGATTTGAATTCTGATGATCATTTATGACAGAGCCGTAATCGGAAATATTAGCGAAACCCCCAAAGGCAAGTTAAGCCCAATTTTATTAAGTAAGTTAAGTTAGCTGAAATCCACAATTTTACATGCCTGCGGCCTCGGATAGCTTAGGGGCCGACCCTTCCACCCCTTCTACGTGCAGCCTACTTCAACCTCAGAGAACGGCGCATATGTAGGCCAGGTTCCATTTCTATCCCTCTGACTCCAACATGTGGCTAGGCCTACGCGGGCCAAGGCGATGGGCCACCCTCATTTGCGTGGGAATCGCTGCGACACTGGCTTCTATGCTAGTGGTATTTGCGTCACAAAGAGAACCCACGCGAGCTGCCTTACGTCTGCCATCATTTTTCTCCCACGATGAAGTAAAAGAGCCAAGCAATAGCAGCCCATCACCGGCCGTCCCACAGCTGCCAGCCGATTCGAACCATTTCGACGAGAAACATCCCATAGGACGTCTCAGCCGTGACGCAGAAGATAGGTTTCAAAAGTATGACGTCGGCCGAAGCAAGACCTTCAAAGAGACGGTACAGAAGTATAGGTTGGCATATGGCAGGCATCCGCCACCGGGGTTCAAAGAGGTATGTCCTGTGAAGTTTGGAATTTGCATGAAGAGGAGCTCTGAAACTCGATGCAGTGGTATAAATTCGCCCGCGAGAACAAAGTCTACGATATCGACGACTTCCAACAGATCAATGACGATTTGAGACCTTTTTGGGCCACTCCTCCCGCCGAAATCCGACGATACGCTGCGAACGCTGCCGAGGATTCCGTAGGTCTTGTGTCGATCCGGAAACATAATGTGTTGTGGGAGCATCGGGGTTGGCGGCCGGAAACGTTTGCCAAAATGCTTGAGGGCATATCCAAGTTCCTACCCGATATGGATATACCTATAAATCACATGGATCAGCCGCGAGTCGTTGTACCCTGGGACGACCTTCAGCGTATGTTGTCTGTTGAGGAGAGCACCCGATCTCTCAACTCGACCGATGTGCACGACCGCTTCACGACAGGTATGAGCTATATTCCTGTGGTGGCTGGTCAAGATCCGGATGTGAACTGGCTATCACGCCTGAACCCACTTGCCACGCCAAAAGCAGCCGATTCAGACACGGACGAATCCCGCCCAGACTACGACTGGTTTAATTACGCTGGTAAGCATTACATGGACCTTGCGGCCGAGGCTTGCCCGCCGGAAAGCTATGCTCGCAATCCAGCTTCGTCCGAACACCGAGCAAAGGCGGAAGCCAGCTATAAATCTACTTCGAGTGGATTTGTCCAAAACTTTAATTTGTCCTCAGATCTATGCACCGTTGGCCCGTATGTTAACGAAACACATGGCATGCTATACGCGAGCTCTTCAATGTTGGCTAGCCGAAAATTGATCCCGATTTTCAGTGAGTGTAAACTCAATGTCAACAATGACATTTTGTTCCCTGCGAATATGTATTGGACTCATGACCCACGCTATATGTATGACGAGAAAAATGATGTCGACTGGGAGCAGAAGAAAGATATCGTAATCTGGCGTGGCATTACGAGTGGTGGTACTGCCATCCTGGAGGATCCAGAAGGCTGGCAGAGAATGCATCGTCAACGGTTGGTTCTTATGCTGAACGCAACAAATGCTGGCGACCGAGAGTTTTCTATCTTCTCACTGCCGGGCGATGATCTGAACGGTAATGCGGAGTATGACGCGCACAATACTTCGCTTACCACATTCTTAAAGGAACACGCAGACGTGGGGTTTACGGAAAAAATGGCATGCATCCCGAATTGCGACTTCTACGATTCGGTTTTCGAAATGCTAAAAGGCATTTCATTCACCGAAACATTCCAATCAAAGTATTTGGTTGACGTCGATGGCCACTCGTTTTCCGGCCGCTGGCGTGCTTTTCTGCAATCAAAAAGCATGGGCATAAAGGCTACCATCTTTCGCGAGTGGCACGATTCTCGCATGTGGGCATGGCGGCATTTCGTACCAATGGACAACCGCTATGACGATTTGTACAGCATTCTGACGTATTTTATCGGCATTCAATCCAGCAAGGCGGATGGGAACGGTGCCTATGTTCCTCGTCATGATGATCAAGCACACCACATTGCTGAACAGGGGCGACAATGGGCTGGAAAGGTACTCCGAGATGTGGACATTCAGATCTATTTGTTGCGCTTGTTGCTGGAATACGCTCGGATTATTGATGACAACAGAGACAAAATCGGAATTGCTGACGATGGCGGTCTATCTATGGAAAACTTTGACCGTGGCGAACCTGCTGTGGCGTGATCGACCAGCGGGTAAGTTTATCCTCACTGTGAGGTGTTCAGCTTTCGGGTAGAAATTAGCTGAGGCTTATGTTGTGATTGGCCCCTTTCATAAAGACGACAGGAAGCGATGTCTTCAAGCTCATACACTCCGCCAAATGTGGCCCGTTCTGCCGAATTTTAGAACGATTGCGCGGTGTTTGGAGTGGAGAAAAAGAGATGTTGAATTTGAGACTTAACTAGATCGTTGGATCAGCCTCCAGAACACTAGCGTCTTTCTCGACCACTGTGACTTCCCTCGGAATGGACACAACGCCTGCGTCGTAATCTGGGCGAGCAGGAAACCCTGAGCCGCTGGCATAGCGCTCATCTTGGTACGCAAGATACACACCCGCCTCTACCATCCGGCGATTGTCTTTTTTCCCATCCTCGCCTTCGTTTGGCTCTCGGTGCCTTCACTTCGCCATGTGTGTCGACTATACACACCGGACCGTGGCAAATCGTTGAATCAAGTCCTGTTTTCGAATTTGCACCACAACGCGCGAGACGCAAAGCCAGGCATTGCTTTCTCCGGCCGAGATTGAGAAGGAAGCACATCCTTGGATCCACCTCATCTCCCATTATAGCGACTGTATATCGCGAATAGCAAGACTCACGTCTCCCATCCTGCAAGCATTTTGTTCCGATGAGAAATACGTATATCGACATGGCAGCTTAATTGTAATTAGGCAACCGGCGGAAAAAGGGTCCACGGACGGAGGATACGCAAGTACATACATATACACATTGTTGCTGGAGTATGCGCAAATTTCTAACGATGATTGAGAAATAATGGGCTGGGAAGGACGGTGACAGACTGTCGCGAGCGCCTAGTGTCTTCTTGTAAATTCAATTTAATAAATCAATTTGGCATTTGTACTCATTTATAGGGATACAGTGATTTTAATTGATGCTGAGCGATTCAGTTGACATCATCTTGCAACCCAAGCTTTCAACGCAAATACCACACAGTCCACATATGGCTCCTGAGGGTTGTCATTGGTGCGAGACCACGACTTCAAGACGAGAGTACGAGAGTGAAAACAAAAACGATGCGTAGAGAGCCAAAAGCATCATAAATACATTAAAATCATAGATCTGCCCTCTCATCCATTCGGTTCAGTTTTTCCAGAATACAAAATATGCCTCCATCTCAATAACAGATGAACGGTAGGAAATAATGAGTAGTAATAGCAAGAAGAAGGCTTAATCCCAATGTTCTCCGGGTATCAAATTCGTGACGGAAATAAGGTTGTTATTTGGAATAAAAGCTTTCGGGATTTCGTTTCTTTGCAGACGCTCGTTTTGAGGGATACAAGGCTTCGCTTAGGACGTTGTTATTCGTGATGATTTTATTCTTCGTGAAATCATGAGATGGGTAACTCTCGGTGCATCATAGCCAATCAATGGTCCATTGATGTCGGGGTTGAATGTGCTTCGCAAGTGGTGATACTTCATTGTGTCGTGACTCATCAAAATGTCTGGTACTTATTGGTAATGGCATACCAAGGTGGTCGGGCAAAGTATGTCTGCTATCAACCTTTTAGTCCCTTTGAGCCCTTCTCGCTCTCTGCTGCAGTTCGTCCAGCACGACTGCTATTGCTTTTTCCGCTGTAATAAGACTTTTCCTTTCCATTGGGTGACTGGTTGTCGATTATGAATTGTGCAGGACCGCCATCTTCGCCAGTTCGCATTTCGATCTTAGCATCGCCATAAACATGTAAGACGGTGTCGCCGCTCTGGATTTTGATACCGTCGCTGTTTGTGCCCTTGGACTTCGACGAGGCATGGCTCTCACTTCTGCGGGTGCGAGTCGTGACATGGCTGTGGCTTCCGCTGGTTCGTCGGTCTTGGGCATTATGGATGTTCTCTGCTGTAAGTTCGACCGGCTGGGCGCCTCGGACTTCGCGCTGGTACGCCTCGACTCGATCTTGAAGGTCGATGCGTTCTTGTAATTCGCGATCGGCACGCTTTTCTCGTTCCATTCGGCGAATTAGCTCAGCTTGAGAAGTTTTGGACAAGTAGGACATCTGTCGGCCATGGCGGTCCTCCAGAACGTAATTTCGCGAGCCAGATCCTGAACCACTTGATACGGTTGTAGCTTTTGTCCGTCCAGATGAAGCGTGAGATGAAAGTGAGGGCCTTCGACTACGATCCGAATATGACGAATCTGTGCGACGGTCGACAACAGCACGGTGAGTGCGGTCAGAGTCAACATAGTCCGAAGAGTAGTCAAGGTCACTGTCTGATCGTAATGTCCGGCGAACGCCCTCCCTTGGGGTTGACGTGATGGCTTGTGAGCTAGTGTATCGCGATGTGATGGATGGCCGACGTGGAGGTGGTGGCATGAGCTCGCGATCTCGGTCACGGGTATGGGACGAACTACGTCGGGATACGTGGCGGCCTGACAGTTGACGTTCTGCTAGATTTCTCTGATATTCTCGCTCATATCGTTCATCTTCTGAATCGGTCTGAGATTCAGATTCGCTCGACTCTTGCGGATATGACTCAGGCAGAATTCTTGCCGAAGGTTGCATTTGCCGCGCTGAGATGGTACGAGTGAGCTGAGATTGAGGTGGCACATACGTTGACGCTTCTGGTTGTGTTTGACGAGCAGAAAAGTTTTGTGGCAAATTTGGCAAGGCTTGAGGATAGATTGAAGATGTTGGTGAAGGATTCAGCGGGACACTCGTAAATCCCGCGTTCGAGACTGGGGGCGCAATGCCACGGTATCCACCTGTTTGTTGAGGATATTGTTGCGGTTGGGGGTAGTACGAGGCTGCATGATTGGGATGATAGTAGGCTGATGGTGCAGGTGGAGGGCCATATTGTGAAGGAGAATAACCATGGAAACTCACTGGTCGTGCATTCATCAGAGACAGACGACGAGGGCGAGATATGGCACCGGGTACTTCCACTGTAGGTCCTGTGCTTGACTGATGATACGACGAATAGTGATGTTGCGGTGGCGGCGGTAATTGTGGAGGAGGCGTGGCAGAGTATGGGACCGAGTATTGTGGGGTGTGAATAGTGTATCTTCGATCTAGATTGCGTACAGTTGTACAAGTTGGGTGAGCACACTTTGGATCCTGGCATTGGGAATTCCGTCGGGGCAGCGAAGGCGATCTCGCGGGGGGAGCCTTTGTGCGCGAATCTTGATGACTGTCCGCTCGATGGATCAACGGCTTGCTCTTTGGCTTCTTCGCGGCCGCCGTATTTTGCGCCTGAGTGGCATACGGCTGCGACGTGGAGCCGGCATCTTTGATGATTTCACGGCGTGAGAAGCGTTCGCGTTCGCGTTCGCGCTCGACGGGGCCGTGGTGTTGAGCAGTCGCAGGACGAGACGAGGCTGTGGCCCGGCGAGCCTGCACTCGCGTGTCAGGGCGAGCAACACCGGCATCACTGTCGTAGTCCTCGACCTGAGCGACTGGAGGCAATTCCTTAGGCATGCTGCGGTGGCTCAGGCAGCGTGGTGGCCCGCGACAGCACGGCGGTGAGCGCTTGACGGCGTGGAGGTTGGGGTCAGGTCAGACGGACGCAGACAAAGAGCGACGGCGGGAAGGGCCGACCGAGAGAGAGCAGCAGCAAAGCAAATCAAAGCAAAGCAAAGCGAGCAAAGCGACGAGGGACTGGGCAGGATGCTCGGCCGCGACGTGCGGTCAGCGATGCTGGGAGCAGCTGCGGCAATAAAGGGAGAGGTGGTGTTGTTGCGGAAGAGGGATGGGGATGGGGTTGGGGGGGTTGCAATTCATGGTGATCTGGCGACGCAAAGGCTGGAGCAGCATTATGCAAGCAGCGGCAGACGAGCGACGAAGACGAGGACGAGGACGAGTGGCGGAGGGGAGGAGTTGTGGGCGAGGGAACCGGCAGAGGGCGCGAGATGACTGCGGTCGGGCTGGGCTGGGTTGGGTTGGGTTGGGCGAGAAGTCGGAAGATTGGGCGCCGCCGTGTGTCAGAGTGTGTCCAGCATCAGCGGCAGCAGCAGCAGCAGCAGGAGAGAGCAGCCAGCAGTAGACAGGTAGACAGGTAGACAGCAGACCGACGGCCAGTAGCAGAGACGAGACGAAACGAGACGAGACGGGACAAGACACACACACGACACACACACGACACACACACGACACACACACGACGAAAGGAGACGGTCGGTTTGCGTGTGCCTCCTGCAGCTAACCCGTTGGCTCACCGTCACCGGTGGTCGACGCATGCAGGCCCAGAGACCGACGGACGCCCGGGGGGGAGGGGGGGGACAACAGAGCAGCAGATAGACAGACAACATGAAACTATGGTGATGATGATGATGATGATGATAACATGCCCGGCTGTAGCGTACAAGCACAAGTACAAGTACTTACTGTACAGTATCTCAGAGAGAGCTGAGCAGCACGCACCGAACGGAACCAGAACCAGAACCAGAACACAGAGAGAGTTGGGCTAGCAAGACGTGGAGGACAGGCCGAGGATGGTCACGGGCAAAGCAGCGCGGGATGATAAATAATGATAATAGCCGACAATCCCACGATCCGTCTCTCGCCTGGAAGCCTTCGTCCCAAGCAATGTCAGCCAAACCACCGCTTGGCACATTAATGTAGTAGAAGGACTCTGAACAATAAAGCCCTCGTCGAAGCAAAAAAAAATCGACCTGCCACTCGTATCAGCAGCAGTACAGTAGTCGCCAGCGCTAGACCTGCAGCCTGATGCACGTTTGCGTCCTGGCCTTCCCCGACGTACTGTACAGTAGACTACTGTATGTACTGTACTTTTCTCCAGAACGATAGACATCCCCCGGCTGCAAACACACGCTGCAGCCGACGTGTGGGTGCGCGCGCTCATCATAGGACGCTGCCGCAAGCCAGACAAATGCATGCTATCTAGACTATACAACCCTTCGCCGTCGCCAGCTGCTGCTTCGAACATGTTTGTTTGTATGTACTTGTCCCTGGCTTTCCAAAAGACATGGCCCCGAGCGGACTGGCGTGTGCGTACAGCAATGCGGAACAATAATAATGCTGCAAAATGCACCGTCGGGGCTGCCCGTTCATGGACAGTTCGTTTGCCTTTTGAAAATTTCTCGCCAGCGCAGACTCTGCAGTGGTTGCACGACGGAGATTCTGACGTAATATCGCGATGCAAAAGCTGCCGACACGACAACCTTGCTTCTGAACTGCTGCTCTAACCCGCAGACTACCAAGGCGACGAGAGAGAAAAGAAGACGGATCGTCCTGTCCGCGTACGGATGATCACTTGCGGAAGCTACATACATAGCATAGTAGTAAGCCGGAGCTTCACATTCCTCGCCGTCCACCATGCTGCCTCCTTTCCGGGGGAAGAACCTTTCAGAGAAGATCCAAACGTAGTTTTAAACAGGACATACGACATTGACACGAACGTCGTCTCACAGTGGCCAGTACTCCGTCGTGGGTACTCGACTCTTGTTCACCGCTTCTTCCACAAAACAGATCATCCCAGGTCAACGAATGACAGATGATAGCAACCACACTACAGCGAACACAAATCGCCCCATATGTATTTCGTTCATGTCTTTCGCAGAGGTCAATAGCGAAAGAATCTTGTGATGAATCAATCACTGACTGCACTGAACACACCCGTCTAGCGATTCACGCCATATGCCAGATGAGTGAAATCGTAGAGCCACCATCTGCCCACGACGAATGTGGCCAAAGTGTAGGACACGCCACGGGCCGAATATTCTTTGCCACAGTCTCATGGGGTAAATGCTCAACGAGCCACGTAATAGACACAACATTTGGTTTGGTCAAAATGTCTCAAAGTACATTTTCTGTGTAACATGGGTTTGCAAACTTCCCATTACATTTAATCAATGTTTTTCGCTCAGTTATTGTCTAAAACCGCGTCTACATTCTCTCCACCGGTGTCAGGCCCAAAAGCTTCATGCCGTTGTTGAGTACCTGTCGAGCAGAGTCGTAGAGTGCCATAAGCGCAGCCTTCTTCTCTGGTGTTTCTGCGTACATGACACTCATCGTCTTTGCGTTTTTATTGTTTGTATCTTTAGCGTCGTAGCATGAGCTAAGCAAATGCGTCATCTTGAACAGATAGGTAAGCACGGTGACAGGTTCACGCGTCTTGTAGGTGTTGAGGAACACGTCTGGCCATTGAGCCAACGTACGCACAAGCTCAATGCCCTCCTTGGCCGTGATAAGGCTCATGTCGGCTGCCAAAAGTGTCTCGCGAGATAAACCGGCCTTGCGCTCCATGGAACATACACGAGCGTGCGAATATTGGAGATATGGGCCAGTGTCACCTTCAAAAGAGGTCATCTTATCCATGTCGAAATTGTAACCGTTGATACGTTTGCCACTATAATCTTGTACCATGATGGCAGAGATGGCGAGGGTATCAGCCGTCTCTTCCGGCTTCTCGACCTGTTCGTATTTTTCCGTATTCTTCTTCATCACATCGTGCATGAAGTCCTTGGCGGCGTCAAGACTGTCGGCTAGTGACACGACAGTACCTTTTCGCGTGCTCATGGTCTGGCCCTTGGGATCCTTAACCATGCCAAAGGTGATATGTTCGCACTTGGCTACTGCCTCGCTGTAAGGCGCGCCCATCAGTTCGAGAATCTTGAAAAATTGCGCAACATGCACATCCTGTTGCGAGGCAATAACATAAATCATCTTATCGAAGTGATGCTTTTCAAACCGTTCGTAGTTAGCTGCAATGTCACGAGTGAGGTAGAGTGATGTTCCATCCCTCTTCTTGACCAATGTCTTGCCGAGAGTCGGAGCACCATGCTTTGAGAGGTCGACAATAACAGCTCCCTTGCTCTCTTCGCTGATACCCTTCTTTTCCAGCACATCGGCTGCCAGATCCATATCTTTTGGTAAAACTTGGGATTCTCCACTGTACTCGTCGAAAGCAATGTTAAGACGGCTGTACATGTGCTTATAAGCCTCGATGGATAGATCACGGAATCGTTGCCAATACTTCAATGCCTCTGGGTCGCCGTCAACCATGCGCTTGAAGAACTGACGAGCCTTCTCGTCAATACTGGGGATCGCGACCAGTTGTTCTTGAGTCTTTTCGATCTCTGCGATAACAGCCTGGAGTTCGCTTTCTTGCTCATCAGTCCATTTGTGCTCAACTGGAGGTGGCGGTGGTTGGCCTTTTTTAGCCTTGATTGGCTTCGGAGGTGCCTTTAACTTCTCAAGCTCTTCTTTCTTCTCATTGAGCGGCTTGAGTGGCTTTTGCTCCTCGGCATTGTCTTGGTTAATCTTGACGTAGACTTCGTTCAAGTGCTTGATAGGATCACGCTCCAACTCCTCCGGGCTACCATATTTGTCAAATCCTTGAGATAAGACACCATACTGCTTGCCCCAATCGCCCAGGTAATTCATAGAGAGAGTGTCCCATCCTGCAGCGGCATACAACTTAATCAAGAAACCGCCGATGATGGTACTTCGAAGATGGCCAGTATGGAACTCCTTTGCAATGTTGGGGCTGGAGTATTCCACCACCACCTTCTTCTTCCTGCTTTTCGCATCGGAAGGATCCTCTAGGCCGAGTTTGGCGTTGAATCCATAATGCGAGGATTGGCGCAACACATACTTCAACACCAACTTGGCATACGGAGTCGGCTCAAAAAAGAAACGCACAAAAGTCTTGTCCGCGGTGGGTTTTTGAATCAAGGGACATTCGAACTTCTCCGCAATCTCCTTGGCCATTTCGTCGGGTTTCTTGCCCTTCAGTCTCAATGCCGGCACTGGCAAAACGAGATCGCCGTGCTTGAGATCCTGGGTCCAAGCAATTGCGCCATTAATGATAGCAGGCTCTACACCCGTAGCTTTGCGAACTTCATCAATGATGTAAGCCCTGTAGATGTCAACGGGGTTGTACTCAGGGTAGAGCTGAACACCGTCAAAGGCAGGGATAGTCGTGGCCAGGCCAAGGGCAGATAATTGTACAGTTACGGAATCGAGGTCAGGTGGCGCATCGCCCGATGGAACGTTGGTGGCGGCCATCTTAAGTTTTGTTGATGTCGAGAAAGCTGAGCAGTGGAATGTGCTGGCCAAAAACGAAAAATTGGTGGAGTGGCCAACAAATGGGTTATGCCTCAGGGGAGTAAAACTCAATCCAAGGGCGTTACGACTGTGTACTGCCTGGCGTGTAGTGAAGGAAAAAGTGACTCGCTCGGCTCTGCGGAATAGCAAACGCATGAACGAGGGCGGGCTAGTCAGAAAGATATTTTGTTGCGGAACTAGTGGGGACTCATCGGCTGGCACTGAAGTCGGAGAGTGGTTTGCTCAGTGTGGCGGCGTCTCACCAGCCACATGTCACGTGATTTTCTAATACAGCATGCTCGAGCGTTGATTGCAACATGAATTAACGAAGGCAATTATTCGTTAGCTCCTCTATCTGCGTCGTGAAAAGTCATTGTCGTAGAGGGCGTAAAATTTCACCGTAACAATGCTTGACTGGTTGGTTGGTCATTTTCATCGCGAAGTACTACACCGCACCCTATTCGTAGTCCCTCACTGCGCCTTCGAAACTTTGCTCATCAAAATCAACACGTCCTTTCACTCGACGCGACATCTCGGCGCACACGGAAAATTTAATGGAAAAATTATAGTGATTACGAATTAGAATCAGGGTATCTCAAAAATCCGTCCATTAACGCTGATAAACTCAACGCTGGATCGCAGTAGTACTTCACAATCATCTCCATCTCATGTGGTCTTCGTCATAGTCGCCCGATTATGCGATATAGCCACACTGGTATTCGCTGCCAAATTCTGGCCATCGTTCTATTGTTCTATAGCCTGTTCCGCACGCGTCGCATACAGCAGCGGCAGGCAGCTCTCAGAAATAACGCCGTTCCCATGGCGTGATGACATCTGGTGCGCTCTTCGATGCGGTATGATGTTGGTCCACACTGAAAGGTAATATGTCCCTTTCAAGATCTAGTTTGCGAAAATGCGGGACCGAGATATTTTGAATCTCGCCTTGGATTGCTGTGGCAATCATAAAATCTTCCTCATACGACTGAATTTTCATCTTGACGTCTGTCACTATTCGGCCTTCAAGCTTGACCTCAACATCGTCAACCTCTTCTCCCCAGACACCATGGCTGCTGCACCGCGCGACAACTCCGGGTTTTGGTGATCGTACGTTGTGGAATTCCAGTTGCCGCAACCACGGTGCTAGGAGCGCTTCGCCGGTTAGCTTGATATAAGCTTCTTTGTAGCAGAAATAAGTGTAAAATCGGCGTAGTTTTGCATCTATTAGCAGTTCCGAAGAGAATGACAGATTTCGGCCGGCGGCTGTAGTGACGGAAAGATTTGTGTGTCGTGCTAAACATCTGTCGTGGCGACCAACTTCAGCGCTGGTGAGGACCGTGCCGTCGAGGAGAGTGACATAGTCCACGTCATATTTCATGCTCCATCGCTCTTCGTCGCTGAAGATCGATTCATAGACGTCCACCCAACCATCAAACCCATCTATATCGATTGTATTCGATGCACTCTGGCGCTCATTAACACAAACAATGTCAACACCGACCATGATTTCATTTGTGCCCCGTAAAGGCGATAGTATTCCCATGATGTGTCCAGTGGGAGAATACAGTTGTTGCTTGCGACCATTCCAGCCAATTAGTGATACCAATCCATTTTGGTGGCTGACATTAAAATCGATACCAGCGATCGGACGACCCATATCATCAACGGCACAAGGCTTGCCATGCTTTTCATTTCCTTTCCGCGCCAGCTGGACTTCCTTCCATGGTATCTCCAGTGCTGTACTGACGAACAGTCTCTTCAGCAAGGCCGATGCAAGACTCATTTTGGCATCTGCGATGAACATCTTGGTTCCAATGGTGTTTTGCTCTTCCAGGCTGACGAGTGACATGCAAGCTGCAGCACCCGAAGCGGAATAAATGTTGGTGCCTGGCCACATGTTTCGAGTATCGAGGAGCCAGCATACGACATCACCATCGGGCTCATGTTGAGGCTGCGGTTCGAGGCCGGACAAAGCCTGCCGAGCCGAAAGCGGTATGTCGATGTGAAGGAAGTGCTCCTTCATGTTGTCTATAATGCTCATGACAGGCTACGACCCGCGAGGCGTGCAGTAACATATATAGAGCGCGGGGGGGCGAGGCCGGGTTGGTGGATCGCCGCAGCCTGGCCCTGGACGGTTGGTGGAAGCGTGGGTGCCGATGCAGCGTCGGACGGACCACGACGGTTGCAACGGTGGCACGCACGCTGCCGGCTGGGGAGGATCGGTGATGTTTAAGAGCGATGATGATGATCGACGTTGGCGCTCAGAATGTTCGGTCAAGCCAAGCCAGTAGAAGCAATGGACCGGTGGCCGGGCGCCGCTATACAACGATTACACGCCGTCCAATGACGACAGGCGACAATGCTGCAGCTGGTTGACGATTCACAGGCAGGACTCGAGAGACGACGGCGAGAATATGGCCCAGGGCACGTTGCAGTGTACATGGTGTACGAGTGTATTCTAATTTAATCCGGCGCTAACGAGAAGCGCTTATTGCTCCGGAGTCCGACGAGACGAACGACATGGAATCATATGCAGTGCTGTATATATAACTAGATACATACATACACACATGTACATGTCATGGTCCAAAGAAGACCATCCCACTCCAATCCGGCCATCTGACGCCCAAACCAGGTGCTTCGTCGAGCCCCTCGGCTTTCTGGTCGTCGAGCCATGGTGTGAATGGCGTGATGAGCTGACAGTGCCCGGTCCTGCGCTTCGGCCAGCCAGGCGCATCCCCTTATTATTGTTTTTATTCTATTCTACTCTATAACTACCAGGAGCAGTTTATGTGTGTGAAATGTCGCGTGTCCCGTCTCGTCTCGTGTGCCGTGTGCGCTCACTCACTCACATGCACGCTCACGTCGAAGGGGTCCAAGCACTTCGTTCCGCCCACGTCCACTTCGCTCCGTGACCTCAGTGCCCGTGAAAACACCGCCTAGTATCACTCAGTATCACTGTGGTCGATTACCGTGTAGCAGCGACTTTCACACAAGCGTGCACGCTGCGGGTTTGGCACTGCTTTATCTACACTGAGTATCTAGTAAATATCCGCAGGACCCTGTGCCGAAACCGCCCGCCATTGCGGGATTGTGTCAACATTTCATGTGTGACTCTTGTCTGTACACACAACTCCTCTCGCTGCCCGCCCGTGACCTTATCGCCGGCGCAAATATACCCACCGTATTCTTTGCCAGTATCGAGTCGTATTCCTCAGGCATTGGGCCGACGCCATGACTGCCGATAGCCAGACCTTGACTGTGGGCGTGCTGGCCCTGCAGGGCGCCTTCATCGAGCACATTGTTCTGCTCAAGCGCGCCGCAGAAGAGTTTCCCACAACATCAAACACCACGGCGCAGCGGCCTCGTTTCACTTTCATAGAAGTGCGTACTCCCGCCGACCTGGCCCTATGCAGAGGACTCATCATCCCAGGAGGCGAGAGCACCGCCATCTCGTTGATTGCCGAACGCACCGGCCTTCTTGAGCCCTTGCGAGACTTTGTCAAAGTGCAACGAATGCCGGTTTGGGGTACTTGCGCTGGCCTCATCTTGCTCGCTGAGAGTGCAAACAAGTCCAAGGCTACGGGACAGGAACTGATTGGTGGTCTGGACGTCCGTGTGCAGCGAAACTACTTTGGTCGTCAAGTCGAGAGCTTCGAAGCGGACCTTGATCTATCGTTCCTCGAAAATGGCCCTCCCTTTCACTCGGTCTTCATTCGCGCACCTGTCGTCGAGAAAGTACTCCAATCGACATCTTCACTTCCGGCGACTGGGAACGTAGTGACTGCGCCTACAAAACGCCCCACTGACGCTCCTGTTGAAATTCTGGGTCGTCTGGTTGGACGAGCTCAGACAATTCGTAACAAGACGGCCAACGCTGAAGCTCTCGGAGCAGAAGGGGATATTATTGCTGTCAGACAAGGCAATGTATTTGGCACTGCATTCCATCCTGAGCTCACTGGCGATGCTCGCATCCACACTTGGTGGTTGCAACAAGTTGTTCAACATTCTCGACTCACGCAAGGAGTATGACTTCAAATTCATCCTGTCCTGGAGCTTGACGCATATTGGGACGCAATTCTTCCCAAAGGATGATTTTGTGCATTCAAGCAACTATGCGTGGCGTTCATGTGATGTGTAGCGAAATGAACAGATACACCATCACACGGGCGCGTAAGCAAGCCTCTCGAGTGCTTTGGCAAGGAATATTATTGAAAATGCACGTATTCATGGTGTAATATAAATGCGGAATATCCAGAGGCATTTCCTCTTTACTACGGCAAGACGAGAACGGTCATTACGCTCGATACTCTGAGCTGTAGTGAAAATTTGGCATTATATGATTAGACGAAGCAACCTACAACTAAATCATAGACGTCATAAGATTTCAGACTTGTCCTGAGCACTTCCCGGTTGACCTACGTTTGTCCGTCTGAATAATTGGAGATTCTAATCCTCATGTCGCGCGTGCAGTGTGAACTGCTTATCTTCAATACTGATTCCGGCCAGGCTGTTGTTGGAGTCATCTCTCATCGAGGTTTCACTTCAGACCATCACAGCCATTTGAGAGAACCCCCACAAATGAAGAGGGCATCAAATTCGCTCGAGGGTAAGGGAGGTCTGATTGCAACCTTACAGGTTACTGGCAGAAAAGACGTTCAAAGTTTCACATCCGAAATTGAATCATTCTGTGTCGACCTAGCAAAGTTCTTTGTCAAGCCTATCAAGGATCGAATTAGATTTGTTTTCATCGAGCCGAAAGTAATTTGCCTACTTCGCGGGTACGCCATCTCCATCAATCCACTCGATCGGCTGAAGAAAATGGTAGCAAATCGGTTACATGGCTTCCGTCTTTCCTCGAGCGTTAAGGTCCAGCTTGGCGACGATTGCAGATCTACCAAGAGCGCTGGACCAAGCGACGAAACACTTGACTACGTTTTTGTAGAGAATCGACAGGCCAACTTGATTTAAACTTTTCAATTCTACCCTGATGCTGCTCCAATAGAGTCTGTTTGATGCCATATAAGTATTACAATCTTCCTCGCGTACTGCGCGTCCAAATCATCATTCAATGTTGAACTGTGATAGCTTGATGGTTTTCGTAGCAACTCAGACTACGACGTAACCCAGGAAATAAACCCCTTAGAGTATGAAAAAGCTACTTTCCTTTGCGATGCCTGTTCGATTCGCTGAGTAGTTTTGAAAAACGAAGTGAATCCTACCCGTCAGGCGTGCTGCCTTTCAGCGGCCTGGTGCAAGTTCGTCATTATGAATCGTCCCATATTACTCTTTCTAGTCCAACGATTAACGAAGTCTGACAAGGATATATTGTTTATCTACAGAATTGGCATTGGTCGAATGTCATGATCAATATCATTCTCCGGCTAAAATTCTCCCCTCTCCACACTTCTAGTCACTGTGCTATTCACAGGGGTAATAGCTGTGTATTGCGAGAACAGACTCGGCGCGAAAATTGCTGTACATGTTGGTTTCAAAACCGAATGTTGCAACGTCTAGTGCCTCGGGTTCGAATGTTCAATTTACTTTGCAGTACACAGTGGTCTGTGAACTGATTCTTGATAAATATCTACGAGCTCGTAGGGGAGACCTATATCCATGAAATCATCAAAGGACAGGCCAGAGCTCCTTTTATGGGTGCTCAAGCAGCAGAGGTGCTGATAATGCCCTGCAACAATAGACGAGCTACACTCTGGGTTGGCATTGACAGAATGTACGCCATCGCGGAAGACGTTCAAGGGATCGTATGTCTCATCTAAATCTATACCAACCCATTACAGTACAACGACCACTTCAATATTTATGCCTAGAGCTCAATTCTGACATCTTTTTCGGCATCTTTATCGCCGCCGTCTAACTCCCCACCTCCCTGAACCCAGACACGTCCTAATTCGGTTTCAATTTCGTCTCGTCGCACTCGCCACATATCCGCCTGCGCGACCTTCTCCCGGAGTTCTTTGAGCTCTTTCTCCACGTTCTGCTTCTCGTTAACAGTACCAATACGCAGGAACTCGTAGTCAGCACCCTCATCACCGAGCCCCAGTGTCAATGTGTATGAATGATATTTCTTGAGTGACAGTCGAGTCGACAGCGTGATGAGAGTAATACTTCGGGCTTTGGCATTTTCATAGAGCAGGCCTTCGACATCCGCTGATACGGCGCTGGTTGATTCATCCAGGCATGCGAAACGCGGTTCATGATAGAGGAGACGAGCAATGTTCATACGTTGCTTCTCACCGCCTGATAGCACGTCTTTCCAAGTCTTTCGCGTATCCCAACCACCTTCACGCTGGACAAGATACCCAAGACGTACATCTTCAAGGATAGCCTGGAGTGATGCATCCGTGGCACCGTGGTCACGCATGTCAATTGCCGTATGTGGGTAGATGACTTGATCTCGAAGTGTGCCAGGCGAAAGGTAAGGGCGCTGTGGCAAGAACATGATTCCATCTTGACCCGTCGCACGAGGCCGTGACACGAGGCCACGATACGTTGGCCAAAGACCAGCGAGAATACGTGGTAGAGACGATTTACCAGCCCCATTGGGACCAGTGACCAATAGATGTTCACCTGCATGAACAACGAATGACAGATCGTTGACGAGCTCTTCACCGCCACGTGGCCATGTAGACGGAGCAACAACAGGCACGTGTTCCATTCGTACGCCATCAAACCCACTGTGAAGCGTACCTTGCACATCAGCAAGGCTGTAAGCTTCGGTGCCATGGGTCGGAGAGGGAAAATAGGCGGCAGCGTGTACGCGATGCAGCGTCGATACTAGAGTGTACACACGGCTAGTGTAGCCGGCTAGCTCTGCGAGGTCTTTGATTGAATACATCATACGAGCACCAGCGTCGGCAAGTGACAGCATGAGGCGTTTGTTGGTAATGAACTGCTTCATACGGCCACCGCTTCGATCGGAGGGGGCTTCAGAATCGGAACGATCGCCTTCAACGGCGCTGGATCCATCTTCTTGCTCATATTCTGAGCCACCAAGAGTAGGTAGAAAGACGGGCAAGCTGGTAGCCAGATAGCCAATGGCTGACCATCCGTATTTCAAAATCAAATCTTCGAGCATATTGTAGCCGACTTTGATGCGGTAAATCCCCTCCATCCACTTTCTCAATTCTTTGAAACCCTGTTCTAGTAGAACGTGTTCCATGGGACCGCCCGCATAGAAGGCTACTTCTTCGGCATTTGCAATCAGCCTGGAGTGCAAGGCCCGGAAGTCGCCTTCTTTTCTGCCTTCTACTGCCTTCATCTTGCCAAAGGGTGGGCTCATCTTCCGCAGGAGTGTCGCAGTGACAATGTAGTTTGTCAGTAGACCTCCGAATGACAAAGGCCCGAGTGAGCGGTATAGCTGGAAATTGAATGTGACCAAATCGACCAGTGGTTTGCCGAGGGAGGAGTATAGCGCAGCGGCACTGTCACAGAATAGCGTGAGATCTTGGGTGATGAACTGGTCCGCGCCGTGACCGATGCCGCCATCCAAATTGTGCAATTTATAGTATGCAAGGCTTGGACTGAGGTAAAGGTCATGAATGTATCGTGTGAGGCGCGTTCGGAAGGCAATGCTGATTTTCGACTGCAGATACTTGATCATACTATTCGTGTAGCTGCTGACGGCACCGATAGCTAGCCACTTGGTAATGCCCAATAGAAATGCTTTGCCTTTGCCCGCAACCAGGTCTCGCACAATCACACCGTCCAGACGGGCAACGAGGAGGGAAAGATACGTCCGTAGCAACAGGAACACGGCATGCGTGACCAACAGACCGCTTTCCTTGCTTCGCCATCGCGGAATCATTATGTTCATCAGACTGAGAAATTGGTGCAGGAATGCCAGGTTTAGCCCAGGTTTCACATTGGGGGGAGGCACGCCTGGTCCTAGGTCGGAACGAATGCCGGCTTCGCGAGGAGGATCGAGAAATAATCGACGATGCGCGTCGAACGTTGTCGCTTTGGTCGGATGTATACGCACACTTGCTGTCCCGTCTTTGTACGGCACATAAATGATGCGCGTTCCATCTTTAGATCTCAAGCCGCTGTTGCGCCGCAAGAGCTGTCTCCCAAGCTCACGCTCAGTCCGTCGACTGCGAGCGATGTGGAACGTTCCGTAGCCTCCAGTGATGAGTGCGAGTGATAAGGCGAGCGTAGCAAGAAGCTGCGTAGTTCGGGGACTGAGAGGACTGTGGCGTTGAACACGGTGGAGGCGTGCGAGCAGGCGGTCGTAGATTGCATCGAAGACGAAGGAGAAGCGAGAGGGAGACTCGCGGAGAGTAGATTGGGCGGCCATGGTGGATCTATGCCGGCCAACGCAACAAGTCTATGACATTGCTTCAATCTGCCATATATTGTTTCGAGGATGTGGTAGGCGTGGTGACAAACGGGCGAGACGCGGTGTGGAGGATCGGACGACGACAACGTTGTGAATGCGTAGTTGTGATGTCGAGGTCCACGGTGAGCCGAGGCCGAAGAATCACATGTCAAGCTCGGACGCTCCTCGCCACAAACCATGCATATGATCTGTTAGTTAGTATATGCACTCGCTGAATAGACAACAATGGCGAATAATACAAGCGATCATTATAATTACTATCTCTGTCAGATTTATACCTGTTTGGTCCCGCCAACAACATTTCTGAGCCCTCCAAAGGACAGCACGTCGCCTAATCTCTCGCGTCCAGCAAATAACATCACCAGTCGATCCACTCCACAGCCCCATCCTCCAGTCGGTGGAAGTCCCCATTCCAGTGCACCAAGATAAGACTCATCTACTTCTGCACGGCCATCACCTTCGCCATCAACCACTTGGTAGGTCAATTGCTGTTCGAACTTGGCGCGCTGCGCGAAAGGAGAGTTCTCTTCTTCGTACATGTTGGCATATTCGCGAGCATGAATAAATAGTTCCGCCCGGGCAGCAACAGTCTGAGAAGTTTTGGAACAGACGAAATGTTTGGATAGAGGTGACAGTGCCGCAGGGTGGTGAGTGATGAAAGTTGGCGTTGAGGTGCAGAGAGGCTCCAGGTATGTTGCCGCGAGGCTGTCCAAGAGGCGTGGGAGTGTTGGATTGGACGGCGGGTGGAGTGAATTACTGTTGAACATGGCCAAAACTTCGGATGTAGCGGTCGGTGTAGAGAGATCCGGTAGACGTTGGCCCATCTCACGCTCGAGTGTGGGTATGAACTCGAGGCGGTTGAAGGATGAAGTCATTTTGATGTCGGCGAAAGGCGGCGGTATTGTTGGTGCGAGAGACTGCCATACAGTCTCCATACGGTTGTGCATGTGCGCAAAAAGGGTCTCGGTAAGTGTCATGAGGTCGTCCAGCGTTGCGAAAGCATGGTAAAATTCGCAAATGGTGAATTCCGGGTTATGCGTGGCATCGACGCCTTCATTCCGGAATGCAGGTCCCATTTCATAGACCTTGTCCATGCCACCAACAACCAGACGTTTCAGCCATAACTCAGGGGCGATACGTAGGTTAAGTGTCTCGCCAGCCAATTCAGTGGCTTCGGTCTCAAATGGTCGAGCTACGGCTCCTCCGGCGCCAGCAGTTAGAATGGGCGTCTGAACTTTGACAAAGTCACGTTCCACCAAAAAGTCATCGATACTCCGCTCGAGCTGGTGACGGATACGTAGCGTGCGGGTCGGTTCGGGATTGACCAGCATGTCGACATGGCGATGGCGAGCACGAGTTTCGGCATCGGTCAGTGTTTCCGGTATTTGGTGGAGGGAAGGGGACAGGAGCATTGGTAGCTCAACGGCCGCAATCGACTGCTCTCCTCTTGCTGTACGATGCGGAGTGCCGGTGACAGTATACCAGTCCCCTTCTCTCACTGATTTCGCATAGTGTCTGAACTGCTCTCGAGACACGCCAGCGGGTTCGAGGGCAGATTGCTGGACTACTACTTGAACGACATGACTAGCATCCTTGACATCCATGAAAATCAATTTGGAGCCCGCGGATCGAACGGAATGAACGCGACCAGCAATGGTTATAGTACCACCACTGGACAGCGTCTCATCAGGTTCGAGGTGGGACGAGGCCTCACGAGCAGTATGGATGGAGACGAGGGTGTTTTGAGCAAAGCGAGGCGGGAGACGAGGATAACATTGGGAGAGAGACGAGTTATGGGCCTCGATCTGAGCTATACGCTTCTCATAATCCTTTTTTACATGACGACTGCTCTCTTTTTGTGTCGTCGGTGCTTTTGGCTTTGCGGCCACCTCAATGAGAGCGCTACGACGGGGGTGGGCAGAAAAGGTACGGATGTATTGGGCTCGCTGGAAGTTGGTAAAAAGGTATGGCCGCAATCGGCGAACGCCAGTCGGGGACATTGCCTGCATCGCAGATTGAAGTCAGCGGGGCTGTCTCGCGAGATTGAGGGAGAGGACAAGGAGCAGTGGTGAGGGGAAGGCAGATCAGACTGGGTAGAGAAGTATGATCACGCGCTGGCCAGAAGCCAGCGTCATTCGCAGCGGTTCTAAGGCTATGGAGATTTTCATCGTGCTGGACGGGGGGAGGGGGTGTACGGGAGGGGACATGGCTTACCCGTGAGTCGTTGTCGAGAGGCGGTTCAACCAGACAGGCACGCGACGACGGACATGGACGGCTGGACGCTGGATGGGCGTGAAGATGCGTGGGAGGAGGAGAAAGCCATCGTGTCGAGTCGTGGTGTGCGAAAAGCTAAGCTGCGCTCGGGCGTGTGAGGCGGAGCTGAGCCGCAGCCACTCCGGCAGGGCGCGGTGCTCACCCGACTCAGGTACAGTACAGTATGTAGGAGCTGCGCCTGCGCCTGCGCCTGCGCCTTCACCGGCCAGCGACGTCTTCGTATTCCACCAGAAGCCTCCGCCTGCCAGTCCCGGCGACTCCTTCACGTCCCCTTTGCGTCGCCTGCGCATGATTCTCATTGCCGGACTCTCGCCTCTCGCCTCTTGACGCTCAACAATCACCAGCCAACAGCCAACAAGCAACAACCAGCGCTCAACCCTCTTCGGCCGCCCGTCGTCGCTTTCCTCCTGCCCCTGCCCAGACCGTCGGATCGCCGCCTCGTCTCGCCTGCGCCTGCCGTCCCCTCCCCGCGCCCAGCTCCTTCCACACACACACACACTTCCACCCTGTGTCCGTCGCACCTTCCGCCCACACCACCGCCAATTCTCCCTGGCCACAAATACCGCCTGGCCGCTGCCCATCTCGCGTCCCTCTCTTCGACCTTCGCACTCTTCTTCTTCAACCGCGGGAGCGTCACGCTCCCACCGCCAACACGTCTCTCCCACAGAAGTCACGGACCTCTGTGCTCAGTGTCCACGACAATTCCTACCGGCCTCTCTCCAGTGGTCATCCTCCCAGTCGATCGCGCTCCTACGACCCTTACGCCCGTGGAGGCTACCATGATCGCGAAGGCCTGACCGGTGTGGCCCCTCCCCGACGCCGTTTCACCATGTATGTGCCCAGTAGCAAGTGGACCTGGGCCTTTATGCTTCTCATTTTGCTACAATGCATCATCTCGCTGGCCATTGAGAGCTACGTCTTCGGCGAGTTCCAAGCAAGTCTAAGGTCCCCGTCGGACGACCCAAACACGCCTTCCGGTGCTTTGACCATTCCCACTTACCTGGCCCTATTCATTTTCGGCTTTCTTTATCAGCTTGTCCTCGCCTACGATGCCCTCCGCGCCAAGAATACCATTCAGATTATAGGAATCTGTATTTACAACCTCGGCATGATGATCTACTCTTCTGTGGAGATGGATCAGGTCAATGATGCCATCAAAGGCGATCCAAGACAAAACATCGAAGGTTTGGAACCCAACAACGACATTGCTCCGGGGACTTATGTCAAATTGCGTCCCTTCCTCATCGCTGCACCTTGCGTCATTGCCTTTTTCACCGTTCTTCTCTCCCTCGTGGCCTGGAAGCTGTACGATGAATTTGCCTGGACCATTTACAAGCACATTTCTGCCGATCTTCGCTTGAAACGACGCTATTTGCAATATCAGGTGAGGTGGACTTCAAGCATCTCTGACGGTTTCCATCATACTGACGTTTCTACAGATCTACATTGCCCTGCTCAAGTTCGATTTCTTCTTTTTCCTCGGCTTCACGGTCCAATTCCTCGTTGTCGTCCGCGAAGGCACCACTCTCGCCGAAGTCATAATCACCAGTATCGCTCTCCCAGTGACCATCGCCCTGCTATTTTTGGCAGCCTACATCACTCGCCGTGAGAGCTACGTTGGGCAGTGCGGCATTATCGCCGTTTATTTTGCCGGCATGGCTTATTTTGTCTTCAAGCTGGTGCGCATGTGGGATTCACCCAGAGAAAAGCAATATGCACCTGTGCGGCACTCACTCACCACTTTTGCTGCCCTTACCCTTGTCTTACTTGTTGTTACCATCGTCATGGCCTTCGTCTGCATGCGCAATTTCCACAAGGGTCTTAGACCACACGTGCAGAAACGCAAAGTGCCCGATGCCAACGCTGCAGGCGCCTACGATCAAAATGGGTCGAGGGTGCACGGATACGATGGCAAGGATGGAAATGCGCATCAACTCAACCATATACCACCGCGCATGACGATCGACTGAGATTTTGAATTTCAAATTGTCGAGCGAAATGCTCTAATTTTCGCGGACAAATCTTTTAGCCTTCTTCACCGACATAACCGTGATGTGAAACACATCTTGACGAAAACATATACCCGATTCTGCATAGTACTGTTGAACATACACAATTTGAAGTCATGATGAGCTGAGAGTAAAGTTGACCGTGTTTTGAAATTCTTAAAGTGTAAATGCCATGCTTCACGGCAGACCTTGGCCCCGTGAGTCCCAAGATGGACGCGAAGTTGTGTAAAACCCGTCGCACTGTCCACAATATGCTAGTCATTGCTCGTCTCGCTTCAGGTCATGTCTTGCTCATTGAGCCATCTATTTGCCATGCGCATCAGCCAGAACGACATCGCCATCGCCGTCTTTGCCTTTGTGAGAATTTATCTCACTCATGACATCACGTAGTTTTTCTACTTCTTTCTCTACGTCATGGGGTCCAAGTCTTGTT
Organism: Acrodontium crateriforme; assembly: GCA_033807595.1. Classification (NCBI taxonomy): domain Eukaryota; kingdom Fungi; phylum Ascomycota; class Dothideomycetes; order Mycosphaerellales; family Teratosphaeriaceae; genus Acrodontium; species Acrodontium crateriforme. The sequence continues at coordinate 403,791 of CP138593.1, read as the reverse complement.
TCGTTTGCATCAGGTCGTGAGGCAGGTTCAGCTTGAGCCTCTATTTTGGCGGCTTCGGCTGATGTTACGTTCGGTAGTGACGGCGTCGAACGCAAGGTGGGTGGCAGAGGCGAAGTTGGTCGTCCTACTGCTGCTTGTATGTCGAGTTCTCGCTCGCCACTGGCATTAGTCGATGGCACCAGACCATGCTGAGTACCGATGTCTTCCGCGCCGATTTCATCTGGTCCACGTGCATGTGGACGGTCGTCCGAAGCGTCGCAATTTTCAGCAGAGGTTGCCTCTGACTCATCCATAGCGTCTGCATCTCCAACAAGATCAGTTGTCGAACTGGGCAGAGTATGTTGTGAAGCGAGAACGGCCGGCTCGCGGCCAGCTGCGACCGCACCTCCTGCTATGAGGGAATGGCGAGGAGCATTCTGCGAGACGGGAACGACACCTGCTTCCTGCTCCTGGCGAAGCAGTTGTCCCTGTGTCACACCGCCTTGTTGACGAAGCCGTGCATTCGTTGAAGGAATGGCTTCTGGTGATGTTGAACTTGATGAGCTAGCATTTGATTGTTCAGATAATGTTGGAGACGCAGAATGTGCGGCACCCGTGTTTAAACTTGCGTTAGCAACGCTTGTAGTGGATGGTACACCGTTGACAGTGACCGAGACCGTCTCAATCGAGCCAGCACCATTTGGGCCTTCGATGGTTTCCGTACTTTCGCTATGCAGCTCACCATCCTGCGACGTACTTCCCGCTGATGTGCTACTTTCGGTCCCATTGTTCAGATTTCGCAACCATGGAATTGGAGTAAGGAGTGCTCCGCCTAGGCTCTCATCGCTGCCCAGAGTATCCCGTTCCGCGGATCCATTGTTTTTACCGGTATCTCCGTTGCTAAGGAAACCATTCGCACCGCCGTTCGCATTCACGTTTAAACAGGGTAGGGGGAAATTGGAGACCGGAGAGCTGACTGAAACAATGCGGTCAATGGCACGTAGATAGGCTGGCAAGAAGCGATAGTGATGAGCCGGGTGTAAGACCATTTCCGCCAGGCGCTGAATTGTATATGGCGGGCTTTGTGCGAAATCGCGTGAGAGTATTTGGGTTGAGGAGTTGTACAGACTTAACAGATCGGGTGGTAGTATACCAGGCGCGGTTTGTATCGCGTCTGGCGGCTGGATAGGGAGATGCGCACGCGGGGAGAATAAATCCGGCACTGGCAGACGCGAAGCGGCGGTATTTGTTGGTTCATCATTTTCCTTGGTGCTATGCTGACTCGTGGGTTGAGCATCGTTGTTATCGGGATCGAGCAAGTTGTCTTCTTGAGTGTCGTCCTCGGTCGGTGGTTGAGGGGTTAGAACGACAACATCTGGATCCAATTGGGCCGGTACAACAGGTGCTTGGATAGGCGCGGTAGGCAAAGGGAATTCGTTGTGAACGATCTGACGGTACGATCAGCCTATGGCGTTGACGTCTAACGCGAACGAGAGAGGTAACAAACATCGTGGAGCCTTTTTAGCATGCTCTCCAACACACGAGGCCATTCTGAAAAGTCGATTGAGCCATCACGCGCAACACGTTCGAGGATCTCGTCGCTGGAAGCCATGCTGGCAAGAATGTTGCTGTTGGCGCATGCCGCTGCATGTGAAGTTCCCGAAGTCGAGATACAGAATGGCATACACGTCAGCTTAGTCATCATATAGATAGAGCCGTATCAGAAACGAGCGACGAGACAGGGAGAATGGGAGACAGTTAGGCATAAAATAGGGCAAAAGAACGATCGCAGAGGAACAAGTTTAATTGTCCCATTCAGCTCATCACTTGGCGTGTTCTCAAACAATGTGGACTCGATGGACGGGTTCGTAAAGTCGTTTCATTAATACTGGATTGTTACAATGCTAAGGATTAGATATATACTCTCTTTGACTCTCTAGGGTGGCTTTCGTTCGGACAATAAGGACACTTCATTCTGGATTTTCCTCTGCTGTGCGCCTCCAAGCTCTCCTTCGCAATAACATGTCCGCATGGCATCATCATAGGCGGGTTCGCATCCGTGGCTTGCTCCTTACTGACTGGGCAGACAAATATTGAATGGAATAGATAGCTCGGTGGTAAAGGTGTCTCAACTGGTAGCTCGTTGACAGATGTCCATTGACCGCGTGTTTGTGCCATAACACGTTCCACCTTCTCCAAGACGGGTAACGCGATACCACCAGCGGTTACTGCTGTATAAAGAGGTGATCGCTCTGAAAGTCCCAGCATGCCACAGAATTCCCGAGTGAAGGAGGCGCTTACTTGTTCCCAGGCGTCTGGATTGTAGAAGTAAGACTGATAGGGAGATTCCGCTAGATCGGGAGAGAACGCCAACGAGCCGAGAAGAGACGATGTCTCTCGACCATAGCGAGAGCTAAATGTCGGGAAAACAGTTCGAGCATATTCCAAAGCAAGTATTGATTTTTCGAAGGAGTCAGACGTCATGGTGTCCTCTGATGTATAAAGCTCAACGAATTTGAGGCGGCTTAATTCAAATTCTAGATTGGAGCCTCGATTTTCCAATTCTTGGCTGTGAACACGTGCCCATTCGATGGCGGGGCCAAGATTGTGCTGATTTCGAAGCGAATCAAGGATGTTGTACATTTCAGAGAAGCGGTTCTGCAGATGTCCACGTTCTCGTCCGTCATGGGATGCTTCCTGGACATCCTCCATTATCTCGGGATCAGCGAAATCCTGCACCCAACTTCGATCCGTTTCATTTATCGCACCGTCATGGTTGGCGTGCTCTTCTGCTCGCGAGTCCACTTCTTTAACAAAAGTACTAGCGACATCAAACTTGCCTTCTCGTAGCAGATGCATAGCGATTGCGCGATTGATCAGGTGTGGTTGGCTTGCCATAGCGTCATTTGGCGCTGTAGGCAAGGCTGAATTCTTGAACTTGTCCTTCAACGCCTTCTGATACTGGTTGAGTCCTTTGTTGACTTCTTTTAAATCATCTTCGAGTTTATCAAATGCCTGCTTGACGGGGCTCTTAAGCTTGGCCATCTGTAATGCCGTGAGATCTGGACTGTCCGATACGGCATCACGAGTCCGCTGCAGTAGGTCGATGAGCTTTTGCACATCATCGACAGCCTTGGACAAGTTTCCCTTCTTTTCCAGCTGCTTGTGCGCTGCAAGAATACCTTCCATGTTCTCCGATGTCTCGGCTTAATGAGCTTGTGTGTAGTGTGAAGTCGGGACCGCTTGAAGGGCTGAAGGGTTCGGAAGGCGTAGTTCGACGGTTGAAATCCACAGGGCAGATCTTCCGGCGCATAAAAGATCGCCGAATGCCTATTTTTGTGTCGAGAGTGGGAAGAGGTCAGCTCAAACTCGAGGGACGGACGAGCACGAGATCGACAGCAGCGGTTGGCCGCGGGGGTTCCTGCACGGTAGACTATTCAATATAGCTCGAATGTTGCGGACGCCACAGCCGCGGCGATGCTGCGTCATCAAAACCCTGGCATAAGCTTAACCCCCATTCACTGTTCGGTCTTCAAATGCAATCATCTGCCGTTGAGATAGGTTGGTTTGGGCATTTGAGATGCGCGAGCTACAATTCTCAGACCGACATCCAATGACGGGGCTACTGGATTCCTAGCGGTCTGAATGACAACAGCACTACCGCGACAACTCACGGAGATTGAGGTCGCTGGCCACAAAATGGCGTCGAGAATCTCTTTTGACAACCGCCATGTGCACGCACCGCCATTGCAGACTAATGAGCTCTCAGATCCAACTACAGCGCCTCGTACTGGAACGCCGGCGTCGCGGCAATACCAGACGCTGCCGAGACTCGATGGTACGCCTGAGGAAACGAATTCGAGGAGAAAACAACCGGATCATCAACGATTCGTTTTAACCGATCCTGTGGCGTTTAGATATCTCGAGGAAGATCCAACAACAGCCGTGCTGGAGAGGCGACAGGAGCTGCACGGTTACGAGTGCTATGTTGTTGAACAGTGGACTACTTCACGAACCCATCCCACGTTCGTAATCACAACATATACCGGTGACCCATCACATGTTGTCGTTGTCGATGTACTTAGCGTACCCACCGATGAAGCCACATGGTCTCCGCGGTTACGGGTCTATTTCCGAGCTCTCAATCACTATCATGCCACACGACGGCAGACCTCTCTTGGAATTTTGATGGTGACCAACCTTTCTAGCTTTCCCTCGTCTCTTACAGTCATTCCAGTCCCGGATGGCGATCTTATGAAGCATCGTTCAGACTTCTTCGTAAATGAGAACCTGAAACGCCTCGGCTGCTCTGGTCGGGTTGGGCTCACTCTCGCACCCCCTTCAGGTGCGACTGTGGCTAAATTTCACCAACTCTACCGTACATCAGACAAGATGACAGTTTACAAATCTGTCATTGAGTTAGTGAAACTCTGCCAATCCGCCTTGATGCTGTTTGACAAACTTGAAATCGACTATGCCGATGGCCTACTGTGCGATATGACGGAGCGGGCTATCAATGACTGGTGGATCGAAATTGGAAATGAGCAGTACAATATTGAACCACACGACGGTATTTTAGGGCCAACCACTGTTTCTGGGCTACTCGGTCTCTTAATGGGCTCTCGCAACAGATTACATTCAGTCAACGCACCCGTCTCCAAGGATGCTTTCGACGTCGAGGCAATGAAACGAGGAATCAGCCACTTTCAAAAACAATGCCGACTTCCCAGAACACGACGACTAGATCGGAAAACTCTCATTCGTCTACAGGACGCCACCATAAAGGCAGCCAACAGCGAAGGTTGGATGGTACCCAAGGCCGTTAAATCAACTGTTGCCGAACTCAGTGGCAAGGGCGGAGAGATGGTAATGGATGTCGTTAGTCGCCGGGATCGAGCTGGGATCGCCGAGATTGAAACTTGTGATATGGATCGATTCGTGCAGCTGATTTACGGCGAACGCTGTAAATGGTTGTGGTATGGGAAACCTCTGAAGAAAGCTCGCGTTTCTAGTGGTGGAACTACACAGGCAAACGGACATGGCAAACGGCCACTGATCTTTAGACCGGATGACCATGGTGGATTTACTTGGACTGCAAGAAAATCTCTAGTAGATGGGTTTTCGATTGACAAGCATGAGGAATTCGACGATATGGTATCTCCTGTCAAAGAAGAAGACGAGGATACAGACGAAGAAGACCCGAAACGACAATCTTACTTCAAGCGAGGTACCACTGGACTGAGAAATGAAACACGAAGCGGTATAGGCAAACTAAAAGGGGCAGTTGGATTAAAAGGACACCACCACAAATCGTCAGCAGAGTATTCCCCCACTACTCCTACTGACGAGTCTGGCAAGCCGAAAAGACCCCTCTTCCGGAGAGCCCAGACTTCGCCGCTGAGTAGCCCTGATAGCCTAGCATCACCAATCAGAACACATCGACTGGATGCTGCTGTGTTGGGTGATTTAAAAGGAAGAAATACGACAGATCCTAGTCAGTCTAACAACCCAATTTCGCCAACCACCCAGCAAAGACTGGATACTGCTATAGGAGAGCCGCGTAATCGTATCGCAACTGATCCCGGGCAGAGCAAGTGGACATCTTACAAAGTTCCCTTCCCGAACGGACCTGCACCGAACGAGTGGGAAAATATATCAACTCGAAACTCTCCGAAGGTAAACGAAAAGCAAAATGAGTATCAACCAGGGAATCGCACCTCTGAGCAGCCGTCCGAGGCCATATCTGCCAGTGCAGCTGAGCGATCTGCTCGTAGTTCCGTCTACAACGAATGGGATACGAAGAAAGACGCACCGTCCGGGATGGAAGAGAACACGAGGCCCCTCCTTCGCCAAGCACATTCGTTTAATCATTTCGTTGGGGTCAGAATTGAACAGCCTTCCGAGGAAGGAGTCCCACGACATCTTAGTTTCAGTCTGGCAGAAGAGAGTGTGCTTAGGTGGGTCGATGCTTTTGATTCTGGCGATGCGGCAGCATACAATGAGTTTGGTGCCCAGCTCGCAGAACAAAAACATCACGCGGAGGAGGCGAAAATGCTGAACATCGCAATCACGACGCTGGCATCTTCGACAGTGAATTGGACTCGGAATCAGCTTCGCGCGCTGCAGTCTTTGCTTGAGGCGGCCGATACAGACCAGACTTTACTTGAGGCAAGTTACCTGCCTAAGGTTGAAGCCGTGAGCGCCATGCAAGCGTCATCAGAAGAGGTTCTTCGAGAGCAAAAGGAGCGTTTGGAGGAAGGCGGCAAGGAAATTGAAACACTAGCAGCCAAACTCGAGTATGAGATTGGTGGACTGAAAAGTCGCGTGGAGGACGTGGAAGCTGGAGTGCGGGACTTTGAGAAAGGCGTGGCCAGGGTGGAAGACAGAGCGTGCGAACTGGAGAGACTCGGCCGTGACGAGAGGCGATGGGGATGTATTATTTCTTAGCGACGGCGTTTTTAGAGGGTTGGAGCCGCGGCCTGGGTCGTCTCAATCGGACAGCCATGTACATTCCAGTAATTTAGTCCAACATAGTACAGTAAATTACAGTAAAGCACAGCACAGCACAACACAGTACAGTAATACAATGAATTGTTGAAACAGAGTGACCGTGTATGTATGCGATTGGAAGAAAAAAATCGAGCGAGGGTTTGAGGCTGCCGTCGCTCGCCTGTTAGCCTCCTCGAGGCCACCCAAGCCTGTTTCGAGGGCCAAACAAATAAAGGCTGGGGGGAAAGACGCTGGCTTTTCCCCAGCCACTTTCCAACCGCTTCGCTGTTTTGCCCGCAGCGCGGCGCATCGCTTCTCGCTCCCACGCAACATCCACCACCCTTCTCGTCTTTGTCACGTCGTACGCACTGCTCCTGTCAGCAGTCCCAATCCCGCAGACATGGCGCATCCGGCGAAGAAAGCTATCACAATCGATACCAACGAGTTCGTGAGAACCAGGGACGCGGTAAGCTTCCCCGAGACGCGTTGCGCCGAGCTGGCGCATGCTCGATAAAACAACCAGCCAACATCATGGACTAACACAATGTCTATAGCTCGCATCGGCCTACATGAGCCTTTCGGCCAGCATCGACAAGACGGTCAAGGCCTACCTCGATCACACAAACGCGGTCCTCGCCGGCGAAGGCACTTTGAACATTGCTCATCTGTCGCAACCCTTCCACCAACTCACAGCGACCGTGCAACAAGTTCTCCAAGGCGCTGCTCCTCTCGCAGTTGCTACTCCAGCTGCTGACCCGACTGAAGAACCCGCTGAAGATGGCAAGAAGAAGAAGCGCAACTACAAGCCTCGCGACCCAAATGCGCCGAAGCGTCCTTTGACAGCTTATTTCCAATTTTTGAAGGTGCACCGCCCACAGGTCGCCGCGGACATGTTAGCAGCCAATGGAGGCGTGGCGGCGAAGCCAGGTGACATCTCTACTGAAGCGACCAACCGATGGAACCAATTGGATGACAAACAGAAGCAAGTCTGGAAAGACATGTACAATGAGGAAATGTCTGGCTATGAGGAGCGATCCCGTGCTTATAAGATCTCCATAGGAGCCCCCTTGGACGAGGATGACCCCGTCAAGATGGAGAAGAAGGCTATCGCCAAGGCGAAGCGCGACGCCAAGAAGGCTGAGGCTTCTGCTGGATCTGCTATTGCTGACGCTGCTCCTGCAGGAGACGATGACTCCTCAGACTCGGACAGCAGCAGCGATGAAGATGAAGACATCGACGAACCTGTTGCACCGCCACCAAAAGCAACTCCAGCTGCCGTCAAGAAGACTCCAAAGTCTGCAATCAAGAAAGCTGTGCCGCCTACTCCTCAATTTAGCAGCATCAACAACAATGCCACCACGACTGCCACACCTTCTGCTGCAGTCCCCACATCGAGCCCTGAGCGCAAACGTAAGGTCGCAGCCGCATCCGTTGAGGGAGAACCAAAGAAGCGTGGTCGCAAATCCAATGCTGAAAAGGCGGCCGAACAACTTGCAGCCGAGATGGTGACTCCGGCGAAAGCAGTATCTAGTGCCGGTGAGGGGAAGAGGGAGAAAAAGCCAAGGAAGAAGAAGGGTGAGGTTTAGGCTCTCGGCTCATCGGCTTCATTTAGCAAGAGATCTGCTTTTGGAGCGATAACGATCGGAAGGGCAAAAGAATCGCGGAGTTTCGGTGACGAGTTTTGTTATTGGTTGACTGATCGTTCGATTTATGTTTTTTCCTTGATTGCTTTGAGATGGTCTAATACCCTTCGCACGGGTCCTGTTGATGTAGATTCGTAGTACAGACTTGCGCGCACCATATCGATCACCGTAGAGGATGTATATTCCCCATTGTACTCCCCATTGCACCGGATCAAGTGAAAAAAAAAAGGAGTAGAGGTCTTCCTAGCAGCTAACGTTAGTCTATGTATTATTGTATTTTGGGTTCCAACAGCTTAACCCTGGTTTGCCTCGGATCCGAAGCGGGGTGCTCTTGGACGACCTCAGCATCCTCGTTGTTCTCTCGTAATAGCAACTACCCACGCATGCACGAGCACTCGCTTGCGCCATAGTCAACCATGCAATTGGCACCCCGAGAGGTGAGTTTGTCATGGCTTCTTGACTCTGAATATGACCGATCGCGACTTTTTCCTTACTGACACGTCTTCGCGCAGTTGGACAAGCTCGTTATCTCGCAGCTGGGGTATCAGGCTCAGAAGCGACTGGCTCGAGGCACGAAACTCAACCATGCCGAAGCACTGGCTTTGATTGCCTCGGTGCTGCAGGAGCTAATCCGCGATGGCGAGCATAGTGTTGCCGACCTCATGGCGTTGGGCTCGACGTTGTTAGGCCGTCGACATGTCCTTCCTAGCGTTCCACATACACTTGTTGAGCTTCAGGTTGAGGGTACGTTCCGCATGGGCACATATCTTGTGACGGTCCATAATCCAATCGCTAGCGATGATGGAAATTTGGAACGAGCACTCTATGGCAGTTTCTTGCCTCTGCCAGATCAGACCAAGTTTCCATGGCCGCTACCCGGGGGCATGGACGCGTATAGCGATGATAAGATGCCTGGTGCCATAGTCGCGGTCAAGGGAATCAAAGGCAGAATCACCATCAACGAGGGCCGAAAGCGCATACATCTCAAAGTAACCAGTAAAGGTGATCGGCCAATTCAGGTGGGCAGTCACTATCATTTCATCGAGGTCAATCCAAAGCTCGAATTCGACCGTGTAAGGGCTCACGGCTTCAGACTCGATATCCCGGCCGGTACGAGCGTTCGTTTCGAGCCTGGAGAATCACGAACAGTCAATCTAGTACAAATTTCCGGCAACCAATTGATCAAAGGTGGCAATGGCCTTGCGACAGGTTCAATTCATGACGAACGCCTTGCCGAGTCGATTGTGCATCGCCTACACGAGGGCGGCTTCTTGCATTTACACGAACCTACCACTGATCAAGCTCTTGCTCCTTTCACTCTGGAGAGAGAAGCGTATATTGCCATGTTTGGGCCAACGATAGGCGATCGTGTAAAGTTGGGCGCAACAGATTTGTGGATCAAAGTGGAGAAAGATTTTACAGTTTATGGAGATGAGTGCACTTTCGGAGGTGGGAAGACCATTCGAGACGGAATGGGCCAGGCAGCCGGTGTGCCTGATAAAGAATGTCTCGATACTGTCATCACAAATGCCCTGGTTGTCGACTGGACGGGCATTTACAAAGCTGATATTGGCCTCAAAGACGGCATGATTGTTGGTATTGGCAAATCCGGCAACCCAGATGCCATGCAGGGTGTTCATAAAAACATGGTCGTTGGTGCGAACACAGATGTTGTGGCTGCAGAGGGCAAAATTGTGACTGCTGGAGGTTTCGACAGTCATATCCATTTTATCTGTCCGCAGCAGGCATTCGAAGCCATTGCTAGTGGTGTGACAACTTTCTTGGGTGGTGGAACTGGACCAAGCACGGGGACTTGCGCAACGACGTGTACTCCTGGAGCAAATCATATTCAAGCAATGTTTCAGGCAACTGACTCTCTTCCAATCAATATTGGCATAACTGGCAAGGGTAACGATGCTGAACCCGGCCCCTTAAGGGAACAAGCAGAAGCCGGAGTATGCGGGTTGAAGCTGCACGAGGACTGGGGCACCACACCCAAAGCCATTGACACTTGCCTCCAAGTGTGTGATGAGTACGATATCCAATGCCTTATTCACACTGATACTCTGAATGAGTCTGGGTTTGTTGAAACGACTGTTGCTGCCTTCAAGAACAGAACTATCCACACGTATCATACTGAAGGAGCAGGCGGCGGACATGCTCCCGATATCATCTCAGTCGTAGAACACGAAAACGTTCTACCTTCTTCTACTAACCCAACAAGGCCGTACACTGGTAATACACTAGACGAACACCTGGATATGTTGATGGTCTGTCACCATCTCTCCCGCAACATCCCAGAGGACGTTGCATTTGCTGAATCCCGAATTCGTGCGGAGACCATCGCTGCCGAGGATGTCCTTCATGATCTTGGTGCTATCTCAATGATGAGTTCGGATTCACAGGCAATGGGTCGGTGTGGCGAAGTCATCCTCCGCACATGGAATACAGCTCATAAGAACAAAGTCCAACGCGGGTTTCTACCTGAAGACAAAGGTACTGATGCGGACAACCACCGTGTGAAGCGCTATATCAGCAAATACACCATCAATCCTGCGATTGCACAGGGTATGGGCCATCTTATAGGTAGTATCGAGGTAGGGAAACTCGCTGATCTGGTTTTGTGGACACCCGCCAACTTCGGCGCGAAACCCAGCCATGTCATCAAAGGGGGAATGATGTCGTGGGCACAAATGGGGGATCCTAACGCCAGTATTCCGACTGTTGAGCCTGTTATCATGCGTCCCATGTTTGGCGCTATGAATCCTCGAACGAGCATCGCCTGGGCTTCGGAGGCAAGTCTGAAGAGTGGGAAAATAGCCGAGTACGGACTCACAAAAAATGTGCAAGCTGTGAAGAAGTGTCGGGGCATCGGGAAGAAGGACATGAAGTGGAACGATGCCATGCCCAAGATGAAGGTTGATGCCGAAAGCTATGTGAGTACTTTGCGTCCTGCCTTTGATTTGGAATATGGAGCGTGCTAACAATGTGTCGAAGACTGTTGAAGCCGATGGAGAACATTTGACGGCGGAGCCAGCCACAAGTCTGCCGATTGCGCAAGCGTATTTTGTGTATTAGGTGTTATGATTTGGCGAATATATTGCCAACGACACGATGTATGTGCAAAGCTCAAGGTGAAAGGACAGATGGAATCGTTCCACTGTCGTCGAATAGCTTTACAGTATGTCCCGTTAAGTTAGTAGCAGATCTTTCTTTTGGATCCCTCCATCCCCGCTTTTTGTTTTTGTGCCCAGAAGTTGATGTCGCCGACATCCTTCGCGTCTCACTCACACTGCTCGTTGGATGCGGGCCACATGACGGTCTCAGAATGAGCCAACGCCGATCCGTTTGTGATTTTTGTTCTATAAGAAGAGTAAAATGCGACGGGGCGGATCCCTGTGCGGGCTGTTGCTCTGCATCCATTGAATGTACCCGTTTACGTCCCAAAGCAAAATCGGGCCCTTAAGGCATCCGCAAAACAACGCTCGAGAAATAAGCAGTGGCGAGGAGAGGATGTGCTCAGCAAAAGAACCAAGCTCGAACCTCTCCTGATATATCCAACGCAAACGTGACGAACCCCATCGACGATGGAACGGTCAGCTCACTAGAGCCGTGTCTTGACATCTATCACTACAAGCTATATCCTGTTTTGCCGATCGTGCAGAAAGAGCTAGCTCTCAGCGTTTAAGCAGCGACAATCTTGCATTTACGACGGCTTTGTGAATATCGAGAGAATCCAACTCTGGATGACTTGACGACGAGTCTTTTCATGCATGTCGCATATCTACAGGTTGGACGAAAAGCAACGGGTACTTTACTCCTGCGAGAGGCGATTTCCCTTGCGCACATGCTAGATTTACATGGCTCCGCAATATATTTTGATTTGGAGGAATATCAGAATAGAGTTCAGAGTGAACTGAGAATAACATGGCTTCTCTTTATTGCTGAAAGGGCTCATGCAACGGAATACAACATACCATGCATCATGAACAGTTAAGGCCAGCCCTTTAGTTTGTCGTCATTCACTTTGCTCTGCAGGATGTTCGACTTCTTCCACAATGCATCGTCCGGCCGATCACATTCTGCTCAGAGCTTAATGTGCATTCACAACCAATCACAAAGTATAGCCGCTCTGGCGCAGAGCTACAACGACCTTCAAAAGGCAGACGTGTCAATTACCCAGCAATGAGACTCATTTTGTGGAAGTTCGCTGTCAATCACATCGTCATGACTGCCCGGATATGCACATTTTCAATCGATAATCTAGAAGCTCATGGCTCAGGGATGGAGCTTAAGTTGTTCGAAATAGCAAATACATTGGCAGATGTAATGCTTTGTGTTCCACCCAACTCACAGGGAACGTTTGAAATCGTTCCGCAGAATTTTCTATTGAATGTCGCTTCGATCAGCATTCTTGCCAATATTTCAGTCGCGTCTTGCAGATGTTGGTCTGGCAATTCCTGCAGTCGCACGAGTAATTGACATGACACAAGAATCGACAAACAGCAGCAATGCCAGGTCGCTTGTTGAGAGCCACGAGGCTCTCGGAGGTAGCTTCGGGGAAGAACAAGTACTGACTTCATGGGATGCGAAACAAACGACGACATATATCGATTAAACGTTTCTCTTCATTGTTTTGCCTATTAAATTAGCCTTCGATTTGTTGAGCGACCTCCCAATTCGTTCCAGCAGGATCCTCAAAAGTGATTGTCCGCATCCCCCATGGTTGGGTCTGAGGACCAGAGAGGAGACCAACACCAAGGGAGTTCAGATATTCACAGACTTGATCCAAGTCTTTCACCCAAATGCTAAGCTGAAAGCGCTTCCCGGCATCGCTCGAACCAACAGTCCGCGGTTTGACGAGAGTTTGAGCTTCTCCAGACTTGAGAAGGTTGACGATGATGTTGTCAAACTTGAGCGCGGTGGACGACTCGTCCTCGAAGATGACGGGTACGTTAAAAACGGAAGTATAAAATGCTTTTGAAGCCGCGAGATCCTCCACAAAAAGGGTAATAGCTGATATTGATTGAATCGGAGCCATGGCCGTCAAGAGTATGGTGCGAGTAGAACAATTATGTAGGATCGACGGAATTTCATATTTGGTGGACTGGGTCAAGGCAGCATCGTGTCACGCCACCAATAACTTATTCGAGGGAGGCCACGTGAGAAGTCTAAGGCAGACTCGCGTAGTGCTTTCATTCTGTCACCAAATACCGTCGCTGACGTTTAGGGTCCCCATAAAGATATTGACGGCGGTGTAATTTTCAAGAAGTATAGTATGGAATGATCAGACGCTGGTCAAAGAGCCTAAATTTCATGCCAAGATTAGCACCTCCGCTGCCCAGTATGTTTCGCGTCAATAGACTGAAGCATACCCTAGTCGCCGGCCCCTTCACACATTGTTTTCACGGCCCGTCGCAATGGGCGCTACACTTGGGCCTTTCGGCTCCGAGAACTCATATCAAAATTGATAAAAATCAATCGATATACGAGATTTTCTCTCATGTGAATCCTTTTTTTTAAAAAGCTCATTGATTTAAGTCCGATCACGTCCTCTTATGAAATGCTATGAATCCTCTTTCTAGAAGGCTCACTGATTCGACTTGAGTCTGATTCCTACCTCTTGTGGAATGCTTTGATTCTTCTTTCTAGAAGGCTCACTCAGTACAGACACGACAAATCTCCTTGCCGAAAGATTTCCATAGGTCTGTATCGGCATCGGTCAAGGACTTGGATCGGGTCCTCATAATCTATGCATAGATGCAAAAGGGACAGGAGAAGCTCAATCTCGTTTGCTGGGGGCTCATGCTCGGCAACCGCGCCAATCAACCAGTATGGCCGACCAATCGCTCGTTGCTATCGGGTAATCTTCACGATACGAAAAGAAGACGGGTGATGCGAGCTCATTCGAGACAATCACATGCGGCGACAATTGCCTAGCGAGGGGATTGAAACCGGAGACATCAGGGACGTCAGATCGTGTACAGACATGCCGTTTGGAAAGCGATCCATGGGTTGCAAAATCATACCAGCAGTTTTGGTTCATCGATCACGAATTAGGCGACCTGCTGAGGAACGTCGTCTTTCGGCCATGGGTCTTGGTCAACGTCAGAGGCCCCACACAGTAAGCACTGCACTAGAGGTGGAATACGAGACCCTGAAATGCGCATGGACGGTCACTACTGCTGCCGTTGTGCCGGCGCTCGTGCGCAGTAATTTATAGAGTGGACCGGGGTTAGTAGATCACACCAGTTTCGTGTTGGTCCAACAGGCGGCGAAGTGGACGGCAAACCGTGTCTGTCTGCCCAAGGACGACGATATACCCGATGTACCACGAGCAGAAGTGCGAGAGACCCGTGGCCGTGTCGATGCAATGTCGTCGATTCAGTCCTTAGTCAGGTACACGGTATGTATCGTGTGTCGCCGGGCGTATCGTCATGCGGGCGATGAATGCCCTCGTCTGTTTCTTGGTACTGTAGTCTCCTGAGAGGCCTGCATGCATGCGGCGGGCGTCGACGAAGACGACGGACATTATTCCAAGCAGACGACTTTGTCCCCGTCCAGTCCAGTCCAGGCCAGCGCCCGCCGTTTCCCTGCATGCGACAGAATCAGGTGTAAGTTTGGCGCTGCTCCAACGACGATTAGCTTATCCCTTATCCATCAGGAGGCGTCCGTCCGAGTCCCAAGATCACATACGGCGGACAGCGTCAAAGTCGAAGCTGCACGGACGACACTCCACAATATTAGGCACAGCTTGTCACGCTCTCACTCCACCCTGAAAACGTTTCGCTTGCATCGCCCGTGCCCGACCTGATCTCTCACCAGCAGCAGCCAGCAGCACCTCACCTCTCTCTCCGCCCTACAAACAACCCATCGTCGCCTCCAGCGCAACAAACAGCAGTCGGACGGTTTATTGCTTGCCACCTGCGTCATCCTATCGCATTCTCGCTCCCGTGTGCCTGACTCGTTGCGGCCCATGGTACAACCCCTACACCTCCTCCGCACGTCTCGAACTCTGCTCGCCGGCCGTCGCCATTACGCGAGTGCGGACTCGTACGCTGCTATGCGCCGATAAATCCACTGCCGATTGCGTCTCGTCACGTCCGTTAGGGCGCCTGCGCGATACCCCATTCCACGCCCGCAACCATGCCGCATGAAGAGACATCGGCGGCCGTGGCTAGCATCCTCTCCAACTTTGCGAAACAATACCCAATAGCTGACGACTCGTCGTTCCCCGCCACTGCCATAGTGAATGGCATCTCAAACACCAAAATTGCTCTCCCCGGTGACGATACCGTTGAGAAGCGAACCCTGGAGCGCGAGTTGACCAGCCTCCATGCCCGGATTCAATATCTCGAGGCCAAGGCCGCCAGCGGCACCAGTTCTCTCCCCATAACCCCTAACGAGCCGCTGGCAAACGTGTTCGCTCCCGACTCCACTGCCTCGCCACGATCAGTCGTCAGTGCTAATGCCACTCCACGCCAACGTTCAGCGTCATGGGTCAACAGCCTCCTCGCTAAGAGTGAGGGAGAACAGCAGACCCGGCAACTCACCGAAGAACAATTCTCCTTCTTGCGCGATCACATCGACCAGCAGGCCCAAGAGATCAAGAGCCAAAAGGACTTCATCGATGGCATCAAATCTCAGTTAACATACCAACAAACGGCAACCAAGCAAGCCTTAGACACTCTCGGCAATTCGTCTTCTATTGAGCAGCTTAAGCGCGAAATTGAAAAGAATGCACAGATAAATGCTACTTATCAAAAAGTGCTTCGAGAAATAGGCACCATTATCACTGCTGTGGCCAATGGCGATCTCAGCAAGAAGGTGCTCATTCATGTCACCGAGAAAGATCCCGAAATTGCCCGCTTCAAGCACACGATCAACAAAATGGTAGATCAACTTCAAGAATTCGCCAGTCAAGTGACGCATCTAGCCAAGGAGGTAGGCACTGAAGGCCAGCTCGGCGGACAGGCAGTTGTGCCTGGTGTCGACGGTATTTGGGCCGAGCTCACCAAAAATGGTACGCGTCCCTTCCCAATTCACGATCGACGCTTCCCAACTAACATGCTCCGCACAGTCAACGTCATGGCCCAAAATCTCACTGATCAAGTACGAGAAATTGCAGTAGTCACCACTGCTGTAGCGCAGGGTGATCTTAGCCGCAAAATTCAAAGACCTGCCAGGGGTGAGATTCTTCAGCTCCAGCAGACGATCAACAAAATGGTGGACCAACTTCGAACCTTTGCAACAGAAGTCACCAGAGTCTCACGCGATGTCGGAACAGAGGGTGTACTTGGTGGACAGGCCGAAATCGATGGCGTCCAAGGCATGTGGAACGATTTGACCGTCAATGTCAACGCTATGGCAAACAATCTTACAGCACAAGTACGAGATATTGCCGAAGTCACTACTGCGGTCGCCCGAGGTGACCTCACCCAGAAGGTCAAAGCGCAATGCAAGGGCGAGATTCTTCAGCTGAAGAGCACTATCAATAGCATGGTGGATCAACTCAGACAGTTCGCGCACGAAGTCACAAAAATTGCCCGAGAGGTCGGAACGGAAGGTCGACTAGGAGGCCAAGCCACCGTACATGGTGTCGAGGGCACTTGGAAAGATTTGACCGAGAATGTCAACGGAATGGCGAACAATCTCACCACTCAAGTACGCGAGATTGCAGAAGTGACGACCGCTGTTGCCAAAGGAGATTTGAGCAAGAAGGTGGAAGCCGAAGTAAAGGGAGAAATCCTTCTTCTGAAAAACACCATCAACGACATGGTTGACCGTCTGAGTACATTCGCCTTTGAGGTGTCAAAGGTCGCCAGAGAAGTCGGCACAGAAGGAACACTTGGGGGCCAAGCCGAAGTGAAGAATGTTGAAGGCAAATGGAAGGATCTCACCGATAATGTGAATACGATGGCTGGTAATCTTACCAACCAAGTGCGCAGCATTTCGGACGTTACGCAGGCCATTGCCCGCGGCGACATGAGCCAGCGTATAAAAGTTCATGCTCAGGGTGAGATCCAAACACTTAAAGACACCATCAACGACATGGTCACACGTCTGGATGCATGGTCGCTCGCTGTCAAACGAGTTGCCCGCGATGTCGGCGTTGACGGCAAGATGGGTGGTCAAGCCGAAGTTGAAGGCATTACTGGACGATGGAAGGAGATCACAACTGACGTCAACATCATGGCTCAAAACTTGACGTCGCAAGTGCGTGCATTTGGTGACATTTCCAACGCTGCCATGGCAGGCAACTTCTCCAAGATGATCACCGTAGAAGCATCTGGGGAGATGAACGAATTAAAAAACAAGATCAACAAAATGGTGTCGAGTTTGAGAGAGAGTATTCAACGCAACAACCAAGCCAGAGAAGCTGCCGAACTTGCCAACAAAACTAAATCAGAGTTCTTGGCCAATATGTCACACGAAATTCGAACGCCAATGAATGGCATCATCGGAATGACTCAGCTGACACTGGACACGGAACTCGAGCAGAACCAACGAGACATGTTGAACATCGTCTTTTCGCTCGCGAACAGCTTACTGACTATCATCGACGACATTCTGGATATTTCCAAGATTGAGGCCAACAGGATGATTTTGGAAGAGGAACCTTTTTCACTGCGGAATCTGGTGTTTAACAGCTTAAAGTCTTTGGCCGTACGCGCCAACGAAAAGGACATTAGTCTTGTTTATGACGTGGACAGCTCGGTTCCGGACTACATAGTTGGAGACTCCTTCAGGTTGCGACAGATCATATTGAATTTGGCAGGAAATGCCATCAAATTCACGGAACATGGCGAGGTCCGTGTGAAGATCTTTTCAGACACCAGCGTGAAATGTGCAGCTGGCGAGGTCGTGGTAAAGTTCGCCGTGTCCGACACTGGTATCGGCATTCATTCGAACAAATTGGATCTCATCTTCGACACCTTCCAGCAAGCCGACGGCTCAACGACAAGGAAATTCGGAGGAACCGGTCTTGGTCTCTCAATTTCTCGGAGACTCGTGACTCTGATGGGAGGTAAAATGTGGGTCGAATCAACCTACGGCTCAGGGAGCACTTTCTTCTTCACGTGTGCTACACGCGTTGGCAATCCAGATCTTACTAGAGTCATGCCTCAGCTGCAACAGTACCGACATCACAAGGTGCTCTTTGTTGATTATGGCCACACAGGATGTGCTGTTGACATTTCCAATGCGATCAAAGAACTGGGCCTTGTGCCATGTGTTGTCAGCAATGGCAAAGTGCCTCCAACAGAGGCTGGTACTGCCGAGGCTTATGATTGTGTAATTGTTGATCAGACCGAGATGGCCCAGCGTCTCCGCAGTCTTGAGCGCTTCAAGTACATCCCTATTGTAATGCTTGCCCCAGCAATTTCGGTCAGCTTCAAGACGGCATTAGAGAATGGCATATCCAGCTATATGACAACGCCATGCCTGCCGATTGATCTTGGAAATGCGCTGATACCGGCATTAGAAGGTCGGGCGGCTCCAATGTCTGCCGATCATTCACGAACATTCGACATTCTATTGGCAGAAGACAACGCCGTCAATCAAAAGCTTGCAGTGAAGATTTTAACAAAGCAAAATCACAAAGTCACGGTGGCAAACAACGGCCTGGAAGCCTTCGAGGCGATTAAAAAGAAGCGGTTCGACGTCGTTCTCATGGACGTTCAAATGCCCGTAATGGGAGGCTTTGAAGCTACAGCCAAGATTCGAGAGTATGAAAATATGCATGAGCTTGTGAGATCTCCTATCATCGCACTGACGGCTCACGCTATGCTCGGCGATCGAGAAAAGTGCATCCAAGCGCAGATGGACGAATATCTCTCAAAACCACTTAAGCCTAATCAACTCATCAAGACCATCTTGAAATGTGCTACATTAGGCGGTGCGTTACTTGAGCGAAAAAACGATGGACGGGCCTATTTCCTTGGAGAACAGGGCACTACTGATGGCTCGCCAGACAATGACAGGTTAAGTCCAGCTAAGAGACCAGGTCTGCTTGACCGAGGGTATACAGAGGGAGGTCCCAGTGGATTGGAGAGCCCGGCGATAATAACGGCGGAGCAAGACGATCCTATCCAACGGGTACGTTTCTGAGTAAATTTCTCGACCTTTCGGGTGTGTGTTTATTCATGCACGACCAACCTGGATTGGTCTGGAGTTTGATAAGAAACAAGCTAATATGTTACTAGGAATCACTTTTGCGGTCTCACAGCTCTTGAGTTGAAATTCGTGACGACGGCGGTCCTGTTGGGCCTATTCGCCTCGTAAATCGGGCCAGGCGAAGAAGGACCATGCTGTGTATTCCACGCGAACACCACTTTTTCAACTTCCCTTGTGCACAACCACGCATGGCGTTTGGAGTTGGGTAGCATGATTGATGTTTATTTAGGTACGATCGTCAGAGGTAATGCTGACGAAACTTTTCTGTTCGGCAAGCAACAGAACTGATAAGATCAATGGCGTCGATGATTTGAATTCGGAAACACGATTGCCAGGAATGGGGTATCCTCAGGTATGCGCATGAGGCAATGTGGACGGCTGGGTCAATTCGTACCAATTCACATGAGGAAATATAACCTATGAAACCGGTGCCATCGAGTTTTGAATCGTTCTGTGCGATGCCCTGGCGCGTTGGCGTGAAGACGCAGTAAGGTCCGCGACAGCTAGCGTAGCATGAGGCGACATGTGCCTTAACAGTGATATCTGAGCCGGCCGACGCTCGAGTTGGTCCACCCATTCCGCTGA
Organism: Acrodontium crateriforme; assembly: GCA_033807595.1. Taxonomy (NCBI): domain Eukaryota; kingdom Fungi; phylum Ascomycota; class Dothideomycetes; order Mycosphaerellales; family Teratosphaeriaceae; genus Acrodontium; species Acrodontium crateriforme. The sequence continues at coordinate 383,920 of CP138593.1, read as the reverse complement.
AGTTCGACAGAAGCCTGTAGCGACGGAGATTCAGGTCGATTAGAGCCGAGCTGGATGGTTACGGCCACGACTGCACCGAGGCCGGTCAATCCGTGCCGGGTAAGTATTTGAGATACTGGAAAGCATATTTGAACGCCTTACGGCCGTAGACGTCTCATCTGGGTTTGGCCCGGCGGCGAATACGTCCCGCGTGTTAACTTCGATTGACAACGAACCAAGTACGCTTTGCGGATGCCAGACTCCCCTATGCAGCAACGTCGTGGTGGAAGCCAATGGTGCGGTGTTCCCTGTTACAACGTGCAGGAGGAGCTCAGTCGGCGAGACGTCGAGCTGCAGAGCGTCGTTGCGTCCCAAAGCAGACACACGCAACTGGGCGGGCGCTGATTAGTGAACACAAATCACGCACGTCTAACTTGGTCAACTTAACTTGGCCACTCGTTCCCTCATCCCCCGGCTGCGCTCCGTGCATTACAAACCTCAGATCGTCCCCGTCATCTTCTTGACTCCGTCAGCTCTACGTCTCTGCCACCGGCCGACCGCACAACTGAGCATTCACAAAGTCCAGCTGCAGAACATTTCACTCCCTACGTGCCTCCGGATGCAGCCATCTGTGTCTGCGCTGTGCAGCTGAGTTTCCAATCTGTACCATCGATCCGGGACTTAGGGTTCTCCCCGCATAGATCCGCCCCGCCCTACCGACTATCATCGCGTCTAGTCGGTGCAACCGCGCAGACTCCGAGCCTCAGTGTACAGGACTGTCTCTCCAACACTCGTCACCTGGCAGATATGAACGCTGATCAGTTGAAACGGAAGCGTTCGCGGACGTCCGCATCGCCGGGCAGCGACGACGACAGCAAAAAGCGAGGCCGTCCTCGCGTTGAGAAGCAGGATGAATCAGCTGCAGACGTATGTCACGCTCGCCCTTTGAAGCATTGAATCAGGAAGGAAATGTTCTCTGCGCGCAATGAACAACGCTTAACCTAATCGTTTTAGCCCTCATTTATGGTCCAAGTCACGTACTGACAATTGAGGCAGCGTCGACGAACTCAGATCCGGATGGCGCAGCGAGCTTACAGACAACGCAAAGAGAGCACATTGGACGATCTCCGCAAGAGAGTATCAGACGTAACCAATGCTGTTGAACTAATGAACAAAACTTTCCTGGACTTCAAGGATCGCCTAGCAATCACCGGCATCTCTGACGCTCAATCACACGACCTGAACGAGACTTCCGAAAACTTTATGAATTTGATGAAATCAATCCGAAATCCGAACGACGAGGCCAGTTTCAGCGCCACGCCTGCCATGTCTCATAAATCTCGGCTTCCGAGAAATGAGGATGTCGTCGATACTCAAATAATCGCGACTGGGAAGAATGTACCGGCGTGGATGGACGATGCAGCTGCATCAGTTCCTCCGCGAACCATGGCCCCTATGGATATTGGAATGGGTTACACAGCCTTTTTGCCTAACAATGCTGCGCCTGTGACGACACAGCCAGAAGAATATTTTGTGTTTGGCAATCACAATCCAGCGACCGGCCTTGTAGCACAAAAATACATGCAACATTCGCCGAATAACCCACGGTCCAGTCCACCAGCTTCTCGTGATATGAGCCGTATGTCACCATCACTATCCCCACCGATGACATATAGTTTCCAGGAGTCGTCTTTCGGCCGTCGCCTCCATCGGGCGGGACTAGAGGCCGCATACTACCTCATTCTGAATCGCACGAAACGACCGGCCACGTACGAGCGTATTTTTCGATTGTCGCTAATGGGTCGGGACGAAAACAAAATTCTTGCATCTTTCAAAAGCGTCCTGGACCGCGGACCCCACGAGTCATTAGATTTTTGGCAGGCGCCACTAATTCACATTGGAGGTGCTGGAACTCACTATCCAAGGCGGGATCAATATGGCAATCTGATGCCCAAAAAAGAGTCTTACAATCTTGGAATCATTGGTCCTCAAGCCCTTGCACGTCTTGATAACGCGCAACAGGACAAGATCGGAATCGACATGACGGTTGAGATTGCCGGATTTGAAGGCGAATGGTTTGACCCCTATGATGTGGAAGGCTACCTTGAAGAGAAGAGCATTCACATTGATCCACTGTCTTCTTTCGCAGAGGCAGAGATTACTGAATGGCCGCCGACGCCAGGCAGTGGTAGCGGATCAACAAGCCTATTGTCATTCTCACCACCCACACCACCGCCCAAGTATTCCACGGAAAGCACCTCGGCACCTTTTAATGAAGAGCAACTGCGCGCAATGCAAATGCTTCAGGCCGATCTATCGAGATGGGATGACAATTTGTCGAACCTGTCGTTCGCAGGAGTAGGCTACTCGGACGTTCAAACGGGGTCTTGGATGAACTTTGTGGAAACTGGGCAATCAACCAAAGTCAACCCACAATACACCGACGGGTACTGGGAAGCTGGTCGGGCTCCCGAGCTTATGCAGGAGTCGGTCATGGATGCCCTTCGAGCGCCGGTAGCAGCACCGGCAGCGCACGAGGTGCCAGAGTTAATGTTGAGAGCAGCTCGGAATGCTTCTATACCACGCAAACGAGTGGTCGTCATTGACGTTTCGAAGTTTGTCCGGAGTGAGTACCGTCCAACAGGTATGTAACATGAGCTCGCGCTAACTTGGCTCTAGTTCTTATTGCGTCGTGCGTTTGTCTGGGCCGTACAGCGGGGTATAAACGACGAGACGTGGACCGTGCCCTTGCTGTGGCCTCGTTCGATGTTGAATGATTTGATAGGATATTGAGAAGCTTGAGGGTTTTAAGACGATCAAGAGGACACGGGTGCGAGTATGTGAACAGGTAGCTCCCAGCAGAAATAATGATGACGGCCGGCCCAGCTGCGCGCATGGTGTCCACGTGATGTAGTTGGTGACCAAGGAGATGTATGTACTGCATACGTATGCTATATGTGCTGTACGCACTAAGTTACTGGATTTGTTGCAGATGTAAATACATACTGTATGTATCCATGCTCATCGGGGAGGAGGCACACGCACCCACCCACCAGACCAGCCGGGGCTGCTGCTTGCAACGCAGGGATGGCTGGTTCCTGCATTGGCCAAAGTTTGGCTGCCAAACCTCACGTTCGGGGCTTTCGTCTCGGGGCCTCCGCATTGATAACTTCGCATGGAGAGTCGAGTAGCAGTTAACGTTACTGTAAACAACGCCGAGACAGCACAGGCGGCGTACGTAGAGTATGCAGACCAGCGTGTCCAGAGTAGTCGACACAGTCTACACCCTCTATGCAGTAGTCTACGCAGTCCATCTCTCCAGACTATTCCACACTCTCCACGTAGGCACTCTCGCCCCCCTTTCCCCCTGGGCGGTAATCGTGTCTCGACTACAGTAAGTTACTCTCTGATCGGTCCCCATTTGGACTCGGCACATATGTACCCAGCACCGCCTTGCGTGGCCCCCGGCCCGCCCGCGCACCGTTCTTTTGAGTCACACCCATCACTCATCACTCGTCACACATCACCTGTTCGCGCGCCAATATCGCGTTCCACTTTACGCGTGCCAATCACGCGTCTTGCCGGCGCCGCATCTTCTCCTTATCGAGTCCACCACCGTCGGCCTCGCCATGACACGCCCGGCTGCCCTTGAGAAGAAAGGTACTTCATACGGTCCGTCATGCCGTTACTTTTGCCTTCCCGATGCCTGCCTGACTCCAGGCCCCGGCGCAGTATAAAGCAACTCGACTTTCCTTGCCTTTCCGCCTCTCTCGTCGCTGTGTGCCGCTCCTGTGTATTTGCTGCTCTCGCCTTTGATACCCCTGTCTTTCGGCCACCATGTTCACAGGCAGCAGAAGCAAATCTTACCGCGATAGTTTCTCGCAACGAGTCGCCAAACCAACCACCAAAAAGCAACGTTCTTTCAAAGAATATCCCTCAGCCAAGAGGATCAATACCCATGATCCATTGTCAGCCCAAACCTCGCCCACAAAGAGCACAGCCAGCTCTCCGACATCTCCGTAAGTCGATAGACGACACCGCCAGAGTGCCTCATCACTAACCCTGGTTCAAGACATCTCAATTCAGCCATAGTAACCCTCAGTGTCGGTCCATCGCAACGTCTATTCGCAGCACACGAAGATGTACTGGCCAGAGCACCTTATTTCGCCCAAGCTTGTCGAGCAAAGTTCTTCGAGACGTCTGGCAAGAGAATTGAACTCCCAAACGAAGAACCAGAGGTCTTCTCCGCTGTATTGGAGTATCTTTACAAAGGCGATTACAGTCCAAGGCTCGTCCACGACAAGAAACGAGCAACCTGGTCGATAGAAGATGCGACATCGGGCGAATCAAGTGAGAGCACTGTTTATATCAATGGAGTCGGCGGCGCCGTCCTCAAAGACACCTTGATCTATGTTGGTCCTCCCCCACTTTGTTTGCCGAGTGTTGATCCGTATTGACGCTGAACAGTGCTCCGCAAATCGTTATGCTCTACCCGAACTTCAACGCCTTGCTCTCAAGAAGCAAGGTCTGCAATCAGGCGTGCAGTGCAGCACGATATTGTCGTCTGCTCGCTATGCATATGCCAATACTCCAGCCAACGATTCAAAGCTTCGCGCTCATTACCTCGCTCTCGTCATTCGCAGTCGCAACACGTTCAAACGCAGTGGCACCATGCAAATGGAAATGGAGATGGGGGGCACCCCGCTCTTCTTTGACTTGTTCGTCGCCATGGTAAATCATCTGGTAAGTCATTTTATAGACTATTGATGTGGACTTCGTGGCTGACAGAACCAAATGGCACAGGACGACGTCACTAATGCTCGCTAAAAGCACTCTGTTAACGTCCACTGACGGCGTCTCACAACGATCTTACCCTTGTATTTCCTATCTCATTGTACATATCATTATCATCTGTCACGCAGACGGCTTACGACGTCAATTTTGGTTTCGAGAAAGGCGTTAATAGAAGCTACTTAGTTTCACCCACTTGTATGATTATTTATTACGGGAAAATTTCGGGTGGCTGGGGGTCTTTGTGCATAGTCAGGCGACGCCTTGGCTCGTTACACCATGTAAATCATGAATCACTACTTTTCTGTGAACAAAGTCTCAATTTCAATAGCGCTGAGTGGCGAATATTGAGGGTAGAATATCGGTCACTAACGGCATCACAGCATATCCGTGCACGACTGAATTCCATCCCAGAGCGGCAGATCCCTCATCCCTGTCGCCGCCTCATTTGTCGAGAGAGTGCAGAAGGGGCAGCAAGGGTGTGTGAGTCACAGAAAACTGAGGCGGCATCTCCGGCAGCCGGCGACAAAATTCCCAAACAAGATCGCTTAATGCTCGCCGAGGCTATGTTGCTCTGTCGGATTTCCCAGGCTGGTGAGACACGTCGTCTTTTTACGTGGACGGAGTTGCTCCTGATTGATATGTGACTTTTTGGACTGTTGACAGCATTTATACTTTCAAACTCCTGTGCCTGGGAAAGCTCCAGCCTTGCTGAGAACGACAATTCCACGGTCCCTGGCAATATAGCCTTTCATAAAGTTCTAATAAATGGTCTGTCAGTCAAGAATTTCACGCTGGTAGGACGACTGCTGTCGACTCTTTCCCGGATAGAAAAGATGTGAGTAAGCGGAAGGAGGTTGACGTACTTTGTAAATTGAGTTTGCGATCAAGCACTCAACTTCGTCCATGTCGACACCACCATTTCCGTCCCCGACGTCCGCGCCGGCCAACTGCAAGGCTGTCGCAAACTCTTTTGTAGGTACTCGAGTGCGTCTGACTGGTGGTCCTGTGTCCCCTTCTTTGGGTGTTTCAAATCCTCCACCAACAAAGACTTTGCGGAACAAGTTTCTCAAGATGATGTCTCTTCCTCGCTCAAGCGTCAGGTAAACTCGTCGCTTGACAAACTCGTCTTCGCCCTTCTCAAGTGCAGCATCGAATGCAGAAAGATCTGCACGACGTATAGCTTCGCGGATAGGTCCGTACAAGCGCTCGAGGTTCGGGTATACACTCAGGAATTCTTGAGTTGGCAAGCGATGGCTAGTCATCATCTTTGTTGGTATGAGATAAGTTAAGATCAGTTGAATGTTCTTCATCGCTTTTTTGTTGCACATCTCATAGGCAGACGAGAGAAATTCTTCGGCAGCAGGATAGTCTTCTTCGAGAAAGCATAGGACACCATTGTAATATTTGAAAGTGACTTGGTGGGCCATTGGGTACTGTGACAGCGCTGGCATATCATCACTAGATGCTCGAAGGGAGCGAATGATGTTTCTGCATAGCGAAACGGAGGAAAGTTTGAAATAAGTTTTGATGAGAAAGTTCGCAAGACCATACAGAGCCCACTTGCGGGACTCTTCGATCGGGTTGCTGTACTTACCATGAGTTTGTAAAACAATACTTTAATCAATACGATGGGATGATACGTACCGGTCGCCAATGCAAAGCGCAAAGAGTCGATTTATCTGACGTGCAGCGTCTTCGAGGGTTTCATGCTGACTGCTAGGATCAAATGCGTCTTCTTCCTGAAGTCCACCAAAAGCCAAGCCACTGTCTCTCTGCGAAGCAAGTTGATCGTCGGCCTTTATGGCGAGAACACGAAGATACTTGGCTGCACAATACAGGCATGGAATGGTCCAGGATTGGAAAGTAGAGTTTTGGTAGCCCTTGGCCAGGGCACCAACAACATCAACCCATCCCTTGAAAACAGCAGTCCAGTCGGCCTCGCCTTTTCTGCCAGCAGTTTGAGCCTCCTCAGCAGCGAGCAGCTTGGTAACAAAATGGTAGTAGGCAGTAAACACGTCTAACCAAGCGCTAGCCTCTCGTTTGTCCAGGCTCAGCGCCGGATTATACTGCAGCTTGTAGCGAAGATCGGTCTGCACGCTATATGCATTGGTCCATCGGTTGAAATTGTACAATCTGGCCGGGTCTGTCGCGGGCGGTTCCGGTGAAAGAGTGCTCGCCAGCAAGTATCCATCCGGCTTTTGATGAGCTGTAGCAAAATCGGCCCAAAGCGCATCCATCACGCTTAGATTCCAATTCCAGAGGCCAGACAGAATTTTGAAGAGTAGCCCGAGACTCTAGGATTTGTCACAATCACGCGGCGACATTGGATTGTCGCGAGGCACGGAGCTGCAGTCGACAAGTTGATGTTGTCGTCCCAATCGAGCTTGGCGTCGTTCGACCGTCTTGGCGATACTGCGGGTGCTTCCGTCCCACGACCGCCAACTTCTCGATATTTTCTCCGCGAACAGGGCTGCTGGCTTCACACACACGATATCCTCAAGTTACTACTAACTCACAGGAACATATCTCACAGTGAGTGCACCGCTTCCAAACGATTTCTCCCCTTCAAATATACTGACTCTATTCCCAGATGGGTAAGCAATCGCACCTCTCCCGCACCGCATCCTACGCTCCGATGTATCATACACGAACCGTCGCATTGGGTTGAAAGAGCTGGGAAGCATGGAAACAATATCACGCCCTGCGCTGCGTCGTCGGAGATCACTGGAGACATAGGCACTATGTGCATTCTGTCCGTAAGACAGCGCTGATTCTGTTTTCTCAACAGGTCGCCTGCAGGAGTACCAAGTCATTGGGCGTCATCTGCCCTCGGAGAGCAACCCTACTCCCAAGCTCTACCGCATGCGCATCTTTGCCCCCAACGATGTTGTCGCCAAGAGCCGTTTCTGGTACTTCCTCGCGAAGCTCAAGAAGGTCAAGAAGGCCAACGGTGAGATTGTCAGCTTGAACAAGGTATGGTCGACATGGATTCTCTAGGTAAAGGAATGGAAGGATGAACAGCTGGACTGACTGTGTGTATCAGATCCACGAGAAGAGACCCATGAAGGTCAAGAACTTCGGCATCTGGATCCGCTACGACTCGCGCTCCGGCACCCACAACATGTACAAGGAGTACCGCGACATGTCCCGCTGTGATGCCGTCGAGTCCATGTACCAGGATATGGCCGCCCGCCACCGCTCTCGTTTCCGAAGCATCCACGTACGCTATCATCAACTCCGCTACAAATCATGTCGCCAAACTAACTTTGTTGCCTGTAGATCTTGAAGGTTGTCGAGGTTGAGAAGCAAGCCGACATCCGCAGACCATACATCAAGCAGATTTTGGCCAAGGACCTCAAGTTCCCAATGCCTCACCGTGTCCCACCAAAGAAGGGCAAGACTGTCTTCACCGCCAACCGCCCAAGCACTTTCTTCTAAGCGCCTCGTTTTTTATGTTCGTGGTCTGGGTTGGGTCGATCGTCACATGTCTCCACTGATCAACAGCTTCTGAAATGAGTAGATAGCAATCATAAAGGAGACGACGTTCACACCAAAATGAAAAAAGTGCACATTTACGATTTGAATGTCCTTGCGTTGCCTTTACTAATTTCAGTATCGTTGTATCAATAAGGTGCGAATCGCTCTGCTTTTTTATCCCTTCTCTTCTTCTTGAAGATGGTCGTTGTATCTCCTGCACCACCCCGACTCGAGGTACTGAGGTCCCATACACGAACATTGCCGTCTTCGCCGCAACTGTAGGCCCTGGTCTGGTCCTTGGTGAGGAACATGTCACGCACGACTTCTTCTCCGTGAGCACCGACGAAATCAATGATAGAACCAAACGACCAGGATTGAGCGCCGCCGTTGAGGTGAACAATCGAGAGCGTCTTATTCTCGTTGTGGCCATAGGCCATTATAGGCGTATTTCCATGTTGTTGCAAAATGTCAATCACATACATGCACTTGAGTTTCTCGCGCATATCGCCAAACTCCATGGTGGGATCTCCTGACCCGTCGGCATTGTCTGAAAGTGTGTAAATAGAAAAGACTTCATCGGTGGTCAACACATAGGACTGGTCATTGGCCAGAAATCCAGAACAGTGCACGGCAGATTTTGGGTTCAGAACTCGCTGTAGGGCATCGTCTTCGTCTGCTTGATCCACATCGAAGAATGATACTAACCCGTCAGTGCTTGCCGACAGCAGCATGTTGGATTGTGACGGATGAAAAGCCAGTTGTGTGATGGAATCAGAATGCGATTCTGAATAATTGCGAAGGGGTTTTCCAGGGTTGCGTGTATCGAATATAAGTACACTGACATCTCCCAGTCCTTCTTTGGTGCTGTCTGTGCCCGCTGCGACATAATGGTCGCCATGAACTGTGAGGGCTGAAAAGCTTCGGTTTTGTGGCTCAGAAATATGGCCAGCAGATTGGTTCCCTCGCAGGTCCCATTGTTTAATTAATCCATCTCTCCCCGCAGTGAAGAATCCCCTTGAGCCAGATTTTAAGCAAGAGACACCATTATGACAGGGTTTTGAGGTTTGCAGCACATTTAGAGTCGGATTGAAAATTCGAAGCGAGTCATCGGAGGCAATGGTTGCAATGACTTGCTCGTCGTCTGACCTCGCAAGGGTGTAGAGGTACGTATCTGGCGATGTTCCTAGAGTTGATGCTGTAATTTGTTTTGCCATGGTCGTGATGGTTGTGATGGTTCGGGGAAGTTTTGAAAGTCATGGCAAAACTTTGCACGAAACAAAACACGAGCTTTGGGAAGTCTACATAGATGTATGGCGAACAGCTATTCTCGTGCATTGCACACGCAGGTGGCGCAACGCAATGAAAGACGCTTACAGGTCTATGTTTATTCAAACACCAGATTTCAAATTGATCGATCTAGAGCACATAATGAGATGTGGAAGACTGGAGACAATGGCTCAGCCACGTGCAGAGCATTCTTGGGTCAATAGGGTTATAGCCCGAATTCAGGCGTGCACCTGTGTCTTGGGCACTCGCGTAGATTGCAGTCTTGTCTGCACCATTCGCCACTTGGCCTCGATGCGTCGTGCGTGCTGACTCTGTTCGGCGTTTGTGCTGGCATCTGGAAACGGGAGGCAAGAGACGATAACCCTTGTCAGCCCCAGCCTACGGTGCGATGTTGTACTCGGAATATGAGACGTCCAGTGCGGCTGACCGTAGGCGCCGGGACTGCTCGCGTAGTGGACCGGCCACGAACAACAGATGCGATGCTGTGCTGTGCTGCGCGGAGAAAACAACGATGCGCAGAACAAGGTTTCTGTCTGCAAGTACCCGTGCAAGGTGTGTGTGTGTGTGTGTGTCTCTCAATCGACGGCTGTCGTGGCAATGATCGTGCCTTGGTCGGGTCGGGCATTGACGGGGGGATTAGACTTTGAGGCTATTCGGGACGAGGGTTGGCGGTGCGACAAGACATGCGGGTTGGTGAGTGCTAAGTAGTGGTAGTAGTATTAGTAGTAGTAGTGTAGTAGTAAATAGTACTCGAAGGAGGAGTCGTCTCGGCGTGGGTTCCGACATGCGCCGTGCTGGCCGCGCATGCTGAGGCGATGCACGGCGAGGCGACGTCACCAACAACCACGGCTGGCCTCGACATGTTGGGCTGGCCCGTCTGCTGCCTTGTGTTGGGCAACGCGCCGTGTGTAATATATACTGTACATCAGATATACTCGTCGGGGCGTGTCGTGAGCGGCGGCGCTGGGCGAGGTATAGGGTGCCGTGGTATCATCGTCGTCGTCGTCGCCGCCGCCCTTACCGCCGCTGCTGCACCTCCTCCATGCCCTGGGCCTTGTTGGGCGTTCTACCCGTCACTTCACGCAACCTTCGCTTTGCCATTCACCTCCACTGCGACGTTAGCCCTGTGTTTCCCATCTCTTAGCCTCGCTCGCTCGCTCCTTCCCCGGCCGTCGCGTCCTTGTGTCTTGTCTCTCTTCCTCCTGCCCTACGCCTTAGTTGGCCATTCTCTGGCGCTCGACAATACCATAGTTCCTCCTCCTCCTCAGCACACCCTTTGCTGGCTACGACACCGTGCTGCCTCCGCCTCCTCCCCGCCACCCACTCTTGCATTCGCTGCCGTCGACACCACTATTGGCCTCTCTTGAACCCATTGCGTCCGACTCACTACATCTACCACCCAAACACCCTCGACTCTCTCAACCATGCGACGCCAGACCCCAATAGCCCATTTGCTCTACTCGCATCTCTTCCCGGCGCCAACCTCAAAAGATCCCCCCTCTTTCTCTGCCCATCTCGCTCAAAATCTGGTTCCTGAAGTCCGTATCGAGGTCGCAACGTTCTACGGAGACCTCATCAGTACCGAGGCCCGCTATCCTGGCTTGAACTACTGCTATCCTCCACACCGCCTACGCTTGGGGCGATTTAAACATCATCGGCGCCTTTTTGACGCCTTCGACGATCTGGGGTTGACTTACGGCGAAATACAGGACTTTTGCTGCTGGGAAGGGACTAAGTGGGCGAGGGAACGTTACGAGAAGGACGAAGGAATCAAGGTGCCTGATACTACCGGCGATGAGATAGGCCCATTTGTGGAATGGCGCGATCGCACTGGTCCTCCTCCTTCTCCAAGACGCGAGAGCATCACACGAAAGACGGATATTTTGGTGGTTGTCGAGGACAACGCAGCTTCCCGCAGTAATGCCCTTACCCAAACGCAAGATCAGGAAATGAGCGACGCAGAATTTGATGTCAATGAAGATGAAGTCGCGACCGAGACACAGTTAGAAGCAAGGGCACGTCGAGAGCATACTCTCGAACTTAGTAGACGCCGCGAGCAAGCCCTCAACCAACGTATTATCCGAGCTCTCGAACTGGGCCAGCCGTTATCTCCTGACATTGAACAATATCTCAAGGAGCAGAGCGAACGCGGGACACTCGAAATTGGAATGGATCTTCGTCGCTTGTTAGAATCGAGACGTGGGTCGAGACACTCACCTTCATCTACGTCAACACAGTCGACCTCACGTCCATCCGCTCGCGTCGTACCACGCGCGGCTGCATGAAAAAAAGCGTCGTACACACAAACAAAGACTGTATGGTATGTTTCATTGAAACGAGGCATCTGGGAGGTGTTCATGAGAGAAAAGGAATGTTTGAGGGCTTGGTTTTAGCAAGGAGTTTGGGTGGTGAACGATAAGCGAGCATTTTCTGTTTGGTTGCCTTTTAAATTTCAAGTATTGAGCTCTCGTCACGTTTATTTCGGTGCTTGGTTGATGATCATTCAGCCATCGTCTTTGTGATTTTTATTTTACCGAAAGTTATAGTGTGATACACTCAACTCTCTGCAGCAGCGACTTCTATCGGATTGACAAAATTGAAAGGTTTGACCCTGCCTTGAGGCGACTCGTTGTTCAAGTATCGCTCCACATCATATCCAAATGCAAGCAATTCATCTTCACTGCACCATTCACCCATACCCATTAGACCAATCGGCACTTTGCCGGTTCCAACAACAGGCTCGACATAAGCAACGGGTACGGTGATGGCAGGGCATCCGACGAGATTGGCCATCCATACGTATTCCATATTGCGAATCTCGGTGTTGGCATCTGTGACGCCGTGCTTGAGATCGGCTGGATGGAATGAAATGCCGGGGTTGGGAGTTGTTGCCGTGAGAATAATCATACCAGGATGCTGTTCGTATAGATGCGCCAGATGTTTCATGAGCAAGTTGCGTAGCTTTTGGGCCTGCATAATATCCACACCGGACGTTTGGCTGCCTACAGCGATGAGGATCTGGTTTGCTGGAGAAAGTTGATTGACATGCGCCACGGCCGAGGCGCCTTCGACTAGGATTGTCATGGCATGTGCGAGCTGGCCATCATGAACCAGGGGTATATCAACGTACACGGTTTCGTAGCCAAGATTCTTGGTCAGATAATCAATTGTATCCTGGCAAGACTTCTTCACTTCTGGGTCTGCTCGATCGAACCACGTTTTGTAAATGCCGATGACTTTTCTCCGATTTTTCTCCAAGTCGACGCGAGCAGGAGGCACAAATAACTTTGCATCCTGTTCTAGAGGGTCTGGCTGGCACATCAGTCGATAGGAAATTTCAAGGTCAACCATGTTGGCCGCCATCGGGCCGGCGACTCCTGTACTCTTGGTCTCATTTGATGTTGGTCGTATACTGGCTCTGCCATGCGATGTTTTGAGTCCGTATATACCACAGTATGCTGAAGGTATGCGGATTGAGCCACCTCCATCGTTTCCCATTGCCACTGGGGTCAAACCGGCGGCCACGACGTAGGCACTGCCTCCTGAGCTGCCACCGCAGTAATATCGATCATTATGAGGATTCAATGGCGTACCCCAGACTGGATTGTTGTTGGTCGTGTCCATGCCGAGCTCGTGCATGTTTGTCTTTCCAAGTACAACAGCTCCAGCATCCTGCCACAGCTGAACACAGTAACTGGTGGCATCATTTTTGTCGGTGTAATCAATCTTCGAACCCAGAGATTTGCTGTATCCAGTAATGTCTTGTTCATCCTTGATGGCAACAGGCACGCCGTCGAGGGGACTTAGGGGCTTTCCATCGGCATATCGCTGGGTACTCTCTGCAGCAGCTTGTCTGACGAGATCAACCTGCGTCTCGAGAAAGGCAGTCGAATGTTTGGTCTTGTTGGGGACATTGCGTAGTACCAAAGGAAGCAAAGCCTCGGCTAGAGCAGAAGGCGTGAGCGAACCGGCTTTGAATGCTTCATGATAGTCCAAGACAGATGGGTAAATGTTGGAAGGCAGCCTCTTTGCCTGCCAGTCCTCTCCTAGCAAAGCGCTGATACCGTCAGCCGATGAGGGAGGCTGGTGACTCGTCCTAATCACATTGGGCTCGTAGCGGGGATCTACGTATTCAAGCTCCCGTCTACCACGCAAGCGGTCAAAGCCGGCGTTTCGCCAGAGAAAGCTTTGAATGAAGCCCAGGCGAGCAACGCTGGACGAGACATGATTGTCAGCCCCAAATTAACATTGATCTCGAGGTCCATGGCAACGTTCATGGCCATCGACGCTACTTACAGACTTCCTGCGTAATAGAGTGGCAATCCCCTCACCACGGGGTTGGCGTCAGCCGGTGGAGCCTCGTACGGAATGGCATACTCCTTGGACGCCGGGCGGTTGAGCCAGAAGAAATCCTGGGGCGGTGTCGACATGATGCCGGTTTTGAGGAGAGAGCCCCACGTTGGCAAGTTGGGTCGACGACGATGGCTGTGTGTGGGCGTTCGGCCCGTGTGCACTGATGTGATTCGTGAGAAGCGACGTCGTCGATGGTCGTGTGCAGCATCTCCTGTGTGTTGTTGTCGAGCCCGCGCAGGGTCCTCTGTCTGCAAGCCGTGGCCCCTCGGTCTGCCGCGCCGTTTTTATGCTGCATAAGCGTCGTGAGGCGTGCAGTAATTCAAGGTAACTTAACTAGCGTTCTGTCGACCTGACCCTGCCTCTGGCCGAGCGGTGTGCATTCCGCTTGTTGTTTTGTTTGGCTTGCCCGGCCGTGTGTTGCTGCTGACCGCCAACATGTGATGTGCTCGCAAATCGCCTCCATGTCACCTTCTGGAATTTCTCTTTCCGCGCGCTTGTTTCTCCCTAGCAAATGCTTGTTTCGAACCTCTCGCGCCCTTTCGGAACGCACACAGTACCCAAAATCGCGTCTGCATGCGGTCCACGTCTGCTCTCGGGTCATGATACTTTCACAGCGCACTGACAATGTTGATGCTGCACGCTCAGACGTGTCTCATCTCTTGCAAATCGCATGAGGCCCACTTCATCTACGTGAATGAACTACCGTAAGGCTATGCTGGTGGTTCTGCAAGTCGATGCATATTAATTGGCTGATGAGGCTTGCCACGGGAGATAAGCGAGATGCAAGAAATCCCAAAGGCAAACTTACGGCGACAAAACATCTCGGCAGTGACATCATCCGCTCATCAAAGATTGACCTCGCCATGTTGTTGTATCTGGTTGTATCATGCTGCTCCTCGGACCATTGACTTGGATAATTTGGGTCGGCTACACTGGGCTGTGGCGTTGCCACGATGCAGCCTTTCCAACTTTTGCATGCTGCCACAATTTTAGCGTTTGACAACTTGAATGTACACAGTAGTCTCAGCTTACGTCGGTAAACGTCGGCAAATGAACAGAGAATGCAGCTACATGTTTGGCTACTTGCTCACACGTCTTCCAACGGGATTGGGACTGGCTAAGGCACAGTGAGAAGTCAAGTGGATCTCGGGAGGAGCGACTTCACGGTTCTCACAGCGTGTGTCCACGGGCAATAGTGGGTGGCGAGAAACGCCCTAGAGCTTGGCCAACTCTGTGGTGAACGTGGTGAATGGACGACGTGAAGATGAGCGTATAATCAATGACTGAAAGCCAAGGTTTGGCACAATTGAAGCGAATGGACGAGATGCTAGCTCGCCGCCCCAGCTCTGAGGACATGCCCGTATCGATTTACCACTCGATGGAAGCGGCCGCAGCGTGATAAACTATGATTTGGCACAAACGTGACAAAACTTCCCGAGGCAGACGTAACAGCAATACCCGTCATGTTACGCAAACCATCTTTATGCGTTGGTCTTGAGACCGAGGTGGGCTTTGTTTTGTGTTGGAGATTGGCTCGGATCCGAAAATCGGGGTACCGAAGGTGCACGAGATGAGCAGAGCACGATCAAAGCCGGGTTCTACTACTGTCAGCAGGATGATGGGGCCAAGTGGAGGAAGTCGGCCAGCCAGGTGCGCACGAGACGGGGACCGGAGAAGAAGAGGGTCGAGAGAACATGTCAGACTCGTTCGAACCTTTGTACACTACAGTAGGTGCTCAAGTTTAAAGTGTCTAGCGCGAGCGCCGTCGACGGCTAGCGCCGCTCTCGACGAGAGCGGCGCTACAGTGGTGGAACAGTTGGGTTTCACAGGGCCAACGTGCAAGCACGATCAAGCATTTAGGCGACCAGGGTCGGAGATGGAGCAGCTGTCAGCGGGCGGTGCCCCCTGAATATTCGAGTCGGGATGATGCAACACAGGGTGATCAAACGTGCATGCATCACAGAGTGTCGCACATGGGTGACGGGTTTGACGTGACGACGGATGATTACAGCCGTTTAGGAGTGGACCAGGGAAAAGGTGAGTCAGGGCGGATGCTTGCAGGATGCAGCGGAATGCATGCCGGAAATGCAGCAGTGCAGGTGCAGGTGCAGGTGTAGGCGAGCGTGAGACGAGACACGAGGAGACGAAACGAGACGGAACGCGACGAGGAGGGCAGAGATGTCGGAAGTTGCCAGACGATGGGGTGGCGTTGCTGGCTGGCGGAAAGGTCGGCGACCACGACGACATGTCCACGGGGATGTGGTGGTACAGTATGTGGTGGACGGACAAAGGCGAGAGTGTGGTCTCAACGACACAGGTGGCGACGAAGCCAAGTGGAATCGCGATGTCAAACAAACTCCACTTGAGCGGCTTCGACGCTGCTTCCAGAAGACTCAGGCCGGGACGCTTTGGCTGCTGGCTGGCTGGCTGGTCTCCCGGCGCCTTGGCTTGAGCGTTGCACATGGCTAAGGTGGATCTCGAGGGAAGAGGTAGCGGTGGAGCGTGCACGCGACGGACTGATCAGATGGCGGGACGGCGAGACGACGAGAGGAGAGGAGGGTTGAGGGGAGGAGAGGAGAGGAGAGGAGAGGAGAGTTGAGACGAGAGACGTGACAAGACAAGACGAGACGAGACGAAAGATGGCAAAGACGGATGATACAGCACATGAATGGCGGGCCGGGCGAGTAGTCTCAGAGAAAGTACGCAACAGCAGGCGGAAGGCGAGGGGAGCAGATCATGACGCCGGCAGTGGTGGTGGTGGTTCCACGACCAATGAGCGGCGACTGCGGCGATGATCAGAGAGAGACACACACAGAGAGACAGCGAGAGTGTGTGTCAAGGAGAAAAGCAGCGGTTGTCGGCAGCTCGGAAGGGCAGACATGACGACGCACGGCATGGCACGGCAGGGCAGACCATGGCAAGGCGTGGCAGACAGCATTGGCAAACGACACAGCCTCGGCATTATCAGACATGTTGCATATTGGCAGAGTGGTAGAGATGGATGATTTTTCTGGGAGGCTTGGGCTGGTCGTGGTCGGTGAGACTCGGCAGGGCATGGCAGGGCAGGCCAGGGCAAAGCCAGCCAAGACAGGGCGTGGGCGTGGCCATCATGAAGACGAAGATACATACTACAGAAGTAATAATGATAACAATGGACTACTGGAGAGACAGACACCGACCAGCGACAGAACGACAAACCGACGACAAAACTCGTTCCGACGGCCTTGGACCCATGTTTGCGCCAGGGCAGCGGCAGTCGTGTGATTGGCCGTGGACGGAGCCCGCGCCAGAGCAGACAGACGACCCATGGCCGCCGGGTCCGCTAAACCTTGATGTGGCCTGCCTGTCGTGTCGTGCCGCCGCCGCCGCCGCCGCGGCGCCCCGAGTGGTGTTGAGGGAGGTGTGGGTGGTGGTGGTGGTGGGTAGTGGTGAAGGTGAAGGTGAAGGTGAAGGTGGTGGGTGTCTGGCTGTCGAGTTGACTAGCAACTAGTAGCTGTGCCATGGCCGCCGTGTCATCGTTCGTTCTGTGCCGTGGCCTTGTCCCTGTCCTTGTCCCTGTCACATCCCGTCCCATGCATTCACGAGCCACTAGATCCCATGTCGTCGTCCGTCGTCCTGGCGCGCCCAGCCGATCAGATACTGGCCTAAGTCGGTCTGGGAACTAGCACCACCTAGTAGTAGTAGTGGGAGTAGTAGTAGTGGGAGTAGTGGGAGTAGTGGTAGTGGTAGCAGCAGCAGCACGACGACGACCAGCAGCAGCAGCAGCAGCAGCAGTATAATAATAATATTATCGTCCACCCTCGGCCTCCGCCTGCCCCTCGGTCTGTCTGTCTGCCTGCCTGTCTGCCTCTGCCCGCCCTCATTCACATCCCGCAACACGCACCACGCACCACGCAACACGCACCTCAACCCCCTTCATGTAGCTGCGTCTCCTCCAATTCCCTCCAGTCTCCTCCAGTCCACCGCCCTCGACCGTCCACGCCCGCCGCCCGCCGCCCGCCGCCCGCCACCCAGGCGACTCGATTCGACCTGCTGGCCCTCGACGCAGAGCGTCACCGCTGCCTCACCGGTTCCTTCCGTTCAAACCACCTTCCTGCCCTTCCAACACCCCGCCGAAACTCCCTCATCGTGGCTTCCTCGACCACGCCGCCGTCCCTGTTTTCTAGCGCGCGCGAGTCCAGTGTCGAAAGTTCAGTCGCTACCCCCAGGTCGTTCACCCGCCCTCGATCCCGCAAGTCTCTCGCCACCGACCACCTCGACCACTTGAACAGCGACGACCTCCTCTTCCCTTCCCACGACGACGACGACAACGACGACGTCGGCCTCGCGCGTATTTCTTCCGCCTCCACCCACTTTTTGTTCCCATATTCCGCCACCATGGCTGGTCCTGCCTCGCCCATCGACATCGGCCCCTCCTCCAGACAGGGCTCGGGATCGCCTCGGAGCCAGCAATCGACTCTCACCTCGCAGCTGCAAAACACCCAAAATACCCCAAACCCACGCATCGACGTCAAGACGGAGCACCCGACCACCTCGGAACCCTCCGCCATGAACGCTCCACCGCCGCGCCCCCGTCAAGAATCTATAGCCATGCTCGGTTCCACACCTTACGGCGCCCGCTCAATACCCGTCAAAGATGGCATGCGACGGGAGAGCAATGCACTGTCGGGCAGTCTGATGGGAGGCATGAGCTGGGGCGGTATTTCTATGGGCAGCTTTATCCGCGATGAGTAAGTTTCACCCAATCGCGCGTCCTGTGCTTCTCTAACCAACTCCAGCATTCTCATGGCGGGAACGTCTCCCTACCAATTCCAATCGCCCTCGTTCCACTCATCCTCATACCTGCCCAAAATGGAGGCCAACTACATGAAAGATTATGTCTGCTGCGACATCCACCTAGACTCGATGCACGAACTGTTACAACACTACGAAGAGGCCCATGCCGCACAGCCAACACAAACCATGGGCCGTACTCCCAAGGACCAGCAATTTCCAAGCACCCGAGCAGCCAATGCGACAAGCACAGCCCAGAATGTCCAGCAACAAGCTCAGTTCCAGCAACCCAACAATCTCCCTCGTCAGACGCAGAACCCTCCTCTTCCAAACTTGCAGGCCAATGCTTCACCTCTCTTTAGCGGACAGTCGCAAGATCATATGGGTGCTTTTGACAATCTGGATGACATGGACATGGACGAAGGAACGCCTGGCCCTCAGATGCCACCTCCACAGGGTTCTCAGTTCCAACCTCAGCCACAATTCGGCCGACAGCAGCCACGTGGGCCAGCAGTCAATGTGAATCTGGCCAACGCTTTCCAAGGACAAGGCATGCAAACTCCCACAACGCCCCGTGCAAGTCAAGGCGGTATGGGCTTGCCAAACAATCCCACGGTGTCTTCTGTCAACACGCCCACACTTGGAACCCAAATGTCACTCCAAACCGCCACTCCCGAATCATCCATGCCAGGCACACCCGCAGAGCCCTCAGAGATTGATTATTCTCAACTCGGTAATATGGACTATTCTCAACTTATGCAGGGCAACTTTGATTTCAACAGTCTGAATCTCAATGGCAACATGATTGGTTCGTCTGGAACCATTGATGATCCTGCGAAGCGTCTACTAAGTAAACCAGGCCAGGGCAACAAAGGCTTCCCCAATCCAGCTCTCGCGAACAACAGCGAGTTGGCCAAGCGCATTCGCGAAAATCAATTGCTAAACGGTTTGGCGGGAGTCGGCGGTTTTGTAGGCGAAGAAATTAAACCTTTCAAATGTCCCGTTATTGGTTGCGAAAAGGCTTACAAAAACCAAAACGGTCTCAAATATCACAAGCAACACGGCCATCAAAACCAGCAGCTCAAAGAGAACCCCGATGGTACCTTTTCGATTGTTGATCCCGCCACGAGCATTCCATACCCTGGCACAGTGGGCATGGAGAAAGAAAAGCCATATCGTTGTGAAGTCTGTGGCAAGCGTTACAAGAATTTGAACGGTCTCAAATACCACCGACAGCACAGTCCTCCATGCAATCCAGAATTGAAGCAGAATGGTGGTGCCATCCCAGCAATGGTGAACAACAATATCCAAGGCATGAGCGTCAACGTTGCTGGCGCAGGTCTTATGGGAATCAACGAAGGCATGGGCGCTTACTAGACTCTCGATTTCTCCCACGCATACACAACTTCACTCACATTCGGACTCGGGACTTTGATACACCCGGCTTTCTCAACATGCGCTTGCGTTGCATGCCAGTAAAAAGAAGCTACAAATATCCTGGCTTTGTCGACGGCAACGGCAACTTTGCACGCTCACCTGGTACGGGCACGAAGCACAGATCAATCCCGCTTGCTTTCGTCTCACCGCTGCCGTCCAAAATTGAGATGGCCAATCTCCCGTCAGGATTGTGCTTTGCATCAAGGTTACGGCAGCTCTTCATGCAACCCTGCGTGGATTACGGACCTCGATGCCAACATGCTGGCAATTGCAGCATTGGCAGTCTTACGCTGTACGACCGGTTGATTCGTTTTGTTTGTTTTTTTTCTTTCCGCGCACGATTGGGTTTTCTGGCGGAGCATTACATTTATCGGATTAGCGAAGGCGTTCGGGGAATCTTCTGGGAATGATTCTTCTCCAATTCATCAAACGTTTTATCACAATGGCGCCCCGCGCAAATATTTAATAGGGTCCGGCCCACCAAGATCGGCCTGTAAACCCACTTGGGAGGAGATCATCTGGCGAGAAATCCACCTCGACCTTGCTACACGATACCCTGCACACATCGAATAGATGATTTGACGGCTCGATGAGAGGAGAATGGGGCTTCTGTTTGGTTTGGCAATGGAAAAGCACGGCAACATGGTTATTTGCATTCCTCTTTGACTATTTCTCTTTTGACTATGTATAGGGCGGTTGATGCAAGATATCGCGCAAGATTATGCGTTTGCGAATAGAGCTATGGCGTACATATACAAAAGCACAGATTGGTAACTAGATTGATGAATGGATCGAACCTGCGACATTATCGCTACTCCATGGCTCACACTTCACTTCCGAGCATCCCGATGTTCTATTTTACGACGGGTCGACTCGGCGCATCCGCCGGATAACACACGCCAATCATTGCCAGGCTCGTGTCGATCGTTCATCATTGCGACTGATCAAATCAAACAGCTTTGCCAGGCACGTGTGTTTTAGACAAGGTATTGGGTCATCTTTCCGACGACCCTGATAATCATCGGTTCATAAATGGATATGAATTTTAGAATGGACAAGGAAAATAAGACAAGTGACCACACACACACACACATACATCTTCTTTGGCGCTGGGTAAGTTAATGCATAGTCAAGGCTAAGTTACCTGATGGGCTGGGTCGTTTACTAACTACTGTATCAGATCGGAAAGTGGCGGCCGAGCACGTTTAATATTCATCATCATTTCACGCCGTCTCGACCTCAGATCTGACATTGGCGAGCGAGCCGCGATTGTGTGGGGCACAACTCAGTCAGCCTATGCAAAAGTCTCCTCCTCCTCCTCCTCCTCCTCCTCCTCGTCATCGGACGATTTAGCCCTCAGCTTCGATTTCATAGCTATTGGACTTGTGTTTCGGCTGAAAGTTAAAGTCCTTATGGGCAGGGCCTAGGAACATTTCACTAGTCAAAATGTCAGTCGTCGGACATTTATCCGCTTAGAGATTCGATTCGATTCGGATCTCGTTTAGCTAACTTAGTTGACTTGGTATCGGTACTTACCTAATCTTGATCCAGTCTTTATAATTGGAACTGCACAACAGAGTCTCCAACTCACTTCTTCCGCGGAATGCCGGCGGCCGGTCTCCGAGACGAGGAGGCAGATGTTCGAGGATGCCAATGGGAACGTATCGGCAGGAGAAAGAGAGCCACTCGAGGAGGAAGCGACGAGTCGTTCCCACACCAATCTCATCGCTACCCCAGTACTCTAGTCCGTTGCGGGCAAATTGTTCAATGTATGCAAGTCGTTCCGAGGCAGACTTGTCGAGATATTGGTTGGCCGCGATCTCTTCGAAGATCCATGGTTTGATAAGGGCTCCTCGACCGATCATACAACTGTCGACACCGGCATTGGCCATATGCTCATTGTAATCGACATGAGATAGGATGTCTCCATTGCCGCAGAAGTAGGGTAAGCCGTTTGATTTGGTGTTGACTGGAAGATCGCGTGCATCCGGTTCTCTGACAGTGTCGCTCACGACATCACGTTTAGCTTGGAGAGATTTGACAAGTGTCGCGCATTCGGCGATGTATTCCCAATCAGCACTACGCGTGTAACGTTGTTGCTTTGACCGGCCGTGAAGCGTGATAGCTGCCACGCCACAAGGCTCTTGGCCAAACTCTTGAGCTTCTGAGCCACCCAAGATGAGCTTCTCGCACAGCTTCTCGGCGGTTGGTTGTTTGTCTTTGGTGCCCATGCGAATCTTGACGGTAATGGGAACTTCACCTGAAACTGCATTCATGCCACGGAGGGTCTTTTCAAGCTTTCCGTGCGAGTCAAGAAGTGCAGAGCCGGCGCCTTGTCGACAAACAAGTTCGATGGGACAGCCACAATTCAGATCAATGGCACGAAGGCTAGGGCATAGTGCTGTCAGAATTTCGGTCGTCTTCAACGCAAGCCAAGGCTTGTTAGCAGCTATCTGGGCGCCAAATCTGAGATCCTTGCTGTTGTCATAATCATGGACGATGTTCTTCGGGGAGTAGTTTGGAGCCATGCCTTCCGATTCGTGAGCCTTCATCAGAGCCCATTCACTCTTTTCTCCTTGTACTAGAGGCATTCCCATGGCCATTTCAGACCAGGTGATCTGAGCGCCGAGCGAGACGCAAAGACGGCGGTATGGAAGATTACCCTGAGTGGTCAAAGGTGCTAAGACGGGTGTCTCTGGACCATAGTACAGCCTGCGTTTCTCAGACGCGCGGAATGGGGGCTCAACATATCTTGCTCTGTTGTCATTTGTTGCATCGCCATTCGATTGGTCGGTCTTCTTGACGCCCTCTTGTTGTGTCGTTGAGTCGAGCCATTTGAGATATTCGTCAGACTTGGGCAGTGGAAACTTCTTTTTTCGCAGAGTGATTTTGTCGCCATGAGTAGTCACATTGAGAACTCCGGTACTGTCCTCTTCATCCTCTCCTATTGGCTTAGAAGCATTGCCAGATTTGATTATCTGCTGTAACTCTTTCCTGCCATCTTCGTGTTCAACCTCTTTCGAGTGGCTGCTTGCTAGCCTGCACGACCAGCCTGCGTTACACTTACCCTTGAGCTCCCAGACTGGGCAAATGCCGCCACCGAAAGTTGTGAGATCTTCTCGCTTGCCATCTTTCAAATACAATCTAATGTCGTGAGTGAAGCGACACTTGTCGCCAAATTTGCAAGTCTGTGGGTCAAATTCGTTGGCGGTTGTGCGCGATTTGCATAGTCCAATGGCATCCCTAGAGCTGCCAAATTGTCGAGTGGTGTTTTGTCCACCTTTTGTCTTCTTCCCACCTCGTCCAGCTGCTGGCTCGTAGCTCTTGCCCTTGGCCTCAGCGTCATCGTCGTCGGCCTGCTCGGCGGGTGCAGAGAGAGTTTTCACATCGACCAGATATTCTGCTTTAATTGGCGCAACACCCTTCTTACGATCATCGGTCGCAACCGAGTTGGTGTTGGAGTCATCGTGATCAATTTTGGCTCTCTTAAAAGCTCTCTCGGCTGACTCGTCACCATCGGCTGGGCGAGCGTGCGCTTCGCTTTTCGACGTTTGTGGTGCGGTCGCTGGTGGTTCGGAAGTGGTCACACCGTCCGTGAATGCTGCTCCGTTAGAGAGGTCGGCCACAGGCTCCTCAACAGACTCGGTTGTTACAACCATTGTGGTGGTCGTTGGAAGTGTAGCGGGCGCCGTGGACAACGCGGATAGAAGTTTTCGAGATTCACATGCATTGAGACGAAGCTCAGGCTTCCCAAATCGGCTGTGGCACTAACCCCACCGGCGGGACCTTGATCTAGGCAGGTGCATTACCGTGTGTACGTCATTTTCGCGCGCTGTCCTTCTTCCTCCATCTCTGTCCTCAACACATAACGCATCACTTCGACATTCACGGACTTGTCGAACATCAGAATCTCCTGTCCAGTTCTTATCTTCCGAAACCAACTTGACGACACTCGTCAACCCACCACCATGACGCTCTACTACAGCCTGGTACGTTGTGTTTGCTCCTCGCCAGTCCCAGGCGCCAACAGCTACTGACTCCATCATGTCCAGGTCTTCGCGCTTCTCGTCTTCGAGATGGGCGTCTTCATGACCCTCATCATTCCCCTGCCCTTCTCGCTGAAGCGTGCCATCTTCACCTTCATCTCCGAAAACCCCATAGTCGCCAAGCTGCAATACGGGCTGAAGGTACGAGCATTCACGTCCATTCAATTCCCTTCCACCTTGACAGCACAGCTCACACGTGTCAGATCACCTTTATTTTCATTTTGATCCTTTTTATCGACTCGGTCAACCGCGTCTATCGTGTACAACTTGAACTCTCTCAGGCCAAGTTCCAAGGCGGTGCTGCTGCGTAAGTCCATGCTATTTCACATTCCACGCTTGTCTTTTCCTAACATCACACAGCGCTGTGGCTGGCCATGAACGTATGGAGGTGCAGGCTCGAAAGTTCTACTCTCAGCGCAACATGTACCTCTGCGGCTTCACTCTGTTCCTTTCACTCATCCTGAACCGCACTTACGTCATGATCCTCGATGTCCTTCGTCTCGAGGAAGAGCTAAAGCAGCTCAAGGGCCAGGACACCAAGAAGACCAAGTCTGGTCTCGGTGAAGCTGGCAACTTGGGTGAGATCTCTCAACTCAAGAAGAAGCTCGCTGAGAAGGAACGTGACATCGAGACCTTGAAGAAACAAAGCAAGGGTCTAAGCGAGGAGTACAACCGTCTCGGTGACCAGCATACTGTTGCTGATGCTCTTCCCAAAAAGGATCGATAGAGGCAAGCATTCAGCCGAGAGATTTCATCGTAAAGTTTATCGAATTTCTGGGAGAAAACGGCAAGCTTGGCCAGGTCTACAAATGGATGCGAGGGAATGGCGATGGCGTGGTGAGATTAGAGAGGTGAAAGAGATGGCTCAAAGACAGATAGATTAGGCCAATGGAAAAGCAGTGAATCGGGGACACGTTCTATTATATATCTTGCAGAAAAACATGGGAGATGTTTCTTGATCTTCTACATTTCATTCCTTCAACATGACCTTTCTGGGAAAATAACTCGAAATTATTGCAACAGACATAGTGATTGGCGCCTATCTATGACTTTGTCAGACTAACGGTTGGCTTTAATTTACGAATATTTTGATTATCTCACAACCGATTTGTGTTGATTTAAACCCGACGCATTATCCATTCCTATGACTCACGTCGAGACAAACACATCTTAGGTGCTTTTAAATCGAAGAAAACCTCCTACAACAACTACTCCAAAGATGTTGCAAGAGTTGTCTCCTGGTCAGATTAGTCCTAACGCTCTATGTCTGCACCTCAAGCCGCTTCTCACTCATACCGAAGAAGATCCACGACCAGTAGCCTTGATGGTATGCGGCGTTTCTGGTATAGCATAGCATGATACAACTGCTTCCGAATTATGAACTAAATCAGTCGCGCTTTAGGTTCTGGCAAATCGACCTCATCTCAAGCTGTCGTTCGAAACTATCCAAGCTTTGAACGAGTTTCCTTTGACGGAATCGTGGCGTCGAGACATGGCATCGCTGGTGTCGATTTTGACCACTCTCAACTAGAAGAATTCGCCGAGGAAGCAGATTTCATCTTTGAAAAGACGGTACCGCAAGTTTTAGCGGCTGGAAAGGACGTTGTCCTCGACCGGGCTTTCTACGCCAAAGCAGACCGTGACAACTACAGGCGTATTGTGGAAGAGTGTGGCGGAAGAGTCGTGCTCGTGTATTTCAACATTCCAAAGGAAGTCTTGCTACGACGTATACGGGAGAGAAGAGACGGTTATTTAAACGCTGATAACGCGCGGGAGATCAGCGATGACTTACTGGGACAGTTTATTGATGGATTCGATGTTCCAGATGAAGAGGGGGAGATTGTGATCAATTACGAGACATCCTTGCCGTCGTCGTGATGCCGCTTTTTACAGCGAAGAGATTCTAGATATTTCATCGTGGTTTAACGTTGTCCTTTCTTATCAAAACTTCTCGCCACAAAACGCCTAGCTATGTTGGTATCACTATATACACGCTTGTGAAGATAACAAATCTAACAAGCTCTTTCAAGGAGCTTACCCAGACCGCCCTCTAGGGATCAGGTGGGAAACACCCCTCGCAAAACTTTACGCCATCTACTTGTCGTCCGAGCCTCATCGGCATCAGGATCTTCAGGTGCTGTACGTCCGAGCATAGCAACTGCACGCTGACGTGCCCATTCTCTTCGACCTTGCGCTGGTGGCCGATGACCAGACGTAGCTTGGTGTGACGAGGCTGGAATGTCATTGGATTGCGCCGATTGAGAAGTGGCCACCTGATCCATTTCCACGACCCCTGGAGATGCAGATGTTTCTGTTTGCTGGTGATTTCTGCGTAGGAGAGACAGGCCGGAGAGATTACGGATGCGAGTTCCGATGCTGGGTTCACTTTCGCCCCGCTCCACTCTTTCGATGGCGTATAGGTGAGCGAGGACAGTCGGGCCATCTATTCTGCCTTCTCTCATGCGCCTGATGAGTCTTTCGCGTCGGACCATACCTCCAGTAATGACCTTTGGACAATATCCAGAAGGCAGAGCTGTTTTCTTGCACAAGGGACAGAGTGAACTGTTTTCTTTCAAGAAAGTGTCAACGCACTCGGGATGAAAGATGTGGTGACAGGGTAATTCGCGAACAGTAGAACCCGGCGCTTCCGCTGTTGCCGTTACAAAGTCATCGATGCAAATAGCGCAGTTTGGTTGCTGGAGGGCTGAAGGATTATAACTGCTCGTGCGCTCTACGGGGCCATTTGACGGAGTGTTATCCTCGGGCGTCGCTGTTCCGGCTCGTGCGATATCAGCATTGGTCTGTTCGGATGGAAGACATGGACCAGCGCCGTAGATATATACAGGCATTTCATCCAGAACCTCCTGTGGAACAGTCATGCGTTTTATTCCGAGCACTTCAAGATCGACTTCGCCATTCATTACTCGTCGCCGGAGGGATTGTGTTCGTCGGCGATGTAAAAACTGCATAATACCTGCAGCCGCTCCAATGATTGCCAGAAGAACACCAAGAACAATGAGCAAAAATACCCATAGGCTTGGCAGACTGGAACTACTAGCAACTGTGTATTGGTTAGCAAGCATGGCTTGTATGCTGCCGCAAAACGGCAAAGTTGGACGTACCTGTCTCAATGTCCACGAATAGCCTTACGTAGGCGTCAGTGTGATTGCCGTGTTGTTGTAGCAAGGTTTCACCATTCGGAACGTTGGTAATGTTTTGATTGTACAAAGCACTCTGATGCAGAATTATATTTGCCACATCGTTGCTAACGGCATAGACGCCGTAGTTATTACTCTTCTGCCATTGGCCACCATCTCCCAGGTTCCAAACCTGGTTGGTGGGATCGGGAGGATAACCTCCAGTATTGGGCAGGAAGAAAAGGAAGCCATACGTGTTCCAACGATTTGCAGAAGCAAGGTAAGCCAGTGTGCATTGAGGACTTAGCCACGGGGCAATGGCAATCAGTCTCTCTCCCATGGGAGGTAAATCTGCCAGGCGAGTAACATTCTGGGGCGCATACGGTAAGCTCGCGTTGTAGCATCCAGACGACTCCGTCGGATCAAGGTCTGGTGTGTAGAGCAGGCCTTGATTCGGCATGCCTGGGTCCGTCCCAGTAGTTGAAAGGGTCTGGATACCCTGATTAATGGGAAACTCGAAGGAAAGGTTTGAAGTCAGAGGGCTCGAATCCTCTATGTTGTCATGGGAAATATAGAATGTAATAACATCGATCGTCGAGGCGCCTGAATGGGAATATTAACACATGGACGAGGGAGAGATTTTACGTTGCAGACATACTCATGGCGGCGGACTATATTATTGGCACGTTATGGTGGTTTGCAGGGCGGAGGTCGGCGAGCACGCAGATTCCGATGGGGCCGCAACAGTGGCGGGGATGTATCATGACATGTCGACGTGTGCCCAGGGGGAGGCAGTGAATGGGAGAGTCGGGGAGGTCAAATGCAAGACGAGGGGGGATGCGATGAAACGAGAGAACGTATGTGAGAGTGGGTGTGTGTGAATGAGGGAGGGTGAATAGGTGATGTATTAGAGAAAGTCGTTCAGGCGAGTGGCGAGAACAATAAGAGGTGGAGTGGAGTGGGATGCGATGGAAGCGACGGCTGCTGGACTTGCCGGGCGGCTTCGTCAAGCTTTCCCTATTCTAGTATGTACATCGACAGTCGCCTACTCTGCAGCCATCAAAATACACTCACTCACATTCACACCCACATTCACACACACACACACTCTCTCTCCCTCCATTCACTACCATCTGCACGTCCACTCGCGCCTGTCGCATCCTGTCTGTCGGCCGCAACTCCGTCTCCCCGTCAATGCGCCAGTAGTCTCCTGCTGCTCTCGCCAGCTTCGGCCGTCTCTTGCGCCAGTCTGTTGGCGGGCTGACAACCAACTTGCGCCACACGCATTCGACTCACAACACTACATCGAACATGCCGTCCGCCAGCTCCAAAAAGGGCACTGGCTCCAAGGCTGGCCATCGTGACCGCCGCTCTCCTTCGCGTCACAGCACTCCCGTGTCCGCCCTAACGGACACCCCCGCCCCGCCGACGCCCATCAATGCCACCCCGACCCCCGCCGTACCTACCACGCCTCTTGCAAAGGAAACTGCCTATCTGCACACTGCAACGGCTGTCCTCGTCTCTCAGGATCTTTCCATCCAAGCCCTCATCGATGCGCAAAGCACTTCCGCAAAGCCAGGTGACCCGCCAGTCGCTCGCGCTCTCCATGCCCTGCACGATCAGATACGCGACACCACCAATAAGTTCATGGCCAAACGTGGCGAGGTATGCGACCGCTCAATACGCCAGTTGGCTCAACGTAAGAAGGAGCGATTGCAACTCGTCCGCGAACATGAGATGGTCAAGGCTGAAGAAGCTGCTCGTGCTAAGCGAGAGGCCGAGGACAGTGAGAAGAAAAAGGCCAAGAAGTTGAGCAAGAAGCGCAGTCATGATGAAATGGATGTTGATGGTGAGGATAAGGCAGGCTTGCCGTCTGTCGGTGCACATGGTGTTGCAAGGCAGGACGGCGTCGGCGTCAATGATGGTGAGTCCAACTATGCGTTTCCCAGAAAATGATGTGTCTGCTCGAACGTGATATGGCCGATTGTGAGCTTACATCTCACTTCTTACCTAAGCTCACTTCAATGTTGCATTGTCTTTCCACCCCATACTTCACCTGACCATGTGTAAATGATGGGTCCGCAAGCAAAACTAACATCCAATCCTTCTTTACCAGGCGTACAGGCACCTCCATCACCATCCGTCCCACAAGGCACAGTTGCCATAGATCCCATGGATACTGCAGAATCGCCGTCGGATTCAGAAGAATCGCACGCCGATCCCATTTCCACAGTACCTCTTTATGAACGCGCCTTCGGAAGAGATCCAACAAAGTTCGACGACCCAACTGTTTACGATATCCGACCTATCACTGAAGACATGGGGGATGAAGAGAAGCGAGAGATCTACAACGTCCTACATTGGCCCGAGTCAGACTTACATGATCTCACAGCTGGTGATCCCCCTGACATGGACTTCAGCAACGCAAAGCCTGCCAATCAGATCAACTTTTCTACTTTTCAAACGGCTATTGAACCGTATATTAGGCCTTTTACTGAGGAGGATGTGGCATATTTGAAGGAACGTGGGGACCGTTTTACTCCTTATGTAATTCCTCAACGCGGACCTCGAGGATACAAAGATGTATGGGCAGCCGAAGAAGGAATGACTGGAGTCGAGCCACCTCGGCAAGCACAAAGCAATCCAAATGAAGCCAGAGGTGCCATGGACGACATGGACGACACTGTCGCCGAATCGGACGAGATCAGCATGGGTCCGATTATGAACCGATTGGTATCGATAATTCGCCCAGTACCCAATGCCGCCAAGAAGGAGGAGGAGACTGACGCAAATGGCGATACTTCGATGGTCAACGGAGATGAAACCGCCGAACCGAACGGTCAGGCCGGTGCCGATGAACAACAAAAGCCGCTCACTTGCCTCCCATCAGACGCACCCAGACCAACTAATCTTCCTTCACTGGATTACGAAGGCTTCGAGGCTCGTGCGCTGCAAGAACTTCGTCACATTGGCTTCCTTGCACCCAATGACGTCCCGGATTTCGATGCACGTAATGACGACGAAGTAGCAGCGCGTCTGCGAACGCTACAACACGAACTTAGACGAGTGAGTCGACTGAACAACGTTCGCAAGGCACGAGTTCTGGAATTGACCGAGGAACGCATGGCCATGCAAGAATACGCCAACATTGCCGACGATTTAGACAACCAGGTCAACGCTGCATATCTGAAACGAAATCGCAGCCTTGCTAAACCAAACAATAAGAAGGGCTCGCGGCCTGGACAAAAAGGCGTCGCGGGTGTCGCTACTGCATCGCGAGGCGTTAGTGACGGTGTCAGAGCCCTCATGCAGAAACGACGAGACTGGATCGACATGGTTGGCCCTGTGGTCGGTTATGGCCGACCACCGATTCCAGGCGATGACGAGACCATCTTCGACGGTGACGCAATGAGGCGACTGGAAAAGGTCGAGCGAGAAGCAGAAGCTGGAGAGAATGAAGGGGATTAAGGTGGCAATCACTTGCTCAGTAATGGAACCTAGAAACGACTACATGATCATGAGGACTTTAAGTATCTTTGTACGATATTGAATAGATTGAGACTTGAGACTGCAGATAAAACTCTTGTCGCTGTTCTCTACCCATTTCTCGTTCTAGTCCCAAGACTTCGTTATGTCGTTAATTGAACTCCAACGCTAGATGGCCAGATGCAGCTGCGGTGCGTGGTCGAACCGAATATCTCTCACCTTGCTTTGATTCGTCGGAGGTTGTCAGGGATGCCGTCACCGTGAATGTTTGTACAAACGAACGAAGTGAGGCGTTTCTGCACAGATGACAGCGGGTAGCTTCATTGCGAGCACAACGGTTGCGGCTCGACCGGTACTGTACGACGTACATATGTTGTTTTCCCACGCTGTGGCGCAACGCAGTCCATAATGCGGCGGGCCGCTGTTACACCACTACAGTGAGTGGCCGGGGCCAGCATACTCGGACCATTGTATTTGATTGAATCTCTGAGATGTTTCTTGCATCTGATGTCAAAGTGCTTTCTTCTCACACTAAGAACGTCCAGAAGCTTGGGTACACAAACTCTTCTTCAAAAATCCGCTGGACTTGCTCGAGGACGAACTTTTCAATCTTGCCAACGTTTTTCAAGACTTGTTTGCCGTTGTCTGTCTGGCCCATTTCGGTCTCGATCTTGATATGCTCTAGGAGACCACCAACTTTGGTCGACTTTGTTGATTCATTCTCGGCGCCACCACCTTCGGTCTCGAAATGGTCGTCGCCAACAAGTGCATGGGCATCGTCTTGGGCAAGGAAGCAGAGATGCGCTCTCTTTTTGATATAGGCTAGGATTCCTACGCCATCAAAAGTCATGCCGGTAATGTTCAGCTTCAAAGGAATGCCGACAAAACTCGGCATTGGGTAATCGAGAAATACTTCGGCAGTCAGGGATAATTTGATATCGCCAGCATATGTAGCGTGGAATACAACTTGTAGGTCCTCTGGGCTACGGTCTGGTGGTACGTCGCCCACAAACGTTTCCGTGCCGGCATCGTCTTCCAATGCAGCCGATGATGCCGCCTGTGGCTCATAAAATCCATCATCCTTCGAGGGCGGTGCATCTGTGATAGACGATACTGAGCTGCTGAATGAGTCAGAATGGTGATGTTGGTGCTGCTGCTGCTCTTGTAGAAGCGGGCTATGAGGCCCATGTTGAAATTGTGCGCCTGCAACAGCTGCGAGTGGCGTAGCTGTGCCAGACAAGCCTGCGGAAAGTGGAAGATGGAAATAGCCAAGGTTTGATGTCGGTCCGAGCACCCCAGGAGCAGTTCCATGTCCGAAAGCTATGCTATCTGATCGCATTGGAGCATTATTGTGAGCCTGATGAATCTCCTTGGCGGCACATTTAACGGTCTTTGTTGACTCTGGCTGTTGCTCGGTGTTCCGCTGTGGATTAGTGGCTTCCTCTCCGGACACAGCTGATGCAGAGTCTTCGCTCTCAGTTTCGTAAAATTCCGCGAGAGGCTCACAAATATCTTTGAGTACCACACTCGGTGCAATGGTTCCAAAGTCAAAGGCGTGTATTTTAACCGAACGGATGAGCTTCGGGAAGGGAATTTGTTGGAACCGCTCGTCGATGAAGTCTCGAATTGTCTCTGCCAGGGCCACACCGTCCGGACCCTCGGTGAGCGTTTTCCAGTCGATGTCAACGGACATCTGTGCGATGTTACGTATATTGTAGTGACACGGTTGAAGGGGCGTTGGATGTCTGAACGCGGCTGGCTGGCTAGACTTGCCTTGGCAGGGCAAGCGATCGTTTCGGTCCGCAATCATCTTATGGTTCTATTGATCAATAACAATCGCCAACGGTACTTTTTGTTTCCCATCTAAATGAGCCAGCAAACATAAATGTGGGGCAGCCATCGGCTACGAAATGTTCGCCGTGTCGAAGAATGGCACAACACGCGATCGACGTCAGACGACAGCCCAACCGCAGTCGCACTGCTGTCTGCACGTTGGCGACCTGCGAAAACAGAATGACAGCTCCGCTGCACTGCCTAATTGCACGAAGCCGTGTCATGTGCACTGTCAAAATACAAGCAAAATGGACGTGTTGTCGATTTGCGATGATGCGTTGAGATCTTCCAGCCGGACAGCAACGGGATCCGCGCACCTCTCTGCGAATACAGTAGCACCAGTAAGGGCGTCCTCTCGATAATCACGGCAATTTAAAGATGGGAAAAGACAATTGATGCGACGTGCTTGCTGCGAATACAACAGTAAGCTGCCGTGCTTGGTAGCCATGTACATTTCCCACATCGCAGCCGCAATGAGCCTCCCAAGTTGTCGTTATCATGAGGCATGATGCCGTAAATATGCCAAGCGCCATGCTCGCTGAAGGCATCGAAAAATTAAAACCAACCACCCGTGTTGAAGGTTTCTCAAGTCACCTTGTTCGTGCTTATTTGCCATCGGCCGTGTCAACTAGCATCTGCTAGCCCCCTCCACAGTTGTAACACTTCTCCTCATGAATGACTTTTCGCTCTTTGATGGTATTGCATTTGACTCGTTTCGATATCGCACATGCCGCTCTGTCGATTATTGTGTGGCCACATTGCAGGTATTTGTGGATGACCTTGGTGCACATTGTCGGAAAGTATGGACGGAATGGTTGCCTGCAACAAATCAGCCCTTTTGTTCACAGGTCTGCGGCGGGAAAAGAGTACGGACGGGTCTGAAGGCGAAGTCTAGAAGGAGGGCTGATGACGCCACAACTGAGATGATCTAGCGACAGAGCGAAAAGAGAGCGCGTCTTAACCATATCAAGTACATGCATGATCTTTTATAAATGTCAAACCGGGCCGCACGGTGTCTTGTACAACTCAGGTAGCGACTTGCGAGCGTTGGACGGCGTTTGTCCTCTGGCACGTAAAGCTGCAGGCTGGTGCACGCGTGGGCATATGTACTCGCTTGCTCTGTTACTAGCTACAGCTTCTCCTACTGCTGGGTAACTGCAGACAGCTTTCTGCAATGCGTCTCTGGCGCTACAGACCCATGCCGGGGAGATTCCACCCGCGTCGCTAGCATGGGACAAGGTGCATGACCACCGCCGCTGGCCGGCTTTTTGCCTGATCATGTGAAGAGAGAGACCTATCATATTCAATATCTTGCAACTTGATTCTGACCACTGCACAGAAGCAAAGAAAATCACCACCAGCATCGAATATGAGCGTTCACCCATTCATAGTCCACGAAGCCACATTGGGGCTCATTTCAGTCTACACGCTCTGCTATAGGTACAATAATGCTATACTGGCTAGCACCGCCAGAACTCAAACGTCCTTTGAATCACTGCGCCTTGCCTCAAGATCTAAAACAGGTACAAACGCATAGCCAAGGAGATGTAAGGAATCAAACGGTTCAAAGATAGACTGTGGTTGGCGTGGGTGAACGTACGCACAGTGGTCTTGATAATTTGCTTTTGCGCATGCGCGAGCCACGCACACGAACCCTGTTCGGCCCAAGAGCCAGACAAAAATGGAGAAAATCAAGACGACATCTGTGCCTAGGATTAATGTAGCCCTAAAGCCGGCTTCACATCAGTCTGTCCATGACCGGCAAGCGTAAACTCGCCATGGATGAAACAGTCGGATGAAGCCCAACGTGGCTGCCTGAATTCCGCATGAACCATACTGTATGTTGGGCCAGACGCAGTGTGAAACATTCGGCCGAACGATTCAAAACGTTCTCTCACCCGCTGCTCCATCACAAACAGACGGGATCAGCTGCATATTGTGTCAGATACCATGCCCATCCGTCTCGGCGTGTCTGCTTCTGCAACCTTTGCACGACTTGCTTTGTTTTTGTCATCACCCGCAATTTGCAAACAGACGGCTCGCTAGCCAGACGAGCACTGCTTCGCAACAAGGCGACGACTGAGCACTCTAACTAAACAGCAGGACAATGTAAACCAGGACGACGACATTCTATGCGAGAATCCAGGGCTGCTGTCTCGAGGCTTCTCGAACACGCACAAGTCATGTGCTCAACGTCACGTGTGGTGCAAGAACGCCCAACCGCACGTGAGCCGAATGACATCGATGCGCAGGCGATGAAACGGCACGAGCTCGGGAAAAATCGCGCGAATATTGAGCTGAGAGCGGGATGCAATAATATCAGACTCGGCTTCCGTCGGCCTGTTATTGTAGCTCTAGCAATCTAGACCCGATAAGCTCCATCAGGCGCCAAAGTTCACGCCCATCGGCTGAAATACTGTAATAATATACGCCGCCCTCAGACATGACACTCCTTGGTCGGGATTTTGCAGGAGTTTCTTGGTCATGAGCCACTGCTTGTTCCGCGCAACCTTTTGGCAACGGGCTGGGCTGGAGCAAGCTTTCTCGGGCCACTCGACAGATGCAACGGGAGTCGATTGATCGTTCCAAAGAACACTGTAGATTGTACCGTATGTATGTCCAAAGGAGGAGCGCCTGTTCCCCCGCAAACCTCCACGGATTGCCGAGGCGGGCCGCATGAGAGTTATTTCCGCCAGCCACACGATTGCCCGGGACGCCAGCCGCCATTCATCGTCTCCGACTCGTTTTCGTTCCCGTCATGTCTGGATCAATGGAAGGCGCTACCATGAGAACTGGTCCTATGGTTGATAGGTTCATGGCGCCTTGTTGTGTTCTGCTCTAATACGAGTTGCGTCATGCTTCCGATCCAGCTTATCTCGGTTACATCAAGACAGACGGTATATAGAGGGCAAAGCTCTCGCGCCGTTTCGCCCGTTTTCGATGTACACTGCGCCGTAACAGGAATGCGTTATCAAACTTTGAAGCTGCTGCTGATCCTGACGAATCCCGAGTCACGCGCTGAAGCTACCAAGTCGACCAAGCCGTCTACCAAGCAATAAATAGCGTCGCTGTCGCCGTTGTATGGAACATTGCTTCATCACATATCACCAAGACATTGCCATCACCATGGATACATCAGACATGAAGGCCGCCTCGGAACGCCGCGAGTCAACCTTTCTCAATCTCTCCCCTGTCCAGGGCATCGCCGCCCCTTCATCGCCCTTGGCTAGAAATGCCGTGCCAGCACCAGCTGTAGAGCCGGCCAAGTCAACCAGGTCCAGCAGTGTCAGCAGCGCCGATTCTACCTCGACCGAGAAGTTTCTGAGACTCGGTCATTCTGAGGTCATCGAGGAATAGATCCTTCCTACCACGGTGATGGCGCGGCGCATTCAACAACACTTGTGCCGAGGCAGCCCGTAACGAATTTACGACCAAAGACAAGCGTGCAGCGCTCAAGGAGTACCAACGGAATCATCCATGCATGTGCGGAGCGGGTATGTCTCGTGGAAGAGACTTCCAAATTGTATCTTGATAGTGATCCTTTACGGACGTGTGTTAATCAATTCACGTCAATTTTACTACAATAATCGCACGTATGCTCCTCGAAATATTGCCATGTTGCGTGGAAACACCATAAGGATTCACGTAATTCTCTCTATTTAATCACAACCTTCATCACGTCTGCTGATCGGGCGAAACTCATTCACGTTACCATGTTCAAGCGCAAACGCAATATGGGTTATGTAGAATTAAAGGCCTTGTATCCCCGGTCGGTGATGCCCCACACATTTCGGCCCGAAAGCCAGTAGAAAGACGTCAGCGAGCTGTGCCTAGAGGCCGTTCCACATGTTTTTGGAGCACCGCAGCTTCCATCTTCCTTACCCTCGGAAACGCGTATACTTTGGTCTCCAGATGGGGCTCAGAATGGACGAAATTCACGCTCCCACTGTGGCTTCTGGTCCAACGTCATCTGGAAGCCCAAACGGCACTGACAAGAAGCTCTCCTTCAATGAGCTTGTAGCGCAGAAGGAGAACTTGGAAGCCAAGCTATCCGCTCTGAGCTCCGTATTAGATTCGGTGAGTGGCCTCTTTGTTTGACAGAATACTCCTAACATGTGATCCAGCACGGCGTCAATATGAACACTTCCCTTACCACCTTCGACGGTTACCCACGAGCAGACATTGACGTCGCGCAAATAAGAACAACCAGAGCGAGTATTATTCGATTGAAGAACGACCACAAGGCGATCATGGCGAATCTGGAGGTTGTTATCCAGGACCACTTCGCTTCAGGTAAGGCAGCAAACACGCCGAGCACTTCGTCTGAACAAAGAAGCGGGGAACAAGCGAATACAGCATCGTTTACGCGACGATCGCCCATCGAGCTTCCGTTTGCAAAGGTCAATTCCATCGTCCCAAGTAGTCCCGCTGCTACCGCAGGTCTCCAGGTGGGAGATCAAATCACGAGATTCGGAAGCGTGAATTGGTCGACTCCCGAGAGGCTTAACAAGGTGCCACAAATTGTTCAACAGAACGAGAATGTAAGCGTTTCATCAACTGTACTTACCACATGACACTTACTGTCCTTCTTCAGCAATCGATCCTGGTCGTTGTTCTCCGAGCTGCTTCAGCGAACAGCGCTCCACAGCAGATCAGTCTTAATCTTACGCCCAGGCGAGATTGGGGTGGTCGAGGATTACTTGGATGCCACATACTTCCTGCATGAGAACCTAACAGTCTGTTCCCTCTCGAATGACCCTGGGAACTCGCGTTTGGCAATATTTTACTACATTCGTGGCTCCGTCCAGCGTGTCCCGCCAAATGGACCATTTATCACCCCCGAAATCGCCTGCAATCTGGTGGAGAGGTGCTACTATGCTTTACAGAGCCGAGTGCCTGGAGTGCGTAAAATTGTACACAAAAGTTAATGCTCAATAGCCCATTGGTGCTTAGCAAATCAGCCCCAGTGTGGATGCAGTGGAGTCTTCGATTGCGAGAACTGCATAGCCCTTTCTAAGCCCTTCACGGCCAAAACGCTCCGAGAGACTCACGCAGCATAATCCCCCGCATCGTAAATTTTATTCAGTCGTCAAGACAGACATTTAGTGCTAAGAAGAGTGGATCGCAGGCTTGTGAGGCGGAATAATGATACTATGCACACAAATCCAACTATCTAATAAGTCCCTACTCGAAATCCCGATTGATCCTCTGTCCCAAGCAATTCTGATCACGCTGAATGCTCAAGATCGTAGTAGAGACATATGAGTAGATGAATGTACAGGCGGATTAAAGGGGCTGGCACTATGTACACGAACACGTATATACATACATACATACATACATACATACTGCCCATTCGAGAATAATCGAAGTGGCCAGAACATTTGAAGCGACCCACCCCGCCGAAGCTGACTGCGGGGTTGTTTGTTGAAATAAACATGCGTCGACCTCTAACCGAACCGAATTGCCCTACCCTCGGCAATAAGGCCACCATCGTCTTCTAGGCATTATCATTATTATAAATCAAGTGAATCACCTCTGTAATAATCTGTGCGCTAACCCCTTCGTTCATTCCTCCCCCGACCACTCTTCACACAAACTCCCGCATCACTCAACATCCGCGCCATGTCTCCATCCAAGGTATCGTCCATTACGTGGGATTCCTTCAGCAACATCATCGACGGCCAACCGCGTGGAAGCAAGGAGAAACATCAGGGCGTCAACCCAGCCACTGGCGAGAAACTATGGGACGTTCCAATCGCCAATCAGCAGGATGTCGACGATGCCGTGGCCTCGGCCAAGAAGGCATTTGAATCTTGGAGCCAGGTCCCTTTCGAGACACGCAAGGAACACCTCGTCAAGTTCAAAGAAGCCTACCTCGCTCATGCCGATGATATGGCTAAGCTCCTTGCTGAAGAGACTGGCAAGCCTGTAAGTTCCTTGTTCATGGCGGAATGGTATACATCATAGACTAAGTGGTTTCTCTAGCACCAATTTGCTCAATTCGAAGTCCACGGCGCTGCCATGTGGATCGACCATCACTTGACCCTCACCATCCCAGAGGAGCGCGACGAAGATGATGAGAAGGTCGTCACAACTCGCTACACGCCTCTCGGTGTCGTTGGCGCCATCTGCCCCTGGAACTTTCCCATCGTTCTTTCCCTGGGCAAGATTGCTCCCGCCATCCTGACTGGCAATACCATCATTGTCAAGCCGAGTCCATTCACACCATACACCGCTCTCAAGATGATCGAGATTGCACAAGAAGTATTCCCTCCGGGCGTTGTCCAAGTTGTTGGTGGAGACGACAAACTTGGCCCAATGTTGACCCAACACCCCGATATCGCCAAGATCTCATTCACCGGTTCCATTGCTACTGGTAAGAAGATCATGGCTGCCTGCGCTGCTACTCTCAAGCGTGTCACTCTCGAGCTCGGTGGTAATGACGCCTCAATCGTCCTTCCCGATGTTGATGTTCAGAAAGTTGCCCCAGAGCTCGTCATGGGCGCTTTCCAGAACTCCGGGCAAGTATGTGTTGCCACCAAGCGTATCTACATCCATCAGGACATCTACGAAGACATGCTCAACGCCATGGTTGAGTTCACCAAGACCATGAAAGTCGGTGCACCTAGCGACAATGCCCTTCTCGGCCCGATCCAGAACCAAATGCAATACGAGAAGGTCAAGACTTTCTTCGAGGACACCAAGGTTTGTTATACTAAGCACTCGATAAGTTAATAAGATCCTGCACTGACACATAACAGAACAAGGGGTACAAGTTTGCCGTTGGCTCTCCTGATGTTGCAACCGGCAAGGGGTTCTTCGTCCAGCCTACTATCATCGACAACCCGCCAAATGACAGCAAGATCATCACTGAGGAGCCTTTCGGTCCCATCGTACCGACCCAGCCATGGACTGATGAAGAGGAAGTGATCAAACGCGCCAACGGCAGCAACACTGGTCTCGGTGCATGCGTTTGGGGCAAAGACGTCGCTCGTGCCGAGGCCATTGGTAGGAGACTTGAAGCCGGCTCCGTCTGGATCAACTCTTGGGAAAAGCCAACACCAGCAGCTTTCTTCGGTGGCCACAAGGAGAGCGGTATCGGTGGTGAATGGGGCAAGGAAGGTCTCAAGGCCTACTGCAATGCTCAGGTCATGCACAGCTACAAGTTGAAGTAAGTGCTTTCGTCATGCCGCTCAGAATGAAGATTCCCCCGACGAGCATGAATATCACGGAATTGTTCGCAATATACAATGAAACAATATGCACAAGCACCACTTCTCCTCGTGATGGTGAGATGACGACATGCCCTGACTCGAAAATGTAGACGGCAAATATCAAAGTTGTAGGCAATCCAAGTCGTGATAAAGTTCCTGCTGTATCCATAGCATCTATAGGCGAAAATGGCGCAATGATCAGAAATGAATATTCCTCGGCGTCCCGTCGGGAGCAAAACAAAACGGTGTCTGAGGGGGAGGGGTTCGTTCGATTTTCGTTGGGCTTCATCCGGCAAGTGTCGGTTAATTAACTAGCGGGCTCAGTGCTATCCTCGGCAACCTTTTGTTTTTGCAAATCGGGAATACATTCTGATGGCATTCGTCGTGGGTTATTGCTCGAGGTCGTCAGGCGACAGAGAAGCCTCGTGTGTTTACATCTCTTGTCGGCTCTGAGTC
This sequence comes from Acrodontium crateriforme, assembly GCA_033807595.1. Taxonomy (NCBI): domain Eukaryota; kingdom Fungi; phylum Ascomycota; class Dothideomycetes; order Mycosphaerellales; family Teratosphaeriaceae; genus Acrodontium; species Acrodontium crateriforme. The sequence goes on along the minus strand of CP138593.1, from coordinate 343,645 downwards.
GTTGCGGTACGTTGTAGAGAAAATCGTGGTGGGTGAAGGTCGAGCGTCGACCTTCTTCCCAAACTTTTTTGTGGATACGTAATATTCATCTATCTAGATCCCATGCCTGGGTTGTGCGCAGGCTATGGTGGTGTGAAGAACGCCTTCGCTTGCTTTGTTATGATTGTGGTCATGGGTGGACAAGAGATGCAAGTGTCCACTCTTCGTAAGCACTCGAGTGAGTGGTGAAAAACAAAGACAATTACTCGCTAGGCGAGAGCCCTAATTCCATCGCCGGGTCCGTTGTGACCTCTCTTCTCTCTCTCAAGTTTGCTCAAGTCGTCATCGTGCTCCAAAGAGTATCTGCTGCGTTTAGCGCAGCTCCATCCAAGCCCGAATCATCCCATCTGTGCTAATTCGGGCTGTTGTATGGGAATAGCTCGTCGTTTACAAATCAGCGTCATCCTCATCAGGCAGTGGCATCTGGGATGCAGCGTCCATCTCAGCCTGGTACTGAGCCATGACGGCCTGGTCGACCTGAACCTCTGGTGGGGCAAGAGCTGGAGCGGCGACGAAGTCCTAACTCGATATTAGCGCGCTGTCCTCCATCCAGTGTTCCCTTCGAGTACTTACCAAAGACTGGTTGCCGACCAACTTTCTGGCGAGCCACAGGAATGGCTTCTCGAAGTTGTAGTTGGACTTGGCCGAGATATCGTAGTACTGAAGGTTCTTCTTGCGGTGGAAGGTGATGGTCTTGGCCTTGACCTTGCGCTCCTTGACATCGACTTTGTTGCCGGTAAGGACGATTGGGATGTTCTCGCAGACACGGACCAAGTCACGGTGCCAGTTGGGAACGTTCTTGTAGGTGATGCGAGAGGTGACGTCGAACATAATGATACCGCACTGTCCGTTGATGTAGTAACCATCGCGCAGACCACCAAACTTCTCCTGTCCAGCAGTATCCCAGACATCAAACTGAATCTGGCCGAGGTTCTAAAGTAGTGTCAGTCGTTGTGCGTACTTCCGCCTCTTTTGCTGAGGATTTGCAAAACGTACGGTAGTGAAGGCGAGAGGGTGGACTTCGACACCGAGAGTGGCGATGTACTTCTTCTCGAACTCTCCGGTCAAATGACGCTTGACGAAGGTGGTCTACAGAAAATCAAATTAGCAATCTCACTCCGTGATACACCTGCACAGTTGCAGGCGATTCGCAAAAAGTGCAGAGCCGACACGTACCTTTCCGGTGCCACCATCGCCAACAAGGACAAGCTTGAAGGTGGGAGTCTGTTGCTCGGCCATGATTTGGATCGAGTAAAGGTGATGTCAGGTGGTGGGGGTAGTGGGGGTGGTGGGAGTCGTCGATAGGGTGGTTCTCTTGGTTGGAAATTATGATGAAGTGTTTGGTTCGATGTTTTGGAGGGGAAAATTGGTCAGCGGGAGCTTCCGCCTGGATGCAGCCTGAGAGCGGTTTCTTCACCGCTCGCTTGCTGTGGCTGACGTAATTATTAGGGTTTGGGTTCCCGTCCTTTGTGTTGGGCAACGATGCTCATTCCAATCCTACTGACTAGACGAATGTTGCGGATGAGCGTCTAAGGTATGTAAGTACTCTTTTCTTTGTGTTTTTGAAAATCATCAAATCTATGGCTACAGCTGCAGTGTGCGATCTAGAACCTAAGCTTACTACTGATGGCACGATACGTGAATGTCGAACCAGCGGGTAGCAACCCAATTTTGCGCAAAGGAGAATGTCTGTTCATAATGGAGAAACCCTGACACGAGGCCGTGCAGGCAGCACATCCAAGTGTCGATCAAAAGAAACAGGAGCCATCATCGCAGTTTTTAAAATCCGTATACCCAAGAGTCTAGATTTTCGACGATGCAGTGTCGAGGTAAAATCGGGTCTTGCCTCCATTGTTGGTCAGAACACACCATTCTACTCTGAATACTGTCAGACTCTGATACTGACTGGTACAATGCTTTAAGTGGTGTCGGATAATGAAAGCCGCGTTGATGCCTCTGCAGATATTCATTGCTCATCTACTTGGGGTTTACCTTCATTACCACTACGTGCTCGACCGGCTCGGTGCCTTCACTCTGAGCAGCTTCTCAGAGTTTTTGTATGCAATCATCTCGAGCTGTTCCCTGGTCACAAGCCCGCTCTGTTCCAATTCTTCCATCCACGCTAGACCCCATTCGTTTTTTGCAAACGGATAGTCTACGCTGTATAGAATGTGCTCAATCTTGGTGTTGTGCAGAATACACCTCATGGGATCCAAGCTCCACACCCCGGAAGTCGTGATCCAGATATTTTCATCGTATACTTCTTTGAATTTACGTTTTTGCTCACCCCATCGCACGCTCAGCGATGAAATGCGATCGAGCATGAACGGAATCATCTCCCCAAAATGTCCGATTATGATTTTAAGTCTTGGAAACCGATCAAAGATTCCGGCTGCATACAGCCGTAAGACATGGAGTCCTGTTTCCGAATGCCAACCCCACCCTGAAGCGCCCATGCTACGGCCTGCTAGATCCGTGAAGTTTCCTGAATACTGCGGTAACATACTGTCTGACGGCCAGGTTGGATGTAGATAGATGGGAACGTCAAGCTCTTCGGCTTTTTGCCACAATGGATAATGTTCTTCGCTGTCGTAATACGTTCCTTCAGCGTGATTGTCGATCAGCGCACCAACCATACCAAGTTGTTTTACGGCCCTTTGAAGTTCCCTTGCGCAGTTCAGAGGATCCCCGACAGGAAGAACAGCAAACCCCGCAAAACGTTCTCTGTTCTCTTCCACAGCAGCGGCTAATTGGTCATTTGCTGATAAACACTGTGCAAGACTTGGGCCTGCGGGAGCGTGCGATATTATCTGGAACGAGATCTGTCCTTTATCCATGTCTTCTAGTCTCCGGGTACTCAAGTCCCTTAATTGGTCTTCGATTCCTGGAATGGCCTTGATCTGCCCAACAAATTTTGCTCGCACTTGGCTCGTCTCATCGTCCAGGATGGCCGAGCACATAAAATGCTCTTCTAGCGCAATCAGTGGTGGAAGCATCGTTCAAGCCAGGGTGCCCCGCGATTGTGTTCAGAGAAGTGAGAGCAGCCGTGAAGATGAACAGACAAGTGAAAATGACATGGCCCGAACAATTGTTGACGGCTTACCTTACGGAGCTCCTCGCTGCAGTCTGACCGGGTGCCACAACCCGCCACAGTTAGTTCGTCAGCCGCAATTGGCTTGCGCTATGCCATTGGATGTGTCTGCAGAATCAGGGACAGTCGTCTGCGGGAAGACTTGAGCACGATCCTGTCCAAGACCAGTTCTCAACGCCGACGAGATGCATGGACGAAGGACGGCTGCCATGCGTGAACTCGTCCATCTGATGTATCAGGCTGCAGGCAAGTCCAATTCAGCCGAAGAGAAATTAAAGTGGTATACCGACTTTGCCTGCAAGACCATCGATGGGTTCGCTTGTCCGCTTGGTTGGAAGGCTGTTGATCCAAGGCCGAGGTTCGTCTCCGCTCTTGAAGACGGACGGGAATAAACAGGCGCAGTATATGTCTAGGCCATTCGCGAATGCAGATCCTCCACTTCACTCCTAACAATCGTCTTTCAATTCTTCTGATAAAATTGAACCTCACGCACAATTGTGAATTTAGTAGTATAATGCCAGTCATGGGCGCCAACTACGAAGAACTTACGCCTCCGCCGTCTTACAGCTCCCTTCCGTTTAGTCAGATCAAAGTGTCCCACGCTCCAGAGAGCTCCAAAGAAGTCACGCCTGTCTTGGTGGTCACTCTCTACCGACCCAACAACTACAATGCCTTCACCGAAGTCATGATGCGAGAATTGGAGTCTGCATTCCGACTTTTCGACGTCGACGACCGTGTGAAGTGCATTGTCGTCACAGGCCACGGCAAGATGTTCTGCGCCGGTGCTGATCTGGATAATGGGTTCTCAGGAGGAAAGGAAGACCCACGAGACCACAGAGACGGCGGTGGTAGAGTGGCCATTGCCATTCATCAATGCAGAAAACCTGTAATTGCAGCGATTCAGGGAAGTGCTGTGGGCATTGGCATTACCATGACGCTGCCAATGAGCATCCGAGTGGCATATGAAAAGGCAAAGATTGGGTTCGTGTTCGCAAGGCGAGGTATTGTTATGGAGGCATGCAGTAGCTTCTTCCTACCTCGTCTCATTGGGTAAGATGATTCATGTGATATATTAATCTGCAAAGTGACATGGACTGATCGATCTTGCAGAATGAGCAAAGCATTGCATTTGGTGACAACTGGCGCTGTGTACCCTGCAACCCACCCACTTCTCAATTCACTTTTCTCCGAGACATTGTCGACTCCAGAGGCCGTACTTCCCCGAGCCCTTGAAATCGCAGATGAGATCGTGAAGAACACGAGCATCGTATCCACCAACCTCATGCGAGAACTTATGTATCGCGATACTGGCTCAGCAGAAGGCCAACATCTCCTCGACAGCCGAGTCATTTATGAGTTGTTCGGCAGCAAAGACAACACGGAAGGCGTCAAAGCATTTTTCGAAAAAAGACCTGTAAATTTCACGGGAAACATGCAATTGAATGCACCAAAGGCATACCCTTGGTGGGACACGATTAACACAGGGAACAGACCAGTCGCTAAGGGCACCAAGTCAAAGTTATAGTTGCAAAATCGCAAATATATAAGAAGACAAAATAAAGTTGTATTGAGTGCATATTTACTATGCTGGTATCATCGCGCTGTTGGGCTTCCATCCAATTTTCAAAAGGAATAAAACATAAAGAAAAGGCGTATAGGCCCACATATAACCGCCTTCGGGAGTATTCAACTCTCCAAGGCTCCTCTTAGAGCCTCTTGATCCAACACTTTCATCACAGGGGGCGTTCTTCTCTTTACCTCGGGAGAAAATCCAAATATTGGTCCTGGTTGATTGATTCCAGGCGATCTCACTTTCAAGGCCCTCGGTGTCGCGTTTGGATCTGAATTTGAAGCATCAGAGGATGTAGAGAGTACGCTCGGCGCTTTCAAACTGGTGGCTGCTTTCGCAGACTGTGACGATGGAGTCCCTGTTGCTGCTGTAGTTTCCGGTGGTGTTGACGGTCGAGAATCCGCGGCGGTAGGGGTGGGAGAGGCGCCCCATTTGCCGAACATCCACCCACCGACCTTTTTTCCGAAAGATGGCTTGTATATTTGTTGTCGATGATCTATTGCCATGCCACTTAACAAATCTCGACTGCTGTCCAACGGTCTCGACATCGCCGCAGGTCGTGACCCAAGAGCTTGCGCGTCGCTGACAACAGCTTGGGGCGTAAAAACACGACTTGCATATGGTCTCAAAAGCTGTGACGGCTTGGGCTTCAATGTGTGGATGTCCATGCCAGATATCGAAAATAAGGACTCGTGTGAAGCTGCTCTTCGAAGCTTTGGCTGATATTGTGAATTTGAAGTATCCACGAGTTCTTCTGACGTTGGTGATGTGATGACTGACCTGTGATCCAAGTCAGGGGAACTCCCGTTGTCCCAGTCGTTGTCGTTCTCTTCAGGAATTGCTTCTTGTGTAGCGCTTTGGCACTGATGATCGATAGGGGGAAGCTCTTCAACGCTAGCATCCATGATGGCGTCGAGTGAGTTGCCAGTGGCTGCTGGACTGACACCTCCGCGTTGCACGACAGGAGCACTATAAGTTCGGAAAGATCCGAATGATGCTCGTTTGCTGTGACAGGGAGCAAACACCGGCGAGCCCGGATCTTCGGTATCAGGTGTGGTAGGGCGCGATGTATCCAGACCAATGTCACTGAAGGAACGATCGAACAATGATGACGAACGATTTGTTGCCGAGCGGGGAGAGCTTGGCCCAGATATGTCATACGAATTTTGACCCGATTGTGTGGACCAGCGTCTGTTCGCCGGGGACGACTGCGGTATGCTTACAGCAGTCTGCTGCAAAATTGTTGCGGCGGCCGATGGTGTTCCAAAAGACATAGACGAGCGTGGGGTGTTGTATCCAGACGAGGAAGAAAAATGACCCGACGCAAGAGTTCCGTAGCGCTTCTTCCTAGGTCGACGTGCGACTGGTGCTTTCGGCGTAGTAGTTGTTGGGGCGTGGTAGTGGTGGTGGACGTGAAGCTCCTGAGATGCGGCTCGTTGAAGCTCCGTCATTAGGTCCTTGGACGTTCTATTTGGGATGGGTGTCATCTCCTGTTCTGGGGTCTGATGTTCTATCAGCTTCACCCGGAGTGTTTCTACTTCATCGTTGGAAGTCTGTAGCATTTCACGAAGCTCGACGATGCCCATCTGCAAGTTTGCGTTGTCCTGCAAAATGTCCTTCACAAAATGAGACACCACATTTGCCCTGCCGCCATCAGTCACCGAAGCTCTAGCAGCCGCTGCGCCCTTTAGTCGTCCGGCAGCCGAGTTCAATTCGTTTTCAACCGCATGTCGCCTCTCCATGCGGGCCACAACCTCCAAGTGGCGCTCTCTCTCCTCCTTGGCCTCAAATTCTATCCTTTCGATCTGTTCCTGCAATGTTGACAAAGCTCGCTCTGCATTTTGTTGCCTTCGTACGGCACTTCTCTCAGACTCCTCCTTGGCTTCCAGCGAGGACTGCCATATTACGTGCTCTCGTTCATAGTCTGCCAGTTGCTGTTCGAGCCGCTCCGTCCTGATGGCCAAGTGCGATAGTCTTCGTAGTTCCTCTTGCGCGGATAACAAAGTGGATTGTAAGTTTGTAACATGAGAGTCAGACTCGGCAATTTCGTTGTTCACAGCCTCCAGTTGGTTGAGGAAAGATCGATTCTCTTCGATAAGGCTTGTATTTCTCCGCTCCAGAATTTGTTTGTCCTGCTCCAGCATCTCAATTTGGAGCGCCATAGCCTGGCGCTCGTTCTCGGACTCTGTAACGTAGGTCTCGTGACGTGCTAGGAGTGCCTGGAGAGAGAACGTCAGCGCTGACATACCCTCCGCATCTTTTGCCGACAATGAAAATCGAGACATCGGAAAGCATTATGCAGCCCGATGCAGCTGGTCTGAGGATGCAGATTGAAAAGATGACATGCGAAGAAGCACAAAGGCAAATACGCAAACACGCAACACGGTTGCACCATGGACGACGGGTTTAGAAAGCCGTTGGCGCAAATATGCAACCGTCGCGGCTAACTGTCAAATGGAAAATGCTCCTACGTACCTGACCGAGTCGACCTGCAGTCCTCACATCACGTTGCAAACCGTCCAAGGCGCTCTGATGGTGTTTGAGGTACGCGCAGTCCGGATTACCACAGCAGCATGCTGAACGCGGACGAGGAATGTTGGCAGCAGTGTCGGACTCGCAGTGTTGGGAAGAGCTCAAGAGCAATTCGAGGGCGCTGTCCATGATCTTGTTGTACGCGCCAGAGGGGATTTGGGAGCACTGGCGGGCATGGCAGGGCAATAATGTCGAGTAAAGATGCTGTTGTGGTAGCTATGTGGGTGTGGGTGTAGGTGAATGTGAATGTGGTCGTGGAGGGCAGAGGGTCTCAGGTACTGGCGAGGCCGAGGCGCTCAAGTGGGAGGTGGGTGGCTGGTGGCTGGCAGGCAGAAGCCCAGCACAGATCAGGGAAGCAGCAGGCGCCACGTTCGATCCGCCTTCCGCGCCGCTTCGAGCGACAACCATTTTTCTGGGCGTCAACGGTTTATACATATTTTCCATCTGATATCGACGTCGGCGTCTGTGCCTGGAGATTCGCATGCGTTGTCCGTGGCATTTCGCGATTCGCCCGCGACGACGGGACGGTGTGTCGACTGATATGCAATAATGCGCCCGCCTGACTCCTTGGGCCGCGAGATATCGCCGCCACCAACCAGGAAAAGGCCGACCATTGCGGCCGTCGAGACTGGCCGCGCCCATGTGCAAGACCATCTGGACTACTTCTCCAAACATCTGCAGACGCGCTCTCGTCCATCCAGCGGCCCACGCCTGGGTATTGACGCCTTTCGTTCGCTCTATGCGCGCAATCAGCACCTTAAAGGCAGGCATTTCGTCATCCACCAACACGACCACCCGATATCTGGTATGGTTTGAGCAGACAGGTGAACAATCAAGAACTGACAATAGTGAAGGTGTGCATTATGACTTGCGACTGCAATTTTCGGAATCAAGCACCGTCAGTTTTGCGATCCCCTATGGCCTCCCGGTTAATGCCAATTCTGTGAGACCACATCGGATGGCCATTGAAACAAGGGTTCATAACTTGTGGGTATGTTGTATGATATGGTCCCAGTAACGATGCTCTACTCATGAGCGTCGCTGAACATAAAACAGAATAATCTCATTGAGTCTGCATCGCACGCCTCAGGCTCACTACTGATATGGGACACCGGCGAGTACGAGATCATGCCACAGCATGAACGCGACCGGCAGATGACAGACGATGATGGCGATGACGATCTAGATCCGCAGCTTGATAGGGTCTCAGATAGCGAACGGCTGTTCGCCGCCTTCCAGTCCCGTCGTATACGGCTGCGACTACATGGCTCAAAACTGCCAGCTGGATATACCATGCGCATGTGGCTACCATCAGCAAATGATAGATCTGGACCTTCGCGAAATCCCAGGTTAAAACGCCGACGTATAGATCCTACCAAGTTTTCAGAAGCTCTCAAGAGTAGAAGCGCAGACACCGAGAGTGACAGAGATGAAGATGATACCGATGACATCACGACAAATACCTCTGCCACGGACGACTATGCAGCTATTGCTTCGGATACGGATGAAGATGCCGCAGTTCGCTCCAACAACGCCTACACTGGTGCTTCAAATTCGATCGGTTCCGTACACCAGCGACACTGGTTTCTTTCTTTGGATCGAAGAAGATCTGGCTTTCGTAAAGAGCGCACCGGCCCGGATCGTGGCCAGTGGGTAGGTGGATGGGATCCTATATTTGTGCGTGGGATAGACTTCGAACGAAGCCTCATTACCGGGCGTATGGCAGACGATGTCATGGCTGATGAAGGCGTAGAGAAATTTATTGGAAGGAAGATGTGGAGGCCAATTCTTGAGTAACTTAATAATGACATGTGATAACAATCAGATTTGAATTGAGATTGTAGCTCTGTCCGTTTTGCGGTCTAATGAATCCCGACCGAAGCCAAATTTGCTGCGATGCTATCCTCCAACGAAACGAAACCATGTCCATAGTGTTTCTCGAGCAAAGCTTTGGCATTCTCGTTAGGAATTACACTCAAGTCAGGATCGGCCTTTGGCCAATCTTCCTGAATATTTCTGTCAGGAAACTGTTCCCTAATGATTGAAAGAATTTGATTCCACGTATAAGTCTGAGCAAAAGCGAAAAGGCGCTCGTGAGCGCATGAACGATCGATGAGTCCAATAACATGAAGACGAGCAGTATCCCGGACATCGACAAACCATTGAGATGGGAATGACTGCAACATATCCGCTCCGCCACCGTTGTACAGCGTTGGACACCATCCACCAGTGCTGGACGATTCCATACCATCGGCGCCTCTGAGAATGGGGCCGAAATTTGCATTGGGCAACACGGTGCAAACTTGAAACGGGGGCTTTGTTGCCTCGACAGCCTTCCAGATGGCACGTTCGGCCTCTGTCTTTGAGGCTGAATAGACCTCGAATCCAGTAGGGTTCGGTCCGTTTGCCCTTTGGACGGCCAAGTCGTCCCAGGTGTCTTTCTTGACGATAATCTCCTTGCCTGGGTCCGGCATGAGAGCGGCAGTACTGGAAGAAGTGTAAACCAGAGATTTGACACTGGGCTCCTTGGTCGCCGAGGTCAAGATATTGAGAGCTCCCTTGACAGTGGGTCGGATGACTTCGTCAGGCTTGTCGCTGAACGTCATGATCGAGGCCACATGGCAAACGCCACTGACGCCTTTGACGGCTTCATCGAATGCTCCATCGTGGATCATGTCGGCAACTTCGACAGCCTCGAATTTACCGGCGCCATACTTTTTGTCGAAGAGCTCGTACAGCCAAGTCGTCTTGTCCTTGGACCGGCTTGTGCCCCGAACTTTGTATCCAGCTTGAAGGAGCTGATCGGCGACATGGCTGGCGATGAATCCATTCACCCCAGTGACTAGAACTGTAGACCCTTTTTCAATGGTGGCCATGATGACAGAATCGTGCTCTTGTGGTTGTTCCATTGTGTCTGGCGTGTATTTATAATCCTTTGGTCCGCGGATCTGGAGTAAGCTTGCGCTAGTGACATACAGTTCAAGTACCTGTACATAAATCACACGTGCAAATTTGTTCCAGTAACCATATTGTCCGACTAATTCGAATGTCAGTGGACCGGCAGTGCGCAGCTGTCCGAACTGCAGACCAGCACATTGACTGACAAGAAACAAGATGATTTTACTTTACTAGTAGCAAATCTGAAGATCTGCCGCAATGCGGTATTTTCACGGGGGATCGTTTTCTCAAATTGAACGCGTATATAAATGATAGCGAGCTCAAATTGGCCGTTCAATTCATTGCTTCTCATTCGTAAAAGTGGGTATATTGTGGTTCGTGTCAGTGTTTTGAAGCCCATGTGCCTCTCAATATCAGATCGCGATCGATCCATAAAACTGTTGTCCACCTGAAAAGGAATCTGATCTTAAAATCCTGAAAGTTCGCAGTAGTAAGAGAATTGTCCATTGCTCAAGGCACACTAACATGAACGAGTGATCAGGATCTTTTACTGTTGCCTTTCACGATGAATCGTCCACAGCTTTCTCGGGTGAAGTTTCTGGACTTTTCTTTCCCCTCACCTTGAATTCAGCTTCATCTGCCATGACAGCACGTCCATGCGTGATTGGATGCCCTTTGCCGGTGATGTCCATGAATATTGCCTTGATGGTTTTGGCAGAGGTTTTACGGCCTTCCCAGAGAGGATAGAGGCCGACGCAGAATGCCGAACAGAATAGCCAGAGAATTCCCACGGCTACCCAACCAGTGAAAAACTTCTTTGAGAAAACGTACTTGCTTCCATAAATGGGCATCGGCCACAAAATCAACAGAGCGAGAGTTAAGAAAACGGTCAGGCTGCGTGCAATCTTTGCTGCACGACGTAACTTCTGTTGCTCTTCCTGTTCCTCCTGCTCAGTGTGGTGAGTCTCACCTGGCACAAGCTCGAGATCCACGTGAGCAGCAGCGGCAAGGTCAGAATCGTCACCCTTTCGAATAGCCTTCATCGATATCCAATCATACTGCGGCGACTTCATGGTGAATGTGAGAATAGGAATCGAGATCAAGGGGAATAGTAAAGCGACGACATTTCCAGCGAGCATAGGGTAACTGTTTAATCACGTTAGCGATGAGTCAAATCTGGACAATTTCGACGAGATCTTACTTGGCACCAGTTGAGTCGACGGAGAGATTGCCACCCAACTTCTTAGCAGTGACGAGCCAGGCTATCAAAGAGCATACAAGCGACAGTGGTGGAGTAAAAGTCGCAGCTGCCCAGCTTTGACGATCCCAAAGCAAAGTAAGAGATGCCGGAATTACCGCTCCTGAGATGATCACGCCCATCATTAGATATAAATAGCCCATAGAGATGCCAGCATAAAATAAGCCCGTCGAGAACGAAGCCATGATAATTGCGTAGATGACACAGCTTGTGTGAGAGATGTAGATCAGGCGTCTTCCGCTGGCGCCGGGATTGATATACGTCTGGTAAATGTCGTAGGTTGCAATCGATGAGACAGCAATGAGCTCAGCCGACATTGCAGAGGTCACGGCCATGAAGATCAGAAGTAACGTAGCAGCAGCTCCTCCGCTGCCGAGAAGAGCGACAGCGGCGTCTGGAAGGACCAAGCCAGCAGAGACGTCGGCTGGATCCATGCGATTCGGGTACGATGGAAAGACAGGGTTGTTCTCCAAAGCCAAAGCTGACAACCCCATAGTCGTAGCGCACAGCCACGGAATGGCAAACCAGCTCAAACCCCCTGAAATGTAACCTGGCAAAGCGTGAACTGGAGAGGCGGCGATGGCTTTGTTGTAATAGCCATTGTCCATAAATACAGTTCCGAAGTTTCCTATTAGGTTAATAACGAAGAAGATACCTCCTTCCTTTGAAGTCATGGTTAAATACGAGCCCTTTGCGTTGCCCTCGACAGGATGGCGCTCGGCAGCGGCAACCAGAGCATCGTAAACTGCACCAGGGCTACCAAGAACACTGCTTGTTGCATATGCAGTGAAGGCGAAGATGAAGATGATGATTAGGATCATGACGGTGTGAACATAATCGGTCAAGAACGTTGCTTTGATACCACCGAACATGGTATAAAGAACAACGCCGATAGGGAGCAAGAAGCATGCCGCAGCGGTTGGTACACCAGTCAAAGACGTAACGACAGCTGAACCACCAGTCAAAAGCATGGCGGTAACCAGAATATTAGTCATTAGGCCAAAAACAATGTACACGCCATGGGTGGCAGCTCCATACCGAGCGCGGATGACCTCCAGAAATGTGTGGGCGTTAGGAGCTTTTCGCTTCAATTCGATGGCCAATGTTGCGAACAAAATGACCTGAACAGTTGCTCCGCTGGCATACCAAAAGGGGCCGCTGACTCCATATTTGTAGGCAACGGAAGACGATTGAAGGAGGGTAGCAGCCCAAGTCCAAGATGAGACGACGGCACTTGATACCAATCCCGATTTCACTGTGCGACCTGCAGTACTGAAGACTTCAGATGTCTGTAGTTCATTGTTGTATCGTCGAAGAACAAAAGTGGTCAACATCATTCCGAATCTAGGCCACGTTAGCTTCGTCAATTTGACCGATTTATGTGTCTTACGCAAAGAGGAAGCCCAAGCCAATGACAACGCCATAGCCAGTTGCCTGCGAAAGCGGTGGAGCCTTCGTCATTCTGTTTTGCTTGATTCAATTGCGATTCGGTTGTTTTCAAGTGAACTGTCTTCTTCAATAAGGCCTCACTGGGCCACCCAGGCCATATTATAGATATGAGGGACCTTGCCATCTTGTCACCGGCATCGGCCGACAAGACTTTTGAAAGGCTGGTCGTTCGGCTATTCGGAGGCTCTGGTTCGCTTCTGATAAGAGATTCTGGGGTTTGGCGTTTGAGGGCGGAGATCCTGCAATTCGGGACGGAGCGCTGGGCCTGATAGATAAGAAACTCACATGTTTTAGTCACAAATGAAGAGTTGTCACGGACGCGCTATCTTGCAGACAAAGCAAGTAGGGTAGGCCGAGTCGTTCTAGATCCAACACTCATCGCTTTTCGTCGAATTGCGTCGGACCATGGCGTTGTCGTGGACTAAATCACGTGATAGGAACACCCGACGTGTAGTTGGAATAGAAACGATTGGACAACAGGGCATGAGATGGCATGAGAAATGCCATGGCGTCCGAGCTGAACTACTGAGCAGCGAAGCGACGGAATACTTATGCGCATGTTCAAAAGAAACATGAAAATTTGCTTCTGAAAGGAAATCATGCAGCAGCGCTGTGCCTCTCGTGGGTAATCGTGAAAGGGTCAGGTCAGATAGGGTGTACTGGCCTGTACATTGCCTGGATAATAAACCAGAAGCATCCTGGAGGTGACAAACGGTGGTGAGTGGCAAGTCAAAGAAGTTCGTATTGGTAGGTGAAGGGAGGGAATTCGCTGGGTAGAACCGTGTGCAATCTGAGCCGGACATTTATTTAGCGTCGCGGGCTCGAGCGAAATTTCCCAGTGAATGATTATACCCAGTAAATGATTGTAAGACCAAAGAAATCTACAAGGTTGGGAAATTTCGCTCCGTGATGCGAACTGTCCGGCTCAGAATGCACACGGTTCTAGGCTAAAGTCTATTGTACCGGGTAAATCCAAACAGACAACTTGACGTCGTCGGCTATAGCTTCATTTAGTGGCAAACATATTTTCAGCGGTCAGCCCATTACACCACAGTGAGTTTCATTCTGGAAGTCGCTGTCTGACGGATAATAAAACCCTCCAACATGAGTCAAGATGTATGTATAAACCGTGGCGAAAACTCGCTCGCCTGTTCTTTGCTCCGCCGCTTTTCAAGCTATGCCGCTGTGCATGACACTGATGGACTGCGAAGCTAATTGTATCTACAGAACTTGTCTTTCGTCCTTGAAAAGCCTGGCAGTGTCAAATACGAACATCGTCCGATTCCCAAGCTTACGTCTCCATATGATGTCCGAGTTAACGTGAAATACACTGGTATTTGTGGAAGTGATGTCCACTACTGGGTACACGGGTCCATTGGACCGTTCGTCGTCGTAAGTAATACGGTGCAATTGGATAATATACATGAAGTGGAAGCAATGTGCTAATATCAATGTTCCGACAGAAAGATCCAATGGTCCTTGGCCACGAATCAAGCGGCGTGATTGCAGAAGTCGGTGAAAGCGTGACTTCGCTTAAAGTGGGCGACAAAGTGGCCATGGAACCCGGTATTCCATGTCGTCGTTGCGTTCGATGCAAGGATGGCAAGTATAACCTCTGCCTCCATATGGCATTTGCCGCTACGCCTCCGTTTGATGGCACGCTGGCCAAATACTACGTGCTTCCTGAGGACTTCTGCTATAAGCTCCCAGAATCCATGTCATTAGAGGAAGGTGCATTGATGGAGCCACTGAGCGTCGGTGTGCATGTCGTACGTCAAGCTGGAGTGAAGCCTGGACAGAGTGTGATCGTCTTTGGAGCCGGACCTATCGGTCTAGTCTGCTGTGCGGTCGCCAAGGCCTATGGAGCCAACAAGATTATCTGCATCGACATCAACGAAGAACGCCTAGCATTTGCGAGGAAGTACGCCGCTACAGACATCATGGTCGCCGAAAAAATACCTGCTCAAGAAATGGCCGAAAAGATCATCCAGAAGTTCGATCTTGGCCTCGGCGCTGATGTGGGTATCGATGCTACTGGTGCCGAGCCATGTATCCAGACTGCTATCCATGCCGTTCGAGCTGGTGCCACATATGTTCAAGCTGGCATGGGCAAGAGCGATATCACTTTCCCCATTGGAGCCATGGGAAGTAAGGAATTGACAGTCAAGGGCAGCTTCCGATACGAGAGTGGTGACTACCACACTGCAGTAGGGCTTGTTTCGAGTGGCCGTGTGAGCGTTAAAGAGTTGATCACAAGTCAAGTTAAATTCACAGATGCAGAAAAGGCGTTCCAGGACGTCAAGGCCAGCAAGGGTATCAAGATACTGATTCAAGGAGTCGAGGAATAAAAGTTTACAACCAGGCGTGCTCAAATTTAATGATGCATACTCACTAAATGTCATGGCACAATTTGATGAACGTGAAGTTTCTCATTTTAAGTGAAGTGGTATCAGAATTAGGTTCGCTACTCATGAATTAATAGAAACGGAGAATAATTCATCAATACAAGAATTGTGGTGCCCGAGGTGCCTGCAACTCGGGATATTACCCATCAGACCGGGCCAGCCGTGCTCCATGTTATGCCAGATGTTGTTCTGAATCGTCTTTGATTATCACATGAGTCATGGCAGATCTATCATGTTCATCCCCATTGCCACCTTCCAGACCATGTTGGACGTTTCCAGAATAAGTTGGCTCGCCCTGCGAGTCAATTCCATCCTGTGAATCATCAAAATTCTGCGAGTACGTATCAATGCCACATGCACTATACGCCGCTCGTGACTGGGGCTGCGATTGAGACTGAGATGGGGCATGAGATTGTGACCGAGATATATCATTGAGGTCCGTTGCAAGAGTCTCGTATCCTCTCTCAGTCGAGCTTATCATGTGCTTATTGTGATAACCGTGAGCGTAGCTGCTGTCATCCCACGCTTGCGAGTATTGATTGAGAGATGGATCAGTGGCGAACTCCACATTCGAAACATCGAAGGAGAATGCAGCATTGTTCAAGTCCGTCAAGTCCATCGCATCGTAAGCAATATTTGTGTTGCTTCCATTGAATTCAAAATTATTTTCCGCGGAAAAGTCAGGATGAACATTCTGCATCATAGGCTCAACAGCATCATAACCTGTCGTGGGCCATGAAACAGAAGACAGACCCGAGACGGCCGATCCGCTGTCGTACTGAAATGGAGACTCAAAATTAGGGTAAGTGGTTTGCCCCAGACCATTCCAGGTTGCGGATAGAGTAGCAAAACTAGTAGGATTAAAGGAATTCAAAGGGATGGAGTTGATCATTTTTGGAGGTTCAGGATAGTTGGTGGGTGAAGATGTTGCTTCTGGCCACGGTGACATTGTGGATGGAGCCATTACTTTTTGCCAACTGGCTTGCCCTCTTGATGTACTCGCAAGCCGAAATCTCCAAAGTACTATAAGAATCCTTGTAGAACTTTGAGGTTGTAATGTATCTGGAAGGATGATGAATTCTTGGACGGCAGTGATCCCTTTAATCAGTGAAGCGACAGATTCGGTTCCTGTGTCAACTGAATCGGCAGGTTCCTTTAAACGATTCGCCAACGAAGCCAGTGTCTTCGCCCAAAACACACTGCCGAACTTGATGGGAGTTTCAACACTATGTCCGTCAATTGAAGGCGCGAATTGTGTATCGCTGGTTGAAATATAGGCTTGGTGGCCATTCCTGTAGAATGTGCTTTGGCATTGCACCTTTGCTTTGGAAGAAAGATGCCGACTTCCACAGGAGAACGATATTCCAAGTTCAATATCGGAAAGTCCGTTGCCATTTTCATCCTTGAATGAACTCGACGGGAGCGCTAGTGACGCTTCTGCGACAAGTATGTTGCAGTCCAATGGCTTTCTGCCATGCATCTCTGCCAAAAACGGAAAGTCAATCAAGATGGCCTGCCAGCTGTCGGGTGGGATATCGGGGCCCAGCGGTCGTTCGATAGACTGACAGTAAGTATGCAGTTTTTCGATTCGATCTTCTTGTTGTAAGTTGCGCTGAACAAAAATAGAGAATCCTGTCGGCTCGAAAAGTGCCAGTTCATGCTTGAACCTCTCTAATTTGTCTGCGTCGGAAATTGAAGGCGGCAAGGTCGACTGAGAGCAAGTAACGGAACCGATGGGATGGTTGGATCGTCTCCCAATAGCACAATTCGTTCCCTGAGCCCAAGAGCTCTTGTCATTTTCTGGGTTTGAGACGTACTTCATAATCAAAGGGTCGTGCAGTAGAAACGGCCGCAGGACCTGAATATGGCTGGAAACTTGCTTGCGAGAGCGTTCTTGGCCTGTGAGCTCAAAGATGTGATGAGCAACGAGTTCATTGCGCCCCTTCAACTTGTCGATGTGCCAGAGCTTCTTGCGACCCATTGGAGGATACTTTACTAGAGCTTTCCAGAGCGTTAGCGATAGATTCATTAACGGCAAGACATATTAGCGATCTACCTTCAAAGAATGCTTCTTCCAGACTGTCCGACCACTTCGGACCATCTTTGGCTGGTTTACCCTTGGTAGGTGGCTTATCTCTATATTTGCTGTAAGCTTCTGCGGCCCTTGCTCGCTTGACCAACTCTCTACCAAGTCGAACTAATCGTTTGTCTCTGTTGTCAGCTTGACGATGGAGACGGGCATGCTGAGCTTGAGAGTGATGCCCTCGCGTTATTATATCGTTGTTTTGCCATTGCCGCACGGGTGTTGCGTCCTCCGGAGGGTGGAGTGGTTGATTCGGGACGCCGCGAGGAAAAGAGCCATGCCAATCATTCCCGATATATTGTGGATATCCTTGATATTTGTAGTTTTCAAAATTAGATGTGACGTGGTCATCATCGTGTTGGAAATTGATGGAGCGTTCTCGCAGTGCTCTTGATGACCCAGGCAGATTTGCGTTGTTCTGTGGAGGCGAAGCATTCGAAGGAAGCACGCGAGCCGGCAACATCATTTTTGGGGTCCTGACGAGGCATGCAGAGTGAAGAATGCAATGTCAAGAATGCTCAGAACCGTCGAACAAGAAAATAGGCAGTATGGTCATAGAATGTATAAAGATGGTCCGAAGGAATGACTTAGAACAGAACAAATGCAAGAACGAGTAACATGCCAGCACGTCAAAGAAATGTAGAGATTGTCGTCAGGCAACAAGAAACAGATTACAATGGGTTTCAAACGATATAGAAACGGGGCGTCTGACCTACAAGTGAGCTGACTGTGCATCTTGTGTATCCTCTGCTCGGTTGCAATACTGCAATTTCGGCACTACGTGCACACTCAAAGATCGCGAAGGTGTGGAGGGCAGCCTACCGATTGACCACACTGGAAGTGTCGGCGGAAGGCAGATAGATAGCGTGAAGTTGCCCCATCAAAGCTAGCGCAAGGGCAAGTGGGATGATACTAGCTTTCAAGGTCGTCCCAGTGACAGGGTTATATGCGGGAGGGGTGTAGACTGAAACTTGAGAGAAGAATGCTAGAAGGCTGGAATGCCAGCAATGCGAAGTTCTGAGACGAGCATCAACAATGCAATTGAAGGATTATTGTACATACAGCTGCCTGACCCGAGTCTGATCGTGCACCTTGGTTATTAGAGTTCTTCATGTTGGTAGTACAGGAGTTTCGAGCGTCTTTCAGTGGAGCCAAGGAGCTGTCGGCAAGGGCGCTCGCTCCCTTTCTTTCTCATGAGACCAAAGCCCTTTATTCAGCATCTTCGTCGTTACCGGTCGTAAATTTCTTTCGGCCACCGCTCGTGAGTTTTTGCAGCGCCATTTTGTTGACTTGAGCGCCAACCTTCTTTTGCATTTTCTCGATTTCTGCCTCCGCATCTTCGGCATCTTCAGAAGCAAAGTCAAGGACGAGACGACGGCCGAGCAAGTGGGTATCCTTTAGTGCGTCCATGGCACTCTCGGCCTCCTTGGGTGTGGTGAAGTCGGCAAAAGCGAAACCACGCGCGGCCCTGTCCATCTTCTTCGGAACACGCACGGATCGTAGCTGGCCATATGCTCCAAACAAAGACTGAATGTCTTTCTTCGTCGCTTCGAAAGGCAAGTTCTTGATGATGATCTTTGTGTGTTTACCAGCTGCCCTCTTTGCCGCGTCGGCTTTGCGTCGTTCCTCTGCAGCATCCGCACCTTTGTGGCTGGCTCGAATTTGGAGCTTATGCCCAGCGAGGTTATATCCATCCATGGCTCTGAGTGCCGACTCGGCTTCTTGCGATGATTTGAATTCCAAGAAACCAAAACCCATACTGAGGATTTGACCAGGCTTCTTTGGATCAGTCCTTGTCTTCACACGAGCCGAAAGGAAACCACTCAATGGTTTGAATGTTTCCGTCAATTCTGTCGTACTCGTGCTGAAGTTAAGGTTACGTACAAACAGAGTCGCGCTGCCTGCAGTGTCTGGCACTATCTGCTCGGAGTTCTTCAATTCAGAGGCCGACGCTTTCGATATACCACTCGAAGTACCCGTGTTGCCTGTTGCAATGGCCTTTCCACCAAATACATCCTTCGGTGCCTTCTCCAAGAACAAGACAGAGCTCTTGACTTTGCGATACGCGAGGGCACTGAAAGCAGCCTTGCATTGAGCAGCGTTGGCGAATTCCACGATTGCGATAACACCAGAGGGAGGCATTGAAAGACGTTTGATATCGCCATGTTCTTCAAACAGTCGCTGCAACTCATCTCGACCGCAGTCATAGGGGATGTTCTTCACAAGGATGGCAGTGTCGCCTCGCTGACTCTTCTTGAACGAGTCCAAGTCAACACCCTGTTGTTTAAAGTAAGCCTTGGTTTCTTGGATGATGTGCGTCTCAGCATGTGCTTGTTTGACCGCTGCGTCGCTGCTTGTAGGATCGAGGACTTCCGATTTGGCAATCCCCAGACGGTCAGCTACACTCGAGACAACAGCATCTGCATTCATATACAAAGCGTTCCAGTTGAAGGTGGTGGTCTCTGCGTCGCGGCGTTTCTTGATTTGTTGTTGCTTCTTCAATGGAAGCTTAGAAAGCTCAAATTCGTTCAATTTGGTCTCACGTTTTGCGCTTGCTGGTAATATATGAAGTAGTCGACCTTGGAACGTCTGTCCATCTCTCTCTTCAAGTGCTTTCTCTGCGGAACCAGCATCGGTGAATTGAACAAGAGCAAAGCCTTTGGCCTTGCCCGTCTTCTTGTCCATTGGGATGTGAATCTGACAAAATCTATTAGCAGGAATTCCAACACACATCCATAAAAATTGCGATAGAAGTCATTTCCTTTCAGTAAAAAGAGAAGCATCTACTAAAATACTCTCCCTGAATAACAGCATGTGCGAGTAGCATAAGTTGTCCCTATCAGGTGTTCATCCTGGAATTGTTGTGTGAAATTGAAAGAAATAAACTTTAGCTTACCTCTTCAAGATTTCCATAAGGAGAAAATTGAGATTCGAGATCTTCGTGGTTCACATCGTACGGTAGGTTGCGGACAAACAGCCGCATGGTCGAGTCCGTGACTGTTTTGGTGTCATCTTCCACTGCTGTCTCTTCTGGAGCTTGAACAGCATCCGGGATCGACGTGGGCGTTGATGTGTCAGTTGT
Source organism: Acrodontium crateriforme (assembly GCA_033807595.1). Classification (NCBI taxonomy): domain Eukaryota; kingdom Fungi; phylum Ascomycota; class Dothideomycetes; order Mycosphaerellales; family Teratosphaeriaceae; genus Acrodontium; species Acrodontium crateriforme. The sequence goes on along the minus strand of CP138593.1, from coordinate 323,238 downwards.
CTTGAATTTGACTTGGGCACTGCCTTTTGTAGGTGCGTCCTCTGAATCCGAGCTGTCTTCAACACGATCCTCTCGTCGTGCACCCTCTGCTTCTTCTTCTTCGTCATCGTCTAGCAGTCCAAGCAATCGGCTGGTTCGTGATCGAGCCCAGTCGGCATCTGAAACTGCAGTCTGGGGTTGTGTACTTTCCGCTTCAGTTGATTGAGGTGGCTCTTTGTTTGCAGGCTCGGCGGGAGTTTGATCTTGCATTGGAACGTCCATAGTTTCCTCACTTGTTGGTTCGGTCTTGGCTCGTTTCGATTTTTTCGGTATGAGTTCATATTCCTCATCACTCTCCCCTCCCTGGTCAACGACAGCAACGCCATCTGCGATGGGCTTTGATAGATTGGCCAAGGGCTCCTCGACAACGTCGCTCTCCCATGCTTTCTTCTTTCCTTTGGGCTTCATGACATCTAAAAATTCTTTCAATTTGGGGTCTTCTGGCTCTTCTTTGGGATCACTGGGCCTCTTTCGCTTCAAGTTATCAATAGGAGCGTCGACGTCTTTGCTTTTCTGGGCGGTTGGCGCCGAGCTGCTCTGCTTGACATTTCTCGCATCTTGAACGGGACGTGCAAGCTCAACGCCTATCCTGGACATGCGGATGAACGTTTTGTTAAAGTACTTAACTGCTTTGCGTGCATCCTCGGGGGTCTTGAAGCCCACATAGCCGATGCGTCTATTGGGGAAGATCTTAGCATCGGTGACGATACTCTTCTGCCCAAAATGTTTTCGGAATTCAGCCTCAGTGAATGTGGGAGGGAGGCCCTTGACGAAGATACGCGAAGACGCATCCAAGTCTGCCATGGTGATGGCGGTAAAGCGGGCGGTGAACTCGAGAAATTAGATCAAGAAGACAAGACGAAGAAATCTTAAACACGAAGAGAAAGAAAGTTCGGCGCGGGAACGGGAGTGCCAAGCTTGGGCCTAGCTTCGCATAGCGACAAAGTACAACAACGCTCCTTAGCCAGCAAACATCAAACGCGCTTCCAATACATTTAACTCGGCGATTCGGACATACCACTGCTCCAATCCGTGTCGCATAGCATATTATCTAAAATTCAACGGGTTCAACATGGCCGACGTCAAGGATGAGACCCCAAAGAAGCTTCAGGGTTCGTACATATCCGCGCCGCGCCAGGTTTTCTAGGCTAACAAGTTGAATAGCTCAAGTCAAGTCTGTCGACATGGTACGATCTCGAGTCTAAGCTCATAATTTGGACTTGCTCTCGGCTGACTGTGAATGTAATAGAGCGAAGACATGCAAACCGAGGCCATCGAAGTTGGTGAGTTTGACCTTCTCATTGGCCACCTAAGAACGTCGCTTGTCTAATAAAACGCAGCGCAAGAAGCCATGGACAAGTACACCATTGAGAAGGTCGGTCTATTGAAACCTCTGTGCAATGATCATCATACTGACTGGACAAGGAAATCGCGCATCACATCAAACGAACTGTACGTCTATCAAACATTTCAGCATCAATGTGTCTCTCACTAAACTCCCACAGTTTGACGAGCGTAAGGGCGCCACATGGCACTGCATAGTAGGACGCAACTTTGGATCTTTCGTCACTCACGGTACGAACAGTCACTAGAAATCGAACGATTGTAAATTGCCGACACTGACCTTTGTCTACTAACAGAAACGAAACACTTCATCTACTTTTACCTTGGCCACTGCGCCATTCTTCTGTTCAAGACCCAATGATGGACAAACCTTGTATGGTTGTTACCCTGAGCGTGTGGCGTGAAGCGTGATACCAACTTGCTTCGGTATCAGTTGCGCGAAAACTTTCAGGGTCGACGTCAATATTACCTCGGAATTGTATGAACATGAGAAACTATCAACGCAAATGTTTAAATTCCCATGAACGACACATAAATAGTGTGACATATGGTGTGGTGCAATATCGATTTACCTCCAATACTTCGCCTTGTATCGTCTACAGAAGTCTAACACGTTTCAAAACGAAACGAAGTCGAACAAACTTATCAGAGATGATAATTCCCCTTTGTGCCTCGGAAGTTTTATGTGACTAGATTTGCTGTTGTTACGGTCGAATGTCATCATGATAGTATCGCATTCACAGCCCTGTCCTATTGAGTAGCAGGTCTTACGCCTTGATTAACTGTCGTTCTCGGCCGACCAGTTCTCGATATGCACTGCCGTTTTAAGCTGTAGATCGAATCTGGGGTTTGGCGCTTCCCGGCTGCGTCATCACATTGTTGGCAGAATCCTGAGCCACATACACACGCGTCGTCGTGCAATACCTACTCTCTCATCTATCATTACCTTGAAACCTTTGCGCATTTACTCCAAAGAGCGAATCAACTATGGCGTTTATATTTACTTGCGGAACCCACAGTACGTCACCTCATGCGACTGCAAATAGGTATAGGGACCTGTGCTGACGGAAAACCACCCGATTATAGCCTTCCAATCCCTCCTTCAAGGATACGAGAACATCACAGTGCAATGCCAAAACTGCGGCAACTTCAGCGGCAAAATCACGAAACGATGGTACGCACCACCTCCCATAACACCCCGAAACTCGCCATGGTCGGTCGACTAACACAGTTGGTGGACGCTAGGGAATGGTTCACGTTCTGCTTCGTGCCCGTGATTCCCTTTTCGATGAAGCCCTACCATGACGTCTCGTGCCACATTTGCAATTTCCATCAAGATGTCAAGTTTAGGCCTGATGTACAACAGCAGATGGATGGAGGAGGTGGAGGAGCGATTCCCATGCAGAATCAAGGTGGGAATCAGGGCTGGAATAATCAACAACCGCCTCCGCAACAGGGACAGGGAATGCAGTATAAGTGACAAGACGGCTGCTGAGGTGAAGCGGCGATGGTGGAGCGCCGGGTCGATTTCTTGATTGAGCTTGAGATGCGTGGTGCAATGTCCATGTTGGCAAGGCTGTGATACCCCTACTGTATTTTGAATAAAGCATTTGCGAAACACTGTTCACTTGCGATTACGCAGTGGAAGATTGCGTGCAGGAGTGAAGAAAAAGCACCAAGGCCCGCAGGCAGAAGATTGCGTTTACCTCTCGATGAATATTGGCGAGCGCAAGGCTGATGCCATATGAATCTCTCACTTGGTTTTGGATATATGTTCAACTTTGATTTAGCGATGGGTTTAGGCAAATATCATATTTTAATCATTATTTATCATGTCACCATGCCATTCATCCAATCTACCTCATACACTAAGGCTTGCTCCGTATCATTAGATGACTTCTGGTGTCCTGGCCACAGCGATAATTCTCCAGTCGGCTCTGCAAAACATCTGTCAAGGTTGTCCCGGCCAGGTGTACGTGGAGTCGTTACACTACTGAGTGAATCCCAGGTAGTCTCTGCAGGTGTCCAAACCAGCTGTTCATGTCCGTGAGACTGCCCTTCACCAATACCATAAGCTGGTGAAAGCATGTATGCATCAAGATCTTCCGCAATGAAATCGGCCAAAGTCGAATCGAATTGAGACCAGTCCAAACCATCACTAGAAGATGAAGCTGGCGTAGTGGATGTCATCTCATGTTGTTCATGGATTATATCCGCCTCTAGCGCAGCTCTACGGTTTGATCGTAATCGTTGGGAATAAACTCCTGGTGTTACTCCTTCGATTGCTTTGAAAGCTTCAAAGAGGTAGCGTGGGGAGAGGCCGACCTCCCGGGCGACTTCTTTCCAAGGCTTTCGGCCTTGACTGGATATCAAAACTCGCTTGGTTTTGATGGCGGCTCTTCTGCGAGCATTTTGTTCTCCGGGAGCCAGACTAGATAACTCATCTGCTTCTGTGGAATGCTGCATAAGCACAGGTGATTGGATGACAATGGGCTTCGGTGCCGTGGAGATATTGCATGGCGCGAGGTCTGGTTTACATCTTTTACATGCTCTGAAGTCTGCTTGTTGAGCTTGAGTGCCACTATCAAAGAAGATGACATTTGCTCGACGGGCTAATCGAGCGGGACATTCAGGCCGGCAGAAAATCTTGGTTGTCTTCACTGCGTAGACAAATGCCGTGGAAGGCGTGCGGGCTTGGAGGCAGCGCCATTTGAAGTCATCATCATGGTTGGTTAGAACCGTCATTTTCAAGCACTGTATGGGAAAACACGAATGAGGCAGGACAAAAGCCATGCAGAGGATGCAGAGCTCATGATATGCAGGTCTGAATGGGAGACGACTGCTGCCAAAGTGACCAATCAGAGCGCCGACGACGAGCTGTGTTTTATGGGAACCCAGGAATCTAGCGTTGGCGAGCCCGACAGTGCTCGGCTCTGGCAATGTTTTGTAGATGACAGCCAAGACTAACAGAACTGGTGTATATACAGTCGACGTGCAATGGATGAAGCCGTGGGTGGATGAGTACATACGAGACATACGAGTGGTGCAGGAAATTAAGATGAGCCTTGACTTGTGCTGCCTCGTGCCCGCCTCTCGCTTCGTATCGCCTCGCCGCGCCGCGCCTTCCTCGCTTCGCCGTCGACTCCCCTCGGAAGCCGCGACTCGCACTGCCAGCATCGCACCTCCCATCGTCTGTCTCTTTCTTTCTCTGCAGTCCGCCGTCGACATCCGCAGTCGCTGAGCGCTGCTGCCTGCTCTCTTTCTCCCTATAATTACACAGCCATGGCGATGCGCTCTCCTACGCCCCCGACCGACCACAGCGCCAGAGAGCGTCTGCCCAATCTCTTCGAAGTCCTCTCGCGCCGCACTCTCGCCCCCGTCGATCTCTTTTCCTTTTACATTTATATGCGCGATGTCCAGCACAGCGTCGACTACTTGGACTTCTGGTATGCTATGCTGCCTCTGCCGTGCTCTCCCGTGTGCCCAATGGCAAACACCACCCGCTAACCATCACTCTCCTCGTAGGCTCGATGTTTCACAACACATGTCCCTCTGCCGCCACTACGTGCGAGAACTCCGGCAGAGTGTCCTCATTTCCACCCCCGATCTCGACAAAGCCTCTGGTGGCGCTAAACGCTCGTCGCAAGGCTTGGATTCCTACCCTTTCGGCCGCGACTCTTCCGACCAAGGACCCAGTGATATACACGCTATTGGCAAAGAGAAGGAACGCGCACAGTTGAACAGCGACCAACGTCTTTCAGCTTTCCTTCGACACGACAATGGGAATGGAAGTGGCGAATACCGCAGACACAGTCCCGGCCACAGCTTGGGGAGCCGTAGTGGAGACTCCGACAACGCGCCCCCTCGCCCATCATTCATGACGGGTAATTCCGTTCATTCGGCTTCTCCTGGCAACAACAGCAGTGGCTCGCCAAACCACACAGTAGCGCGAGCTGATATCCGTGCCTCCGCCGAGAAAATCCTCTACACTTTCTTGCTGCCCGGCTCAGAACGCGAAATCATTCTGCCCCAAGGCATCCTGCAATCCATTATCGACCGAATCGAGAAAGAAGGTCGCGATGATCCAGAAGTCTTTGATGCCGCCAAGGACTACGTTTTCCAGGCCATGGAACGTGACGCCTTCCCTGGTTTCTTACGGGCAAAGGCCCTCGGCAACATTGTCCAATCTTCAATGATGCTAAGATTAATTGCTGGTCTTGTGAGCTTATTCGCAGCCTTCTGGGCGTCTTTTGTCCTCATTTTCTTGAACGAATCTCGCAGGACACGATGCTGGCTTATATTACCATTCACCATCGGCGTTTACCTTCTTGCAACTCATCAATATATGCTTGATCCGATTTTGGCCGTCCTTGGTCTCAGCGAGTACACCCTGGGAAGTGTTCACAAAGTAAAGGAACCGTTTGTGAGGTGAGCACCAGTTGATTGTGAGAAGAAATCCCACCGGTATAAACTGACATGATTATTTCAGGAAACTCCTCACCAAGCGAGCGATCATGTGTTTCATGTGGATTGCAGTCATCGACGTCGCCCTTTGCTGTCTTTTCATCTTAGTCCCTGGCAAGCGTCTTTGATTAAGCACTTTCCTGCCTTATCCCCACCGCAGGCGGATCACTCGTTGTCATTTACGGCGTTGAATGGATCGGATAATTGAGAAGGAAATACCGCCAACTTTAGAACTGACTAAACTTGACTTTTTTCATGTTTCGCACCAGGGCTTTTGTCAGAAAATTCAAGGGAAGCTGGCTGTTTAGCTGATTGTACGAACTTGTTGTTGTTATCTGGATGGCAGCATAATGAATAATTTACTTTTGCCATGCGCGAGCGCATTGTTTTACTTGCATTCACTTGGATCGATTCTTTTCAATTTCCACTCCACGTTCCTTATCGCCGCGTGCGCCAAACGACTTGATCCTTTTCTCCATGAAAAGACAAGTCACGCCTACTTTGCAGTCCATTGAGAAATACTCGAAAGTCGAAACGACAATATCATCGGAGACTGTACTTTTACCAATACACATGGCGCCATGCAAGCGGTCGATACGACACCTTGCCACCCACAGAAATCCTCCGCCCTGTTGAATGCAATTGGTGGAGAGTATTCTATACGAAGGCCTGAATACCAGTGATGGCGCGACCGAGAATCAAAGCTAGATAGTTGTAATTAGCTCATGCGTGGGGAAGGATAATAGTAGCAAAGGAGAAGCTTACCGTGAATATCGCTTTGGCCTTCGTATGTCTGCGTGACGAAAAGATTGGCTACGTGGCGACCAATGTGATATTCATCGCTGACGGCGTTGCCGCCGAAGATCTCCTGAAGACTAAGCGAGGTTGATGTCAGTATGTGGATACTCGTGTGGTACGGACAAACATGGCAGGACTTACATTCTCGAGTTGACGAGTGCTCGGTCGCAGTTCTGGCGTTTGATCATTGAGATCATTTCGGGAGCAGCTTTGCCTTCATCCTTTAGTCGTCCGACCTGGGTAGCTGCTACGATACCATAGGCAGCATCGGTAGCGGCATCAGCGAGCTTCTTCTGCACAAGCTGGTATTTGGCAATGGGGTTGCCCTTGAACTGCTTTCGCTCAAGAGCATACGTGCGTGCACGATCGATACAGTCTTCCAACGCGCCAATGACGCCCCAGGATATGCCGTAACGTGCCGAGTTCAAACACGAGAATGGGCCACGAAGACCCTCAATGTCAGGAAGCATCATCTCGTGTGCGACTGGTGCTTCGTCCATTTGAATCATGCCGGTTATTGAAGCGCGAAGGCCGTTCTTGTCGCCGATTTTGGGAGTGCTGAGAGTGCCAGGTGGGCATTCGCTGCGTTCGAGAATGAATCCACGAATCTTGCCCGTCTCTTGTAACTTGGCCCAGACTAGGAAAACATCCGCGATGGGAGAATTCGTGATCCATGTCTTCGCGCCAGAGAGGCTGTAGTATCCCTTCTTGGTGGGGTGAGGTTTGGCAATCGTTTCCATGCTACCTGGATCAGAGCCGTGATTCGGTTCAGTCAAACCAAAGCAACCGAGGATTTTGCCCTTGGCCATTCCAGGGAGAAACTTCTCCTTCTGCTCCTCAGTTCCAAACTCTTCAATACCTCCCATGGCGAGAGAAGACTGTACACTCATTCCCGAGCGATAGCCACTGTCGACACGCTCTACAGCTCGAGTAATCAAACCAGAAGCGACAGACGAAACACCTGCGCAGCCATATCCCTTGATCGTGGCACCCAGCAAGCCCAATTCGCCCATCTCTTCCAGGATCTTCTTGTCATAGTCTTCGTGTCTGTAAGCTTCGAGGACTCGAGGTTGCATGCGTTCTTGGCAATACGACTCTGCCGTCTCTGCAATGGCCAGCTCGTCTTCAGTAAACATGTTGTTGGTGCCCAATGGGTCTTTCCAGTCAAACGCCACTGGGGTGTGGGCATATCGTCGAGCGACACCGGCCGTCTGCGACGGCTGGACGAATTGCCTAGCGGCACGGGTTGTTACTGTTTTGAACATGTTGTATAGATTTTAGAAATCAAGACAAGTGGAAAGGAAGACAGAATAGCAAAACGATCAAGTGAATGGTCCAAAACGCCCTGCGAGCCTCGGCAACTCAGCGGCATGTCATTGACGTCGTCTGGCTGGGGTTGCGGATATGCGGCGGATTTTTGATGGCGCCGATTCTTTGAATTCTAGAACCATTGAACAAACAAATATGTATTTTGGACCGAGGCTGAAACTTTTAAACCCGGTCACTAACGAATAAACAACAATGGCTAGAAACCGATCATAGGAGAAAATGCATTGGGGCATGTAGACGATGCAGAACAGGCGTAGGAACGACGGCGTGGGGTTAGCGACCCGTGCTGGCCCATTTAAGGCGCGTATTGATCGCGACTTGCCCGCGTCATCCACTACTGGCTTGTGGAATCATTTTCTTCTGCTGGAGCAATTTCGACACTCGCAACTCTTCCATCTCCCAAAGAAACCGCAAAGATGGGTATTAAAAGTAAGTCAATTGTCACTGTCAATTCACTTCGTCAAACTAACCATCTCGCCTTCCAGACCTCACCCAGATCATCAAAGAGAATGCGCCAGATGCGATTAAAGAAGGCGAGATCAAAAATCAATTCGGTCGTAAAGTCGCCATCGATGCGTCCATGTCTCTTTACTCCTTCCTTATCGCTGTCCGCAGTGAAGGTCAGCAACTCATGTCCGACACGGGCGAAACCACCTCCCACTTGATGGGCCTCTTTTACCGCACACTCCGCATCGTCGACAACGGCATCAAACCTTTGTATGTTTTTGATGGAGCGCCACCTAAATTGAAGAGTGGCGAGTTGGCGAAACGATTTCAGCGCAAAAGTGAAGCACAAGAAGCACACGAGGAAGCCAGAGAGACTGGTACTGCTGAGGACGTGGAGAAGTTCAGTCGCAGAACTGTTCGTGTGACCAGGGAACATAACGCCGAAGCTCAACGATTGCTGAAGCTCATGGGCATTCCCTACATCATCGCACCTACCGAAGCTGAAGCGCAATGCGCAGTTTTGGCCCGTGGAGGCAAGGTCTTTGCTGCTGCTAGTGAGGATATGGACACCTTGACGTTCAACTCTCCTGTTCTCCTGCGCCATCTCACATTCTCTGAACAACGAAAAGAGCCAATCCAAGAAATCCATCTCGACAAAGTCCTCGAAGGCCTGGATATGGAGTTGCCACAATTTATCGACTTGTGCATTTTGCTAGGTTGTGATTACGTCGACCCTATCAAAGGAGTTGGCCCCAAAGTCGCGCTGAACCTGATTCGCGAGCACAAGACTCTAGAAAAAGTAGTCGAGGCCATTGAAAAAGCAGGCAAATTCACCATTCCCGAAGACTGGCCTTATGCGGACGCACGACAACTATTCCTCGAACCAGACGTTCGGCCCGCAGACCACGCCGATTGCGACTTCAAATGGTCGCCACCCGATGTCGATGGTCTCGTCAAATATCTAGTCGAGGAAAAGGGCTTCAGCGAAGATCGTGTCCGCAACGGTGCGGCACGATTGGCCAAGAATGTTGGTAGCAGCCAGCAGAGTCGTCTCGATGGGTTCTTCAAGCCACGCGAGAAGACTGAGAGTGAAAAGGCTTCTCTCAAACGTAAGAATGAAGAGAAGCTTGAGGAAAAGAAAAAGAAGGCAAAGGCCGAAGCAAAAGCAAAAAAGGACGCCAAAGCCAAGCCCAAGATGAATTCTTGAATAGGCCAGAATATGATTGGTGTTGTGTATGTGACGAATCAGCGATGGCGTTGGGCATGGCGTTATTAAAGCATTCTGGGAGGCGTATCAAAACATGGGTTTGCACAATGTGGCACACAAGGACGTTAGCGCGGGGAGCATTGGTGAAAAGGCTCAAATGAATCTTTGAACAAACATATGAGTGGGTTGAGGTTTCTACTTAATACATGACCCTCTTCGGAGAATACCTTAAACATGAAGTTCTTCTCATCAGATTGGGTGTTCCCTTGCTGCTTTTTTCTTTGATTACCATTTTGGACGAAATGCAATTCCAAACGCTGTACATAGCCGGCCATTGATGCGACGAGGTTACTTGCTTCTTCTCGCATCATTGCCAATCTGGCTGATGTTAAGGCCAAGGCCTTCAGTGTCGAGGTAGACCTTGTTGTTGCTCTTCTCGAGGATGGAGGCAACATTACGAGCGTTTTCGAACTCACGCAGATCGACGTAAGCGCGGGACTTCTTGATGGCGTCACCAATCAATTCAGCACTGCGGGCTTCACCCTGAGCGCGAACGACCATGGCTTGCTTCTCCTGGCGGGCCTTGTCGACGACGAAGGCTGCACGCTGTGCTTCTTGTTGAGCGACCTGCTTGGCTTCGACAGCAGCAGTGAATTCGGGGGAGAACGAGAGTTGCTAGCATAATGTTAGGAACCGGACTCGTGAAAATCTTAAATGGTATACATACAGTGAGGGAAACATCGTCGACCATGATGTTGAAGCGAGCGGCACGGCGTACGAGATTCTCCCGTACAAGTCGGCTGACACTCTCACGCTGGGTGATAAGTTGGCTGGCGTTGAACTGAGCAACGACGCCCTTGAGAACCTCATTCACAATGCTGGGTAATACACGCTCATCGTAATCAGTGCCCAAGGTACGATAAATTTGTGGGAGAGCGTCTACTCGAGGCCGTGAAAGTACACGGCAGGTAATGTTGACCATCTGCAAGTCCTTGGTACCAGTAAGGGATGGGATGCTGCGAGGTTTGGCGCGGACATCGTAATCGATCGGAGTCTCGAACCATGGAATTTTGATGTGGGTGCCTTCGTTGTAGATTTCCTTGCCAACACCACCGAGACGAGTGTATTTGATAGCACGGTGACCACCATCAACTATTGTGCGCCGTTGTCAGTTCATCCGACTGACTTTGATTGACATGATATATACCAACCGTTGAAGAGAGCATTGTTCGCGCCCCAAACAAGACCACCGAGAAGCAACAAGCCTCCCATGCCTCCGAGAGCTGCTTTAGGTCCTGGACCACCTCCGCCGGCGCCACCGAACCTAGGAATTGTTTAGTATTTTCCACTCTTTCGAACTAACATGCAGTATGATATTTCCTACTTTTGTCCCTGCTGCTGCATCCGCTGGATGTTCTTCTGAATATTGGCCCATGCCTGTCGCGGGTCCGACATCTTGAGTAGTGGCACGCTGCTTCGGCGTGGAGCGTTGCTGCAGTCGACGCTAGGATTCGGAGTCTGTCGAGACTTGATCTATATTTCGCGCACTCGATGGACGAAGGTCGAGAGATGGGACGAACCAGGTGTATATGGATGATGCGATCAAGTCAAGTGGCGAGCTTGGTCTTGTCTTCACTATGGAGAAACGCCGACAAGAACGGCAGCAGCACCGCGGATGTAGCCGTCGGATCTAATCTGACCCATCTGGATCTCGAGCTCAGGTCCAGCTTGACACGTCTCGCCTCGGGGCTGAATGCATTGGCTTCATATCGCAAGAACACCAACCACATACACATAACCTGCATCGTGCCCCCATCGCCTCGGAAATTTGTTATCTATGGAAGGATTAGGCTTCAACGCACAGCACTCTGGCGCGATCGATCACCACCACTTCTTCGAGTCCACCTCTGCCGTGTCTGTTGTAAGGGAGGTCCGCAACATCGTTGCTATCCTCGTTGTTGGATACGTGGCCCTTACTTTGGTTCGCCATTTCCTCGAAGCCTCCAAGGACAAGTCCAAGAAGCAGTAAATAACTCATTGTCCACCTTACCAATCGACAAATATGCTGCGAACCGTGTCTTTGGCTGGACTGGCTGTCCTCGCCTCCACGGTCACCGCCAATTACTTTACCGACAAACACTCGTTCGGTTTGTACACTCCTATTTCACAAGACAACAGAAATATTCCGGAATGGCAAGCCAATGGAGAGGGTCACAATATCCAGGTCCTTAGCGATCGCGTTATCCTCACGCCGCCATACCCTGGTAACACACGTGGCTCTCTTTGGGGCGATGCAATGGCAGATACGCCCGAGTGGGCAGCTGAGCTTGAATTCCGCGCTTCAGGACAAGATGGTGGATCGGGAAGTCTGCAGGTTTGGTACGTGGCGGATAAGAAGGCTGTAGGACTCAACAGCGTAAACACAGTCCACCATTTTGATGGTCTCGCCATCGTGGTAGACCAATATGGCCACACTGGTGGTAAGGTGCGAGCTTTTTTGAATGATGGCACCAAGGACTTCAGCCGTGAACGAATCGACAGTCTTGTATTTGGCAGCTGTGACTTTGCATATCGTAACCGTGGATGGCCGTCGAGGATCAAGATTACGCATCAAGATGGACTGAAGGTGACTGTTGATGACCGAGACTGTTTCCAAACAGATCGTGTACAGCTTCCAAAGACAAACTACTTTGGAATCACTGGTACAACCGGCGACAATCCTGACTCGTTCGAAGTCACCAAGTTCATCGTGACCACTCCCGAACCTCACCACCACTACAACACCCCTACTTCTGGACAGGGTGTACCAAATATGGACAACATGAAGTCTAACATCATGCCCGGCAGTCCTGCAATGCAACCCGATCATGATGCTGATGAGTTCAAGACCCAGAGCGCACAGTTTGAGGACCTTCACAACCGCCTTCAAGGCATGCAACATAGCTTGCTTACCATCTTTGGTGAATTAAACACTATTAGTGGCAAGGTTGATCATCAGAAGGACAATATGCCCCGGAACAATGATGACCTGATGAACAGGATCAACTCCCGGGTAGAGAGCATGGAGCGAATGCTGGTCATGATGGAGTCACGCGACTACGAACGTAAATTGAACAATATGCAGCGATCTGTTGATGATCTAAAGCGATCTCTTGATTCGATCAAGGGTGGTTTGGCCGGTGAATTACACGAGAAGCTGGGACACGGTAAGAATAATTCCCACCAATTGCTTGATATGTCTCGCTAACAAGTGCAGTCATCACATCTGCTGCGCCACGTATGGGAACATTTGTCGGTGTTATTGTCGCAGTTCAAATTCTGCTCGCGATTGCGTACGTTGTCTATAAGCGAAGGATCAACAGCATGCCCAAGAAGTACTTGTAAAAGCCTATTTAGAACATGAAACTTCTAGAGATGTATTTGACGGTTTGAGCCATTTTTTATGTAACAATCTGCAATCCTTGGTTTTGGTATTCTATGCTTGTTGTTTCCGACCAAGTAGAGACGGAGGCGCATGAATTTTACAGTGAAGGCTGAAGTAGAGTGTAGAGAGAGTGAGATCCAATCACTCAAGGTCGGTATTTTCTCAATAGTCTGCGATGAAAGTGAGACACTGCCTCTTTGGATCTCAATTTCTGTGGTAATCGAAGCATTGATGAATGATTTCTGAGGTGATTAGTCATCTAAGGCGAAGTAGCAAAGTGGTTACTGCGATTGACTAGAAATCAATTCCCTTCGGGGGCGCAGGTTCGAGTCCTGTCTTCGTCGCTTCCTTTTCACAAGGGTCCCTAGATGTTCATGGCGAAGTAGCAAAGTGGTTACTGCGATTGACTAGAAATCAATTCCCTTCGGGGGCGCAGGTTCGAGTCCTGTCTTCGTCGCATTCCTTTTTTTGCTCGTGTCTTCTGATTCTCTTTTTGCCCCCGCCCTGGACGCGATTGGTTTTGAATGTGAAGGTTAGGTTTAATGCATCTATGTTGATACTGGAGTTATTTGGAGAATCGGAGATATGTAGAATAATGAGCTGTGTAAGATGAAAAGGTATAGCAAACTTTAGTGAGAGAGCAAGATCTTTATGCTCAGCATGAACTAGATCTTCTCAACGTTTGTCTAAACGGATGGCAAAATGTCTGACTGCTACTGTTACGTGCAAGATAGGAAAGATGAGATTTAGACCATCAATATAGATTTGAATTGTGCCATGTGAATCCCATGAGAATACTGGTTAACCTGCGAGCGCACCGAGACAATCATCATGGGGTTAGATAGAGAGTACAAGTACATCAACCCTAATATGAGTACTTGTCAGCGACAACTCAGCTGAAACCACTCTAAACTAGCTATGTGCACGAACGAGAATATGTTGGGCATGACCAAGACAAGATACAAGATAGTTATATGAAAACGCATATAGTTGTTGGGACGGATGTATAAAAACGATGAGCCACGAGTCCCTGCTCATACATATCACAGTCTAGCCACGCCTTATCTGGAGTTCTGGAAACCCCGACCGCCGGCGTGAATAATAATAAGTGAGCACGTTGTGAAGCCCCCGATTCGGCGAAAAACGTGGCGATTCGAGACTAGATCCAGAACTGGATAGATAGCGGGCGACTCGAACGATAGTCTAGATGAGCAGTAATAATAAAAGTCAATCCCGGATTCGTTCGTGTGAGAACCGAACAGTGAGATGGACGATCCAAACGCTCAAATGACGTGCCAACATGCGAGTCGCTGACGGGATTTATCGCTGCGACGGACTGTGTTTGAGAGCGGGGGTGACGGATTACTGTCTGCATAAGCGCTTCAACAGCTCTCTCATACTTTCCTTCCCTTTTCCCCGAGTGAGGAGGTAAAGTTCAGCGAGCTGTGGAGAAGAGAGGAGAGGGGAGGAGTGGACAGGAGAGGAAGGGGGGGAGTCAAGTATCCAGTCTACTCTAACTTTGACGCTATCGAATCCAACCACCCTGTGATGGCAAGTACAGTAGCTTGAAAGTCTGTTACTATGCTCGATAATCGTCCGCGGCCCCATAATATTTCTTCTTCTTCGAAAAGGAAGTGATTATTTTGCTTCGATCCGAGGCGTTGTTTTGATCAGTAGTGGGATCGGGGGGGCGGGGGGGGGGAGATGAGGGTCAAGTCTAGACGGAGGATCTACAGAGGATAGCGCCAGAGTGTGATGCCGGAGAGTGCATGTAGATATATTCATATCCCTCGACTTGAACTTGACATCATTCATCAAGACTTCACAATGAAGGTCTGGGCCATGACTACTGTGGCCAAGTGATGTGGGAATTGACACGAATTGATATACATTGAGGCAGCAGGTAGTTGTGTGCGCATGATAAATGCCTTGGCTTTGACACGTGCAGGGCAAACAAGCCACAACGCTCGTGCAGGCGATCATCTGTGTATGTATGTATATATGTACTGTGTATGTGTTGTATGTGGGTATGGATGTGCGTGTGTGTTGGCCATCAGTAGGCGTAAAGCACAAGTAAACCTTGTCCTCAGCGGGAGAGTCGGGATCATCATGCGTGCTGTGGGTGATGCAGCGGGCGAATCAGCAGCCAGGCAGACGCGTGGGGCGCGTGGGTTTCGCGTTGTAAGCTTGGGCTCCAGCTCGTCAGTAAACCGGAAGGCGCAGTCGACGGTGGCCACTTCCTCCTCTCTGCCTCTCTCTCTCTCTCGCTGCGACAACGGACGCACTTGCACTGCACGAGGCACGAGTCTCCCAACTACGACTAACACCGACTGTTGGCCATTCATTCTGCAGCCAAACACGACGCCGCCGCCAACTCTCAACCCAACCAACCAACCAAGCAACCAACCAACGTATCCGTGTCGATGCATACTTACCATGGTCCCGCTGTCAGTCGATGCATGATCATATGTACTGTATTGTACAGTCGTAGTCGTAGTCCCAGTCGTAGGTAGTATGTGTAGTAGATCTCTCTGTCTCCCTCTCTCTCTTTTGCTGTACACGACTTGTTACTACTACATAAAACGACTGTATGGACGCGCCGTGAGACAAGTCAGGCAAGGCCGTTCGGCCGGGGTGAAACAAGCCGGCGGCGGGTCACCGACATGCAGCGTGCAGTAGTCAATATGTGCAGTGTGCAGTAGTTCCCCGACGAGTCTTCACCGTTCATGTCTTCCGCAATCATCTCATGTGCTGATGGCCTGGCCCACAACCAGCGATGCCGTGTACATTAGCCTGTAGCCCGCCGTTTGGGACCTGATGCTGTCCACTATGGTCCGTCTGTCGGTCGGTCTATGGCTGCACCTACACCAACACACGCATGCAGCATGTACGTCGACCGTATGTCACACAAGACTTGACACGACCATGACGCGACTCCATGGACCTCCATACATGTACATACTCACATGTACCTCCATAGATACATGTCCCCCAGGCCTGTCGTCAACGGCCGCGATGGGTGAAGAAACGCTCGATGGCCGTGGGAGCGCTGGGCCCGTGCAGCCAGGCTAAAACCGTTAGTGGTCGTCGCGCCTGCCGCCGGCGCTGGCCCTGCTTTGCTCTTGCCATCCGTTTGTCTCGCTTGGCCTCGCCTCGCTTGGCCCTCGCCGTCCGTCGCTCTTGCCCTTGACCGCATCGTGCTGCTGCCTGCCGCCGCCGCTCTTTGCTGTCCGTCGCATCCACCTTCTGCACCACCCACACCACCGCATCGCACTGCACTGCACTGCACTCTACTGCACTGTACTGTACTCTACGACACCAATCCACTCACTCACGAACAAACAAATAAACAAACATCCTCATCACCAACAACACATCATCACCTCGCATACGGGCCACATCCACGACCTCGACCTCGACCACGACCGCGACCGCGACCAACGCCCTCACCCGCGCGGGACTCTGTCGCTTCACCATGTGGGCTTTGTAGCCGTCGCCAGGTCGCCGTCACCTGTCTGCGCTGCCATTTGCTGCCTCGTTCGCTCGACTGCCGCCGTCGCCCATTGTTTGCCCGTGGTCATCGTCGACAACCCTCAGCACATTCGTCTCTGTCGCTTTGCGCGCATCCCACTGCTGTGCGCACCACCATTTTTCCACCTTCCAATCCGCCCACCATGTCCTCTTCTTTGCGCTCCGACTTCTCCATCGAAATGACGTCGCCATTTGGTTACAACTACAATGGCCAGATTCCCAAGACCCCCGAGCACCTCCAAGACCTACCCTCCGTCCTGGACCAGCAACCTCCACCACCACCGCGCCAGACCTTTAAGCTTCGTCGCAAGCGAGTCTCGGCCGTCTTCCAAGAACCAGAAGTCGTTAGCGATACAGTCATTCCAACAATAGAAATGTCTGAAGCCGTGTCGGAAATGTCTAGTCCCCTCCTACACCCGACACCCACCCACGGCCTGCTCGTTCCTCTTCCATCCATACAGCGTCTGGTCACGCCTCCAAAAACACCCATGTCCCGAACACCACACAATCTCTTCGCATCCCACACTCCCAATTCCGCCAACGAATGGTCGCTCATCAACGACAGCCGCAATCGACAGGGCTTTGAGCGAGCTGGTTCCATTGGCTCTTCCTTTTCCGATTCCTCCATTTCATCTTGCGGCAGTTCTGCCTTTTCTGCCCCCAATGGTGGTTGCACGAGTCCCGATGACGAGACTATTGACCCATTTGTTGAAGAAGGATCCCCATCCAAAGTTGGCCCTTTCATCTTCTCGCATGTGCCAAAGCACGACTCCCCCAGCGCGAAACGTGTCAAAACACACCGTGACGTCAAATGGACTCAGCCAATGGATGATCACCTCTGGCTGACCTACATGCAATACCTGGCTGATCCCCGCGTCACTCCGTTCAAAATGCTGCCTGGTACCTGTCCACCTCTGGGCGTTTGCTCTCGTGTTGCATCCAAGGCTAGACGCACCTGGAGCCAGCACCGCGCAACTCCTGGTCTCGATACAGTCATGGCTACAGACTTTATGCGTGAAGGCTCTCCTGATACCATCCGTCCCGATGTCAAGCAGCCACAATGGCCACGAAGCGATTCTGCCACTCGCCGTCGTCTGAGAACTCTATGCAAGCGGAAGCCTTCGCTATCTGCCCACTACCAACGCCTATTGCGTACACGCAGCCCGTCTCCATTCCTCTCATCAAGCTCAGCTCCAAGCCGTGCCTCTGAACCTCCACCACAACAGCCCGCGTCGTTCTCAAGTCGCGATCTGAACGTTTCTCTAGTGGCGGCCACGGCACCATCGATGCAACCCGAAGGTCCACTCGCTCAGCTTGCTGCTGACCGTGACCCTCGACCTCAGTCCTCGTCATCGTCCAAACGTGACTCTCGTCCTGCTGATTGGTTTGCCAGGATTGGACGATCTCAAGCACATCAGAAGAGCTTGTCTCTGCAGTCTGGCTTAAACTTGGAAGCCCCCTCCCCTCGTCGACCAATCTCCCTAGCCTCGCCTTTTGATGTCGACCGCACCCATCTACTCCAAAGTATGGCTGCGACCAAGTCACTGGGCCGTACTGATTTTGATCGTAAAAACGGACATGGCAAGACTCCCTCGCTGGATGCACCTGTTGAACTTAGCGGGGCCCCGACTTTTCCTCGTTCTCTGAAGCGTCGTTTCCGATGTGACGAGGAAAAGCCTCGTCGACCGGCCATCCAAGATGTCTTTGGCAATTCTGCCACAGAAGACAGCTTGATTATTGCGCGTAACCGGGGCTTCAGTACCGGTGCCGTTCGTGCGAGTGACAACCTTTCCAGGCTATTTACTCCTCCTGCTCCCCCGGCTCCCGCTCGCACTCCTCCACCTGTACTTCCGGCACCGTCGACAGACTTTCCAATGCCCGAGGCTCCAGCGATACCTGTTGCAGATCCGTTCTCTGATGCTATCCCTTTTGGCTGTCGTTCTGCCCCTCGTCGACTTGCGGAACCAATCCCTCGTCTGGGATCGCCATTTGTTGAGAATGCGCCATCTGATCGCCAGTTTAACACTTTCCCACGCTCTTACGTTCCTTCCGTGTCGAACCCGCAACCATTCCAACAACGACTTCGGCAACTGGCTGCTCAGGCTTCGACGAGTACAAATTAATCGAAGCCAAAACCAATAAGACGACATAACATTGTTTTGGTTACACCAGTCACTTAATGCTTTATACTCGACTGCATAGACTTGACATTGCTTAACTGCCTACATTTTTGGTGGCGTTCCATTTGCATAAAGCTTGCAATTACTAGGAGACCTGGATTTTCTTGCCCAAACGTAGGAACAAGGACATCCGCAGACCTCTATATTGAGTGTACAGCATCATGGAAAACAACACCAACCCAGGAAATAAATCTTGGCTTCACGGCCATCGAACCTGGCATGATCATGAATTTATACGACTATTCGCACTTTAGCATTGAAACTTTGTACTGTGACTCGACACCCTTGGCCGTTTTGGCCTGTTATTGTGCACCGATTCTCTTGTTCCCGCTTGGAACGGAACGTCACTGCACTTCCACTTCTGGCTCGACACTTGATGAATCAGGCAAATGATGATATGCCATATTCGCGCTCAACCTTGCGCCCAATCTATCAAAGATGAAAATCATCTAAAACTGATGACAATCATGTCGACCTTTTCCGTCCACATGGACTTGTCTTTCTATTTCGTAGTCTCCTTGTATGGAGACTCTACTTTACTTTCTCTTCTCGGTACTCTCGACGGGCATTTACCCGACAGTTTACAAGCGCGCGCCTTTTATTGCGCTTCACTTATGCGCAGCGGCTTACGAAGATGATGAAAAAGACACCACGCATATGCATCTATCATGAAATGGGAGGATGGCGCTCGATGGTTTTTGATTTTTTGACTTTTACTCTGCATCGGGTCAACTTTGTGTGTTTCACTTCAGATCCAAATGGGTATTTCTTTTAGCAATAGCTTTAATATGATCTCTCTGTTTATCCTGTCATTCATCTTTGTCTTATTGTGATTTACCTATTCGCTTGAAGATATCAGGTGCAACTTGTTGATCAAAGCCAGTCGTTCGTGTTTCGGCTGTGCCCGCCCACATGAGTGCTGCTGGCCCAATCATCAACTTCATTAACCTCATTCATTTCTACCTCCGCAATAACAATGGCTGATGTTTCATCTGATAATGACGGGAGAGTACCGTCCCAATCGCCGTCTTCAATACGCGTAATATCTCTCAATTGCTGGGGTCTCAAATTCATCTCCAAATACCGCAAAGAAAGACTCGCGGAAATTGGACGTCAGCTGGCAAATGCCTCACCGACACCCGAAATAGTTGGCCTACAGGAATGCTGGACGCAAGAAGACTTTCGAGAAATCTGTGCCGCCACAAAACATATTCTTCCCCATGCGAAATTCTACTGGAGTGGTTTCTTTGGTGGTGGTCTGGCTATCCTCTCGAAATGGCCCATTGAAGAGAGTTCCATGTACAGGTATCCTCTGAACGGACGACCGGCTGCCTTTTACCGTGGAGACTGGTATGTCGGCAAAGGTGTTGCATGTGCTCGGATCAGATATGGAGTCGGGAAGAAAGACGTGATCGAGGTCTTTTGCACACATCTTCACGCACCCTACGAACGTGAGCCAAACGACTCCTATCTCTGCCACCGCACCGCTCAAGCCTGGGAAATCGCCAAACTCATGCGCCATGCCGCCGAGCGTGGACATGCTGTTCTCGGCCTGGGCGATTTCAACATGCTCCCACTCAGTCTCGCCCATCGCCTGATCGAAGCTCACTCCCCTGTCCGTGACGTCTGGCGTATCGTCAACCCACTCTCAGCAGTCGGCGCCGCCGAAGACGTCGTCGAGAAAGCCCGTGGTCTGCCCACGCCCACAGCAGCGCAGTGCCTCGACCTCCACGGCGCGACTTGCGATTCGGTGTTCAATACCTGGCGTTGGAGTAAAGCCATGCAGAAGGATTTACGCCGTGGCCGCGACACGACCATCGATCCCGAAACTCTCGATGTGCGCGCCAAACGCCTCGATTACATCTTTTTCTACGCTCCGCCTGCGACATCTGGAGCCGAGTGGAACGTCCAGGATGTACAAGTCGGAATGACAATGCGACATCCTACATTACGCTGTTCGCTCAGCGACCACTTTTCAATCGAAACAACCCTCTCTCGCTCCCCTACAGCAACAACACCAGCCGACGACCAAACCCCCACACCCCAAACTACCGAACAAAACGAAATGATCCACCCGCTCCCCCAAAAAACCTACACCGAAATCCTCACCCTAATCACGCATTACACCCAACGCGAAAACCGCCAACGCCGCATGCGTCTGACCCACTTCGCCATTGAAATCCTTATCGCCATCTCCTGTCTCATCGCCGTTTGGTTCTCCACGCGCAATTACGTTTCATTTATACTTATGCTTCTCAGCACGTTGGGGTTGAGTGTGGGTGTTTTGGACGGTTTGATGGGTGGGTTATTTGTTGCGAGTGAGGTGAGGGCTTTGAAAGAATTTGAATTTGAAGTTCGGAGTGCTTGGGAACGGGCTGGGGGGTTGGATGGGTAGGGTATGGGTTTTCTGTTGTGAGGGTGTGTTGGTGGGTTTGGGTTCTTTGGGCGTGTAGATATGATTGGTTTTTATCAAGGTTAGCTTGTTATCAAGTCTAGTAGATTGCGATGAAGTAAAGTTTAGATTGTGGTTAGTTGACTTAATCGATCATCATCAGAAATTTACGTTATACCAAAAAGTCAAGAATATCATCAAGTCTAGAAATCCCGTTCAACGTTCAAACCTTTTTTATTGCAACCGCTTAATCGACTCCTTTCCAAGTCAAGACCCACCCAAAAAAATCCCCCAAGACTCCTTCTTCTTCACATTCATAAAGTAGAACAACAGGATGGACGTTTTGGCGAGTGAGTGGAAGATTTACAAGTTCTGCTCTGCTCTGCTCTGCTCTGCTCTGCTGTGCTGTGCTGTGTTGGATGGTGGATGGTGGATGGAGGATATGAGAAATTTGATGGTTTTTGATTTGATGCTCTGATGTTTGGTTGTTTTATATACCATTCGCTTTGATAGCGTCCAATTCAAAGTTGATATTTGGATTGATTATCAAGCGAGAAGTACTAGACAGGCGGTCAAAGGGTGGAATGTTTAGGTTCAAGTCGAATTGTTCTGTTCATTACCAATCAATGGCATTGCAAGAGGAAGTTCAAGGGAATTGGAGTTCCTAGGTCTAACGGCTAGTGGTAAAATGATTCAACGTAGTGATCTACAAGAAATCGGTGAGACATTCGTAAATTCTCCAAGTGCGGAAAATCCCATTATTGCTTTCTTAGTTTCGCTGCTATTGAAGAAAGATGATCGCATTTCAAGATTCGTCCATTGTGTCGTTCACATCTGTTGTCTCTGCGGCATCATCAATACCCTCCATTGCTTCCAACAGCCTAGGAGTAGCGTCTTGAGTAGACTCAGACATTTTTACATCTGACTGGGACATTGAAGGTGAAGCTGCTCTGCTGTTCGATCGTGTCGCGTCTTCCACATCAAGAAAGCGATTTGTTGGCCGTATTGGAGTGGTGCCTTCATTGTCTCCACTCTCAGGTAAAGGAGTCTCAGATTCGATTTCTCGTGCTGGAGTTCGTCCTCCATTGGCAGGGGTACCTGTTGCACTTGTTTCGGCTTTGCCATCATCGTCATCGTCCTCCATGTTTTCGTCTTTGTCTGCTTCGGTATCGCCTTCAGGATCGTCCTTGATGCCCTTGATCAAATTCATCATCAATCGGCCCTCTTCAACCACCCGGTCGAATTGCTCTCGACGATTTATCCATGTGCCTTCAAATTCCCCGCTTTCCTGCTGCAAATCCTCGATTTCTTTCTCGAGCTTCTCAATCTCCGCCAGGGAATCGTCACGACTCTTTAGGTTTCGGTCGTTGAGGATTTTCGACGCGAGCTCGTCGTATCCCTTTCTGAGTTCTCTCACACGGGCTGCCTCTGCTAGATGCGCATGGAGTTCTACCGTATTGTCTCGAACCGCCTGAGAAGTCTCCAGAATCTTCGCCTTTTCCGCTGCGTACCTTTCCCGTTCCCTCTCATTCGACTGCTGAATGAGTTGAATGCGCAAGATACTACTTTCTAATGCGGCAAAGTCAAGCAGGATGTCTTCGCGGAACTTTTGACGTATGAATGCGCCATCCTCGTGACTGGCGTTTCCTTTGGATTCCGACTCTTCGCCTTCCGGGGGCGGTGATGGAAGTTGTTTGGGTGATTGTCTCAGCAGAGATTCTTTACCCAGCAGAGCCTTTGTGACGCGAGCAAATGGTCGTTCTTCAACTTGAAGAAGGCGGGAAGCGTGTAGCGCGTCTTCCTGGGATTGTTCGGGCAAGAAGCCATAGACATGGGAAGATTGCGTAGCCATCGTCGCGGCCAGAGCAAGAATAGAAGGTAGAATCAATGTTATACCAGGTGTCAACTTTACAAAGGCGCAACTGTACCGGGCAGAGGTTGTGGAATGGGCGGTTGTGGTTGAAAATGGAATAGCACAGCTTTGGCTGGCGCATGTAAGGGCAGTACAGGCGTTTTCTCAATTACAGTACAAAGTCCGTGCATAAGGGTGTCAAAGGACGAGATTATTACAATCTTTACTTTCGCTAATATGCGAAGGATCAGAGCGACGGCCAGACGAGAGCGCCAGTCACGCGTCGTAATTTTTCTTTTCATTAATACAGCACATAATGCCACCTCTATCAAGTGTCGAATAAAGTCTGAACGGAGGCAGCATCTTGCCAGCCATGATAAGCTTTCAATTTTGGTTCAATCCAGTAGCATAAATGTTTTATGATGGAAATACACTGAAATCCTGACCGGAGCTCGCGTCTGGCCGGCGCTCTGATCGTCCACGTTGGATAACTTGGTTATCAACAACGTCGTTCTAGACAGGGTGGTTCTGGCTCGTATTGAATAGAGCTGGCATTTAATTGAGCTGGCTTTGCATAAAAGTCTCTTTGAATGGAGTGGTTCGATTTGAAAGAGATGGCTCACTCTGAAGGGGACCTTTGGATTATCTATTGCTCACGAGTTTTAGACGAATAATCATTCCGACAAGACGAATGCAAACCAGAATGATTTTGATTATTCATACCACATGCACGGATCATGTACCGTTATTGAGAAAATCCCACCCTTAATTTAGTTGCGGCGAAGCTCGGCCAGCACGCACATGTGAAGCTCCACTAACGATCCAGCCCTCTGAACCTTACATTGCATTTACTTCACTTGCTTCACTGCTGTACAGACAGTACACAATCACCGACAGGCGTCCCTATTGACGATCAATAGCACTCGCTTCCACTATTTGTCTACGATTGTTCTGTCGCTACAATGAAACCCTCTCACTCTTAAACTACCTTTATTTGTCTCAGCCTCCCATCAAGCTCTTGCATGCTGTACTCCACACAATCGCGTCTTTCCTTTAGCCAGACATTTCTAGAGGCATACCACAATCCGCCTCGACATAATGCCTGCTCCCTCGCTGCTGCAGATGGCCACGAGGGCCTGTATACGAAATGTGCAACACATCCAAGATGTCGGGGACATGCAGTACGATCTCGTAAAACCGATTCTTCGCAAAGTCGAAAACCCACAACAACTCCAAGACATTGAGACGAATTCACCTGCTATTGCCGACTCCACTGAAAACCTCTGGAGGGAGTTCATCAAACGCGACATTCCAAATTGGGAAGAGAAGATCATCATACCGAAGAATCCGAGAAGTTGGTGCAAGGTGTACAGGAAATTGATTCGTGAGGAGCAAAGAGCAAAGGATGAAATTGAGGCAAGGCTACAAGCTGCTATGGCCGATCTCGAAAAGAAGAGGGGAGCAGGAAAGACAACGTTTGAACCCACAGTGATTGCCAAACTTCCTGGAGGCAAAAAGGCTTTTGTGGATGGCAACCCTACCTCCAGTTGGCGTGGATCTGGTCGTGGGCCATCACAAGCTACAAAGTCAGGTCAGGACATTATCAGAGGTCTGAGGAAGAGAGCAGTAAATCCACCGGGAGCGAGCCACAGGGCTTATGTACCAAGTGTACGAAGCCAGATCAAACATGCTCCTGCCGCCATGGTTCGGGACCATGCAAAGCCACCTCCACCTGTCGAGGTGAAGAGCAAAGGCGCACCAATAAGCAAACCAAAACCATTGCCTCCCCTCTCAAGCAGCACAACCAATACAAATCTGGATCGAGAGAACCGATTGAGGGCATTTACAAGTTCCGCTAGTAAATCGGCTGCTTCTACGTCTCCGCCGTCCGTTACGAACAAACGCGATCAAAATGCGCGCTCTTGGTCACCCTCAGACGACGAAGAGTTAACAACAAAAGCAGACCGAGTTCCTTCAGCCAAAAAACTGGCACCAAAGATGCGTATTACTAAGGAGGTTGTTCGCCGAGCACCCACTCCGGTACAGCCAAAACCAAATGCGACGAGTCCTAGTAGAACCGAAGGACATCTTACTCAAACAAGTACCAGTGCTGAATCCCCTCAGACGGTGAGTCCGGCGCCAGCATTGACTACTCTAGTGAAGAAACGACCTGTCACTTCCATTTTCATGCCGTCTAAGAAACGAAAGATATGAAATAATGATTTAAAAGCCACGAAAGAATTCAAATTTGATTGCCAAAAGATTAGCCAGACATTCATGAAGCCTCGCAAACAACTGTCTTTGCAGCAGCAACAGCCTCCTTGGCTTTGGTAATTTCCTCAGCTGGAGTCTCGTCGCCGGAAGCTTGCTCCTGGGAAACAATCAGAACAATCCAAGAATGAATGACTGCGATCTGGCGCAGGAAGAATATAATTACCAGCTTTTGTTCTAGACGCGCAAGTGCATCGGTGATTTTTTGCTTGAGTTGAGGGAAGATGGCTTTTGTCTCCTCCACCGCTTTACGCTAATTGCGTAAATGAGTTAGTGAGGTATTCTGAGCGATATTGGGGCAATATAGCGATTGATAAACGACAAAATAAACAGGCTTGATAAGTGACCGACCTCTTGTCTCAAAACATATTCGGCGTTCTCATCTTCATCGTTGCCTTGCTCGAGTTTGGCAATGGAGGCCAGCTGGTGTTCCAACTCCTTGTGGTAGCTGGCCTCCTCTTTCACCAGACGAGTGACGGCCGAAGTCGCAATTGAAAGCTGCGATGGAGCGGGCATTGTAAAAGTGTTTTGGGGGATCTGTAACCTGGTTGTGTTCCAGCAGCACATGGAGTATTGGAGGGGTCGCATTATTTCGAAGCCTATGGTCGTTCGCTGATGGAACGCTAAGCCTAGATTAAACAAGCGGGATTGCCAGCGCGCGCTTCAACGCGCTCGAAACACGCGACTTAGAGTGGTTTCTCCATGAGCCCAATATTCCCCTCCCTTTTCACCCACCACGTCACTCGTCAATACACAGACACACAACCCGCGCCGCCACAGCAATGTCGTCGCCCACTTCGCGGCGCTCAAACCGAAACTCGGTAGATGGCACTCCTCGTCGCCGCAACACAAACTCTCGCGGTTCCGAAGCGCCCATGAGCGACGCTTCTCTTCCAGATGCGGATGCAGCCAACGACCAGTTGCGCTCTGAGGCTGGAATGGAGCAGAACGGCTCAGGGCAAAACACACCTCGTGCCAACAACGGCCAGTCCTCGCAGAATACGCAGTCACAAGAACCACCCACTTCGTCGCCGCTTTTCTTCCGCTCACCCTCTGGTAGCCAGAGCCAGTCACAATCGCAAACACTGAATCCGCCTGGCCCACGTGGTATCATAAGCTCACCTCTGAGACAACAATACGGGGGTGGTAGTAGCGAGGGGGGAAGAACGCCAAGAGCAACGGGTGGAATTGGAGGTACATACAGCTGAAACCCATCTGATCACTATCCCTATAATATTGACTATGCGCAGATTCATCTCCTCTCCACTATGCTGAAAGCAGCGATCCAGCTGGACCTCGTACAGATGGTCTTCGCTCAGACATTTCACGCTCAACAGGACTTTTTGTCCGCACACCACTTGCCAGAAGCACAGGCGCCCGAGAAAGACGCCACGACATCCAATCCGATATCCTCGATCCTACCAGCAGTCGTAGAAGACTATTTGTCGACGAAAATGGAATGCCAGTCTATGAGCGTGGCTCTGATGCCGCAACTTTCTCCAATCTTAATCCTACCACATCTGATGCAGACGCCATGGGAGGAGTTTCCAGTAAATTGGTTTGGGGTACAAATGTGTCGATTACAGATTCATTCTCTTCCATGAAGGACTTTTTGCATAATTTCCAGAAGAAATATCGCATGATTGCTGATGGTGAGCTCACAGAGGGCGAATCACTCAGCGCCGACGATCCAGCGCTCGCAAAAGAGAATATTCAGATGCTGGAGACGATGCTAAACTTGGGCACATCATCATTCTATTTGGACTGCCGGAATTTGAAATCATATCCACCAACCCGAAAGCTTTGGCATCAGATGCAGTCTTTCCCGGCTGAAATTGTTCCAGTAATGGATGCTGCGGTCAAAGATGTTATGATTGAGGTTGCCGAGAAGAAAATGAATGCCATGCGCTCCAACCAATCTCAACAGAGAAGCCAAAGCCGAACTGCTCCAGATAGTGACATGCCCTCAATGCCTACCTCGGATATCGACAATGTAAATGACGCTCAGCGCAACGATGCTGCTCACGTAGAGATCGAAGATCTCGTCGGCGAAGTGGAACAGAAGGCGTTCCGTGTCCGACCTTTCAACCTCGACAACACCGTCAATTTGAGAGAGCTTAACCCGAACGATATGGATAAGATGGTCGCAATCAAGGGTCTTGTCATCCGAACGACCCCAGTGATTCCAGACATGAAAGACGCCTTCTTCCGTTGTTCTGTCTGCCATCATACAGTCAAGGTCGATCTTGACCGTGGCAAAATTGCAGAGCCTACTCGATGCCCACGTGAGATTTGTAATGCAAGCAATAGCATGCAAATCGTTCACAATCGATCCGGATTCGCCGATAAACAGATTATCAAGCTCCAAGAAACACCCGACGCTGTTCCTGACGGACAAACGCCACACTCAGTAAGCTTGTGCGCCTACGACGAGTTGGTTGATCTATGCAAAGCTGGTGACCGAGTCGAAATTACTGGAGTATTCAAATGCAGCCAAGTTCGCGTCAATCCCAGACAGCGATCGGTGAAGAACGTATTCAAAACGTACGTTGATTGCGTGCACATCCAAAAGGTTGACAAGCGTCGCATGGGAATTGATCCATCAACACTCGAGGAAGAGCTCGCAGACCAAATCAGCGGCAATACCGAGGAAACTCGAGTCGTCAATCAGGAAGAAGAGGCCAAGATCAAGGCCACGGCTGCACGTCCGGATGTGTACGATTTGCTATCTAGATCTCTTGCTCCTTCAGTTTACGAGCTGGAAGATGTCAAGAAAGGCATCCTCTTGCAATTATTCGGTGGCACCAACAAAAGTTTCGAGAAGGGCGGTTCACCGAAGTATCGTGGTGACATCAATGTTCTTCTTTGTGGTGACCCATCCACGGCAAAGTCAAAGATGTTGGAGTACATTCACAAAATTGCTCCTCGTGGCATCTACACCTCTGGAAAAGGTTCTTCTGCAGTTGGTCTTACAGCCTATGTGACGCGCGATCCAGAAACTCGAAGCCTGGTGCTTGAATCTGGCGCTTTGGTTCTCAGTGATGGTGGTGTCTGCTGCATCGATGAGTTTGACAAGATGTCCGATTCGACACGTTCTGTTCTGCACGAAGTGATGGAACAGCAGACTGTTTCGATTGCAAAAGCAGGAATCATCACCACCTTGAATGCCCGAACAAGCATTCTTGCCTCTGCCAATCCTATTGGCAGCAAGTACAATCCTAACCTTCCAGTGCCACAGAATATCGATTTGCCACCTACGCTTCTCAGCAGATTCGATTTGGTTTACCTTGTGCTGGACCGCATTGACGAGTCTGCTGATCGTAGGCTCGCAAGACATTTGGTTGGCATGTATCTTGAAGACACGCCCGACAATGCGAGCAAAGAGGAGATCTTAGTAAGGACCTCACTCCCATATTCAATCAAAGAACAACACACTAACCTCTTGACAGCCTGTGGAATTTCTCACATCGTACATCTCCTACGCCCGAGCCAACATTCACCCTCAAATCACATCAGCAGCCGGCGAAGCACTTGTTCGCGCCTACGTTGCCATGCGGAAGCTAGGCGAAGATATTCGCGCCCAGGAACGTCGTATCACTGCCACGACTCGACAACTCGAGAGCATGATTCGTCTCGCCGAAGCTCATGCCAAGATGCGCCTTTCGACAGAAGTCACCGAAGACGACGTAGATGAAGCCGTTCGATTGATTCAATCGGCTCTCAAGCAGGCCGCTACCGACGTTCGAACAGGTCTAATTGATATGGGTCTTCTCACAGAAGGCACTTCGGCATCGGAGCGTAAGCGCAAGTCTGATTTGAAGGATGGTGTTTTGAATGTCCTCGATAGCATGTTGCGTGCTGGAGGCGCAAGTGCGCGTTATAGTGACGTTGTCAGAGCTCTCAACGAGCAAAGCAGTATTCAGGTCGAGGGACAGGAATTTGCGGATGCTGTGCGAAGTCTCGAGCAAGAAGGCAAGCTTCAATTGATTGGTGAAGGTGCGAGAAGGAGTATTCGACGGGTGACTGGTGCATCATGATGATACACATCTGTTTTATTACGAATGAAGGCGCTCCGAGGCTGTAATGATTGAAACATGGAGGGCGAGCCCTTGTATGATTGTAGATGAATTTCAAACCCTTTTCGTCAGAATACTGTATTCTTATAAAGCCTATGTGAAGCCTGACAGCTCTCCATCTCATCGGCCTGTCTGTATGCCTGTGTTTCTACACTTTGCTCAACGTAGTAGCATCAAGCTCAAACGATTGCAAAACCAAATTACATCTTCTCTTTATGCTCCATTCATCGCGCCTTCCCCTCATTCTCCCAGCCTACGATCGCTACCCTTTTAACATATTCCTGGTGGTTCAGGCGAGGGGTCCTTTGTGTCTGGAGGTGTGTAACCCGTACCAAGGAAGAACTTGGCTTTCAAAGGTCGTTTGTCTGTTTCCTACGACTCATGAACTCTGCGTTAGCAGATTCATATAGGGAGAGAGAGTCGATTCAAGGATGCTTGTGTCTGGGGAGTGATCATTGGCTGCCACCACGGAGGGCAAGCACCAGGTGGAGGGTTGCTCCGCCTTCGAGGTTGTATTCGGCTGCGGTTTTGTCGTCGGCCCTGTTGCGCTCGTCGGGTTAGTGAGCTGTCTTTTGTGGAGTGGTTCTAGACGGGAGTGAGACGGACATTTGCTTTCCGCCGTAGATCAGACGCTGTTGCACTGGAGGAATGCCTTCCTTCTCTTCGACGCGCTCCTTTATCTTGGAGACCTAAGCAGCAATCTATCAGCACGGGTTGGTTTCATTATGAGGAGGCCCCATCTCTTGCTTTTCATGGCCCGACGGAGCTGTGGGATGAATGCGTACAGTGTAACTTGGCTCGACGTCGAGCTCAATCTCTTTGCCCGTGAGGGTTCGCACCCTGTGCCAGGCATAATCAGTACAAAGCAGTGGTAAATCGAGAATGACGCCATGGAGGGCTGTATGTTGGATCACTTACTTGATCTGCATGCTGGCGGTGTTGGTTATTCGACGAGAAAAATTGAAGAATGCGTGACGAAGGTGGGTAGGAAATATGCAGAAGAGTAAGCGAGGCGTTGACAATGTTGAGTGTTTGTACGTAGAGTCAGGGAAGTGGGATGAGTGGGATGTGCTGCGGACTGGCGCACGGCTGCGACCCCGAAGGCAGCAGTCGCTGCCAATGTTCTAGAACTTCACCTCACCAAACATTCGACACTCTTTTTACGAAGACATGAATTAATCACAAGAGCAATTACCATGGCTGAGTCGTTAGAAATCGCTGGATGTTGGAAGTGTACAGTGCTCTATATCTTAGCTACTATCACAGCCTCACTAAAAGTACATGAATCCCGCTCACTGAACGCCCCGCCGTGTATGAAGGTGTTCTGAATTCAGACGTGCCTTGTTGGTAAACCTCTCGGCTTGATGCATCGTCTCGTCCAATGTTGGCATCGATCAGTCCAAATTGGCTGTGACGTTGGAGAACTCTCCCTTCTTCAGCTTGGTTTCCCTGGACGATTGTTAGTATGGTTTCATCTCGTTCGAGGGGAGATGGACTCACCAGAAGACAGGGTTAGTGTCAGTAAAGCCATGCTTGACCCATCCAGACTCCTTTACGTGGTAGAGGTTGATGTATCCACCAGAGTAAGCATCTCTGTGCGTGGCTGCGAGAATGCTACGTCGGCCGAGCTCCAACGCCTCTTCGTCCTCCAACTCGTACTTGTACTCTGCATCCAACACACCGTAGGCGAATGTCTGACCGGAACCAACACAGAAGAGGTTGCCTGCTAATCTTGTGCCATCACTGTCGATGTAGTAGAGCGCTGGCCCTTCGGTTGGGGTAACACCTGCACACATGGTACCCATGCTGAGACCCATGCCCTTGTAACTGTACACTAGGTTGGCGAGAATCTTGGAGGCAGCCGCCACGGAGATTCTGCGCTTTTGTCGAAGCTCGTGAAGTCTGCACTGCATGCCGAGGTATGCGAGCCAGTATTGACAGTCCTGCAAGTTTGTCAGTATACCCATCAACTCAAGTGTATTGCTTTGCATCATTTGCTTACCGCGGCACCACCAGCCATGGTTCCCAACAACATCGGGTTGATCTCAATAACCTTCTTCACAGTTTGACTGGCAATCCAGTTTCCTGCCGTTGCTCTTGAATCTGTGGCCACAATGATGCCACCCTTGAATCGGAAGGCCAGTGTTGTCGTACCGTGGGCAATCTTGATGGGGACGTTGGGGTTTGAGTGGTCATCTGTCATAGCGCGCAACCATGATGCTGCCGATGCAACCGGAGGAAGGGCAAAGTTGAGGGAAAGAGGAGGTGCGACGTCTTGGAGAGCTTGTTGTTGGTCTTCCTTAGAGTAGCCTTCGTTCTGGAACGCCGGGCGGCTGTACCGCGAAACAAGCGCGTCCATGATGGGCTATGTGTGAATTAGAATGATTTCAAGGGTGGAAATGATGTTCGGATGCAGCGAGCGGTGGATAATGCGGCGATGGACGTGGTGGTTTGTACTGGATGGAGCTGGAGCTTCGGTGATCCGCGCCTGGGTCGTAGGCAGCGCGATGGCACGTCAGCGAGCGGCAGCTTCGGAAGCCCAGATGGCGACTTCGACAGCACTTTACTTCCAGGTCAACCCCATACGCTGCCCTTCAGAGGGACACTAGCGGGTGTTTGCATGCAACTTCAAATGTTTGGAAGCGAGGACGCTCTGTTCATCCACCATTCCCCCTTTGTTCAAGTTTCAGGCGCATCATACGTTGCAATATGCACACATCCTGGCTCGCCAGCTTGGACCTGTGAAGGGATTGCATCGAAACCATGGCCGACGATTGGAGGAGGGCAATAAGCTTTGCGGATAGGTTGACCGCCACATCGAAAATGCAAGTGAGTATCCAAGGAAGAACAAGGTAGCCGACGAATTGAATCTGACAGAATTATCAGTTCCGCAGCCTATAGAATTGCAAACCCAGAATGCTCGCCAGCGGAAGCATCGGCATATGCAAAATCATCAGAAAACATAGCCAGGACGAGTGCACTTTCTCTTGTATGTTCGACCCCATCGAGTTTTCAACTTTTGGTGCTAAGTACGACCAGCAAGATTACCATGAGATTTGTGAGAAGGATGTCCAGTTCCTTGAGAGCTCAGTTTCAAGCACTCACGACGATGACCAATTTGTCGACAAGCTTAATCTTCCTGAAACTGGCCTCACTATTGGGCGCTATACAAGTGTGCAGCATTACAAAGATGGCATCACATCTGAAGTCTTTCGAGCAGCCAACCTCGATACTTATGGTCCAAGAATTGTTGCGCTGAAACGGACTTCACCGGACATGATCGTACCTCCTCATGACGCCAATCGTGAAGCTCGTATACTTATCGCCGGCAAAGGTCCGCATACAATACCTTTGCTTGAGACATTCGAACAAGCTGGCGGTCACCTCATTCTTGTATTTCCATACATGCCTCATGATTTGGGTGCTCTTCTTCAGGCTCATTCGCTCATCCCGTCCTCAAGAAAAAGAATTCTGAAAGATCTTTTTTCTGGTCTGGCTCACCTTCACGCTCTAGAAATCATCCACCGTGATATAAAGCCTTCGAATATATTGCTGGCTTCTCCTACCGGTCCGGCGTACCTGGCCGATTTTGGTATCTCCTGGATGGCCTCTGACCATGCATCGGAACCTGTAAATGAGAAAATTCTCGACGTTGGCACGACCTGCTACCGACCACCTGAATTACTTTTTGGCGGTCAAAACTATGGCGACAAACTAGACATGTGGGCTGCAGGGTGTGTGGTAGCGCAAGTCGTGTGTCTGAATGAAATGACTTTGTTTGATGCGGGAGATTTGGGAAGCGAACTGGCACTGATCAAAAGTATATTCGAGACACTTGGAACTCCTGACTTGAAGAACTGGCCGGTAAATTCTATCGCTCCGCAATACATTGATAATCAAATGACTAATGAATGATTCAGGAAGCTGCGCACCTGCCAGATTGGGGCAAGATGAATTTTGCAAAATACCCAGCTAAAGAATGGGAGGAAATTCTACCAAAAGCGGATAAGGCAGCAGTGAATCTTGTGCAAAGCCTAATTGCATTCGAATCTGGTGAACGTCTAAGCGCTAAAGAGGTAAGCCATATGAAACAACCAGGAGCCGACCGTACAAGAAGGTAAAGCTGACGTCTCAAAGGCTCTTTGTCACCCGTATATTTCTGCTCCTTGTGTTTAATCACGGAGCAAATCTGTCATGGAGGTATAGTAAACTGTATGTATCGAACAATGAAAGTGCACGGTTAAAGTTCTTTGTCTTTCAGCGAAGCATACCACCAATAATCATCACTCTATGGAGGAGAGTGAAAAATGGAGCCGGGTTTACTAGCACTCGATGCTTATTTAGTCTGCATGTTTATAATGACTTGGCTGCCGTGTCTTCGTAATATTAGAAAGATCCTAGACTGTCGGTTTCCCTATTATCATCTTGGAGAATCGGCAATGCGGTCGACTATATCCAGATTTCCTTTGCCCAATGCCCTAATTTCCTCCAAGACTTGCGTCTGGCGTTCTCCTTGTTTTAGTCCCAGATAGTATCCAATAGCTGACGGAAGCAAGGTGACTGGGAATGGTTTATTGTACTTGGATGTGAGAATGCGATCTTTGTTTCACTCAGCTGGTGCACAGATTCGTGAAGTGGCAAGGACGGAATTACCTCGTAGTCTTGCCCACCCAGACATGGCGGATAATCACTTGGCCGGCGGGAAAGACAGTCTATGGCTATCGTGATAGCGAATGTCTGCTCGGATAACACTGTGAATTGTCTTGATAGAATATCGTATTATTGGGTCTTGTATCTGGGTACACTGCAAAACCATTGGAGGCCATCTCATCCGAACTCATGAGCGGGGAAACAGCCGTTTACCCGCCACCCGATTGCGACATGAATTGCCGCCGAACATTGCTGCGTGGGTAGTTGAAGGTATGTTTGACATTGGATTACTGACGAGAGGCCTGAAAGAATGCACAAAGAGCCTCGAAAATGCAGATGCAAGAAACACCCAGGGCCTATTGGCAAAGGCGTCAGAGCAGCAGCTATAAGAGCTTCCCAAAGCTGGCACGACTGCCAGGGATCCAGCTCGTGTGGCGTTTCCCCAAGTATCTTGCCAGAATAGGGCATTGCAATTGGGTTCTATGGAGTGAAACACAAATAAAAGGGCAACGGCCCGCCTGGGTTCCAATCTTGGGCGTTGAATACCATTTATGGATTTCATCACCAGATTTTCCACAAACCCTCTTCGACATTTGAAAGGGGAAGACTTGAAAAAACGCAGAATCAATTGAATGGCAGACTACAGTCATGACATGATTCGTGCTGGTCCTGGACAAACGCCACATGGGCCAACTCCTAGCGCATTCCAATCCTGGCAGCCGCCACGACAGTGACGTACATCGCCTGCCCGCTCTCTCGATTCCGATGGCAGAGGCCTTGAGGCACTTGGTGTTGGGGAGAGAATAATACAGGAAACTTGGTTGCTCACCTGAGTTCTTCTCTTTCCTACTTTTCTTGTTTCCATCTCGTCGTCGCATTCCTTCTCCAATGTTGTCTCGCGATTGAATGGAGTTGAGCCTGGCGTTGTAACATACTGAAAATGGAAGCCCTGAAGAAACAGCAGCAAGAGCTTGAAGGTGAGCTGTTCACTCCCATGTAGGCCGAAATGCGGACGTAGCTTCGTTGTACAGGGTATGACGGCAGAAGATGAGACGACTCAGCTACCCCTGCGTCCCAAAACTTGATCATACCCGCCTTCACACATCATCTGTCCTGTCTTCTCATCGTATTGTCCGTCACATTGACTTGTACGCATTAATTGACACTGGGGACTAGCCGGCGTGCACAAGATAAACATGATTGACAACGATCCCCCAAAGAAGAAGGCGCCCGTCAAAAAGACACCTGCTGCTAAAGCACCAGCAGCCAAGTCGCCTGTCGCTACGAAAACACCCATCAAGAAGCCCATAACTAGCCCGTCCGTCAATGCAACAGCGAAGAAGCCGGTTTCCTCGAGCGCCCCATCGAAGACGACAGCGACACCCGTCAAGAAGCCCATTCCAGCAACAGCAAAGTCTCCTGCTACACCAAAAACACCAGGTGTCGGAAATGCAGTCACGAAGAAGCCGGCGCCACCGGCTGTCAAACCAAGCATAAAGAAGACACCAACGTCGACCCCTTCAGTTGCACCCGGAGCGACCAAGAAGATTCCCGGTGATGGACCTACACCCGTCCGCAAGAAGCCCGCTCCAGCTCCCATCAAACCGTCCACGAAGAGCATTAATGGGACTACAGCAAAGACACCGGTAGGAGCTAAGAAACCGGTGGGAGGTGTAACAAAGCAAGCGGCTACTCCTCAAAAGGCAACTGGTAGGTTGGAAGAACTTGAATTGGCAGGAAAGGTATCCTAATTCTAGTTACAGGCACTGCGCAAAGGACTACCGATAAAGCAACCGGCGTCGTCAACAAAGGAGTCAATTCCGCCACGGGTACGCTTAACAAGGGCGTGGACGGAGCAACTGGTACGTTTTCGTCAAACTTCAGAAATATAAATTTTGCAGCAGATCCTCGAGCTGTTGTGGCCTGGATTCCATCTTGGCTTACGCAGAGATGGAAAGACGCGGAGGAAGAATGCCAGATGAGAATGTCTTAAACTTTATACGATTGCGATGCTTTCAAAGCCCTAGGCTGACGAAACTCTTCTCGCGCAGGCAAATTAGACAAAGCTACTGGTGGTAGGACAGCTCCAGCCTCGAAGACTGTGACTGGTGGAATCAAAGATTTGTCGGGTACAGCGAGTGGTGCAACCAAAGGCGTCACAGATACTGCATCGGGAGCCGTGGGTAACCTTTCAAAGACTGGCAGAGATACATACAATGCCATCTCGAAGGGTGATCTCAGCGGTACTGCGAAAGGCCTGGCTGGTGGTCTTGGTGGTACTGTAAGCGGAGCTGGTCGAGGAGTTGGAAATACCGTAACTGGAGCTGGGAAAGGATTGAACTCAACAGTCTCTGGTGTTGGAAAAAATGTCGGAGGTGTGTTGAAGAAGGACGATGATGTGGAACTCAACTTGCTAATTGAATTTACAGATACTATTGGTGGTGGCCCAGGCAAAGCGATATCTAACACAACTGGTATGTTGCAGTCAAAAACGACATTGAACAGAATCCGCTGACATCGAATCAGGCAATGTCGGAAAGACTGTTGGATCGGTCACCTCCGGGTTGGGCAAGACTGTAAGCGCCAATAAAATCGGAATCGAGTTGTTCGTTGATTACTGACTCTAATGAAAAGGTTGGAGACACAACTAGCGCCATTGGAAAAGGCGACGTGAGTGGATTCATGAAAGGATCAACCGGTGGTGTCGGCAGTAAGTTTGGCTATTATATGTTTCTGTTCGGTTCTAATCTAGGCTACAGAGACCGTTTCAGGAGCTGGCTCAGGATTGGGCAGCACTGTCGAGGTATGGTCACTTTGAATCCGTTCCACATCTTCAGTACTAATACAATCACAGGGCGTTGGAAACAGCGTCGGTGGTGCAGTACCCAACAAACGTGTCGGCGGAGCTGTCAGCGGCGTAACCAAAGGCGTTGGTAACACTGTCACCGGCGTGACCAGCGGTGTTGGCGAAGGTGTTGGAAAACTAGGCAAAGGTGATGTAGTAGGTGGTGTAGGATCCACCCTCGGCGGCGTAGGGTATGCAATTCCCCCTTTCTCACATTCTTAACCCCCCATGAACTGACTGAATTCTTAGTAAAGGCGTCGGCGGCCTGGCGACCGGGATCTGGGGCGGCTTGAGCGGACAATCCCAGGAAGAAGTGAACAAGGACGAGGCCAAGCAAGAGGCGGAGACCGACGAGCGATCAGTGACAGCGGCCGAGACGAAGCCTCAAGAGACGAGTGGAGGCTTTTTCTAGCCAGGATGCGAAGCGCCAAAAGCAGTATTTGTGAAGAGGGTATGTCTTATATTTCGTGACATTTTATGTACTGGTAATGAAATTTATGTGTCTTCCACGATGAATCGTCGGTTCGTCCGTCACCCCCGAAGACGAAGACGAATGACTTTCATCTTGTCTGAGAAAGCCCAACAGGACTCAACACCGTCTCAAAATCACTCCCAAGTTTAACCCGCCAAGTAACATTCCCCAGCACCATCTCATCTCTCACCACCTTATTCGCGCCCGCTTTAGGATACAACATGGCCACACGCCGAACATCCCCCGGCGATAACCTCGCCTGCCTCGCATTCCGACTGCCGCCCATCCACACCGGTCCTCCAGTATCTCTACGCACAAGCACCCATTTCCGTTCATTCGTCGAGTCGACTGACCCCGCGGATGAATCGTACATCATAATCGAATCATAATCGAAGTTCGGGGAGGAAATGTATTTCCGCCAGCGCGGGGAGTCCATATGTCCGCTTTTCAAAAAGGGGATGGAAGCTGGTAGATAAGGGGTTGCGAACATTTCGTCTGAACAGCTATGAAAGCGATGTTTGAGTCATGGGTTTTGGTTGGAATAGGGGGTGCGAGGAAGGGGGGAGGGGGAAAACTTACATTGCGTTGATTTTATGGTTGTGACTATCGTCGTCTTCGAAGAGGACTTGTTCGTCTGCGTCCGCGGCGCGTACTCCTGCCGCGTAGCCTTCGAGATGAGCACAGTAGAATTTCAAAAATTGGTCTCGATCGTCGCGTTGGTGTTCATGTTGCAGGCCAATCACATGTCCTGTTTTCAAACCCATCAGCTCACGTCAACTCTCCACGCTCACACTCACCAGGGCCGAAAGGAAGAACAACATATCCAGTTCGTGCATCATCGCCCGGACCGCTTGATCCCTCGTCTGGTCCTCAAATCCGGGGACGAAACTACAGAATTGCAATGTATGTCTCCCTCGTCGCTGACTACGGTATTCATATCCCGTGGTAGCCTTCGTATCGCACCGGTCCCAATTAAAATCGTCATCGCCATCGCGACTCTCATCCCAAATGATCAACGCATCGTTCTTGACCCGCGGGTCGTGACAAAACACCATATGTGCGTCTTTGAATGCCGTGGTGGCGTCGCCTTGGAAATCAAGCGCAATGTCCAGAGACGAGTGGTATGCGGCCGGACCCCATTTCGCTATGGCGTGGTTTAGGATCTCGTGCAGGTTTTGGTAGGAGCGCCGATCGCGCCAGCAGTATCGAACCGGTGCGCGCATTTGGGCTGTTCCGGTGCAGACGCGTGGCCAGGGGCCCCAGCTGGCGTGGGTGGGATTTATGGGTGGGTGGAGTTCGGGGACGGAGAGCCATCGTGGAGAGAGGGAGGTGGGGTTTTGGGTTGACGCTGATGAAAGCACTGGATAGAGCGAGGTTAGGAGAATGGAGAGCATCATTTTGACGTTCGATGGCGCTGTGTGCTTGTCATGGTGTTAGAATGGATGAATGGTTATAAATGCAAAGGAGGTCTTTTCTACTGCTCCAGGTGAATAACATTGTTCGGTTGACAGAAGCTCATTCATTCACTCGATACTGATTGAATGTCTGCTGTGATGGTTTGGCGGATATTTGAGCTAAAAGGTAAAGCGGATGTAGGAAAGAAACGGGAACCGCAGGAAGTGTTGAGTAGTAGGTGAATGAATATACTAGATGAACCTGTATTCGTAGAGTTCCAATACCATCTCCTCTGGAGGTTCCTTGGCAGTATCATTCCATACCAGTGATAGATTCCATTCCATGCTATGTCGACCGTTCAATCCATCCCAATGCGGCGTCCAAATCGTCATTATTGCGGGTTTCCAGAATCCCTGGTATCCAGCGTATTATAAACTTCTCTTCGATATCCCCAAGTTTATTCTATGCAACATTTACATGAGGGATGCCCCAAATGCACCAAACGCCATGCTGAAATCCCAAGAAAGCTGTGCGACTAAACAAATGCTCGGCCTCCTTTGGATGTCGGACTATGTAGCGAAGCTTGATACAAGGCAGAATCATCGTCATCGTCGGCGTTAATTTGTTCGTACTCGTCGTCACGATGATCCCGAGGCTCATCACGTTGACGGTCAGCATAGTACGCTTTCTCCCGTCGCTGTCTGTCACGTGAAAAGAAGTCCTCACCTTCGTCCCTGTCATCATGTCGATCTCCATGATCACGTCTTTTTCCAGGACTGCTAGTCCCAGATTGCCATCCATCACTTGTGTTTTCAAGTTCTTCATGAAGATTCGAATATTGCGTCGTCTTGGTGGATGAGTCTCCATGTACAAGACCTAATCGTTCTTCTTCGGTTGCTTTTGCGCCGCCAGCTGCACTTCGACGAGACGTAAAGCTCATAGCTCCTCGCGAGATTGGACGCGTTGCGCTGTCATCGGTAGCCGCTGATTCAGATCGATGTCGATTGAAAACACTGTGGAAAGAAAATTGTCGTTTTGATCCAGTCTGTCCACCGTGGGCATGTGGTGGTGGTCTAGGCGGCGCTAAACTACTTGACTTGGAGCTTGCTCGTTCTCGCTCGTCTACGCCGTCTGTTTCAGTAAAGTGAATTTTCCGGCTCGGTGGTTTGTATTCGGTGTCTTCGTCATGGTTCCCTCTACGTAAGCCCCCGGGCAGACCGTATACGTGATCGGCAGAACCATGTGGTGATTCAGTCCGGGAATTCGTAGTGCCTTCAGCATATGTCTTATTTGGAAAAACGTTTTGAAGTGGTACTGGTGAGTGTTCTCGCTGATGCGCATCCGTGGCAGTTGATTTGCTTCTGTCTCGGCCAATGCGACCGAAGAATCCAGGATGCACTTCGCTGTCGGGCTCACTAACATCGTCAGGGAATTGAGACATACCCAGTGGCGGGTGAAGCGTCTTGCGTCGGACAATAGATCCAGTACCGCCACTCACGGTACTGACTGTGCGTCGACGGCGGATACCATCCCATTGGAAATCGTCATTTTCGCCGATTGGTTGCATGCGCTCCTCTTGAACACGCTTTGCTTCCTCCATCTGGCGTTTCGTACGAGTCGTGCTCAAGGCACGGACAATACCAGCACCACCACGTAGTGCGTCTGCACGGGGTTCATACTCGGACTCTGCTTGTTCTGCAACGGTTCGGACTTGATCGAGATCGCCAGTGAAGACGGCAGTATCAGGGACATCTTTGGCCGATTTGGAGAGCTGCAACAAAACAACACCGGAGCAAATGGTCAAAAAGCCGAGAATAACGTCAATAATTTGCACGGCGGTGCCATGAAATCCTTGGAACAGCACGGCCGAGGTGACAATAGTTGAGCTAGTGAAAAAGACGTAATATGTTGGTGTGACCAGGGCCGCATTGAAAAGGTTGAGCGCTTTCTGTGATTCGTGTCAGTTCAATGAGTGCTGGTGAAATTGGGAAATGACTTACGTTGAGATAGATAATCTCGGTCAGCAAAGTGCAGACAACGAATACAAAGAGGACGTATGTGAACCATTTGTTGAACTGCGCCTCTCCATTGGCCTGTGCGACAATGGCAGAACCGAGTCCTTGAGTGCAGACGACACTGAGACCTCCAATCAAGCTGCAGACACTGAGGTAGACCATCATGGTTTTCTTGCCATATCGTGGAGCGACCCAGAAAACAATAAAAAGGCATCCTAAAATGATGACTCCAGCATAACTCAGAAATCCGGCAGTAATGACATAGTGCTGCATTTCCTGGATATCGGCGACAGCACTTTCGGTGGGAGCGTTGAGCGGAATAATGATAGAGCCGACAATACAGACAAAACAACCAATCTTTCCAACGAAGCTCAATCGTTCTTTAAGGAAAATGGAGCTCAAAATGGCGGTGATGACCACAGAAAGTGCGCCCAGCGGAGTGACGAGGATAGCGTCAGTAAAGGCGTAGGCAACAAAGTTGCAAATCTCGCCTAATATCATCAAAGTCATGCCAGTCCACCACCAGGCGTTTTTGAGGTATCCATAGCCTTCGCCTGCTTCCTCGTTGTACTTTGCGTTGGCCTTGAGTAAGCCAATCTTTTTCAAGACGAATGAAGTGCCAATGAAAAGGCCGGAACAAACGGCGAGAATAATTCCAATGGTTTTGTAGACGGGCGGACGCGAAGGACCAACAAGACTCGCAGCTTTGCTGGTAGCCGATGCGGTTGCAGACGAGGTCGAGGAAGCCGTGCTGCTCTCGGCTCGGAGCACGAGAGTGGCAGCGTGGTAAAGCGCATTACCAGCGACTGCGTCCATGGGAACGGTAGCGGCTCGGGAGAGGGTGCGGAGTGTTTATGGTCGGAAGTTGAAGAACAGCATGTGTGTTGTTGCTCGGCGATAACAACGTGATTGCTTGCCGGGAATCCCAACCGAGCCTGATGGGAAGTTGTGTATCAATCCAACTCTTTGCGACGCACAATGTTTGGATGACGCGATGATAAATAAGTCAGATATATGCAGGCCCGAGGGGGAGTAGAGGATAGGCGCTGGACAGTCGGGCGACGGAGGCGGGAGGCAGCGACAGGCGAGGGAACAGAAGGCGAGACGAGGCAGCGCGTAGGCCGGACGGACGAGAGTGACGATGAACTGCGCTGGGAGGTCGAGCGAAGCTTAGACAGAAAGAAGAAGAAGAAGCAGAAGAAGAGGATGACCATGCAGGGAGAGTGGCGGGCCTGGAGCGTCCAGGTTGCTGCAAGCAGGCGGCGGATGTTGCGACGCTGGTTTGGTTCGTTGTCGTCGTCGCTCGTTCCCTCCCTGTTCCCTGCGCGTCGACCGGCCGAGGGGTTCTGAGGCAAGGCAGATTGGACTGCTAGACAAGGCAGATTACTATGTAACCCACTATGACAGGGCGCAGTGGCGGCGCTCGAGGCTGGCTGCTTCAGCAAAGATCCGGCGGGCCATGCAGTGAGTGAATGGGAAGATCTGGCGAGGCAGCTCCGTCGTCGGTTGGATGAGTGTGAGTCTCTGCAATATTAATTATCATCTATCCCTACTCTGTAACTGTAACTGTAGCTGTAGCTGTACTATTGTAGTCCCCTGCGCGCCAAACACGCTCCAAGCAATGTGCGTTCCCCTTTGCCGCTTGTTGCTTGGTTGGCTACAGGGAGACGACAGTGGGACCCCCAGTAAAGTAGTCCGCCGACGCTAAATATCTGTCCAAACGTCCGACACCCGCCGACGATATTATTGTGACCATGTATTGAACTGTACGGGACTGCCCAGTAGAGACAGTGACCATGTCGGCCGATGATCTCCATGTGGACTCGCATCGTCCATCGCCCGCTGCCAACATCTACACGGCCTCGTCCATTCAGGAAATTCGCGACGTCCTCACCGAGCTGGGCAAGCGAGAAGCCACGGTAAATGCCCGTCTGGATGACCTCCTCGCCACCCAAAAGGATCTTTCACGTCATCTGGCCCGTCTGGATCTTGCTCGAGCTCAACTGGGTTCTCAAGTGGTTGCCACTCGCGCCATTGGCAATGGCATGCTGTCATCAGCCGCCTCGACCGCCCATCGACTTTCTGCTGCTGTCAAACGTCTCGACCAGGAGCAGGCCGCCGTAAAGGCCACGTTACAGGTCGTCGAGCAAGTTGCTGAGCTAAAAGCATGCATTCTTGGTGTCCACGGATCCATGTCTGCTCCCCAGGATTGGGAAACTGCTGCCACATATCTCTACCGCGCCTCGCAAATCCCGGACAGCGTCATCGACGGTGCATTTGCTGAAGAAATCGTACCGACAGCCGAAGTTCCCGATGCACCCCGTCAGACTATCAATGCTGCTGCTGAAAGTTTATGCGGCCTCTTCTTGCGCGAATTCGAAAGTGCCGCGAAGGAGGGGGATGGTGCTC
The DNA here is from genome assembly GCA_033807595.1 of Acrodontium crateriforme. NCBI lineage: Eukaryota > Fungi > Ascomycota > Dothideomycetes > Mycosphaerellales > Teratosphaeriaceae > Acrodontium > Acrodontium crateriforme. The sequence continues at coordinate 280,098 of CP138593.1, read as the reverse complement.
GTGTGACACGCTTCTTCAAGCTTTTCCCCCTCATTGGTCGTTCCGACGTTGGCTTGGAGGCATATGGTCGATATGTATGCTCCGGTATCGCGGCTCGTGCACGTAGCAATATGAATACGACTCAGCGACGAGACGGACTATTCTATGCCAATGCTCTTACCAAACTCTTCGAGCATATTGCTCAGATTGTAGATGGCCATGAGCCTTTGGTGGAGCGCCACTATGGGGTGGGCAGCATGACCAAGGTTGTTGAGCGTATCCAAGTGGAAGCTGACTCTCAAGGTGGATTGATCCTCGACACATGGGCTGATGAGCGTCATATCAGTCGTAAGCTTACGGACATAAAAAGCTATCCATTCACATTTCTTGTTCAGAGTTTCATGTCACAGAAACCATCTACAAATCTATCTCGCACCGGATCTCCAACTCCTGCTGGTACAACAGAAGACGATAGTGTGGACATGAAAGAAATTGATGCTCTTCTCAATGAAGGTGCCATTATGCTGGGTCGATGGTCCCTCTACGTCCGTTTCCTCGCCAGCAAGACAAATCAACTCGATGAAGACGACGAAGCAACACCTCTGACTATACCAGCATTCATCACTCACAGTACGCTACAGAAGAAGGTCCAAGACTTACTCGTTGAGCCATTCAATCTCATGGCAACGTTCTTTTTCCGTCGATCTGTTGAAAAGTCCTTTCAACTCGATGAACCACCCTCCGAGCTGACCCTCAATCCAACCAAACCTTTGACTGCTAATCCACCCTTTATCACTTCAGCAGTAGATGATGTCATGTACATGGTTAACCAAGTTCTGCAGCGGACGCTATCGACATCCCAGCGATCGGTGATTGCCAGCGTCCTTCCATCTATATCCCGTGTGCTAGGCTCGGATTTTTATGGCATGATTCAACGACGTATGAGAGACGAAAGCTACCCAAAGGCAGCTATCCAGGGAGCCCTGCCTCCTGAAAGCCTCATCATATCTTTCCTCGTTCAGATTAACAATCTAGATATTGCGACCGACTACGTTCGAAGAATCATACGCACTTCACTCGGCCAGCCTCAGCAATCTCAACCACAGCCTCAAATCATTGACCCCACCAACAACCCAATCATAGATGCCTTTCCATTTGCCAGCGAAGCCATCTTTGTCACCAAGGCTCTCCAAAATATAGAATCTACATTCTCACAAAAGACAACCGAACTTATCACCGAGGCTGTCGAAGTGATGCTCAAACAAGTCATGCGTCCCCGTTTGCGGCCTGTTTTGGCCGAGACCTTTCGCGATATCGACTATACGACCGCTCACCATAATGCAGCAATGAACTCATCAGATGACGAGTCAGACCATGAAGAGCTAGTCGTCGCTCGATTCGAACGCGGTTGGCAAGCCTTCACCCTACCGCTCAAACGCATTGTAACGCCACATACATATGCTCTGTTACTAAACTCCACAACACTCCATCTATCGCGCACTCTGGAAAAACGACTTTGGGCTCTTCGAAATCGCGTCTCACCTCTGGGTGCAATCAGACTGGAACGCGATATCGCCGGTATCGTTGCTGCCGCTGTGAAAGGTGGGCCATATGAGCTACGTGACGGTTTCGCCCGATGTATGCAAATCACCCTGCTCATCAGTATGGAAGACGAAGAATGGAGCGAACTCGAACCATTAGACGGTAAAGAGTTGGAGGCCGTCAGTGGCGTCTCTTGGGTCCTTGATCGAGATGAAAGGAAGCGAGCAAGAGCCATTGTGGACGGGGAGAAGTGAAATGCCAAATAAAATTATATATCAACTCAACTTTTTCCATATCCAAAATTTCCATCGAAATCCCCGATATTGTTCAGTGTCAATTTGGCTGCGGAGGCTGAGACTGGAATTGGAATTGGAGTTGGAATATTGAATATTCTATATTCTATATTCTATATTAGATTATTGGGGCGTGTTTGCCATGAAATGAATGTCGTCATGGGATTTCGTGAGGCAGCAACGCCCAAAGTGGATCGCGCGTTCGCCCCGACGCGTTGTACCTGCTTACAGTACCGAGATCGCGTTGGACTCTACGATACCATCATACAGCTGCACACTTCGTCTCACAACAACATTGAACCACTCGCGTCTTCGTGCCTTCACACATATGACGGTCGCCGACGAAAAGGAGAATATCTCTCCGCTTCCCGCAAAGAAGCACCGAGCAGGCGTGCACAGCGGACCACACACAGCCTCCCAAAACCTCTTTAAGCCATTCAAATGTCCCGGATCCAATACACCTCAGAGAATATCCGAGAAACCGGTACGGAAACGGCGGAAGGTCGACTACAGTGGTGGAGATGGAAGCGTTGAGGACGAAGATAAGCCTTATTCGAACGACGATAGATTGGCTCTTGCGACTCGAGACGTCAATCGCTTTCCAGTTTTCAAGCCAAAAGACAAGGATACCGCTTTCCAGGCTCGATTCCAAGTTCCGCTGAAGAATAAGGATGTTGGAGGATATAATCCATCAAGACCGCCACCATCGTTGGGATTGCGACAAGCAGCAACGTTTGTGGCAAAACCCCTCCATGACCCTAGTGGCGAGTTTGCAATCGTCCTATTCGATCCCACAATAGACGGAAAGCCAGAGCCAGAACTGCTGGCTGGTGAGAAATCAACCCAAGAAAAGGCAGAAGAACGAAAGAAACTGGATGAGCCTTTAATGCACAAGAGCTTGGCAGATATTCTTGGTATCAAGAAGCAAGTTGATACTGAACGACCAAAAGTACCCGTGGTCATTGATCCTCGGTTGGCAAAAGTACTTCGACCGCATCAAGTTGAAGGTGTCAAATTCCTATACCGCGCCACGACTGGTCTCATTGACCCTAATGCTGAAGGATGCATCATGGCAGACGAGATGGGTTTAGGCAAAACACTTCAATGCATTACTTTGATGTGGACGCTCCTAAAGCAGTCGCCGAACGCTGGAAAGAGTACCATTCAAAAATGTGTCATTGCATGTCCTTCTAGTCTTGTGCGCAACTGGGCGAACGAGCTTGTCAAGTGGTTGGGCAAGGATACGGTAACGCCATTCGCTTGCGATGGCAAAGCTTCAAAAGAAGAACTCATTCAGCAAATGCGACAGTGGTCCATTGCAAGTGGTCGATCCGTCACACGTCCAGTCCTTATCGTCTCATACGAAACGCTTAGGCTATACGTGAACGAGCTGAGCAATACCCCAATCGGACTCATGCTGTGCGATGAAGGACATCGTCTGAAGAACGGAGAGAGTCAAACGTTTGAGGCACTTACTAGCTTGAATGTCAAGAAGCGAGTAATTTTGTCAGGCACGCCCATTCAGAACGATCTTTCGGAATATTTCGCTTTGCTCAATTTTGCCAATCCTGGTTATTTAGGAACGCGACAAGACTTCAGAAAACAGTTCGAGATTCCAATCTTGCGAGGAAGAGATGCGGACGGTACCGACGCAGACAGGCAAAAGGGCGATGAACGGCTAAAGGAACTTTTGACTTTGGTGAACAAGTTCATCATTCGCCGCACAAACGACATTCTCTCGAAATACCTACCAGTCAAGTACGAGCACGTTGTGTTTTGTAACCTGGCTCCATTTCAGCTCGACCTGTACAACTACTTTATCAAATCACCTGAGATTCAAAGCCTTCTTCGTGGCAAAGGAAGCCAGCCTCTCAAAGCGATTGGCATGCTCAAGAAATTGTGCAATCATCCGGATTTACTCGACTTGGGCACGGATCTTCCCGGCTGCGAACAGTATTATCCAGACGACTATGTACCAAAAGATGCACGAGGCCGTGATCGTGATGTCAAACCGTGGTATTCAGGTAAAATGCAAGTCTTAGCTCGTATGCTACACCGAATTCGGGAAGATACCAATGACAAAATTGTACTGATTTCGAATTACACTCAAACCTTGGATCTTTTTGATAAGATGTGTCGGAATAACGGCTGGGGATCGTTACGTCTGGACGGAACGATGAATGTCAATAAGCGTCAGAAACTGGTTGACCAATTCAATGACCCTGAACGTCCTGAGTTTGTCTTCCTACTGTCTTCAAAGGCTGGTGGATGCGGTCTCAATTTGATCGGTGCCAATCGCCTTGTCCTCTTTGATCCTGACTGGAATCCTGCTGCAGACCAACAAGCTCTGGCAAGAGTATGGCGTGATGGTCAGAAGAAAGACTGTTTTGTCTATCGTTTCATCGCAACTGGAACCATTGAAGAGAAAATCTTCCAGAGACAATCTCACAAACAATCCCTCTCGTCTTGCGTCGTTGACTCGGCCGAAGACGTTGAACGACACTTCAGCATTGACTCTCTCCGCGAATTATTCCAATATAGACCAAACACGACCAGCGATACTCACGATACATTCAAATGCAAGCGTTGCAAGGAAGGCAGGCAATTCATCAAGGCGACAGCCATGTTGTACGGCGATACAAGCACATGGAATCACTTTGTCAATGAAGGCGAAAATGCCGCCATGGGCAAGATTCAAGATTTGTTGTTGAGACAGGAATGTAAAGAGAAGGATGTCAGTGCTGTATTTCAGTATATCAGTCACTGAAAAAATATGGTTCCCCGATTGCTTGTAAGATTAATCCTTTCGATGTTTTGGGCTGATCGAATCGTTGTCGAGCACGAAAGGGCCGTGGACAGGGACGGTAATGATGATGTATGACTTTTATGAACTTTTCCGATTTGATCTAGTTAACATGGACGCCTTGCATTGTTTGCGTGCAACCACACCATATTTGATTAGACATAGATATCTTACAATCTTTTCTAATATCACACACAACCAACCTCCAAAATACTCCAGGGGAGATTAGAACGAGTCAGGTTACGAAATGAGTACCGAAGTAGTAATGCAATCTTTCTTGCCATTAAATGTTATAAACAAATATGAAGACGACAGACGATAATCGTAATAATCATGAATTTCATGGTCTAATTCGCTTTCGAATCCCAAATCTAATCCCTTTCTTTGTCTTTCTTCAAATCCTTCACCTGTCTCTTATCCGATACATTTCCGTCTTGAGATGCAGAAAGGAAGACATGGCTGAGATTCCCGTCCTTGTTCTCATAAACAGCATTGCGGGGGTGGGTATGACTCGACGACAAAGTCTCCTTGCGGACGGTTTCATCGTGGCGTTTGGACAGCGTCAACGTCTCGTCGATATCTTGGGTCAATTTGGCGATTTCGTCCTCTAGAATCTCGTCTTTGGTTTTTGGGGCTGCGGCGACGGGGGCCCCTTTTCCGAGGGCAGAACCGTTTGGAAGAGAGGTTTGCGCCCAGAGTGTTTCGAGATCGTCCAGCCAGCCGCATTTCTCGGCTAGTTTGCGTACGCCGTCGTCGCAGTCGCCGAGGATCAGGACGTCGTCGGGATCGGAACCGATTTGTCCTACGCGTTCTTTGTTGATTAGGATTCTCGGCGTGGATCGTTTGACCATGTGTGGTAGAGAAGCGAATGGCTGGACGGATAAACTCGTTCCCATTATGATGCAGAGATCGGCTTCTGACAGTAGAGATTGAGATTCGAAGAATTCGCGCGGGAGCTGTTCGCCGAAGAACACAATGTCGGGCTTGACGAGACCCTTGCAGTCGTGGCAGTGAGGAATGGTTTTGGCTTCAATGTGCGCTTTGATGTCTGTTGCTGGATACGCGGTCTTGCATTCGATGCAGCTTTGGCGCGCGAAACTGCCATGCGCTTCGATGATTTTGTCCCCAGGTACGCCGGCTTCACGCTCGAGACAGTCAATGTTCTGCGTGAAGAGTTTCATTAACAGGCCCTTGTCATGTAACAGTTTGATGAATGAGTGCGTGATGGTAGGTCTGAATTTTCCGGGATAGAGTTCTTGAGCAAGCGCATAAAAGGGCTCGGGGTGTTGTCGAAAGTAATCAATATCAAAAACCGCCTCGGCATATGGGAGATTCAATCTCGCCAGATTGGCATATAGACCAGTGTCTGGCGAACGGAAATCGGGAATCCCGGCTGATGTACTGATACCTGCGCCCGTCATGACGATGATTTTGGAAGGGATGCCCGAGTTCAGATACGCAGCGACGGCATCCACGGTGCGTTCGGTGAGTGTCTCGGGAGCGATAGACTCATCGATGGGCGCGGATTCTTCATTGCCCATGGTGGAATTGCGAGGGCCTTTGCCTCGGCCGACAGATCCGCGATTTTGGTTCTTTTTCTTGTTGCCGGAGAATTTCTCGCTTTGAACGGCCTGTTGTCCGCGGTGGTTTTTGTGTTTGCGACCTATGATGGGCGTGATTGAAGGAGAGTTTGAAGTCCAAAGCAAAGCCTAAATACAATATCTTTCTTGACCGGAATAGAAATCGAGACGAGATCAGGCTGAAGCGCAATGGAAATTGTAGAAACGAGGCTAATCAGGCGAAAATCAGGCAACGACCAGGCAAATGTGTGTATGATGGTGGCGATGAATCTGACACGGCGAAAGGCAAGTCAACGGGGCGAATCACAATTGCGGTGATGTCGGTAGATGGTGATGATTGGCGATTTGTTGAGCTGCTGATTTTCTTTGCATTCCACATTTCGAGATTGCGGAGACGAAAGCTTCCGCCTCTTGAATGGCTGAGTTGATGTCAATCCAATCCATGATATAAATATACAGTATTCCATGCATCCATGTTGCATATAGTACAACAAGCACAACTTTGACTTACTATACTGCGTGATATGTATTTGACGTCAAAGCTGGTCTTCACTCTCTCCCCTGTCTGGCCAACTTTGACCAAGGCAAACGCGCGCTGATGTCATGGCCTCGTGGGACCTATTCTAATATCCCCGCCTTGTCTTGACCACAATTAAAGTCCAAATACCAATGGTCAATTCACATCACCTTGTGAGAAAACATTGATCCGGTGGGCAAACTTGACAAGACAAGCCAATATTGCCACAATCATGTCGACCACTTCAGGCTTCCTCAAATTCAACAAGTACGACTTTCTTCCAAACCATATCTCGCGTCAGACGAGACTAAGATGAACATTACAGTTCGAAACCGCGAGTCCACGTCACAGCCGACGACGAAGAGTTCGATTCGGAGTTTATGAATCATTTGCAAGAAGAGGGATTCGAAACGACATATGTTCCTTACAACGACAATGTAAAAGAGTACCGCGCCACGATTCGAGCACTCGCGGACGGCCTACAACTCAGCGAGAACTTTGCCATCATCTGTACGATAGTAATCGAATGTTGCAATGAAGAAAAACTGCTAATTATCCATCTGACAGCCTTTGGCAAAGCCTCAACTGTCCTTCTAGACCATCTCATCAAACCAATGTCGCACTGCGTAGCCCTCATCGCCTATTACCCATCGCAACAACCGAAACTACAAATCCAATATCCCGCCAGTCTCGAAATCCTCCTCCATCTAGCCGGCACGACGCAAACCTACACGCCCGCGTTCAGGCATTACACCTACGCGGGAGCGAAAGAGGGCTTTGCAGAATTCGATTTGATGGAGTATGACTCCGTCTCAGCCTCGTTGTCCTGGAGCAGGACATTGGGAGTGCTTCGACATGCCTTTGGAATCGAAGTCGATTTGGAGAAAGTTTGGGAGCAGCACATGGCGCTCGAGTTTGAAACGAAGAATGCGGCTGCTACAATGGCGACGATGGTGGCTGAGCCATACGTCAACCATGTCCCGACTCTGACTGGTGGAATCGGGCAAAAGGACCTCCATGCTTTTTATCGCGATCATTTCATTCCGCAAAACCCCCCTTCGCTCACCATGAAACTTGTCTCGCGCACGATAGGCATTGATCGTGTCGTCGACGAAATGATCATCTCCTTCCGGCACACGACACACATCCCCTGGATGTTGCCCGACGTACCACCAACCAACAAAATCGTGCACGTCGCTCTCGTAAGTATCGTGTGCATCCGAGGCGGGAAGCTATACCACGAACACATCTACTGGGACCAGGCGAGCGTACTAGTGCAAATCGGACTGTTGGACCCTAAACTCGTGCCAGACTCGATGAAGAGTAAAGGATTGAAAAAGTTGCCGGTTTATGGCGCTGAAACTGCCGCAAAGGTCTTGGATAAAGTGTCGCAGCCTAGTAATGCGTTGTTGTCGAGTTGGAAGAGAGAGGATAAGGCGTTGCCGATTAGGGGCAAGCAGCAGCAGGGACAGGGAAAGAAGGGTAATGTCAGTAACAATAATAAGGCCGATGGGAATAAAACGAATGGGAACAAGGCAAATGGGAAAAAAGCAATTGGCGCATGATGAAAAATTCAATGTCCTTGGAAATGGTCAAATTTTTAAATTCGTTGATTTCGTGTTTTGATTGTATATTCTTGTTCTTACATGTCGAAGACTCTTCATGCCATGAATTTGCATGTAGGTAGGAGATACTTGTCTACGTTCCAATATGGGTACCGGACACCAGCCCACTCGTCACGTCCCTTCAAGTCAGGCACGGCAATGTCAGTCCACTCAACATCCATACCAGCATCGAAAAGATCGAGCTCCACAACCTGCGGAGTCTAGTCAGCAATCCAATTATCTAACTTGGGACAGCGGGAAAATCACGTACCTTGGTGTATACATCGTAGCACACTTGTCGATCCGCACCCAGGCCATTGTAGAAACCAAACTTGCCATCTCTGTTGAGCAGAGCAATGACGTACTCGGCAAAGAACTCCTTGAGATCCTTGTAGTCTTCGGCATAGGTATCGTAGTAAATGCCATCGAGCTGGACGCCTTCTTCGATGAGCTTAGGCAAGACGTCTTGCCATCTTCCCTCGAGAACCGTCACGTTGGGCTTGTCGTGCCAGCCTTCATCACGGAGCTTCTTTTGCACGCGTGGGTGCGCTTCGACAATGTAGTGCATTTCTGGATTGTTGGCCAAGAACATGCCATCAACAATACCCATTCCGTGGCCAACGTTCATAGTTTTGAGGCCAGGCTTGTATGCTAGTTGGTCGGCCGAGACCTTCATAATCTCCGTCTCCCAATCCATCATCACGGCGTTCTTGTCGCTGTCTAGCAGGCGGTCACCAGAGTAGGTGAGTTCGGATTTGAGGTAGGCATCATTGTTGACGTTAGGGTTGGAAAGGACGGGCTCATCGACTTTTTGGTCTGCGCCAGAAGGATCGGTGGAAGTAAGAGTTGGAACATCGGCACCTTCAACTTTAGAGGAAGGATTGGGCGTTGGCTCGAAACCACAGCTCTCGTCAATCTCCAAGACTCCCTTGGCAGCCTCAGTGGCAGGTCCTCGATCAGGTGCAGGCTCAAATCCGTCAATTGTCTCTTCCTCTTCCTCCTCATCCTCGTCATCATCACCGCCAGCCAACAGTGTGAAGCCATCCAGACGGCCAAAGAGAAGCTCAGCTCGCACACCAGCATCCACAATGGCGGAGTAGACGGATTTTAATCCCAATCTGTGCGCAGTACATCCAGGGGTCTCATCATTATTATCCAACTCGTTCCAAACGGCTCCATTTTCCAGCAAAAGCTTAACAGTCGCGAGAGCCGATTCTTCGCTCAGAGCATTGCCATGGACAGCATCACCGGCATCTTCAGCATCCTCCATTTTCTCGTCCTCGTCAGGCTCGCATGATGCAATTGCTGCATGCAGAGGTGAGAAGCCCGTCTCTGGGTCCTGGATTTTGGCAGAGCCGGTGCGCAGCAGTTTCGTCAAGGTGTCGATGTCGTGGTTGGCGGCTGCGAGCAGGATTTCGTCGTTGATGGTGTCGGTGTCGACGGTGGCCAGAGGGTCGGCGGCGCCATTGGTTGCGGCCATTGTGATTTTCACGGCAGTGGAATTGGAGGAATTAAAAAGGTTACTGGTATTATGGGATTGATTCAATGGCAAAGTGAAGGCTTGGATTTTTTCCGGATGTTCACATGGAAGTGGAGGCGGGGCAAAGGCTTAAAAACAGGGACCTGCTTTCAATCCTTCAGGGATACTGTAACTAGCAACCGTTGCCCAACATCGTCTCGCTGGATGAATGTACAGTAGCTGCTGTTAAACAGCGTATTCTATCGCATCTGTCGCTATTCTCGAGCTGTATGAGGCGGATTGTCTTCATGGCAAAGCCCAGATGACGCTTCTCAGCCTACTACGAATTGTGTGTTTCGTTCCTCGCTGATGACGCCAGCCAAGTCACCAAACATGGACGCACGTCAGCCAGGCCAGCCTTCGACACCGAACATCGCACCTTCGTTCTGCCCGAATCCCCGCCGGTTCATTGTGTTCGATGGATTGATGAGCAGACTTATTGGGTCATCTGCGTATCAGTTTGCATGATAATACTAAAGACTTCTGTCCCCTCTACTCCGTCGGCTTTGCGTCGTGAGAGCATGACGAATGAGGCTGACTCGCACCAACCTTCGCTGAACTTCGACGCCGACACGTACTTGTCAGACTCCCTTCGCCGAGATGACTTGGTCGCCTTGAACGAGGAGGATAAAACTACGCCAGTGATGGACGCGTCTGACAATGCCATTGAGAGCTATGATGACCTTAAGCTGGATCGTGATGCGCTTGTCGGTGCCACTATCGATACAAGCTTTTGGCCATCCGGCGACGGCATCAAGAAAAGAAAGAGTAGCATACAAGTGAAGCTGGAACGAACCGATCGCAAGGGTCGCTATGTTCTCACAGCGAACGATCCGGAGATTCGCGAGATCCTACGACGAGGGATAGAGCGTGAAGAAGTCCAGGCTGGCAACAGGAAGCCACGGACACGACTCCGCGATTTAGTCTTCACACGCCAATTCACCACCTTCGATCGCCAAAATCCTGCAAGCTCAGAAAGTCCCTTCTTCGGGTTCTTCACATTGTTCTGGATCGCCATGGTCTTAATCTTCATTCAAGTCTCGATGCACAACTGGCGTGACTACGGAAGTATACTTGGTACAAACCAAATCATGAAGTTAATGTTTAGTCGCGATGTTATCGTATTGGGTTTGACCGATATGGTCATGTTCTTTTTGTGCTTCGAATGTTACTTTGTTCAATTGCTCGTAGTGAAAGGCTATATCAACTGGGATCGAACAGGCTGGGTCGTCCAAAACATCTGGCAGTCTTCCTACTTGGCCGCCCTCGTAGGTTGGACATATTTTCGTGAGTGGCCGTGGACACATACCGTTTTTGCCGTCCTTCACGGTCTTGTTTTTATCATGAAGCAGCACAGCTGGTCATTCTACAACGGCCACCTTTCTGGCATCTATAAACAAAAAATACTGTTAAAAGAAAAACTCAACCAGTTGGAGTCGATGGATCCGCTTGATTCACCTCCTGCCAGTCCGATTGTTGAACATAGGTCAATCACGACGAGTGCCAATTACGTGGGCTTTGCAGATCCATCAATCTCTTCGATCAATCGCAATCGCTCAACTGGCCTACAGGCATCCACAAACTTCACCAATGAAAAGTCCGAGGTTGCCGATGTTGCCTCAGCCATCGAATCAGGCAAACCATTGGATAAAGAACAGATGAAGATCTTTACCACAATTATCGAAACAGAGATTAATACGCTTACTACTGAACTACAGGGCAAATCCCCTGACAACAGTAATGCATATCCCTCCAACCTGACAATCACTGGCCTCTTTGAATTCATATGCCTCCCGACTTTAGTCTATGAACTCGGCTATCCCCGCCAAGAAAGCATCAATTGGCTATATGTCGCAGAAAAAACACTGGCCACTTTTGGTGTACTCGCCGTAATGATGGTCATCTCGCAGGCCTTTATCTACCCACCAGTAGCCAAAGCCCTGGCTCTCAAAGAAGCCGGTCTTACTCTCGACCAACGTTGGCGCGAATTTCCCTTTATCGTATCAGACATGCTCTTCCCACTCCTCATCGAACAACTTTTGACGTGGTATCTCATCTGGGAATGCATCCTCAACGTACTCGCCGAAGTGACGCGCTTCGCTGACAGAGGCTTCTACGGTGCATGGTGGAACAGTCAAACCTGGGACCAATATGCCAGAGACTGGAATCGACCTGTTCACACATTCCTCCTCCGCCATGTATATCATTCTTCCATCTCAACGTTTCACGTTGGACGACATACCGCGACCTTTATCACCTTTCTACTTTCGGCATTGGTGCATGAAATGGTCATGGCCCTGCTTTTCAAAAAGGTGCGAGGATATCTGTTCTGGATGCAGTTGATGCAAATGCCCCTGGTGGCTTTGTCTAGGAGTACTTTGTTGAAGGATAGGGCTGTGCTAGGGAATACCATCTTTTGGCTTGGGTTGTTTGTTGGACCTAGCTTTTTGACTGGGTTGTATCTGGTAATATGAGCCAAGGCACTTACGAGGGGTACCTTCGTAATTACAGACATCTCTCCCGATACTTGTGCGAATATAATTCAATCCTTAGACGAATTGCTTCCAACCAGTCATTTTAGTGTCATTCACTCTCAATCTCCTTGTTGGTCTTCGTGTCCAGAATACTTTTATTTTGATTGTCTTCGCAAATGGCATCGATTACTTTTATAGTAACAGAATTTCAGAATCGCAATGTTGGCTTGTGTCGTCTCTAAATTCTCATGAATGATGGTTTATAATTTGTTTTCTGAATCAAAAACCGATAAATCTCGATCATGATTCATTTAATTCCTGTCCGATTCAAGACTATACGATAAAAAATCATGGCTGCTGCTTTATCCAAGGCTCAGCCGTCGGCAAACGCATCGTTAGGGTTAGACGCCCGCTCCTCGGCACAAGCGTCCATATCCTAGGTGAAACCATCCAGATCAATAACATGTAAAACAGTAAAGATACGTAAAGAACTTGACCAAAACGCTCTCGTGACAACTGTCCTGATCTACTACGAAACTCATCGAATGGTTATAGTCATACTCCTAAACATGCGGCGGCGGCGTTTGCACGAGTCAATGATTGTGACTAGGTGGACTGGCTGTTAGAACGTGGCATTTCGAAAACCAACCACATGTATTTGGATGTTTTCGTGTATTCAAGTCACGAGTCTTACTCAAGACCTAAATCGAACCCAGCTGCCTGTCCACTTGCAATCATTCGTTGACCGTTGACATTGTCTCACGCCACTTGCCTCGAGATAAGAATCACATGATTAGCTTCAAACGACGACATGATCAACGCATCGATAAACTCACATCTAAACCCACGATCCACAAATAAACCCACAGCTCCCATAAGCCAACAAAGCAAGCAAAAAGAAGAAGAGAAAGAAGACCATGACCCAAACCAAAAAGCCCCATCTATCAACCAACAACCCAACCCCCCTCCCCAAATTCGTAGCCGGAATAACACTCATTTTTGCCGCCATCACGGCACTAGAGCCGCGGTATTTATTCACAGCCATGTTTCCGGTTTGTGTAATTGGGCTTTGTGGGGTTTTTGTTGTGAGGAATGAATCGTTTATTAGGGGGTTTAGTGGAGGTGAGAGTTGATCTAGTTTCGTTGCTGGAATCGGGTTGCTGATGATGGATGGATATAGGTCTTGCGAAAGGGAAGGGGGGAGTTGGGAGAGGGGAGGGTGGTGCTAATCGGCAGAAAAGGAGGGAACAAGAGCGCAAGGAGAGGAGGCTGAATCGATGAGTGAGGGTTTCACCTTTACCTGGTGGTCTAAACCTGGAAAGTTAATATTCTACATCAGAGCAGCATACGACGAATAGAAATCACAACGATGGAAAGTTATTGGGTTTCAAGAGTTTGCATTCTCGCATCTAGCCATTCCAGTAGAACGATTTTCATCCGTCTACCATTCAAAATGCGCCTTGATGATGCCGTTTTCATCCCTCTTTTCCTTCCCAATAGATCCGAGCTTCGTGTAAAACAGACAATGAAACGCTTAAGCCTCGGCCGAGAAGGCGTCGGGGAAGCGGCGCATGTTGTACTCGAGTGGGCCCTTGTTCTTCAAGAACTGGACGTAAGCACCGTCGACACGGACGCGGCCCTCCTGGCGCTTGGCGACGTACTCGTCACGGTTGAGAGGAGTGAAACCCCACTTCTTGGAAACGATGATCTTTTGGCGACCAGGGAACTTGTACTGGGAGCGGCGGAGAGCCTCGATGGCGGTTGGGCGGTCTGTGAATTAAGGTTAGTCTTCGTATTGTGAGAATGGCTGGAGCAAGTGTATGCTTACGAGAGTCACGAGTGCGGATGGACAGAAGAATCTGGCCAATGTTGACACGGGCGACGGAGCCGTTGGGCTTACCCCAGGCACCACGCATACCAGTCTGCAATCTATCGGCACCAGCGCACGACAACATCTTGTTGATACGGACGACGTGGTAAGGGTGGGCGCGGACACGCATGTGGAAACCTTCCTTTCCGGCAGTCTTGACCATGTACTTGTTGGCGCAAATACGGGCGGCCTCAAGGGCCTCGGAGCTCAGCTGCTCATACTCGTTGGAGACCAGGTGGACACAGCATGGGAACTCGTCGACGTTGGCACGCTTGCGGCCAAGATCGAAGATGCGGATCTTTGGGTCGGGCACACCACGGTTGAAGCGGGACTTGGGGTATGGCTGTGAAAATATCATGTCAGTTTCTGCTCTTGATCGCCTGTTGTGCATATTCTGTCGCTTCATCGCCAATTCGCCACCCTCCTTCGCCAGGCCTTGATTTCCGTGGTTCTCGGTCGCAGACGATGGAGGGTCGACAGGCGCTCTGGAGGAGCCGTACCTTGTTCTTGCAGTAGCGGTAGCACCTCGCTGGACGACGGGCCATTGCGACGGTATTTGTGAGGGTGATTTGGGGTGGGTGTCGGGGAGAGGAAGAGGCGTGCAAGTGACGTTCTTGTGGCCCAGGTTGGATTTCAAAGCGAGACGCCAAGATCTGGACTGGCCGTGCTCTTGGATGGAAATTCGTCTTCGCACACAACTCATGGGTGGGGGCAATTCTGAGCCCAGCAGCCAATCACAGCGTCTACCGTCCAGGTCCGACGATTCGGAGCTCAAGACTCATTATGAGAAATGCTTTTGGACTCGGCCAGAGGGACAATTATTAAGCCGTTTGTAAGAAACAGAGCATTGACTAGACAGACACAGATACGCGCGGAAAGCTGACAATTACGGGAGAAGCAGTTTGATGGATATCTGGGGCTTGCGACGTGGTGGTATTCACGCAAAGAGGGCAAATGCGCTCCTCTTCGCTCGCTTTTTTATGGACAAAAAACATTGGAATAGAAGGTATCTCTACTCTCTCTGCTCCGAAAACGCCGTAGCCATGCAAGAAATCATTGTCATGCCCATTGTCCTACATCATCCCGTCTTCAGCACACCCGAGCAAGACATTTACTGGGCGTTGGTGCTGAGGATGTCGGAGTCACCAGCATCGAGAATGGCCATGGTGGAGCATCGGAAGAGCTTACCGCAGGCGGTACCGAGCTCAATCTGTAAAATCACGAGAGTTAGCCGCAATATTCTCCCTCCACAGCTTGCACTTGCAAGGCTGCTTCTCAGGGCTCTAGGAGAGTTGTTGCCCTCCAGAGCCACGAGAAGGCTCCTTCGCTAGGCAAAGGTTTGTTTCACCACGTTGCGCAAGTGTTTTTTTTTCTGTCTTTCTCAAGGCGATGTGCCTGATACTAATGGGGTTGTGCTTACGTTGTTGCCAGAGAAGTGGTGGACGGTGGTCTTGGCGAGCATGCTGTAGTACTCGAGCTCAGACTTGCGGAGAGGAGGAGTGTTGCCAGCAATGATGACAAGCTTGGCCTTGCCGGAGCGAAGCTGCTTGAGGGTGGACTTGTAACCAAGAGTGACCTTGCCAGACTGTTTCTGATATTAGCGATTGAACTTTGCTGGGCACTCGATTTGGCGATGGTGACGACGAACCTTGATAGTCAACGCAAGCTTGGCGTTGATGCTGTCAGAGGTCTTGGTGTTCTTCTTTGGGGCCATTTTGAAGGTTGTCGTGAGGCGATTATTCTCGGCGATGGGACATTCGAAGAAGTTCGTAACGAGCTGGAGGAATTTGAAAAGTGGACGAATCTGGGCGGCTACTCCCGCTCGCGCCAAGCTCGATTGCTCCATCCATCATTGGTCCTCGCCAGATGATGAGTCGAAAGCACTTGAAGAGTGCCGTTCTTTCATACAGTACTCAGATTAACCTTCCCCGTTCGGTCCAGATTCAAATAATACATCGTTATGTCTCTCACGAATGCTTCTCCAGAGCAAGCTGCACGGGCGGCTAAGATCTCGTCTCGAACATTGGCCACATTATCAACCGATGCTAGGAATGCCGCATTGGACGCTATACACGATGCACTAAAAGATTCTAAAGAAATCATTCTGGCTGCGAACTCGAAAGACATGGAAATTGCCCAAAAGTCTGCTGCAGGTGGTGAACTAAATCCCAGTATTGTCAAACGACTTGACCTATCCCGGAAAGGAAAGTTTGAAGACATGCTGCAAGGCATCAGAGACGTACGAGAACTTCAAGATCCAGGTAAGGGATGAATTCAAGGAAGGTGGTTGCTATCAATGATTTTTCTTAAAATTTCAATCATAGCCTGCGAGTCTACGTTTGATTACATTGCTAATTAATAGTAGTCGGTAGGGTTGATCTACGCACTGAACTGGACAATGGACTTGTGTTGCAACGACAAACATGCCCAATCGGAGTTTTGTTGATTATATTTGAAGCGAGGCCTGAGGTCATTGCCAATATTGCGTCGTTGGCCATTAAATCTGCCAATGCTGCCATTCTAAAGGGCGGGAAGGAATCAACAGAATCATTCAAGGCGATAGCCACAGTCATCTCTAGAGCATTGGAGTCATCAGAGGTCCCAAACGATTCTATTCAGCTGGTCACTACCCGAGACGCTGTCGACCCACTGCTGGAGCTCAGTCAATACATTGACTTGGTCATTCCCCGAGGCTCAAATCAGTTGGTGAGCTATTGCCAAAAGAAGGCTCATATGCCGGTTTTAGGTCATGCAGATGGACTGTGCCATCTTTACATCCACTCCGACGCGGACAAAGACATGTCAGTCGACGTTGTTGTCGACTCGAAGACCGACTATCCTGCAGCATGCAACGCTGTCGAGACACTTCTTGTTCATGAACAAGCCTTGGACACTGTTTTACCCTCGGTGGCATCCGCGTTGATGGCCAAAGGGGTCGTGCTTCGATGCGATCTCTCGTCAAAAGCGGCACTTTCCAAACACTTGGCGAACGAACAAGTTCTTCTCTTGCAAGATGCATCCGACGCAGACTATGCGACTGAATTCCTCGACTTGATCCTTGCTATCCGCACCATTCCATCAATTGATGGCAACCCATCCTCTGCGGTGGATGCAGCAATCGATCACATCAACACACACGGATCGCACCACACTGATGCCATTCTCACATCTTCGAAAGAAGTAGCCGACCGCTTCTGCAATGCCGTGGACTCGGCATGCAAATTTTGGAACTGTAGCACTCGTTTCTGCGATGGCATGCGTTTTGGATTTGGCACCGAAGTCGGAATCAGCACCAATAAGGTTCATGCCAGAGGACCGGTGGGATTGGAAGGGTTGATGATTCACGAATACAGGCTGGCCGGCAATGGGCAGACGGCTGCCATGTACGGCGCGAGTGGCGGGCGTAAATTCACGCACAAGAAGCTGGCGGTCTGAAGTGGCGTTGCATGCTGGAGGTGCTCGTGGCAGAAACTTGATGGCTTGTGTAATGTTACATAATGATAGCAGGCATAACTAGTTGGCATGATGGTAGGACGACAAGACGTATCATGCCACAGAATGATAGGAAAGAATTACATACATATGATGTCAACGACAATGTCCCTGCAGGCTGTCTAGTCCATGTCCATGTAGCGTTGGCGCGCAACATGGGCGTGCTCGTGCGTGCAACGTGCCACGGGAATGAAGGGGCGTCGATCACACTCTGGGATCAATGGCAGCGTCCAAACGGCAGAATAGCCGACAAAGACCCAAGATGAATGCAGCAACCAAACCCAGGACAAAGACGATCAAAGGCATGCGGCCGGGATTGAAGAATGAAAAGCTACAGTGTTATTGTTGTTATACCATACATACCTCGGCGAGCTGGCCAAGTAACGCTGGGCCTGATAGCCCGGCCAGACTGGACTGAACTAGAATAGGAGCAGTAGTGGCTCCCCTGTTGCTTTGGGCATCGTCTCCGGCGCGTTCAGACGAGACGAAACCGTCGCTCAAAGACTAAAAGTTGGTTATCTACATACCACTGTATCTATTGTATCTACTGTATCATACGATGGATATGAGTAGTAGAGTTGTAGTAGTAGAACTTGCTTTATTCTCGCGGGCTACCTGCCCTGCCCCGCCCGGCCATGAGCCACGCGATACTACCATGCACCCAACACAGCTCCTCACATGCAACGTCGCGTCGCAGAACAGAGTCGCAATATAACATTTGGCTTTGCGGGGAATGATTTCAGGTACGGACCATCACCAGGGCCAGCCCAGCTGCGATGGTGACTGTGGTATGCAGCTAAGGCCTATAGTAGCACACCAACTTGGGCCGAATAAGACCATGACAAAAGACTGATCTGCTACTTCTTCTGCCTGCGTCCGCTTCTCTTTCTCTTTCACTCCTCTTCCAACAGCTGCAACTGGCTTTCCATCCGGCCATTGAGTGGATCGCATTTGTATACAATTAACCACAAGCATGAAGCTATCTTCGGCATTGGCTCTTTTCGCGGGCTGCGCGAGCGCCCTGTGGCCTCTGCCTGTCAACTACACCAGCGGACATGACGTGCTGTGGATCGACAACAACATCAAGATCAACTACAAAGCTCAAGGCTCGGTGAGTTTGGGAAATGAGCATCAACCATGGCCGACTTGTAGACCTAACACCACCCAGTACGGCTACGGCTCCCAGAGCTCGGCATGGACCAACAAGATTGTGAACAACGCCATTGAGCGAACTTACGACACCCTCTTCAACAAGAACTTTGTGCCATGGAAGTTTCACCCTCGATTCTCCGATTACGAGCCTCACAATGGCCATGGCCAATACATCAGGTCTATTGATCTCGTGCAAACCGCCGCTGACCCAGCCAACATCAACAAACCAGCAATTGGCGATGTCGACGAGTCTTATAAGCTCAGCATGAAATCCAACGGCCAAGTCACCATCACCGCCAAATCGTCCATTGGCCTGCTCTATGGACTAACTACACTCACTCAGCTCTTCTACGAGCACACCAATGGCCAGGTCTACAGTCCATTGGCACCGGTCGAGATTTCTGACGCGCCAAAGTTCCCATGGCGTGGCATTAACTTGGACAGCTCTCGAACATTCAAGCCACTTCCCGATATTTTCAAACTGATTGATGCCATGGCATACAACAAGATGAACCGCCTGCACTGGCACATTACGGACGCTCAGGCGTGGCCTCTTGAAGTCTCATCCATGCCCGAACTAGCTGACAAGGGTGCTTACGTTGCGTTCCAAAAGTACTCTCAGGATGATGTTAAGAAGGTGCAAGAGTATGGCTCCGTGGTTGGTGTCAACGTCTTCATGGAGTTTGATAATCCTGGCCACACTTCGTCCATTGCCTTTTCCCACCCAGACCTGATTGCTGCTTTCAACCACCAGCCAGACTGGAACACTTACTGCGCCGAACCACCATGTGGAAGTCTCAAGTTGAACTCGCCTGCGGTATACAGCTTCCTCGAGAAACTTTTCAATACCATTATTCCTCAGTTCAAGCCATTGACCAGCTACTTCCATCTTGGAGGCGATGAAGTGAACATGAACGCATACCTTTTAGACGACACTGTCAAGAGCAACTCATCCGCAGTTCTCCAGCCTTTGATGCAAAAGTACATGAACCGCAACATGAAGCAGGTCAAGGCCGCTGGCATGACTCCATTGGTCTGGGAAGAGATGCTTTTGGACTGGAACTTGACTATGCCAAAGGACACTATTGTTCAGACATGGCTTAGTGATGAGTCTGTAGCTGCTGTTGTTAATAAAGGTTACCGGGCTCTTGTGTAAGTTTTCTTTCTCGTAAAATTGCTCACGATCACAACTAACAATGAGGTAGCGGCAACTACAACTACTGGTACCTTGACTGCGGTCACGGCCAATGGCTCGACTTTTATCAATCCAACGCTGCCGGGTTCTGGCCTTTCAGCGACTACTGTGCACCTCTCCACAACTGGCGTTTGGCATACAGCTACGATCCCCTCTCCGGCGTCCCAGCCAACAGCACTCACCTCGTCCTCGGTGGCGAAGGACACACTTGGTCCGAACAAACCGACCAGGTCAACCTCGACGCCCTCGTCTGGCCCCGTGCAGCGGCCATCAGCGAAGTCCTCTGGAGTGGCGCCAAGGATGAGCATGGATTGAACAGAAGTCAAATCACAGCTAGCCCGCGACTGAGCGAAATGAGAGAGCGTTTGGTCGCGCGAGGCAACAATGCCGCTCCTGTGCAAATGCCTTTCTGCACTCAGAACGGAACACAATGTGCTTGGCCTGAGTCTTAAATGCGACGAAAAGCCTGCTCGACGACCTTTCAGCGCCGGCGCCTTTGGGTTGAAATTGAAAGCATTTCGTATTGACGTATATTTTCAGAATGAAATAATCTTTTCTACAACATTTTTACAGTTGTGGAATACAAGCATTGCTGCGGCTGATGATGACGGAAACGTGTAAACTTGTCGTGTCGATCGTGACATACCATTCGAAAGAATTACATCGAATACAGGTATAGTCTACTTTCATCATATACTCATGACTCATTGTCGCATTCTTTTGATTCTACCCGTCTTGCAGCCAATACGAGCCTATGCATCACAAAAACCTCGCTAGCATTACTAGTCATAGGTCTCAAGAGCGGAAGAGACTCATCCCCCGACGGACCAAAACGCGAGTGTTCGTACAATTCGCGAAGACAGATGACCTGCAGTTCAAGGCCTAAACGACGAGAGCTCCAAATCCCAAAACCTAAACGGCATAAAACCGGCCAGTCTTCGGTGCGATGGAGCGGACTGCCCAGGGAGAAAGCGGCCGTGTAGTAGAAATCAAACCATCCCCGCGCTGACTGTGGAGTCGTGTCTCGATCTTCTAACATTTTCTCCAACGCGTCGGTGAAATCGGGCATTGGTGCTGGGGCCGCCCAGGAGATGGGATCGTGTCGATTGGCGCTATTGATCTTCCCAGCGGCATACAGCTTCGTTTCGCTGTTTTCGATTTCGATTATTTCACCACTGAGATAAACGCCGTTCTCAAACTCGCAGGGATGCCTCTGAGCTCCAACGCACACATCAACGCCGGATTTCTGGCGTAGGTGCACGATTCGTCGCTGGAGCATATAACGTGCCACGCGTTGCTCTTCGATCCAATGAGGAGCTGACGGTTCGGGGACTCTGTACGGCACCCCGGACACTTCGTCGAGAAAGCTTTCATGATAGAATGAATGGCTGGGATGAAGATGTTCGTGCGGTAGAGCGTAGAGGGTCTGCAGTTTGTCACGCATGATGAGATCGCCCAATGCATGATCGTAGCTGAAGCCGCGTAAAGTGCGAACTATGGCATTTACAGGCGTATTCCGCGCGAGCGGCACATGTGCTCTCGTGTAGAGGGTTTTTACTTCTTCTCTAGACGACGGTTCGGACGTTTCTTGTGCGATTATCATCACCGAGACGCGAAATTCCCGCGCCACGTCTACTTGTAATGACTTGGAAATGATGGATTCGATGATCTCGGCCGCATGCTGCTCGAATACAATTCTGCATACGGGACTTGCACGGCAGACACTGTCCAGCGCTTTGAGATCGGACAGGAACTTGATGATGAGGAGAGGTAACGGTGCTGGCAAGGTTTCGAGTGACGCCATGCGGAGAAGTTTTTGCGATGATCATATGTGATGACGAGGGCCAACACGAGCTCGATTCTTGACGCGTCATGTTCTTTTTCTATGATTCCAGCCATCGATTTTGCTGCGGCGAGGCTCAGACTCGTATTCATTATGTGCACAGCCGTCGGGAGGTGGTTTGAGGATGGCATGGCGGCCTGAGGCTCACTACTAGCGGCAAACCTTGATCCTTCTACTGGTCCGAGCTCCCAGCCTCTCCAGCCACTTCACTTTTGTCTGAACTGCTGGAGCCCAATACATCCACCATCAATTACGTAGACACGGCGCATTTCATTAATTAAGAGGCAGGGTGGCCTATTGCAAAAAAATCTAAGTATCCTCACTTTTCTGTGTCTTCCCACCATCTTTCCTCGCACAAACACCACCGCATCTACCCTTCTATAGCGCAACTGTCCTACAACGACACAACGGGCCCGTTGCCGCACCAAACATCCCGTCTCTCTCGCACCACCACAACGCACATACCCTTAGAACCGGAGACACAACAATGCTGTTACTCCGCGACGTTCTGGCCATGAGCTCGCCCTTGCGAATGGCGAAATATGCTGCTCTCGCTAGTATGCTCTTCGTCGAGCCTTCGTTACAACAAACTTACACTACGTGCAATCCTACCAAGGGCTCTTGTCCGGCCGATCCTGCTCTCGGCAAGTCGCTGGCGATCGATTTCACCTCTGGTGCTTCGGACCAGTTTACGGCGCAGGGTGTGCCGACGTTTGACTCCAACGGCGCGTCGTTTACTGTTGCCAAATCCGGCGATTCACCCACGCTGATTTCGAAATGGTATATCATGTTTGGCAAAGTAGAGGTCACGATGAAGGCGGCTCCTGGCGCGGGTATAGTTTCCTCGTCCGTATTGCAGTCCGATGATCTTGATGAAATCGATTGGGAGTGGCTTGGTGCTCAAACTGGTCAGGTTCAGAGCAATTATTTCGGTAAAGGCCAGACGACAACTTACGACCGAGCGGCGGTTCACTCCGTCAGCGATACACAAGGCGAATTTCACACATACACCGTGGAATGGACCGACTCTCAGATCATCTGGCAAATTGATGGCACGACTGTACGTGTACTTGGGGCTAACGATGCTCACGGCCAGTACCCTCAAACACCAATGCAGTTGAAACTCGGTTCATGGAGTGGTGGCGATCCTTCAAACGCGCAAGGAACAATCGCCTGGGCTCAAGGTCCTACCGACTACGCCAAGGGTCCTTTCACTATGGTTGTCAAATCGATCTCCGTCACTGACTACTCCACCGGCACTGCTTATTCATATGGAAATGAAAGTGGCGACTGGGAGAGCATTGAGGCAGCGGGTGGCAAGGTTAATGGCAATGCTGGAGGCGCAAGTCCTACCGATACATCTGCTCCTGCTATCACCTCTACCTCTAGTGGTAATCAGCCTTTCTCTGGCACACACGCCGAGTGCACAACATGTACTACACCTGGCATTGGAAGCTGGTCGCCAACGACTCTTGCCACTCAAACAACTGTCAACACCGACCTTCCCGGTCTTCCATCAGGATGGAGCGTGAACCCAACCACTGGCAAAGTTACACCAGCTAGTGGGGCTGCAGTGAGTAAGCACCATCCCCATTTCTTTGCGCAATAAGCACAACAGGCCACTCAATTTCTTCAAACACTAACATCACGTCTCTAGTCAACATCCCATATCGCTTCCTCTACATCGTCGCCAGCAGCCTCCTCTGCGGCTCCATGCTCAGTTACAGGCTATAGCGTCGTAACAGCATACGACCAACGCGGTTTCCTAACCACAAACACAATCCCCATCGGCGTCTCAACCGCCTACGACGCCCGCGGTTTCCCAACAACAATCTACCCCTCCAACTGCGACGCCTCAAACTTACCCTTTGCTTTCGCTGCCGGCGCCGTCCTAAAAGAAACTGTCCCCACCGAAACCCCCAGCATCACCTCCTCGGACGGCGTCTTTCTCTCTAGCCCTTCTGGAACCAATGGGCTTATCGCTGCCGCTAGTACTACGACCACGACCACGACCACGCACGACTCTTCGGCTGGACGGAAGTGTTTTTCTGTGCGTTGGTTTGTTGCTGGTTGGGCTTTGATTATTGCATTTGTTTTGGGTTGATTCTTTTGCATTGCAGGCGGGGTACTTTTTTTTTATTTTGAATTGGGTCGATGCATTGAGATGGGGATCTCGGGAATGATCTATGAATTTTGAAAGGTGTACGGATTACGAAAAGTGTATGTGAAAAACGACACAAGTTATAGAGATGTCGATAGATATTATGATTTTAATGAATACGGCCAACGATATGCGTTGATGACCACCACCACCACAACAACAACACTGGATTCATTCGAGACACTTTTGCTTTATTTTAATATTATGAAGCACTCGCTCGCCTAAAATAACAATCCATCTAATTCCAATCAGGTACACTCCACTCCCCCTTTCCATCCCCAAAAATTCCAGGTACAAACTCCTGACAAAACTCCCCGTATGGTGTCCACCCACCAATTCCACCCTTATGCATGCCCGCCTTGGCCCAATCCATCGTCCACCAATCCCTCTGATGCGCGACATCATACCCACTCGTCGCGACGGGGAGAACCGGCGCATAGACAAAAGCGTCAAAGAGCACGCGTGCGTATCGGTGGAAGAACATTGACGACCACATTTTCGATTGTGCGGCTCCGTTAGCGGGTTGATTCATAGGGTGAGATGCACTTAGGGCCGGGAGGTGGAGGAGTGCGGGGGTCGTGGTTGTGGGAATGTAGGTGTAGAGCGGCACGTCGTGCCAGGTTGTCCAGCGGGGAAGGGGTTCGACGGAGAAGGTCCAGAAGGGGGGGAGGGCGTTGGCGATGTCGTTGGATAGGCGGGTTGATGTCGAGGTTGTGGAGTCGGGGAGTTTAATCCATTGCCCGTTGTCTTGGGCGTACGCGGTGCTAAGGCTTATTTCTGACGCGTAGTCGACTCCGATGCCGAATTCAAAGGTTGCGTTTTCTCGTTCTGCGGCTATGGTTCGGATTTCGTCGAGGTGCTCTTCGTTCCAGTTAGAGGTGAGTTTGTTGCGTGCTTTGCGGTCTGTGTCGCCTTTCAATCCGCCTGATTGGAGCGTATCGCGGCGCAAGACCTCGCGCCATAGTTCTTGCTTGCCGTAGATGTGGCTAAAGAGGTTCTGATTGCTGCCTAGATGCGTTCCCATGTCGATTTCATTCATCGCTTGCTCGAAGAGCTTTCGCATGGCTTTGACCGTCCCCAAAGCAATGGCGGCATTCAAATGTGGCTGGTCAAACTGAATTCTCTTGTTCGATTTGCTTCGCCATGTCGATGTCTTCGGTTTGATTGTCAAATCGCTTTCCAAGATTGACGTCGGTATCGCGTAGCAACCTGGGTCATCTTGTGACCAAGGTTCGCAATCGCCTTGGCCCGCAAAAACGATATCCTGTCGCACATCATGGTCGCGCGTAATGTCGCCGAATTCGGATTTCAGTCTTCGGTCCGCTCGGCGATTAATCTCGAAATACCGATCAATCAAATTCTGAGGTCGAAGTTGCATCCAGACGTCATGGCTTTCAATCACAAGCGCCAGATCATCATCATGCGATGCGTCCAGACGATTGGTCCAATCGAGAAGTCCTTTGACTTTGGCGACGTGCGCCTCATCTGGATCATCGAATTCCTCGCTCCAGTTGGTGAAGATGGGAGCCGGATATCCTAGGACTCCTCCGCTGACGACGAATCTGCATACGTTTTCGTCCGCCTTCACGACTGGCATGACGACATGGAAATTAGCCGACTTTTTAAATGTCGCATCTGATGATAGTTCATCATGAGACGCTGGATGTGGCTGCGATGTTACGATTAGCGCCACAAATCAATCCACGTCTGAAGACGGAATCTTACCAGAATATTATAGAATATGAGCAACGTCAATGAAATGGCAAAGAGCCCAACCGCCTTCCCCCTAGCCACAAGCCATTGTCGAAGAGTACTATCTGTGAATTTCGATTTCGTCAGTCGTCCGCCTTCAACGAGCGAATATCCCGTATTTCTGGGCAGGACCGAGCGCAAGACGTCCATCTAGCGCGTGGATCAAAGTCGTATTCCCGAATCCCTTGAATGGCTCGTTCGTTCGGTATCTAATCTAGTCGCACACCCGGCAGCGGCGCACGGGGTCTAAGAAGAGGAAAAGCAACGTGTAATTAAACAAACAAAAAGCAATGAATCAGCCCTAAGAGTGGGGTCGAAAGAAGAGGATTTGGACATTTCACGTCAGAAAGGACGATCTTTCCACTGCCTCCTGTGCAAAGAAGGCGCGTGTTGTCGTCCGCCAGGCGATCTTGGCTGAGATGTAGTTGGCTTATGTTCATCTGCAACGGGGCGTGACTTGGCAGTTGACGAAGCTGACGTGTGTGTCGTCCCGTTTGGGATGGCGCCACGCCAAACATCACGCCCCGCTGCAGAAATAGGGGGAGACTTTAATATAGCGCCAAATCTTATCGTCAACAAATGAATTAGGTAAATACACGTCTGGCATAATATGGAATCGTACAGTATTGCTTATGACACTACATTCCCGCTCAATATTTCGACGATTTCGCATCGGAAGACTCAAAGAAACAGAATATGGAATATACAAATTATAAATCAGTACTGCTACGAATGGGTGTCGTTCGCATGTGGAGATGTGAGTAAATCCACAAACACATCGGCATTAGTTAGGCCCTCAGAAGACGAGTTTTCAGTATCGGTGGTATTCCATGGATGTCTGTAGTCTTTTTCAGGCACGCCATACAGGTGCTCTTCACTGTTCTTGCAGAGCGTATCCCAATCTACCCAACCTTCGGTGTCTGAGTCGGCGCCGCTATCGCCAGCTTTTCTATGTCGTTTTAGCTCCTCAGTCTCGGAGTTGACCCACAGTATCCCGTTGATAGGTTGGTGGTGAATGACCACCTCATTTTGATTCTTGCGGTGACGGATAGTAGCATTCCTGAGTTCTTCCGCACGTCGATAAAGCCAGATTCGATCCCACCAGATTGTGCGATAATCTTTCTCCGGGGGCGTATAATGAACGGCGACCGGCATATGCCCTGTGATGGCATTGTAGTGCAATTCCTGCTCAGCCCATGATGTTTTGTTGTCGCCCAACGCATGGTAAGGGGGAAGTGATAAAGAGAGATCAAGTGGCAATTGATTGCTGTACCGACTGGCAGAGTGTAGCTCTCCTGGCTTTGCCCACGAGTCTACCGGTCGCATCCATGTCAAAGACTGCTTATAGAATGCCATAGTCTGGAACATGGTTGAGTTGTAGTCGATTCCAACATAGTACTCGGTCCGAATGCGAGCAATGTCGGCGTTAGTTCTCTCCAAAACAGCATCCGGGTTGCCGATTTCTTCTTTATATCTCAGACCTTTGTAGTGAGCCATGAGATCTGCATCTCGAGACAATCGAGCATATTCTTGTCTCCCAAAGATTTCTGCGAAATAGTATTGATCCGAATTAGTCACATAATTACTATGGATCTCATCCAATGTCGCTTGAAAGAGGTCGATCAAATCCTGAGCAGGGCCAATGACAGTTCCTGAATTCAGCCATCGCGGTTGGTCGAAGAGTTCATCGCCTCCCGAAGTCCCTGGTCCAAAAGCGTAGTCGTCCAACTGCACCTCCGGGACAGCCCAACAGGCCGGTCTTGAGTAGTCCGTTGGCCAGCAGAGTTTATCTGGTCCAAACAGAATAGTTTGCCTCATATCGTATTCGAGGGCTTTGGCTTGACCGTATGCTGCGATGACTCTATCGTCGGCCCTGCGGTTGGCTTCAAAATAGCGTCGAACAAGGACATCGGCAGGTAATTGAAGCCAGATATCATAGCCGTCCAAAATTAAAACCAGATCTTCCGAGTAACTTGAATTCGACTTGATTGAATGCATATAGGTGAGCAGTGTTTCCACTTTGGCAAGGTGTTGAACATATGGATCCGGATTCTCTTCTGCGCCGTAGTTGATCAAAACTGGGGCGGGATAGCCCAAGATTTGCGCAGAAAGCATCAATTTGCATAGATCCGCGTTACTGCTTGTTGCGGGAACGAGAAGGTGAAGACGGCCTTTTGGCGCGCCTAGACCAGAAATATATTCACCGCGTGACCCTGATGGCCATACTGCCGATATAAGTATGAGCAGGATAAAGACGATGCTGGCAGTAATGCTGGCTCGACCGGTCTTTGTTTTGACAAAAGACAGCAGCCAGCTACGAGAGATATAATCGCGTGGTCGCATCATCTGCGCCTCAGGAGAATGGATACAGAACGGTGAGAGGGCGTGTATCAGGAGGGTCGTATCGTCTTGCGATCACGTGATTTAACACCAGAAGCCCTGTTGCCCCGCCAGTGAAACGGTTATACAGTCTGTGACGAGGAACTATCTATTATACCGAGACTGAACCATAATACATCTACCCGTCATAGATAGCGCTGACAATGCAGGGGCAATTCAACACTCGATACTTTAGTGGTTGGTAGAGCCGAGGCTATCTATGGCGTTGGCTGTTCGCGATCCTTCTACTCAATGGAAGGATCGCGAACAGCCATCTTGCAGGATGTTGGCGCACTTTGCGCCTTCTGCAATGCTGTCAAAACATTCGATCAAGAAATGGTGCGACTAACAAGATGAATTGTGTCAGGACAAGTAGATGAGAAGGCAAAGGGACCAGAATGTACGGCTGGTGAAGCTCGTTGCACGGTCGATGGAATAGAACGAAATGTTATTGTAGCGAGAAAAGGAAGTGCCGTAGCATATTGACTAGTATGTAAAAGACAATGGCGGAGTATGAAGATCCCAGCTTGCTAAGATTAGCAAGAAATTGCAATCCTTGCTCAACTACCTGTGGCTGCTTGGGGCGGGCTTTGATGACAGAAGAAACAAGGAGGCTTTGCAATGGCTTCTGGAGACCTGTGTAGACCTTCTCGAATTGCTCTATGCCATGCTATCTGGACCAAGCATAACTTGAAGTAAGTGATTCACATCCTTTCTAACAAGTACGATCCCCCTTAGTCACGGCCCGCTCACATTCTTTTAACCAACATATCTGCATCGATAAAAAAAAGTAACTCAGCAAACTTCTGTAGCAAGATCGAGCCACTCTTTGTCTTGTCTCAGGCGCTGTGTTGTGCTCTTCTCAAGACCAATCAAGAGCTCTGCTCCTGTTTCCTCTCTCTGAGGCAGCACATTGACCCAACCGTCCTTGACAGGCAGATATGCATAGCGCAAAGCTTTTGGCTTTCCCAGACCACAACCCCAGTCATCACTCATTACATTCCCCAGTGACGCAGTGCTCGTCACTTCCAGATCTGGGCCTTGAAAATTGTCCATGTTGGGCTCTATCTTAGTGACCACTTTGCTGGACTCAATCGTTCCAATTAGCTCCCTGATTCGTTCAGTTGATCACTCACTTGGCATGCGAGCGAGATCAATCCATGTTAGTTTCGTAGAAGGCGAAGGCTACACTGCGAATAACGAAACTGCTGCCACGTTTGTCACTAGCCAAAGACTGAGGCCGTACACGGTAAAAGAGCTCTTGGCCACAGTGAACTAAGCCATACAGAATCTTTTGGTGTCTGATCCCATGGCCGCGCAGCTGCTCTGCGGCGTACGCAGAGTCGACCCAACATGTGACGAAAAAGAAGCAGCCGTGCAGTGGCCGGATCCCAACTTTTCGCACATTTGGACAAAGTCAACGATGAAGGTATCTCCAACAGTCGTTTCGAAAGAATTCGATATCCAAGCAATGCTCGGATCAGCTACAACTGTGGCCGAAGTACAGGAAGCAACACAGCTAGCAATCAAAACGCAGCTGTCTAAATTGCTGGCACTGCCAGCAGAAGAGTTGAGAATAGAGCGATCAGTCGTGAGTTACAGAATGGACTCGCTCGCGGCGGTAGAACTTCGCAACTGGATCACAACACGATTAGAGTCTGATGTGCAAACTTTTGAGCTGATGAGTTCGGCAACTTGCTGAGCTGTCAAAAATGATTGCTAAGAGATCTCGGTTGGTACGGGCAGGAATATCAAGGAGTAGAAGGATTTTGTATAAAGACGAGTGGTTTCAAGCTTTGTATTAACTCCTGCTGCATTGGAGCCTGCGCGGAGAAAGGTTGACTCGTCTGTGAGACGACAAGGTTGGCCTCTGCTGAACCTCGATTTCAGGACAGTTAAACAAATTGGTGAGTTGAATTGAGCGATTGTAATGGATTCAACTATGGTTTGTATCGGAGCTGCTTTATCTCGGCATCGTTTCGTACTTGATTTAGCTTCCAGCTTGTAGGGAGGAGTATAACAAGTCGCTCGAAAGACCTTACCTCACTTTGCTAGTATACGTTAACGGTTTCATACTAGCCGGATGACAGCGCTGATATATTAGGACAAGCGAGTTTGTCGAATGATTGTTCTCTAGTTAGAACTGCTAAGCCGATTAAAGGGTGAGTAGGGCGTGGGGCTGCGCCGATTGCGGAACATCTGCTGACCACATTGAAGACATGGATATATATAAAGGTCAGGAAGGGTTCTGAGGATCACTGCCAAACCCTTTTGTATATGCTCGACTATACCAAAAAACCCGTGACATGGCAGACAACAGCCAGGAGCCTGTGTTCGCTTCTGCCGAAGGAACAGGGAAGGCCCCCCATGCCGCCTCGCATATCCGCATCGCAAGACCCAGCCGGGATCTGACCAAAGCAGAACAATTCTATGTCGATGGATTGGGCCTCAAAGTGTTGTATCGGTTGAAGCCAGGCGAAGCATCGAAGAATAGCGATGAGCATCAGGATGATTTGCTCATGCTGGGTTGGCCTGGCGCTGCCTGGCATCTGGAGCTTTGTCACGACATCTCTACCAAGCCAGTTCTACCGATTCCAACAGAAGAGGACCTTCTTGTCATCTACCTGGACGGTCCTATTGACCCTGCTGCTATGAAACGATTGGTGGATGCCGGAGGAAAGAAGGTCACAGCACGAAATCCTTATTGGGAGACGTGGGGAATGACAATCGAAGATCCTGATGGTTACCGACTTGTTCTGAGTCAGCGAAACTGGGAGAATACATGAAATTACTCATATTGATTCTATATCCCAATCATACTTCTCAGACATATTTTTCAATCTCCTTGTTTCCGTTGATTTGAAACCAGATTGAGGTCACGTGCTCGGTTATTGCGCTAGTCCCAAACTGGTCCAAATTCCGAGCTGAAAGCTGTGCCTTCTTCTCTTCCGTGACGTTCCATCCTTCAACCTCATCCTCACCCCTTCACCCTCTCGACATCATCAGAAACACGACTTCTGCATTTACTGACCTTTGTGCGCTGACCGTGTGAAACTTCCGACGATCCGAATTATCGTGCTTCACGTACAAGCAAGTGGCGAATGCGACAGTGACTCGTCGGAACATAGGCGGCTGACAGGTATCTGGGGCGACGTCGGGTTTGGGAGAAGCAAAGACAGAAAGAGACAGTGGCACTGAAGAGAATTGAAATCCTTTCTTGTATTCACTTGCCATCATCCTTCATATCCGCTCAAGAGAGCTTCAACTTGCGCAAAAGCGTGTGACTGTGCTGATCAGAAGTCACATTTCACCCCGCAGAAACAATAAGCTGCTCAGCAGCTATTGTCGCAGGCAGTTGCTATTGAATAAAAACAATACGTTTTATCTGGTCGTGCCTGTATTGAAAGCCGCAGGCTCAATATTTGGCTTCCAACTGTACAGCACTTGAATTCTCTTTCCCCTCCCTTCACTTTATCCACCTGTGTTCTGTTCTGGATCTGCAGCTTCGAGCAATCAGCATTTGCCACTAGTCATCGCCCTCCTGCGACATATCTTCAAGTCCACTCTGGTGCGGAAAGACTACCCAGCAACATAACTTGCTCCCTGCGCAGCCATGTCTTCCTCCATTTTTTACAAGTTCAAGTCGCAAAAGGACCCTCAACAAATTACCTTTGATGGAACGTCTCTCACTGTGTTTGAAGTAAAGCGTGAGATCATCGCACTCTCTAGACTTGGCGATGGCAAAGACTTCGATCTGGAAATATACACCCCCGAGGCTATGGAAGGTAAGTTCCTTACGCCATGCTCGTCAAAGACTTGCTCCGTGCTAACACCATCAGTTTATGACGACGACACAACCCAAATACCGCGGTCAACTACGGTTATCGCAAGAAGATTACCGGCCCAGAAGCCAGGCGCTGGACGTGCTGCTCGCTATGTTACTGGCAAAGCGCCCGTGATGGCAAAGAACCAGCATCGCATTGAGTCAGCTCCCACAGCAGGTAAAATTTCAGCTATTGGCGGTATCGTGAACGGTGGACAGGAACAGACCGAGGAGGAGAAGCTGCAAGCTATTCTAGCGGCAGGCACAGAGTCATGGAAGGCAGATCAAGCGCAAATGCAACAGAAGCCATTTGTCCGTAGCACATTCAACAAGTCTTCAGTGGTTCCCGACAAGCCGCTGCCACCAGGATACACGTGTTTCCGATGTGGCGAAAAAGGACATTGGATACAGGCATGTCCCACTAATAACGACCCGAATTGGGATGGTCGCCAAAAGTTCAAAAAAACCACAGGTATTCCTCGTTCTATGCTTCGCACCATCGAGAAGACCGAGCTTGGCCCGGATGGTAAGCCTGATCTTTCCAAAGTACCAGCCGGCGTCATGATCACCGCCACCGGTGAATGGGTCGTGTCTGAGCCTGATAAAGTTGCATGGGATAAGTTCCAAGAGAAGCAAAACGCTGCTGCTGAAAAATCAAAGGAGGCAGCTGCCGACAATGAAGAACTGCGTGAGCGTGGTCTCGAGTGTCCTATGGATAAGCATATTTTCTCTGATCCCGTTAAGACGCCATGTTGCAGTAAGACATATTGCCGTGACTGCATCGAGAATGCACTTCTCGATGGAGATCTCCTGTGTCCAAACTGCGGTGAACAAGTCTTGCTTGATAAATTGGAGCCCGACGAAGAAGTTTCCAAGAAGACAAAGGAGTACAAGGAGGAAAAGAAAGTACAAAAGGAGTTAAAGGACAAAGAGGCAGCCACCAAGAGCCCAGTCGCATCTCCCAAGGCAGAAACCCCCAAAGCTGAAGAGAATGAAGGTTCTGTGACATCTCCAAAACCAGACGCAGTAACTTCTGCAACACCCTCGCCTGTCTCTCGCAAACGAGCCGCAGACGGCGATCTCGAGAACAATCGTAAGCCTGCTCCACCAAGCGAGCAATCCAAGACCGTAGCTCCTGCAGCACCAGCAATCCCAACTGGACCAAAAGCAATGCAACAACAGCAAACCAACATGCCTCAAAACATTCCAATGCACACGCCCAGCAACATGCAGGAGTTTGTTTCCCAGATGAATGCGCTAGCTCCTGGAGTGGGAAATGGTATGATGCCCGGCGGAATGATGAACCCTATGATGGGTATGATGAATCCCATGATGGGCGGCATGTCGGGTATGCCCGGTATGCCCGGTATGCCTGGTATGCCTGGTATGATGAACCCAATGATGGGCATGCCGGGTTTCGGAAATGGCATGGGAGGGATGAACGGCATGAACATGATGAACATGGGCGGCTTCAACAACGGCATGGGCAACCAAAACTGGCAACAGAACTGGAACGGCCAGCACGCAGGCGGTATGATGCCAAACAACAACAATAGCAATGGAGCTTACTTCCGCCAACCTGTCAACCAAAACCGCCCGCAAGGAGGGCCAAAGAGACCAAGGAGCGTGGATTACAAGCAGGTTTGAGTGCTTGATCGCAGTTTAGTGCGACGGAGCCGCATTGGTGCTTGCACGTTTGTTCCGGTTCAAAGAACCTTATGGGATTGTTTTTAGCGATGGCGTTGGTGGATTCGGTCTTCTTAGGCCGTGGAATTAGCATATGCATTGTATGACAATGAAAACCTTTGAAATAATCCATGTCTCTCATCACGTCTTATGTCGGTAATCCTGTTGTCTGTAAAACTGTGCTGAAGCGTTGTTGATCGAATCAGGACTGTAGAATTGTATCCTGAATGAGAAGACATAGCTCCTTCTTTGACTCGGTTTCATTTTCAAAGAAAAGATAACTCTTGGCGTTTGCGCTATTCGTCATCTTGACAGTATGGACGACATGTCACGCGAGAGAGGCTCCGACCTGGCAAGTTCAAAGCACGTCACTTAAGCTGGCAAGCAGAAGGAACAAAGAAAAAACCAATCATTATCAAGAATACAAATGTCTTTTAAACCCCATCTATTTCTAATAGTCATTTTCATCATAGCTATCACCGACAGATAATTAGAATTCAAAACCACTTTCTGCCCAAACAGTCTATCTACCATCCTCGTCTCATTCCTCTCGCTTCTCGACCCTTTTCCTTCTTCTTCTGCCTCACGGCTTCGTGCTTGCGCCTCTTGTCTTTGGCATACTTTTCGGGTTGCGCTACAGCACCAATCTTTCTCTTCTGGCGTCTCTCTTCTCGGGCTTGCTGGACCTGCTTGCGTGCCTCACCAAGGGCTTTGACGTACACTTCGGCGCCGACTTTGGGGCGGATTGCTTCGAGCAGTTCGCGCGCACGGTCGACGAGTGCAGTGAAAGCTGGCGTGCTGGCGTGTGAAATTGAGGCATCAGTGAGACTGTAAAGCGGGCGGAGCAGAGAAGCCAAGTTGGGAATGGTCGATGGAAGGTGTGGAAGAAGAGCGGCTTGGGTTTGGACCGCAGACGTCCGAGCCGCGAGCGCATAAGCGTCCTGGCGGGTAATGTAGGACAGACGATTGAGCAGATATGCGATTGCAGTTGAGGTGCGCTTAGTAGTTGAGTTGTCATCATTGCTGATTTCGTTCGTCTCGTCCTCTTCGCCCTCTTCGTCATCGCTTTCATCAGAGGGTGCAAGCCAGAGCATGTTATTTGCTGCAAAGCAACGGCCCAGGAATACGATGTTCCGCGATGTCTGCGTGACCAGCGTCTCGCTCATCTCGCTGGAACGAGTCATGAAAACTCGTAAGCTCGTGCGACACAGTTGTCTGAGGTCATCATCGTCCAACTCCAATCCACCAGACCCTACCAAAGGAAGAGCAGAAAGTCCAGCCTCTGTCTTGGAGCTGCTGACCGCAATATGTGTCAAGTAAGTTCCAACCAGCTGCGATGCTGCTTCTTGAATCTCAGGCGATGAGGCAGTGAGACATTGTATCATATTGTCCCAGATAATTGCTGCGTCTTGATGGAAAATTGTCTCTGTGGCCATCTCTGTCATGGTAGAGATCACTTGGAGGATGCCTTGGAGCAATTGAGGGCCAATAACAACAGTTTCGCTGACAAGCATGCCAGCAATTTCCTCGCGGAGATCGTTTTGTTGCTTCTTTGTTGCCTTGCCAGAGCGAAGGAATGTCGTCCAGCATTGGAGCGCAGCGACCTGAACCATAGACTTTGCATCGCTGCTTAGCCACTTGTTGATGAGCGTCAAGTATTCACTCAGTTGCTCGCCTTCTGCCCGTTCAAAGAGTTTTGCTAATAGAAGATCTGCCATTTGTCGACAAGTCTGATCTGGATCGCTGATCTGTAAAGGTACAAGCGCAACAAAGAACGTGAATCCCAATTGCTGAAGAGTCTCATCGCCTAGCTTTATCAAAAGCTGGTGCAATAATTCCATCACGCTCTGGCGTCCAGAAGGATGCTCGTATTTCAAATTCTCAACGAAAAAGCCGGCTTGTTTGTTCCATCTGTCCTTGCCTTGTGGATAGTCCATGATAAATTGGGAGTATGCGCTTCGCGCGCTTTCACGGACTTGCCTGTCTGGATTTGTGACCATGACTTTGCCGACTTCATCCATAGTTTCGTAGACTTCGGTGATTACAATTTTGCGACCGAGAACAGCGCGAAGGAATTTATAGATGATGCCTTGGCGATCAGGCTCGTCGATATCTGTTTTAAGCGTCTTAAGAAGAAAGGCGATGTCCCTTTCCTTGACGTCAACCGAGCGCTTCTCACGTAGAATAGCAGTCACAAGTTCTAAAGCGGCCTTGGAGGCTTCAGTTGTCATGCTGTTGGCTGCCTTGATCATAGAGATTGCTTCCTTGATGTATACTGGGGCGTTGGCTTCGAGGATTCCTATTGGCAGACGGATGATTGTACTCAAGAGTCTTATTGCGGCCACTCGTACCTCTTCTTGTCCTTGGACCAGCGCGTCTCCTGCCATTGGCAAGAAACCGGTCATATTTGCGGGTGTCTGGAGATCATCGTGACGACGCACGACCCTACGAACAAGATTCAAAGCAAAGCTGACCAGCTTAAACATTTGAGATGTTGTCGCGCCTTTCTTTTTGGATTTGTTGGCCGATTCCATCTGGATCAGGTATTTTCGGACTTTGTAATCGAGTACAGGCGCTTCCATTTTTGATGCTGCCTGCTCAGCATATACTTGTCGCACAACTTCGTGGCAGAAGACCAGCATATCCCTTGAGTCAGCAGCTTGGTTTTGGTCGATACCTTTTCGGATGCGAGTGAGAAGTTCGTCGGCTTTGCTGACGGCTTTGGCATCTAGCTTCTCAGAAAGAAGAGCCCGCAGAGGTCTAATGAGTAGACCAAGCTTAGCGATAGGCGTCACTCGAGCCAGAAGTTCCATCGTGTCGAAACTTTTACTGCTCTTGACTTCTTTCATTCCACTCTTGTATTCTTCAGCGTCCTTCTCTTGGCCAGTGACTCCAAAAATATCGTCCAAGATAATGGCTGTCAGCTCCGGCAAGCAGTGGTCCAAGTCCCCAGACTGACATTTGTCTGCAATACCAATAAGGAGTGAGTGAACTGTGAAAGATAAGACGTGAAGTTGATAACCTCGCTGCAGAGATGTTCGAAGTTCTTTCAGCATGAAGCCGAGGTAGCCAGGGCCGATGAGAGCTAGAATAGCAGCGAGAGTTCTTCGCGTCTGATCTCGCGCCTCTTGACTCCTACTGCGGAGTACGTGAGAAACATCGGTAAGGACGGGGGGCAACCGCAGAGAAAGCTCGGTTTCAGGAAGCTGTAGCAAGAGTTTCACAATAGTTACAGCCACTGGCATACGTCGGTCAACGGTTGATTCGTCCTTCTTATTCAAGTAGGTCATGAGCGGTGGGAGGAAGTCTCGTGTGATAATTGTAGCCTTTTCAACGGAGAGACTAGATTGGCTTTCGTTGGTAGGAACGACTTGTTCGGTTCTCAGGGCATCGACAAGAGCTCCTAGAAGACGTAAAACGGTTTTTTCGTGCTCTTCTTTCGATGTAATGTAGCTCGAGTAGCGCCTGAATGTGGCGCGGAAAGTTGACCAGTTCAATGATCGAGCCAAAGCACCGACAGTAACTACAGTTTGGTCTGCCATTGTTCTCCCAGAGTCGCCCTCAGCGGGATCGAACACGAAGTGTTCGATAGCTGGAAGAAGTAACTTTGCAATATTATCGGACTTGACGCCTTTGGCCTCATCTGCTAGGCGCCTCAGAGCACGGAGTCGACGATGTTGCTGGATGTGTAGTAAATTGTTGAATACGGAAGCTTCATCATCGCCGCCAACGGTCAATATTTTCATATCAATCAGTGTCGGCCAGTTGGAGTCACTCTCTACCAAAAGGCCTAGCAGACTCATGTACTCCGCTCTTACGAGCTCGGAAGGATGCCTGACTCCATACTCAATGCCAGGGAGAAGTACACTGGCCAGGAGGGGTTCAAACTCAAGCCCGCGCTTGCTGGCGGCGTCCACAAATCGCCCAAGGGCTTGCGACGCGCTTGATCGGTTGACCAAATCGTCGGCATCTCGCACGAAAAACATGCAATTGTGAAGAATTGGCAGCCATTGTTTTAGTGAAAAGGAATCAGCATCCTGGTAGATCTTTGTGAATCCTCGTTCTCGGCGTTCATGATCTGGCTCGTCTAGGCGACCTCCTTGAGCTTCTAGATCTGCACAGATCTGCGCACTTTGCAGAAGTGCTTGGTCTGCTTTGCACAGGCGGACTAGTGCTTCAGCGAGAATGTGCCGAGTTTTTGTATCTTGCACGCGCGACGCAAGTCCACAAAGAGCCTCGAACAAGGGCCCATCGGCTGCAATGTCGAAGCGATCTAGCAAAGGTAGCAGTGTCTGCAAAAGGCCGGTCTTGGTTGGTGGTGAGACCACTTTGTTCGGTTTGATCAGCAAATCAGTACACACGTGTACTACATCTTCAGCCTCAGTTGCGTCCACAATTCGGCTGGCCAAACTTTTGAAAGATCGAACGCATGCATCCAGAATCTCTTTAGATGGCTTCTGGCGTAATAAATAACCGATGCTCTTGACGAAGTCAGATACGTGAGTTTGAAGGACGGAGTTGTCGATGCTGTCCTCAACAAGATTGTCAAGGATTTCTTGTAGTATGAAAAGGCGCACAGCATCTTTCGCATTTGGTTCTCGAAGGAGACCAGCCACATGAGTCAAGATGGAGTCTTCATGTCCGTTAATATAAGATGCCGATTCTGGTGAAGCGCTCCAAGCGGCGAAGAGACGAAGGGTGCCAGAAATCGATTGTGCGTTCTCTGCTGCGAATTTATCAAGGCGGTGGAGCACGAGCTCTTTGGTAATTTCATTAGCTTGGGCAGCGAACTCTGAACTTTCGATGCTGGCGAAGATCTTAACAAGACATTGCATTCCTACTTGACGCACAGAGCGAAGTAGCGAGCCGTGCTTTGGTTCCTCGCCTTGTGCTGCATTTTCCAGCTGTTTGGATGCCGATACCGTGCACAGAATGACGGCATCGAGTATGCGCTGTGCGAAGAGTTGTAACTCTGCCCCGAGTGTCTCGAATAGCTCATCGAGCATGTTCAACATACCCAGCTGTTGTCTGAGGGGCGGCAGTGGTGTGGTATCTGTTCCATTCTCCATGAGAGTGTCTGAGTCTTCCACATTTCGGAGATTCGACATAGCAATATCGACAAACAGCCCAAGGGTAGTTTCACCGAATTGTGACAGAGCCACGAATATAGCCTTTCGACGAGATGCTTGGCCATGCTTGCCACCCGCGACTGCACGACCGTATAACAGCCTGAGAAGAACCGGCATGAGGTGAGCATAATCCTCGGTTCGCACTTCTTCCTCTTGTGAAGCGTTTTGAAGAAAGACAGATATTTCCTCGCGAAACCGAGCTTCGTCTAAGAGATTCACCAAATGCTCCTCGTAGCGATTAACAGACATATCTTTCCACGCAAACACTGCTTTTAGTGCCGAAGTCTGAATCTCTACATCACCATTGCCACAAAGATTGAGCAGGGCAAGGTAAACATCAGCAGATCGAAAGAGCACTTTTGGATTAGTGAATTGCGCAAAAATGGCCAGCATGGATTTTTGGTCTTTTCGTGACCACCGATGAGCGATATCGGTGTCGTCATTATCGGTGGTAGTGTTGCTGCCTGCCCACTTGAGCAATACTGGAACGAGTATTCGGGAGCGTTTCTCGGCAACACTGGGCATTTTCGCTAAGACTTTCAATGCCTGTTCTCTGGCATTCTCAGCAACCCGTGGCACTATGGAATTGTCAAGGCGAAGCTGGTCGACTGCAGATGCGTAGCCGCTATCAGGCTCAGAGAAGACCTGCTTTGTAACAGCATCCATTCGCATGAAGTTTGAGCACTGAAAGTCGGAAACAACTTGGAATCCGTCAGACTCAGAGTCGAGGATGCGAGGAGAATCAATACTGTCTTCTTGTAAATCCGGGGCGCTGTCCAACCACGACTGAGCCAAAAGCATGATTGTTTCCTCTCCAATAGGCACACGGCACATTTCTGACAATGCTGTGGTGGCGTCATCCCATGCTTGAGAAAGACGAATATGAAGCAGTCCGAAGCAGAAATTTGGAATAATCCTCGCGGCAAAATCATCAGAAGCAGCATTTGCATAGCTGGTTGCGAGCTGTCGGATATTCATCGAGATGGATCGGGTAGTGTTCAAATTGATAGGGGTGGATTCGATTGTAATGGCAGCAGATAGACAATCCGGTTCCGGCAGGGTTTTCAACTTATAAAGAGTTTGGGCAACATCCAATGCGCTCTCCCGAATATTGTGCGAAGGCAGTGAAACTGCTTGAACCAGAGAATCTTCTAGCGCGGTTATATGCTCTCCTTGGACATCCGTTGGTTGACACAATTTCATGTAGCGCAGCAAGTTCGACCAAAACCGCTGCTGCGTGCCGTAAGTAGAGCTGACCGAGCATAAAGGCTTCCACAAAACTTCGAGAGAAGACTTGTCGTTGCACAAATCCAAAAGGCAGTGAAACGCAGATCCTGTAGAAAATCTCTGGAAATCTTTTGAGAAAGTACTAGGAGATGCAATTACACTCTCGACGACTGTTGAGAGAGCTGATCGCAGCCTCTCAGTCAATGCGTCATCAAACTTCAGGTATTCCAGCGAACTCAATATCGCATTTGCTGAAGCAATATCATGATTTTTCTTATCAGAATTAGGTTTCAACAGTGTCTCAAGCTCAGTTAGTAAATTTTCTTGCCTGGATGAGGATAGATTGATCTTGATTTGATGGCCGCGGCTTGCAAATTGAGGCAGGATGCGACAAAGTTGAATAGGTTGCTGTTCCCAATTTTCTAGAACATACTTCTGAAACTGGGGTAAAAGGAAATCATGAAATCGATCTCGGCCAAGTCTTGAGAAACAATCGCAAAAAGCAAGGAAAAAGGGTTTCATAGAGCCCTGCCGAAGCTTTTCCAACAGTGTGACCGTTGAAAGAACGGCATCAATTGTTGAATTTTGCAGCACGATCGCCAAAGTCGCCAGAACAGAGTGCGCAGTATCGGCTTGGATATTTGGAAGTCCTTCAACCTGGAGAACGAGCTCTTTGGACAGCGCAGCTACGGGCTTCCAAGCCGTAATTCTAGTGCCTTTTCGGACTGATGCGATTGTCGTCAAGACTGAACTTTGTAAGCGAAGAACGGATTCTTGGGTAGTCTTGTTGCATTGTTCCCAAGACAAGATCGTCTGCGCCAATGGTAGAAAAGTCTCGGAGTTTGTGTGATGAATAAGGCTGGTGATAGTACCAGTACAAATGTCTCGTATCGTCTGTTCATCTTGTTCCACCAATTGACTCGCGGCTTTTAGTAAACTCTGGATGACAGCGGTTCCACAGGAGTGAAGTCCATGTTGCACGCCCTTGACAGTTTCCGTGAGAAGTGTCATTATACCTTGTTCGTGCATACTCGCGCAATGACCAGATTCTGAGGTTGCTGCATCTTTTAGAATGTGGTTGATTATTCGATCGAGGCCCTCCGGATTCTTTTCGTATGTTGCGGCAGATTTGCGCACCAAAAAGCTCAGCGACTCGGCCGCGAATCGAACGATGAACGGCTTCTGCACTTCTTTGCCCAAATACGGAGACAAGAGGTCATACAGAGGGCGGAGATCTGGTACAAGAAGCCTTTGGAGGTACTTGAACAGCCATGCAAGGCATGTGAAGCTCCATTCGATCACCGCAGGGTCCTGATGCTTTGCAGCCACAGCACTGATAGTTGCTACAACTTGTCCGAAATACTT
Organism: Acrodontium crateriforme; assembly: GCA_033807595.1. Lineage (NCBI taxonomy): Eukaryota > Fungi > Ascomycota > Dothideomycetes > Mycosphaerellales > Teratosphaeriaceae > Acrodontium > Acrodontium crateriforme. The sequence continues at coordinate 238,713 of CP138593.1, read as the reverse complement.
TTCGAACCTGGTATCCAGATCGTGGGCGAAGTGCGACATGAGGTTTAACAGAGGCTCCATGGCGAGCTCATCTGCCTTCTCAATGTATTCAACGAGTAAATCCTTGATCTTTTCTTCATTGTGCAAAACCACTGGCAGACTGTCGGACAAAGACGAAGCTTTGCGCGAAAACGCCGTGAAGGTAGCTGAGAGGTTGAGATCCTGCCATTCTACCAAAGATCTTCCAAAATAAGTGGCCGTCTCTTCTGTGAGGTGTTCTCTGTCATGTTCATTCCGTCGACGTCGGATAGGATCGATCTTCAAGTTTGCGATTCGCTCGGAGAAGGGCTGGAAGCGGTGATTGCGGGTGTGTGGTGTCGAATATCGGTTTCTTTTGTTCGGCTTGACCACCTTCGAAGGCTTCGAGGCCTTTGATTTGTAAATGGTAGCCATCAGCGCATTGTGTTTGTTTAAGCGCTGTGGAAGCAGTGTACTGTATTGGCCCTGGAGGTCGAAGCTTGCACCAAAAAATTAATGTACTGCATGGCAAACCTGAAATTGCGGAGGCGGGCCGGCGGCTAAAAGTGGGTCGTCGACTTTGGCGTCTTCTCGTCTTCAGCAGATTCACCATTTTGACCTGTTTGTCTCTTTTTATCTTTTCACGGCCTGGGTTGTATTATTATTGATCCATGTGTTGCAAAATACACTCGCAAGCTACGAGAAACTTCCAACATTGTGCTCTCATCCCGAAGTGCTTTTCCCGAAAAGACAATTGCATCTGAACGGACAACCTCAGACACGTGATAGTCGAAGTGAATGCGCCAACGTGTTCAGCAGCTCAGACACTGATCATGGCACCACACAAGATGTACGTTTCTCTCGTTCTTCATTTTCCTTTGTTCTTGTTTCTGGTCTATATTTGCCTGGGCTTGAGCAGCCGACCTCTGATTTACCTCCCTGTCTTTCCCAACTCCTGCACATATCAGTGCATCCGAGGCCATGGCTAAGAAAAGCTACAGAGTCGTCATCGGCGACGTCAATGGTCGCCTTTCTGAGGTGTTCGGTAAACTTGCTACTCTGCATGCCAAAAATTCATTCGCATTCGCCATCATAGCAGGCAACCTCTTCGCCAGCAACGACGACGCCACCGAAGCCGACAAAGAGCAAATAGATCAGCTGCTCCAAGGAAAATTCGACGTACCACTGCCAACTTACTTCTCGCTTGGCAGGCACGCGCTTCCGGAATCAGTTGTAGCGAAACTAGAGTCCAGCGCTGGCGAGCTGTGTCCCAATCTTTCCGTCCTTGGCCGAGCCTTCTCGATCAAGACTTCAGAGGGCTTCCGTCTCATGGCAGTGGGTGGGTTGCATACGGATAAATCCGATGAACCAATGAGCAAGTACGTTCCCGTATTCAGGGATCGTGATGTGGACGCCCTTGCAAACAGCAAAAACGACGTGGATCTGCTTTTTACCAACGACTGGCCAGCGCACATTCTCGACGGATCTCGAAGAGACTATGCTGGTCAAACTCGCAAAGGTGCTCAAAGTCTATCCGATCTCTGTAGTGCAGTGAAGCCACGTTACCACTTCTCTGCGTCTGATGCATTCCTGGAGCGTGAGCCGTTCTTCCACAATGGTCCTCCTCCTCAATCAGTCACTAGATTCATCAACCTCGCACCTTACGGCAATGCAGCAAAGCAAAAGTGGATCTACGCTTTCTCCCTCGAACCATCCAGCGATCCACCCCAAACTCTTCCCCAGGAATGTACAGCCTCGCCATTTTCACAACGCAAACGCAAACAAGAAGAGTCTTCCGACGCTGGCGCAAATTTCCGCTACTCCCAACCAAGCTCTAATGGCTCCTACAACTCCAACTCTCATCGCAACAAACGCGCCCGCCACCAGCCACCTCCCACTCCGCAACAATGTTTCTTCTGCCTATCCAATCCTACTTGCGAAACTCACATGATAGCCGCCATCGGCGAGGAAGCCTACCTCACCGTCGCTAAAGGTCCTCTCACAACACCCAATACTTTCCCATCTCTCAACTTCCCCGGCCACATTCTCCTGATCCCACACGAGCATGTACCTACAATGAGCGCGATTGCATCGGACGAAGCGAGAACCAAAGTCATGGCCGAAATGCAGCGTTATCGCGAAGCGCTACACTCCATGCTCGACGCAAAGTCATCCGACAGCGAGGGCAAGAGCGCGCTGGGGGCAGTAACGTGGGAAATCAGCCGCAGTGCAGGCGTCCATCTCCACTGGCAATTCCTGCCCGTACCTCTACTAACCATCGAGAAAGGCCTCGTCGAAGCAGGGTTCGAAGTCGAAGCCGAGAATCTCCAATACCCCAAATTCGTCAAGTCGGGCACAGACACGGCGACGACGCAGATGCAGGAAGTCGAACAAGGCGATTATTTCAAAGTCCAAATTTGGTCGCCTGAGAAAGCCCATTGTCGCGATCTTGTGCTCCCTTTGGATCAGAGCTTTCGCTTTGATCTACAGTTTGGTCGCCGGGTTTTGGGCAAGCTACTTGGTCTAGAGAGCCGTACGCACTGGCGTGACTGTGCTCAAAGTCAGGAGGAGGAAGAAAAGGATGCCGAGCTTTTCAAGGCTGCGTTTCAGGACTTTGACTTCTCGGCTTAATCCTCTAGAGTGAACGACATCGGCTCAAAACAGGATGGCAAGCCGTGTATTATTAGACAAAACCAGCGATTGAGACGTTCCAGATCACAATTCAAGTCGATAATTAAAATTTAACAGGTCTTTCTTGTAGAATCCGACTTTTCATTCTCATACGTGGCGAAAAGATTCTAAAGGCTACTGATACAAAATAATGCCTCGTTCACATTCGCACTTCCACATATTTCGGGTTGCACGTGGAATGTGACAAACAGACGATGCTGAATCATGAGCTTTTCGTCTTCCTTCCAATGCTGACATCGAGGCTTCTCACGACAGCGGTAATGGCGAAGACGGCAGCCACGGCGGCGAAGATTGAAATCGGCTTTCGGAAACGAGCAGCAAACGGATAGTCATAAGAGATCACGAGCTGAATGTCGCGCTGATCATCGACGACGTTAAGGGCGGTGAGTTCGAGCATGGTGCGGCCGGCGGTATCCATGAACGTATAGTGCTTGGTGACGGATTCATCAACCAGGGGCAGGGAAGTGGTGTATTCGACATTCCTGCAAAAATTAGAACATGCACCTAAAAAAATGACAAGTTGATTTACTTACGTCGATCCTTCTGGTAGGATGACACGAGTGATCACCTTTTCGTATGCTACACCTTCGGCCTGCTTTGGGCCCTCGAAGAAAGGCACCTTGAGCACGAATTTGTCGCCACCGGCGCCTCTCAGGTACTTAGCAAGATCGGCGTTCCAGCCTACGCGGAAGCTATAGTTCCATTTACCGAACAAGGGATAACGGGGTTTTAGCTCAAGATTGGCTTCTCGAGCATTGCTGCGGAAGCGCGAAGTTGATACATTGCCGATGTCGTCCGTGAAGTATGGGTCCATGCTACCAACTGCCAGAGGGAACTTCAGCTCCTTCAAAGCCGAGGTTGGAGGATTGTAGTATTGCAATTGCTGGTGAATGACACGCGAGAACTGGTTCTTCAGCTCAGCAGCACGGTTGGTCAGCCAGTGACGCTCCTCAAAGGCGATATTGCCACCCCAATGAGAGACCTCGATATCTCGCTCCAAGCGTGTAGAGTGTGTGAGTGGCTTGGTGAACTCATAACGCACGCTGACTTCTTCGACAGCGCCGGCAGGGAGCTCGCCATATGGTCCATAGGTGAAAGTTGTTCCTTGGCGTTGTGGATCTTCCTTGCCCTCTGCGTTCAATGAGGCTGCGAGCTTGACAGCATCAGGGACATCAGTAGTAGGGAGCTTTAGCTTCGTCTTTTGCTTTAGTGTCGTGTAGGCGCTTGGGGCGTAGGCCGAGAACCCATGTCGAACGTATTGTTTGTCGGACTGCTCGATCTTCGCAGGGAGGGGGTCGAGGCTCTGGAGAGAGACATACGTGATGGAGAGGGTAATCTGTTCGTTGGGCTTCAGGGCAGCGGGAAATGTGATTTTGTAGTACTCGGTGGCACTCGTCTGGTCAAGCGCGGCAATCTCAGCGGTGAATCCAGTCCTCTCGGGCTGTTTCTTGTCCTTGGCCTCCAATCCACCAATGCGCTTGATCTGTCCGCGCTCGAAGGGAAAATAGTATTCTGATTGTGGCTTCGAGTCTATATTCTCAACAACGACATTGATGGTCTCCCTGGCGTAGCTCTTCTCGAGATTGATGTTACGGACGAGGTTGATGTTGCGGAAGTGCTGCGGCGGGGCGGCGGCCGAGTCAACGGTTTTCTGTGAGTCTTGAGCCGCGTTGGCAGAAGGGTCGGCTAGAGAGAAGACTGCAGAGCCCAGTAAGGCCCAGGGCAGTAGTAACCTCATGGTGGGTGGTGTCAATGATTTGGTCAACCTGGGTGAGGTTCCAATGCGTCGTGTCAATACAGCTAACGTATCATGTTCACATCCGCTGGCTTTCGGTTCGTCCCGTACCGTAGACCTAGACCCTGAAAGTCGAGATATGTATGTGACACTGCTTACATGCCCTATGACGGGTTGGACATGAATCAATTCGTACATTGCGAGCAGAGTACGCTCATGGGGAATATGTGGACTTTGGTATCCAAATGCCATTCACTTTGCTGCACAGGTGGGTTATAACAACGAGCCTAACGTCCAGACCCTTTTTCCAGTCTTGTTGAACTCCATGGGTACAATGCCTAACTAAGGGTTGCTAAACACCGATATTTGTCGGCCTTTTCATCTATGTATTAGTGTATCGATTTGCACCGGGGAAAATTGGTTGGGCACTCGCGAGAACGGACTTTTTTGTCCATCTAAACAACGTCAACCAAAGTATGCAAGGGACTGCACCTATCGAGACGCCGTATTTGCGAATTCCGAGCGCAATCGAAGAATCACATGGGAGCGTGTTTCAGTGCTAGTGGTGAAGGAAGATGTTGATTGATATTTTTTCTATCTGTTGGGGTATCCATTTTGGCCAGAGTGAGCTATGATTGTTTACTTGGATTGCATAGAAGGCTGAATCCCTAAGACTGTCATCGAAACCAATCTCTTCTGTCTGAAATGTGAAATTTGTTGCTTTCAGCATCATTTGCCTCGTTTCAGGTTTTATAAACTGCCACTTGCGCTTCTGGTAGCCAATTGTGTACCAAAACTAAAGAGTGTGCAGGCAATTGAAGTCGGGTAATACTTGAAATGGAACAGCCGCAAAAGCAACGCGTCTTCTGGTCTTGGAGACGGGCCTTGACGCTGTTCTAATGCTCTAGCAACGAGGGAGCCTACGAGAATTACTACGCACCATGAGATACGCTCCAAGTCTATATGTGCGGTGAGATGCAAAAGCGAGAAGGACCACTCATGGTTCAGTCTTCCTGTCAGCTCTGAGTGATAGTGCAGCTACAGTCGATTCGGAGCACTTTGAAAATCCATTGTTTTCTCAAGTGATTCCTGCCGGTCGTAGTGAATATGTGTAAAACTTATTGGCATCGTTTGTAAGGGTAAGACAAGACATGCACAACCGCTGTTGAGTTGATCCGCTGACGCCATGTACACCCAACATCACGTACCCCACCTCATAGAGCCCAGACCAAAGGCCACCGAACCTAGTCATCACTCCACCTCGATGACGAATCATGGCTACACTCCTCCTCTCCGTCCTCATCTTGCTGATAGTGACAAAGGCAACAACGCTGGCCGCCGTGTTGACTTATAATTTGATTACTTGAAAGCCTGCCCTCTTGCTCGAGTGGCAAATCGTGAGCGTCGCAACCATCGTTATCCGAGGTTAAACTGAGGTTTCAATCCATACATTTCCATCTGGTTTGACCTGAACTGCGCATCCAACGCTATCATGGCTTTTACAGAAATTCCAATTCTGGACTTGTCTGAGGCGCGGAATGAAAGCACGAAACCTGCGTTTCTGAAAAAGTTGCGAGGCGCGCTGCTCAACGTGGGCTTTTTGTACATTACAAACACGGGCATTGAGCAATCACTTTATGATCGCGTATGCGATGAAGGAATGAAGTTTTTTGATCTGAGTAATGAGGATAAGCTGGCAATTGAGATGAAGAACCAGCCCAGCTTTTTGGGATATTCAAGAGTACGTTTCCTTAGCAATGGAGTCATAGGATGGAACGCTGATTGCTTGCATCTAGTTGGGCAATGAAATAACAGCGCACAAGGCCGATTGGCGGGAACAACTAGACCTTAGCACTCCACATGCCATCCGCAAAGATACAGATCCATTATACCACAACCTGCTGGCCCCTAACCAATGGCCAAGCGAAACGGCACTGCCAGCCTTCAGACCTGCCTTTGAGCAATACATGGCTGAGATGTCGACCGTCAGCACCACATTCACAAGCCTCATAGCAGAAAGCCTGGACCTTCCCTCTACAGCCTTTGACAACTTTTTCGACGCAGACCAACAACATAAATTGAAAATCGTCAAATACCCAGACTCCGGTTCTGGCGCGGGTCAGGGAGTCGGACCACATAAGGATTCAATGCTTACTTCTTACCTCCTCCAAGTGACCCAGCATAAAGGTCTACAAGCCCAGAACACAAAGGGCGAGTGGATCGATTGTCCCCCTATTCGCGGTTCGCTGGTTGTAGCTATTGGACAGGGGTTAGAGGCTCTGACAGGCGGTGTTTGTGCATCCACGACTCATCGTGTGCTTTCGCCCAAGTCTGGCGAGGGTGCAAGATTTAGCATTCCGTTCTTCCAGGGTGTGAGTTATGATGCCAAATTTGAGGCTATGAATGTTCCGGATCATGTGCGAGCACTGCGGAGGGATGTTTTGGAGAGAGAAGGCGGTCGCAAGGACGACGTTGAATTCACGTTTGTGAAGGTAACAATTCCATATTATCGGACTATCGTGTACGTTCAGAGAAACTAATGAATTCAATAGGGCAGGTGGGGCCATTTGGGAGAAGCGACGTTGATGAATCGCATCAAAAGTCATCCTGACGTGGGTGAGAGGTGGTATCCTACGCTTTTGAAGCAAATTCGAGAACAACAGAGACAAGAAGCCGAGGCCAAAGAGATCGCTAGCAATGGTACAACTACAAGCAGAAATTTGATTCAGGCGCAAGAGCAGGCTATTAAAGCGCATTAAAGTCAAATGCTAACAATGAATGAAGTTCTGATGTCACTATTCAGACCACTCTCCTCGTCTTACCAGTTTCAACCTCATAAACCCAACCACTGACCGCCGTATCCTGGACGATGGCAGAATGACTTTTCAGCCACGTCACATCATCCTTCACGCCTTGCTCAAGATCAGAAAAAGGCTGAAAGTCATACGTTCCGGCGAGAACGCCAACACCCTGACTCTTCGCCACAGCCGCCAGAGCGTCCGAGTTTTGAAACGTAAGCATACCACTGCGCAAAAGTTAGCCTCAGTGAGCTGACTTTGAAAATGAGAGAAGCTTTGTCTTTGCCTTACCAGCCTGTATGCTTGACCAAGATGATCTCGCGAGTTCCCAAAAGGTGCTGCGAGATGAGGATACTGCGAAGCGAGTCTTTGGCGTTGCCACCAGCTGTGTGCGGAACGAATCAGTCAACGAGCAAACCCTTGTCTATGTGCTAATCACCGTTTCGTATGACATGAGCATCGCCGAGGTCAATGCCGAAGGCGGCGGCGGGATCGATCCGGGCATCCATACAAGTCACTGCGAGAATTTGGTTAGCTTACAATGATCGCGTTATGGATGTTTGCTATATGTTACTCACCAACTAAATATTTCTTCGCCGGAGGCAGAGCCAAGCTGCCTTTATCGAAGCTAGAGACATATCCGGCGTTCTTTCTCTCCAGATTCTTCACGTTGTCCGTCATGTTAATTGATTATTGAATGAAGAACGATATGAGGCAAACAAAGGCTCGACAAATTGGATGAAGATAGATTCGTTTTAAACTTTCTGATGTACCAGAGATGAGTTTTCAAGAGCGAAAGCAGCTGCCTTTTTCATGCGATCAGTCGTCGCCTTTATTTATTTGCCTGGAAGCGCCTTGCATCTCGCAACAGCGGGGTTGGGGCGAGCACGCCATTGATCGCTTTTGGTCGCCATAGAGCTATATGGACCTCTTGTGAAGTACTCATTTGATTTTAATTAAGTGGCGGGCAAAGAACGTTCTCAAAGCTTTTGACGCAGTAATGCGAAAGAGCAAAAGGAAGATGTGCAGCTGTCATTGCCCTCAAAGTGATTCATTCAACATGTACCACCAAGGTAGGTGTGAGAATCTGTTACTTTCAATGATGTCAGCCTACCTTCAATGAGAGTTTAGACATACAAGCTCGTTGATCGTATTAAGTTAAGACCACTGCAGGCTATTCAAGGATCCGGAGGCCATGTCTTTATGTCCGAATTTCAACGACAGAAGTTGATATACGTTCCCAAGGTGCTATGCAATAATAATCTGGCATTTTCATCTAAAATGTCTTCGAATTATAATGTGATTAGCTCCTTCGATAAGTGCACTTCCCTATCGCCTGTACTTGAAAGCGTTGATCACATAGACGTGACTATCAGTATTTCGTAAGGAATGCCAAATACGCAACGGGAAATCATGTACTCGCGCTGCTGAAAATAATTTTCTTTATTTCAGATGACTGCTCGAGTTTCCGTCGCCACGATCGACAACGGAATCGGAGGTTGGCGTCGTCGTTGTTGTGCTCGTCGATTGCCTAGCTCAGAGAGCATTCCCCTCCTCCAAAAATGACTCCACATGAATTCTTCCATCAAAATTCCAACCCCTCACATCTGCAATAATTAAATATCAATACCACTCAAACACAAACACCTGTGGAGAACTAAACAAAACAAGAATCAAAATGGCAAATACCGAATTTGGCTACGTCCGCTCCTTTGAGCAATGGGATGCTCTGCCGCCGTCGAACTGGATCGTCGTGCGCATAGATGGACGAGGCTTCACGAAACTATGCAAAAAATACGACTTTGCGAAACCCAACGACACACGCGCCATCGCTCTCATGAACAGCGCCGCCGAGCAAGTCGTACGAAGCTTCGTCGATGTCGTATTAGCATATGGCCAGAGCGATGAGTATAGTTTCATTTTTGCCGAGAACACGGCGCTCTTCGACCGGCGGAATAGTAAGCTAGCAACGAGTGTGGCAACCTTGTTCACCGCAGAGTACTGCCTACAATGGAAAGATTTCTTCCCTGGAACGGAACTGGAGAGGCCGTTTCCGACTTTTGATGGGCGATGTGTTTGTTATCCGAAACAGGCGATTCTGCGTGATTACCTGAGCTGGCGTCAGGCGGATTGCCACATCAATAACCTATACAACACGGTCTTCTGGACTTTGGTGCTGAAGGGCGGAAGGACTACGACTGAAGCAGAGCATGAATTGAAGGGTTCGCTTGCTGCGGATAAGAACGAGATTTTATTCAAGCAGTTTGGGATTAATTATAATAATGAGGATGAGATTTGGAGAAAAGGAACGGTGATTTATAGGGCTTATGATGATCATCAACAGCAAGATGGAACGACCAGCAAGAAAGCTGATCCGACCAGTAAAAATCAACTTGAGAAGGAAAAGAAAAGGAAGCAGAAGGCCAAGATCATGGTTGAGCATACGGATATTATCAAGGACACTTTCTGGAACGAGCGACCCTATATCCTGGCTTCGAAGCGATGAATACCATGAGCATTACTTCAATCGCGGAAACCACTGTGACCATTTGATCCGGTTCATGAGGTCCGCGATCTTGGACCGAGGAATGGGGACGCCTGTTCTTGCTTCGAATTAAAAGCACAGTTAACATGGATATTCCCCAAAGCCGAAAGCGGGTTCAATATGGCAGGCTGGAGTGACAAGATACAAATATCACCAGGCATTCCATCATCAGGATTTCTGCAAGTGTGCGTGATTCTTTATTTGATCCATCATCTCAGCATTCTCCAACTTCAGACGACTCTAGTCATCACCCACAGATTATTCCAAATCAACTTTGCGGAAACGAGCAGTACTTCCGGTATGCGTTTGCCAGAGCTCAATTAATGCTCCTAGAACTAAAGACTCAGTTTGACGGGATAATTGGATAGCCCAATCCAAGGCTGGCAGGGCGTCGTATTCATTGATTTGAGCGACTCAACCTGAAAAGAAGGCATACGGCGATACCAGCAGAACTACGCTATCACACCATGCCGATCGAAACCCAAATTCATTCAAGACCTCACAGGTATGCAGCGACATCAGCCTGTTTACTTGGACCCACCCCGTAACGGCTTGACTTTATCTGCCCGTGATGCTGACGACGGAGATTTTTGAACATGATGAAGAGCTGCAAAAAAAGCTTAAGAATAGATTAGTCAGGTAGTCACAAGGAACGTCATTGGAAATAAATTCTCGTATGCAGTTCGTTCATGAGTGAAGCGTATTACACTTTCGACCATGCGACATTGCTTTGTAGATGTAATGATTTAAAAGCAAAACTTCAGATGAGGTGTGACATGAATACCCTGACATGGATATATGTGCTATGGACATATTTATGCCACGTTAGAAAACATCGACAGAACGAGATCTATATCCCCAAACATAAATCACGATTAATCCTTTATGAAGAACCAATAGCGGTGGAGAGCGTGAGGAAATCCAAGTCTGTTAATGCCTGAGGCATACATGCAGATCGCATGAACGGAGCCGAACTTTTTTCTGGCTTTCACATTCATGAATTCTTCCACTCCGACTCGTTTGCAATCGGGCCAAAAAAACCAAACCACACCAAACAACCAAAATGGCAACACCAGACACGTCAAATATGATTGACATCCTGTCAACTTTTACAGCCGCCACATCAGCAGCGCTCACCGGCCTACCGGAATCCAACGCCCTCCATCCAGCATCGAATGGCATCTCGCTCCTCGATACCAAGAATGAAATTTTCCTCGCTTACATCCAAGCACTAGCGCTCCGGAATTTGAACGTGATTCGCTCGATTAAAGCCGGTGGGGATAGTGAAGCTGCGCAGGAGTTGAGCGCGGAGATTACGAAGCAGTTGGTCGAGCAAAGGGTTTATCTCGAGCGTGGTGTGAAGCCTTTGGAGCAGAGGATTAAATACCAAGTCGACAAGGTCGTGCGAGCGGCTGATGAGGCTGAGCGAGCGGCTGCTCAGAAAGTCAAGGCGGAGGCCGTTGCTGCGTCCAAGGCGGAGAAGGAGGATGATAGCGAGTCGGACGATGATGTCGAGGACGAGCAGGCAGATGGTATGGCGTTCCGACCCAGTGCGGCGAGTGTGTTCCAGTCAGATAGCAAGACTCGCGATGCAGCAAGCGACCGCAAGAAAGCCAGCAGCGATGGCGTTTACCGCCCACCACGCATAGCAGCCACAGCAATGCCAACAGCCGAACAACGCAACAAGAAAGCGGAACGAAGCAGACCCCACCGCTCCGCTGCCGTGGACGAGTACATTTCCACCGAACTGTCGCAAGCTCCGCTCGCCGAACCCTCGATCGGCTCTACAATCACTGGATCTGGACGAGGCACCAAGGATGCACGCCAGTTGGCCAGAGAGGAAGAACGCCGCGTGTACGAGGAAACCAACTTGGTGCGTCTGCCCAAGGAGTCAAAGAAAGATCAAGCGAAGCGTGGTGGTCGCGAGCGAGGCGGGTATGGTGGAGATGAATGGAAGGGATTGGGCCAGAGTCTCAACCGTATTGCGGATTTGACTAGGAGGAAGGGCGGACGGGATAGTGCATTGGAGAAGAGCAGGAAGAGAAGAGTTACTGAGGATGGTCCCAGGGATAGTGGAATGGGCGAGGCGTTTGATATGAAGGCGAGACGCATGGCGAAAAAGGCAAAACGATGAATGGATTAGAGGTGATTTGAGTTTGGGGCATTTACGAGACATACATGTCCATCAAAATCGTCTCATTCGTTTGTCATATAGGTAATTACAGAATCATAGCCTTGGAATGGCCAAGCAAGTTGAGCAAAATTCACCGGTCGAACAGAAAGTGGTATCGTCTCTCGTCAAAAACAAAGCAAAGCAAATCAGAAAAGCGGTGGACGACCCAGCGAACGGTGAGCTTCTCACTGGTTGCAGACTATCCGCTGACCAGTAGAGTAACTTATACCTTTTCCGGATCATTGATGCCGCCGGTAGTGATAATATACGTCGCTTCGCGCTCAGGGCAATCTAATCGTCAACACAATTCAGCCTCACAATCCATGAATGACGACAGCAATGCATCAAAGAACATACCAGGCGAATCTTGGATTTTGGCGACTCTTTCCTCGCCACGGCCTTTACGAAGTAAGATGCGCGTAGTTGAAGCATGAGCGACAACATGTCCACCAACTGGCTTGCGTCCATCGGCACCAGCGAACAACGCACTAGCACCAGGATCGGACTGGACTTGATTGGTCATGAAGACAGCAATGTTGAATTCTTCTGCAGTTTTGCATAGCTTGCTGAGGTGTTGGTTGAGCTTTTGCTGGCGCTCGTTGAGTTCGCCTCGGCCGATGTAATCAACACGGAACAAGGCCATGAGACTGTCGACGATGAGGAGACGGTATTCTCCTGTGACAAAGTACTCGGCCAGTTGGCAGAGAACTTCATGTTGCATGTCGCTGTTTTCTGCCCGGACACAAAGAATGTTTTCAATCGTTGTGTGTGGGTCGAGACCGAAGCGTTCAGCGATCTGCATGATACGTTCTGGGCGATGCGTGCCTTCAGTATCTGAAAATCATGATGTGAGTTTACATATCGACTTCCAAAGGGAGGTTATTGGACTTACCAATCCAGGCCACTTTACCCTCTGCTCCACCTCTGTCCTTGGGCATCTGAGCCATGACGGCGAGAGTGTGAGCAAGCTGAGTCTTGCCACAGCGAAACTCTCCAAAGACTTCGCTAATACTGCCTGATTGAAAGCCACCGAGCAAGATTGAATCCCACTGCTTGCTGCCAGTTGAAATGCGGAAACATCTCTTGCGGATTTGGAGCAATTCAGCCGATGTTGTGAATCCAGTGCTGTTTGGCTACCCATTGATGGGTCAGTATTTGCCAGTATCATGGGAACAAGACTACGCACCAGACACTTCCGAGCAGCTTCCTTGACCTTCTCAGCTTTGATCTCAGAGAAACCCTTGATTTTAAGGAGGTGTTTTGTCATGGCCCCGTGGACAGCCTGGTTTGATCAGTTAGTCCTGATGGCGTACTAAGTCTCTAGACCAACTCACTGCAACAGTGTGATAGCCAGCAGCCTTGAGCTTGAGAATGTCTGCCTGGCCAATGCCTGTGGAGGGAGTCAGCCATCGTCCAGTAGATCCAGGCGTCTCTCGTCAAACACTCTGAGCACTCTGAGCACTCTGAACTCACCATGGCTCTGCAATTGATCAATATCAACGATAAAAGACTCATTCTAATAGAAACAAGAATCAGCACAGCCATTGAGGGCAAAAACATGATATAGTAAGTAGGCGAGAATCGATCAACAAAGCCAGAGAACATACGAAAGCAAACGAAAGCAAAAAGATCGCACTCACCTCTCCATCTTCACTACTGGCAACCGAAGTCGGCATATCTGCAAGCAAGAGTGAACCCTAGTACAATCGTCCAGAACACCACTCACACCACTTCACACCAGCTCTTCGAGAAGTTGAGTAACGAGGAGAGGATGGTGAGGCGATGTAGACAGCTGTTATGCTGCAGAAGTCCGCGAAAGAACGATCTGGAACCGTTTGCTGGAATGAGGCTGTGAGGGAATGGCTGTGAGAAAATGGCTCTGAGGGAATAGCAGAGATAGACGAGAGGAAGAAGATGACGGGAAGACGACAACACGAAGAAGACGAAGGAAGACGACGAAAGGAGCAGGCAAAAGATGAAAAGAGCCGTAATGAAAGAGAAAAGTAGGCAACAGGTCATCAATATCCCCAAACTCATCTCAAGCGAGGAGTGCTGCCTAAAATTCCCGCGAGGAAGGAGCGACGGTCATTCCTTCCTTTTTAATGGCACTCCTCTACTTCTCCACCAGTCCACAGGAGCCAAGAATCAAAACCTATGAAACAGGAACGGGATAGTGTGATATTTCGCGTTGTGCTGCGGAGGAGATTGGACGACGAGGGGCTTGAGAGGCTCTGTAAAACGAAGAGAGGCTTTCTGGAAGAATATGTGCTTTTTATAAGAACCGGGTTTTACAGGAGACAGGCTCAGCAGAAGATGGGCTTTGTGGAAGAAGAAGCGTCCAACAGACGAAGATAGGCTTTGCAGAATGACACTGTAAAGAGAAAAGGAGAAAAATATCAAAACGAAAATCGAAAATCGAATGTTCAGCCATACTACAAGCTACACATATGTATCCGTCCCAAAGATTCATCAACATAGACAAGAACCTCAAGAAACGAATACACAATACGCAAGTATCCAGCTAGGGTTAACAACCATCTGATCGATTCGATTCATTTCGATTCGTCTGTGTGCGTGCGTACGCCTCGCAAAGCAAAGCAAAGGTCAAAAGTTTAGTACTAAAGCCGCTCTAGAAGAAATCGGCCCAAATCTCCCACCAACACCTTCTCACATTCGTTTGCGTGCTCTCCACTGCCTCCTCCTTCACTGCTTCCATCGCCCCAAATAAACTGATTTTCAATTCTGCCTCCAAGAGATAGTAGTAGACTTATCAATTGGAATGAGTCTGTCCACCATTGGTTCAGGTGTGTTATTATTGGGTTGGGTATTTGAAGATTCGTAGGAAAACGTAAGTTTTATATTGTCAAAATTGATTGGTTGGTTGAATTGCTCGTTGGTGTGTCGTGAGAGTCGTTTGAAACATTTTGCAAAAATGTAAAAGTAGTTGTCGAAAGTAATCGGATCGTGTCTTCACAAGTCGGGTCGGTCTGGGCCAGAAGAAAGGGCGCCTTGAACATATGCCTTTGGCCTCAAAAGGGCGCGCTCAGACGCTGTGGCGCGATCTAAGCGACCACTTGAGCTGGAACGGCCGGCGCACCAGTCTCTGGCTGCACGCTGGCGGACTGAATATCGCCGTTGGTGGCAGCACCCTCAGCGCCTTGTGCGCAGTCACGAGAGATGTGACCAACCTCGCCGCAGCGATAGCAGGTCTTGCCAGCTGCATTGAGTGGGCCACCATTGGGAGCAGTGCAGTCACGGCTGATGTGTCCAAGCTTGCCGCAAGCGTAGCACTTAGCTGGCATGGCCTGAGCCTGGCAGTCACGGGCAAAGTGGTTTGGTCCACCACACTAGAACGTTGTCAATTCATCTTCCGGGAGTGGCCAGGTATTTTGATATTTAATTCATACCTTGTAGCAGTTTGTACCACCGCGGTTGTTGCCGGTGAAACCACCACGGAAACCGCCAAAGCCACCGCGAGGAGCACCAGCACCGCGGCCAGCAGGAACTGGGGCAGCACCAGGGGTTGGGCAGCTGCGCTATTAGAATGTCAGCACATCATATTCTGACCATCGACGTGGGAGATACGCACAGCAAAGTGTCCAGCAGTTCCACAGCTGTAGCAAACGTTGGCACCACGGCCAGCGCCACCGCTCAAGCGCAAAGTTGGGCAATCGGCCTGGACGTGTCCGAGACCCTGGCAGTGGTAGCACTGCTTGGTTTCAGTGGTCCTTGGGTGGGGGCAGGCCGAACTCTCGTGGCCTGGCTGCTTGCAGTTGTAGCACAAACGCTCGCTGCTAGAGCAGACCTCGGCATAGTGACCGACATTGCCACACTTGTAGCAGGCACGGCGCTGGAGAGACGACATCTTGCTCTTGACTGGCACTGGCGCGGCGGCGGGTGCTTGAACTTCCTTGGGATCCATTTTGTCAAACTTCGTGTTCGAGGTTGGAAATAGTATTGGCGCGTGGACTGGACGTCGGTTAGACAGTGTGGTAGATGGGGGGGATTATCTGGTTCTGGCCAGATCGCGTCGTTTAAAGTCGCACCTCGTGAGTTGAGATCTATGGCAAATTATATGTTAGCATTCCATTCTTCTTGTCTGCGCGGGTGCTCATTTCGCTGCACGCGGCATGAAAACAATCAGCCATGCGTACAAAGCGCTACGTCGACGTACCGTCTTCAGCAATGTCCTCTCAGCCTTCCGCTCTTCTCTTCTCCGGCACCACACAAACACCTCCGAAAATAAGGGGATGCGCGAAAGCGATGTAGTTTGTTTGGAATCGGGATGGTGGAAAAAAAGCGAAAGTCGTCTCAAAAGCGGGCAAGTGGGATGAAGTTCAACAAATCTCTGCTTGGCTCGAGGCTCTAACCCGAAGCTGGGGATATCGCGCAACCATTGGCAACGAAGGAAATGCCTTACATGGCCATGTTTGCAGGACGCGATTAGACTGCTATAAGTCGATAGTGATGAAAAGTAACCAACATGCTCACTGTCGTCAATTGAGGACTTGTAAGAATGAATGAAGTGATAAACCTGCATTATTATGGTATATATGACCTCACGGCCATGAATGTCCCACGCCACGTTTTAGCGTGCAAACACATCGAACAGGAACACAACATCATCATTTAACATTTTCAATTCCGAAAATAAAAGCTCTGTAGTCGCACATATCCCGCCATTGTTTTCTTTTGCAAATCCAATTGATAAACTCATCATTTCATATCATTTTAGTCTTCCTTCTCAATCACGGCTGGAGCCTTGATCTCACGGCCATTCAAGAAATCCAGACCTTCACCAGCATAACTGATAAGAGGTGAGACTTCAACTCCGGCATCCTCGGTCTCGCTGGTGACGGTTGCGCCGGCGGCCTCGAGGAAACGCTTGCCCTGCTGCAAAATGTCACTGCGGCTGGTCTCTGGGCAATCTTGACCCGATCCTGGCGCGTTCTTGAGCGGCGAGAACTCTTCCTCACGTTTGACTTCTTGGCATGCAAACTTCTCCATTGGAAGGAATGGGAAACAGTCGAAAACGAATTGTTCGAGTTTGATTCCGTTGGGTTTCTCGGGCTTCACTTGCTCGCCGGTCTTTGAATCAAGAGGGATGGATGGAATCTTCTTCTTGGCGATATGGTGGGGGAGGCGGTGAGCCCATTGTGGGATTGATTGCAAGAAACGAAAGCTGTAGTAGTGGTTGACAATGTTGGCGGCGCGGAACTTGAGGAGGCTGTTGTCCTTTGGATCTTTTGCTTCGGCTGTTTCTGCGTCAATCTCGCTGTACTCGACAACATCGGGTTTGCCATTCTTTTGTAGAATGAGACCGACACTCTCCTTGGCGTCGCGTTTGCGGACAACCTTGGTGGCAATGTCGACGTCTTTTTCAGCGCTGAAGCCAATGAAGATAGGGTCAGCAACGCGGACAAGACTGTTGTCTACGCAGTAAGCATGAATGTGTTCGATGCCACGCTTCTCCATGTCACCAACTACACCACTGCTCATGAGAGCAGAATAGAGGCCACCATTACCATCTGGAGCGACAGCCACTCGACTCTTCGTTTCAAGCAAAATCTTGCCTTCCATGCTGATGCAAGGCAGCACACCCTGCTCAAAGAAGAAGACATTATTAGAGTTGAGACCAAAGTACTTGTGATCATCAAAGAATTCTTGTGTGGCCTTGCGAGTTGGACCAGAGGTCATGATGTACCATGGGATAGTCGCATCCTCTTTGCCATGGTGTTTGTTGGCGAGATGCTGAAGTCTCGAGATGCGTTCTGCTTGCATTTGGAAGAGGGACTTTTTGCTTGGAAGGCCAATGTCGTAGCAACCTTTGGGAGCTGAGCTGCCTAGTCTTGTGCCTTGTCCACCCGCCATGAGAATGACGGCCACCTTGTTGTTTGCAATCAGCTCGAGCCCTGACTTGTACCACTTGTCCACCTCATCTTGCTTGCTGTCGATGGTTGATGTGGTTGCCGATGCAGGTAGTTGTTCCAGTTTGGGCTTTGCGTCATCTGCTTCGGCGTGGGGAGGGTTCAATGCGGCTTGGGTGATTTTGTTGATGTATTCAGGGTCAATGGGACGAAGTTGCTGATACAGAGCACCCTTTTCCTCCGGCTTGAGATCATCGTAGAATTGAAAGACATGCCCTTGGTGAGCCTTTTCGTATTTGGATTTCAAGTCATTGTATTCAGAATCTGTAGGAGGGGCCACGACAACATCATACTGTTGCTTTCCGCCGAGCGAGGAGAGCATGTTCTTGATTGCAGCAGCCATGATTGTGGGGTGATGTAGGGAGAAGCAAATTCAACGAGAAACCAAACGGGAGAATCGAAGAGTTATTATGATGTCGATGAATGTGGTGCGAGTAGAAGAAGACTGGAAGATTGGTGAAATGGTGGGGGTGTAAAGAAAGGCTGGCGATGAAACGGCAGCTATTTACAGCAGCAGCCCTCGTAACAACGTCACTGCGCCCAGCAACCGTGCGTCCACCGCCGTCAGGGTTCCCGCCATTCACGAGCGACGACGTGGACATGCCCTGCTTTTCCGCCATCACATTAATCCAAGGGGTAATACATATTGAGAAAGCCGGCAGAACGATGTCTCTTTCCCTCGTGGATGCATTCTTCGAATGGAGACGATGATGCCCTTTATTTTGGTTCGTATTATATTATCGTACAAGTCCTCTGAAGAATCTGTCTCAGAAGACGCTCTCGATCGGCCGCCCATGCAGGTTACACCACAGTTGTATACCCCATCTATTCGTCCTTGATCCCAACAGTCTCGCAGCTAAGCTTCCACAATTTCTCCTCACTCGCCTCATCGTAGGCATGCGGTGCGTAACCGTTCGCTCCGGGCGCTGCCTCAGCCGGCGCAGGCCCACACTCGCCCACATCAGCGCAATACCTACCGCCGTTCTTCACATCATCAAAATGGGCACTTACAGCAGCCCACACAGTCGTTGCAGCTCCTTGCTCTGGGTTCTTGAAAATCTTGGCAAAGTCGTCCCAGCCGCCAGGGGCGAGTTGCTTGACGTCCGCTTCGTCTAGGTGTCGTCCCAGCTCAGTCATGATACCACCCGGATGAACCGAAAGCGCAGTTAGGCCTTTGTTGCCGTATCTTCGATGGATTGCATTGGCGAGGTAGATGTTGGCTGTCTTGGACTGACCGTAGGCGCCCCATTTCGAGTACTTGGACGGGTCCGCGGTGTAGTGTATATCGTCAAAGTTGATGCCTCCGAAGCGGTGGCCGGCCGAGGAGACGGTGACTACTCGCGACAGGGTGTTCGTTTTCTCAGCAGTGGCAAGGAGGAGGGGCTTCACAGCTTGGAAAAGCACAAAGTGGGCAAAGTGGTTGGTTCCGATTTGAGTTTCGAGGCCATCGACGGTCAGGTTGTAGGGGCAGGCCATGACACCAGCGTTTTCGATGAGGATGTTCAGTTCTCCTTTGGACTTTGCTTCGAATTCGGCGATGCCTTTGCGCACGCCAGCCAGAGAGTCGAGATGAAGCTCAATGGTGACAGGTCGGGGTACGCCTTGAGCAGTTTTGAAGGTAGCATCTTTTGCTTCGCCCGTGGGGTTGGCGACAATGTCGTCGATGACTTTTTCTAGCTTAGGAATGTCGCGTGCGGTGAGATAGAGAGTTGCTCCGGCAGCATAGAGAGCGCGAGCTGTCTCGACACCTATGCCGGAGGAGCAGCCGGTGATGAGGATGGATTTGCCCTTTAGCCCGCTGCCCAGGAGGTTGCTGTCTTTGATAATTTGCAGAGCGGTAGGACGAGCATCGCCAGGACCATCCAAGGTAGTGTGAAGGGATGCGTAGGGTTGGAAAGGTGTGGTTGGAGCAGGCATTGTCGGTGGTGCTGGGAAATATATATATATATATATATATATATATTGTTGCGTTGGATGCGGGGCTGGCGGAGTTCTATGATGAGGATGCGAGAGTGTCACGGTGTGAACTGGTGGATTTGGAAAAGATGAGGGATGGAAGAAGGACGACGAGTGCAGTGGATTTATATATAATATAATTCTATTCTATTCTAGATGGGGTTATTCCATCATTTGTCGTTATTGTGTGGATGTAGACGGCCGCAGGATGGAGTTAGGCGTTAACGGCGAATTGGCTTTGGGCCCTGCATGCGAAACCTTTGCAGCCGAGACTCGACGTCAACGTTAGTCTCGATCATCTCGATTATCCGCCTCCGTCTCGGCCTGTTCATTTGTCGCTGTCCGTGTCCGTTCAATCCATCATACGACGCTCACAGCCGCCTCAGCCTCAGCCTCCAGGCATCAGTGTACGGTGTAATTGTTGCCCCGAGAAGCTCATGGCTTTTCAATTTGGTTTTGGCGGCGGCGACGATGACGACGAGATCAGACGTGTAAACGATCCTATACAGGCAGCAGCGGAATCGCATACCGTCGATAATGTGCCTATTGAGCAACACGGCTTGGATACATTGGTACGTTTCCTTATGTCTAAACCCTCATCATAAAACCCTTGCAAAAATACATCAAGCCTGCAAACGCCATCATGAAAATATACCAACACTTTCTTCCAGCTCAGTACCCTCCCAGAACGTTTCACCTACAGTGCGGTTCGCATTGAAGCACCAAGTGGCCAAGTCGTCTTTTTGCCTCGACGCGAATTGTACGATGTGCGCGTGCAATTGCTGCTAGAAGGCTCTGATGCAAATGATGCCGTTATAGACCAGTTGCAGGACAGCGATTTGCGCAGTGGCGTTTATGAAGGCGGTTTCAAGACTTGGGAGTGTTCGATTGATCTGGCTAGTCTGCTGCTGGATCGTGGACCGCGCAAGGATATCGATGAGTTGGTCAGATGCCAGCA
This sequence comes from Acrodontium crateriforme, assembly GCA_033807595.1. Lineage (NCBI taxonomy): Eukaryota > Fungi > Ascomycota > Dothideomycetes > Mycosphaerellales > Teratosphaeriaceae > Acrodontium > Acrodontium crateriforme. Next base: position 217,933 of record CP138593.1, on the reverse strand, counting down.
AGTTGTTGAGGTAGGACTGTTCTGTTCATCGTTTCACACTTTATTGACTAATATATCGATTATAGCTAGGTGCTGGTTCTGCCCTTCCAACATTGATTCTTTTCCGCCATGCTTTGCTCAACAACATACCACTGACCTTTACCCTGGCCGATTACAACGACACCGTTCTTCGCCTCGTCACACTGCCCAATCTCATCCTCACCTGGGCTTCAATAAACGCCTCAACAACTGAATTTCCAACCCCGGAACTCAGTGTCACCAGCGCAGGTGATCTGGAATTAAATCCTGCACTTCTGGCCGACTTCACCCAAACCTTGCAACAAAAAGGCATCACCCTAAACTTCATCTCCGGACCATGGAGTCCTGAGCTCAGCTCACTCATCCCATCGAATGCTCCCGATATGGGAACTTTGATCCTCGCGGCCGAGACCATTTACAGTCCCGAATCAACAAAGGCTTTTGTGGCTTTACTAATCACCCTTCTGAAGCGAGCGCAAATGAGCAAGGCGATGATCGCTGCGAAGCGCATGTACTTTGGTGTTGGTGGGAGCGTGGATGGATTAAAAGAAGAATGTGCAAAGGTCGGAGCAGTGGCGAGCGAGATTGAAAATCACGGCGTCAGTGGTATGGAGGCTGGGGTTGGAAGGGCGTTGGTTGAGGTGCAAATGTACTAGACCAAGCACAAACGCGCCATCTCCTCCCGCGCTTCACTTCACTTTACTCCAATTCATGTCTGCCCAACCAACTCTGATCCAAATAAGCTCCTCAGCGTGAATACGCCCCGCTATTGTCATGTGTTCCCGCCTGAGGCCATATTGAACGATTGGCTGCCATTTACCCGCGCGTTTTATACCTCGCTGGCGCCATGGACACCCGTTAGCTCCGGGAATAACAGTGCCAATCAGCTCTCTACAATCCGTCCGGGTCTTTTTAACGTAAGTTAGTCCTACCCACCTTTGCTTCACTCTGACTCTCTTTTAATCAGCAACATGACAAACCACTGCAGGTGACACACAGAGTATGCAAAACGTTTGCTAGCTCTCATTCTCTTCCAACTACTCTACCCCGCCCCTAACACCCTCTGAAACCCCCCCCCCATCAACTACTTGACGTAACAACTAAAATCCGATGTCCTCACCGCACCATCATCCTGCACCACCTCGAAATTATACACCGCACAATCTCGATGCGTCGCAATACTAAACTGCTCCTTACTCCTCTCCAAACGCCCTTTCCTCGCCCCATCAGAACCAATCCCCGCCCGATGAACAACCCACTCGAGATCATTCGCCTCCCGCGCCAAAACCTCCATCACGCCTTCATTATCCCGATGCTGGCCTTCGAACCCGCGCGCAAGAGTCTTGCGAATCGCCCATAATGGCCACGTCAACTCTCCATCGACCGGTTTGCTCAGACCGCCTGCTTGGTATAAAATCCTTTTGACGCCGTGTCGTCGCATACTGGGAACTAAAGCGCGAATGAAAGCGGTGTTGATTTTCGTCGTGCGTTGCGCGACTTTGTCCCCGAGCATGCAGACTATATAGTCGCTTCCGCGCACGAGGGCGTCGATTTTTTCCGATGACAGGGCCGTGATGCACCCTTGTGTCACTTGCAAATTGGGGTTTTGAATTGTTAGTTTCGACGGGTTTCGGGCTAGGACTCGCACTGAGTGGTTTTGTTCGAGTGCGTGTGCGATGAAGTGTTTTCCTGTTAGGCCTGTTCCGCCAAAGACGAGGAAGGTTGATGAGGGCGGCATGATTTTTGTTTGGCGTTGAGGGGGTGTTGGTTGGTGATGATTGGTTGTAGGCGTAGGAATGAGATGTCTGCGATCTGATCACTAGGACAAGATGCTCAATAGAAGACGGGACTTGATCATCGACAAACGAAAAGATATTACGTGAATGTACCACACCACGAAAAAACAGCAGCGTGTCCCAGATGTCTTTATATAGACAAGCTTAAAACCCAATCGACATGACACTATTCCTCAAGTCGTATTGCGTACAGAGTATTGTAGAGGTGTAGTTAGTTAGCCCATCGGGGAAAACGAGACATGAATTCTTCCGAATGAGGTGCGCTAGCTTGTTTTCGTATTCTCCACCTTTTGTTAACGCGCCGATCGGCCGATCTGTCGATGTACTTTGAGGATGTGATCTCTTTGGGTTTGTGATTCAAGGACGGGGGTTCTGTTGGGTTGATTTTTGTGGATGCTGGTGGATGGGGATTGGATTTGATGATTGGCTTTTTATTTTGGATGGTGACTTTGATGGTTGATGTTGATTTGAATCGTTAGATCAGATTTAAACGTCTCGTATTTCGTCGGTCTACCCCATTCAGTCTGTTCAAAAGAGAAGTTGGAGATTTTCCTGATGAATTTCTGCTTCTTGCAATATTTTTGACTTTTATCACATCACGATCGAATCTCCCCTCCAATTCCGGCTTCGCAAGGCATTCCAAGTATTATTGAAAGCGACATTCAAACCCCGTCCGAATTGGGAATCCCGCAGTGAACAACAAGCGGAACAACGGCAACTGGCGGGCTGACTTGGACGGGTAGGCGCGATTACTCTTTTTGATCACCTGCGCCGCTCCTCGACATCACCTCCGCCAACGACGTGATATGTTCATCTGCTTGCTTATTGCTTTTGCCGCCAATGGAGAATCCCGTCGTGAAAATGCTTGCGTGTCTTCCATTCGAGTCGATCATTAATATGGTTTACTTAAGTGTCTCTTTCTCGTCCCTCTGACTTTTCTAATACCCCATTCACTCCATTCTGTGTAATATCTCTTTCGCTTCTCTTCGTCCTCTATCGGCCTCATTTTCAGTGGGTGATTTACTTTAACGCCCTCTAACATTCAACATGCCGTCCAAAATGGTGCTACGAGCCGGGCAACAAGCCATTCGCTCCGTCCAAAAACCAATTTCAAACGCCATCCGAACAGCGACAGCCTCCGCTCAAAAAAAGGAAGGTGATATCTCAGATGCCTTTGCATCACTCTCGGGAATGCAATTCAAGCCACTGGCTTCTCGATTTGCGACTTTAAAACAAAATCTCCTTGCCAATAACGCCGATGCCCTGCATGCTTCTTGGACTCGTCTGCTCGCTTCGCTCCGCGAGGAGATACCGCTCATAGCAGAACGAGGATCATCTATCGTTCCTCAAATCGACTTTGCTGACTTGGACTCTGCGTCTTCAACTTTTCGCGCTGCACATAAGAAGCGCGGTGTAGCTGTCATTCGCAATGTTGTCCCGCAAGACGAAGCGCTCCGCATGAAAAGTGAGCTGCGCCAATATATAGCTGCCAACCCTTCGACCAAGGCCTTTCCACCCGAGAATCCACAAGTCTTTGAGCTGTACTGGAGTCCATCACAAATCGCCGCACGATCACATCCCAACCTCATCAAGGCGCAGCGCTTCTTGATGGAGTTTTGGCATTCCAAGGATCCTTCTGCGATGATCTCAACTAGTCATCCAACCATCTATGCTGATCGACTGCGTATTCGTTTGCCAGGTGATGCCAAATTTGCTCTCGGTCCGCATGTTGACGGTGGATCTTGTGAGCGCTGGGAGCCGGACGGATATGGGCGAGGAGGCGTGTATGATAAAATTTGGCAGGGAAAGTGGGAAGAGTACGATCCCTGGGAAGCGTCGTGTCGACTTCCTGTCGTGGCAGATTTGTATGGGGGTGTTGGGGCATGTAGCATGTTCCGCATGTTTCAAGGGTGGCTATCAATGAGCGATACCGGGCCTGGAGAAGGTACTCTACTCGTCAATCCACTCCTCAGTCGCGCAACCGCATATTATCTCTTACGGCCATTCTTCACTCCCAAGAAAGCAATCAGAGATCCCGGCAGCGAATTCTTTGACGATGCGTTCCTAGCGCCGGAAAATTGGCAGCTGGAACAACCCACGCCTTCATCGTGGTTACAAGGCGCATCACCCGGCCACGGACAAGAATTACGCGCCGCACTACACCCCCATCTCCAACTCTCATCCTCAATGGTCCACATCCCCCATGTTCAGCCAGGCGATTACGTGAGCTGGCACTGCGACACAATCCACGCCGTGGACAAAACCCACGCGGGCAAATCAGACAGCTCGGTCATGTATATCCCCGCCTGTCCACTGACTGTCAATAACGCCGAGTTTCTGGTCAAACAGCGAAGTGCTTTCTTAAATGGAACCCCGTGTCCTGATTTCGGTGGTGGGGTTGGCGAGAGTATGCATGTTGGTCGGCCTGGTGTGGATGCTATTGAAAAAGTCAATGCTAATGAAGGTATGCAAGCTTTTGGCTTAAAGGCTTGGGATAGTAATGCTGAGGGGTTGTCTTCTGGGCAGCGTAAGGTGATGCAAGAAGCAAACTTCATCCTTGGTTTTGGACATTGATTTACTATCATGATGAAAGGAATGATGACGAAGGTTTGAAGCGTTTGTAAATGATAAGTTAGGTATTGAAAGTATGTTTTATGACATGGAACTATTCCACAGCCACGGACAATCTTCCAACTGGCTGAGCTATTCACCAACATGTGCATAAAACTATACATGCCCATATTTCTCTCCTAATAGAGACCGGAACGCTGATTCCGGGGTGGCTTCGTTGCAGGATTTAGCCGTCCGGGTAAAGACGATGCGAGCATATATGTACCTCCATCATCTCGACTTGACCAAGATCTTGAATAAAAACAACGAAAAGTTCTCATCTAAACGTCGTGGAGAAAATTCTTGGATTCGAAATAGTGCTATTGCGATAGAGACTTGAATCTTTTTGTTTGCTCATTCGTTTCCCAGATCCAACATCGGCTACATCGAGCTGTATCTCACACTAAAACCAAGTGTCCTCAAACCCAACATCATGGCCAATCTCTCATTGCCCAAAGATTTCCTCTGGGGCTACGCAACAGCCAGGTACTCTCTCCCAATCATAACCATCAACACAGAAGAACATCCACTTCCGTCGCCAGACAACCACTAATCAACCCCAGCTACCAAATCGAAGGCTCAACCAACATCGACGGACGTGGCGATTCAATCTGGGACGTCTTCTGTCAACAACCGGGAAAAATCGCAGATGGATCCAGCGGTGTCGTGGCTTGCGATTCATACCGGCAATACAAACAGGATGTCGCTTTGCTTAAACTGCTCGGAGCGAAAGCCTACCGGTTTAGTATTTCGTGGTCGCGTGTCATTCCCCATGGAGGACGCAGTGATGAGGTCAATCAACTGGGGTTGCAGTATTATGTCAATCTCGTCGATGAGCTTCTCTCGAATGGGATCGCGCCTATGGTGACGTTGTTTCATTGGGATCTGCCCCAGAAATTGTATGAGCGCTATGGAGGGTTTCTCAACAAAGACGAGTTTGTCGCCGACTATGTTCGTTTCGCAAAGGTCATGTTTGAGGCTTTGGGGAGCAAGGTCAAGTATTGGATTACGTTCAACGAACCGTGGTGTTCGTCGATTCTGGGCCATAGCTCCGGTGTTTTCGCACCTGGCCGTTCGTCAGATCGCGAAAGGAGCTCTGAAGGCGATAGTTCGACGGAGCCGTGGATTGTCGGCCATCACATCCTCATCGCCCATGGCGCGGCTGTAAAACTCTACCGAGAAGAATTCAAACCTCGCCACGGAGGGATTATAGGCATCACGCTGAACGGCGACTGGACATTGCCCTTTGACGCCGACTCGAAAGACGACCTCGAAGCATGTCAACGCAAACTCGAGTTCTCCATCGCCTGGTACGCAGACCCGATTTACCACGGCGAGTACCCGGCCAGCATGCGCTCGCAACTCGGCTCTCGTCTCCCGTCCTTCTCCCCCGAGGAAAAAGCCCTTGTCCACGGCTCCAACGATTTCTACGGTATGAACACTTACTGCGCGAATTACATCCGCCACCGCTCGACGCCCGCCACCGCAGACGACTACTCCGGAAACGTGGACATCCTCCTCTCCAACAAAGCCCACCAGCCCGTCGGCCCCATCACGCAATCCCCTTGGCTACAGCCTTATCCGCCCGGTTTCAGGAAACTGATGAAGTGGATATCGGGCCGCTATGGTCGTCCGCCGATTTACGTTACGGAGAATGGAACGAGCATTAAAGGAGAAAATGATCTTAGTCGCGAAGAAATTCTGAAAGATGACTTTCGCGCAGAGTATTTCCGCGGCCATGTCAATGCTCTTGCGGAGGCTGTTTCGCTCGATGGTGTCGATTGTAAGGCGTATATGGCGTGGAGTTTATTGGAGTAAGTCACTCACTCACCCTGTCCCCCTCTTATTCGACATTTTTTTCGTATTGTGAACGTATCCAGCGCATTGGGTATTGAGCGGCAATGACTAACGTTTTCTTCAACAGTAATTTCGAATGGGCAGAAGGCTATGAAACTAGATTTGGCGTTACGTATGTTGATTATCAGGGCGGCCAGAAGCGGTATCCAAAGGAAAGCGCCAAAGTCGTTGCGCAGCTTTTCAATTCTCTTTGCCAGTAGGTATGAATGAAATAGCGGAAACATGAAATCTCGTGGTCGTGTGACTCTTGTTTCGATCCAGGGTTAGTGTAAAGAGAGACTAGGATTGCTCTGCGGATCACGTTAATCATCTGGTCTCAGTGTGGGAGCTGTATATCGACGATTCGTATAGAATACGGCACGTTGAGATGAAGATGTTCCTTCTTGAGTGACAGTCTTGTCTGTCATAGCCGATATATACGCCCATGGCTCCGGTCTGCTACGATCTGTCATGTCAGGTGATGCCTGGTTTGAACGGATTTTTTCGTCTGTGCATTCCTTCCCCAGGAAAAGCGGTGTTTGATCATAGGTAACGCCATTAAATTACTTTTCCTTGGAATAGATCGTATCCGAGGCGAGTATTCGACAGGCAATAAAGTCGACAAGCCTGTTAACAACAGAGTTTCGAAATTACAAAAGCGATTCAAATACAACCGGCTCGACAAAAACGTCCGCAGATGTATTTCAAGCGAATCCTCGTTTTCTACCTGTTGATAACCAGTAGTGTCTTTCGTCTTGGTGACATTTGGAGCAATGCCGCAGTGATGATACGAATCTTCATCTTTGAAAGTATGTTTGATCTATTAAAACAATAAATGATCTCATCATTCCGAAAGAGTACGGAAGAAGTGGGAAAAGAATGTGTTTAAACAGACTTTCTGCTTCTTCCGCCGATCTTGTGGGCTTGACTGCAGAACAAAAGCCGTTTTACCGTGACATGACCTGTCTAGTGGCGATTTTCAAACTGTAAAGATACTTCGCCTACAGAACAGGAATAGGAGCTTTTGGAAACAAAATGCGTTGAACATTTCCATCTTTCCGGCGGGTTCGCTCATCTGGATACGCAGCTATTTTTTAGCTGCAAAGTCTTCGTAAGATGAGAAGCGCCGGTCCAAGAGAGACGGTCGCTAAGTTGCGATTTTGTTCTTTCAAGCATGGTCCAAAGTTTGCCAGTCTATTAAGTCGTGTGCAGTTGTGACAGTCGCAGGATGTACTAGATCATGAACGAAATACTGCACTAGCACGGAATACAGGTACATCGCCGACGAGGCACTGAGAAAAGAAAACCAGATTCTTTTAGCGCAATGATACATCACTACGGGAAGTGTAATTACCGTTTGATGAAACTCAAAGTATAATGCTGTTTTGTTCATGGAACGAAGAAACGCCCCTGGAGACGATGTCAAGCCGAATCCACAGACGTCGCGTGGCGTCGCCACCCAACGCAAGCCACAGAAACACATTCGTCCAACTCTACAGATCATCGCAGAAATGCTGATCCTCCATCGAACAGCTTTTAGACGGCGGCCAATAATACCAAAAAGTCTATCAAAGCACGCGACAGTCCCGCAACAGACGAGAAACTTCCATTATTCACCTCCGCAGAAGAACAAAGACCATGACAGCACACGCAAAGAAGACCCACGACTGGGCCACATCCTCAGCAATGATTTCGCCGATATCCGAGAGAAATACGACACACCCAAATTTCCCATTGTACTGGTCCATGGGCTCTTGGGATTCTCCGAGTTGCATCTTGCTGGACCACGGTTTCCGGGTTTGAAGTACTGGCGAGGCATCACCGAGGCGTTGACGGCTAATGGCGTCGAGGTTTTGATCGCTGAAGTGCCTCCGAGTTCTAGTATTGAGGTGCGCGCTGCGCGACTGGCGGAAGTTATTGAGCAGAAGGCGAACGGGCGCGCGGTGAATATCATTGCGTATGTATCGACTCCTGCCCATCAACCCGCAATATCCTGCTGGTGCTGACTCGTGACAAACAGACACAGCATGGGGTGAGCATTCACGCAACACTCACATCTCCTCGAAGGACTAGACTAACCAAACCACCTCAGCGGTCTCGACTCGCGCTACATGATCAGCCGACTGCAACCACCCAACGTCTCGGTGCTCTCCTTAACAACAATAGCAACGCCGCATCGAGGCAGCGCGTACGCCGACCACGTCTTCGACACGCTGGGCACCCTAACCATAGCACGCATCTACAAAGCACTGAACCACATCGGCTTTGAAACCGACGCCTTCCTGCAACTAACCACAGCCTACATGCGCAAGTTCAACACGCAGACGCCGGATAACGCGGCCGTGCGATATTTCTCCTACGGTGCCGATCTGGTCCCGCATTTCGCGAGTGTGTTTCGACATAGTCATGCGATCATGCAGAGGGCCGAGGGCGCGAATGATGGTTTGGTCAGTGTGGCTAGTGCGCGGTGGGGCACGTATAAGGGCACGTTGGAGAATGTGTCGCATTTGGATATGATTAATTGGACGAATCGCTGGCGGTGGTATTTGATGAAGTTGACGTATGGTCATGAACGAAGTTTTAATGCCGTGGCTTTTTATTTGGATATTGCTGGTGAGCATTCTTCAGCACCTGAAGTTATGTATACGACTAACAAACGGCTTCAGACATGTTAGCCAAAGAAGGACTGTAATGGACTAATCATCATAGCGATCAATTTTCAACATGCCTTTCAAAAATCAACGGTTTAGAGCGTAAACAAACGATAAAATCACGAATTTAATACAATGCGGGCACAAAAATATCTATCTCAAACGCCTCGTTACCATCAAACCACTATTCCCATATCGCATATCTCATCATCAAGGAGAACCATTCTGTTCAATCCACTTTAATCTAATCTCAACCGCTCTCCTGTGCGCCTCGAGTTCTTCCACACCAGCCAGCCGCATGACCGCCGAACCAACATTCTTCAAACCTTGTGGTGTGAGATTGGAACTGGTAATGTGTTTGACATAACTCGCCAAGTTGACGCCAGAATATTGCTTGGCATAGCCGTATGTTGGGAGAGAGTGGTTGACACCTGCGCTGTAGTCGCCTACACTTTCAGGAGTCCATTGTCCGATAAAGACTGAGCCGGCATTGGTCACCATGTCGCGGGCGGGAAGAAGTGTTGATTGTGAGATTTGAAGAATCAAGTGTTCAGGTGCATATTCATTGGAGAGGGTCATTGCTTCTTCGAGAGTCTTGACGACGAGGGTGACAGAGTGCGAAATTGCGCCTCGAACCATGTCTACACGTGGAAGAGCCATGGCTTGTGCGTGCAATTCATCATCAACGGCCTTGAGCTGAGCTTCGGTCATATCAATAGCGATGAAAATAACCTGGCTGTCTACGCCATGTTCAGCTTGCGAGAGCAAGTCTGAAGCGATAAAGGCAGGGTTCGACGTAGCATCGCCAATAACCAAGACTTCGGACGGTCCAGCGGGCATGTCAATGGAGACATTGGCGGAAGTATCGTTGGAAACAATCATCTTAGCAGCAGTGACGAATTGATTGCCAGGTCCCAAGATCTTGTCCACCTTGGTGACATTCTCGGTTCCATAGGCCATGGCAGCCACAGCTTGGGCACCACCAGCGAGAACGATGCTCTCGGCACCAACCTTGTGTGCTACATATACAACTTCAGGAGTTAATTTGCCATCAGCGCGAGGAGGAGAGGCAAGGACAATGCTCTTGCAGCCTGCAACCTTGGCGGGTACGCCAAGCATGAGAGCTGTTGATGGCAAAACCGCGGTACCACCTGGAACATACAAGCCCACTTTTTCGATCGGTCGGACGAAGCGCGAGCAGACAACGCCAGGCATTGTCTCGACTTCTAGAGGCTTGGTCTCCTGTTGTGCGGCATGGAATTTCCAGATGTTATTGTACGAAGTGTCAATGGCGTCGATGGTCTCTTGAGGAAGTTGCATCAAGTGTTCTGGGAATGGAGCCTTTAGCACAGGACTTGTCAAGCTGGTAGCCTTTTCAAACTTGTGAGTGTATCCCAGCAGCGCCTTATCACCGCCTTCACGGACTTCCTTAATGATAGGATTGACGATGCCCATGATCTTTTCCGTCGAACGCTGCGCAGGTCTTCTTAGTACCTCTTGGATGGTCTCGGGGGTCTCCTTTGCGGTATAATAGCGACGCATCTGGATTTTGCCTTCTGTGTTAAGACCAGCAGGATCGTCTTGGCTTTTGGGCTTAGACTCGGCCTCAGCAATGATCGTCTTTGTTGAGTCGCCGTTCTGCGTGGTAGCTGCACCATTGACACCAAACTTCTCGGCATAAGGGCCCTTGGCATCGCCCTTTCTGCGCTTCACTTTGACACTCTTCGCATCCAAGTTTCGTTCAATATCCTCCAACGATACGCCCGCAGCCGTAGCCTTTGTGAGAGCGAAGTAGAGAACATCAGCAGCCTCGGCAGCGATATCCTCCTTACTTGTAGCCTCGCAAAGCTCAGCCGCCTCCTCCATAATTTTAGCATTGAGCATTTTCGAATCGTTAAATAATCTTGCAGTATAGCTTCCCTCTGGTGCATTCCTCTTTCGGCTGATCAGTGTCTTGGCCAGCTTCGAGAGGCCCTTGTATTCGCCGAAGCATGAGCTGGTCTGTAGATGACAGAATCCATTGCCCTGTTGTCTGACGACGAAACGCAGGCAATCATGATCGCAATCAGTGTCAATGCGAACCAATTGCTGCCAGTCACCACTGGTATCACCCTTGCGCCAGAGACCACGCTTGCGACTGTGATAGACACCACGGCCGGAGCGCAGACTCTCTGCAACGCTTTCTTCATTGCTGTAGACCAATCCAAGCGCAATCTCCCGTTCATCTACGACAAGAGAAGTGAACAGCCCATCCGGCCGATCGCTCTTAGCCTTTGCCAGAATAAGTTCAGCAACGCGAACCTTGTCCGCACCACCTTGCGAATCCAGTGTCAAGCTAGACGCCAACACAATCGGCACGGCATCTTGCTTGCTAAGAGTGACGGCCTCTTCTTCCGTCATGTGGTATTTCGACACGTACACCGGAGGCCGGTTCTTGCCCATCTCATGCAGAATCCCGCCAACGGCCTGAACATCAGCGACATGACGCAGGTAAAGGCCAAACGTCGTGCCTTCAAGCGCAGCCTCCGACTCGCCGACTGCAGGACAATACACAACGCGGCTCAATTCGAGATTACCCTGCTTCTGCAACGCAGCAGCTTGACCACTGCCAACAAACACCTTGGCCGCGCCGGCATCGAGCAAGTCGACGACGTCCTGGTGGTCGGACAGCCCCGACACCTCAAGATAGATTGAATAGCGTCCAACCGTCTCTTTCAAAAGCTGCAGTGTAGCATCGACAGTCTCATGACTGACGGATGTAATCAGAGCGCCGGCGTATGCGATCTCTTGCGTGGCTTCAATTTGGGCGAGAGTGCCGTGGGTGGAGAGGTCAATGGCGGCGAGGAATGGTGGCAAGTGCTCAGCCTTCGCCTGGCCAGCGGTTTGAGAGGCCATGATGAGCTCTTGGGTTTGATGGGGTTGTTGTCGTGATAGTCGCAACTTTTTTTACCCTTCGAGTCATTGAGAAACGTCGGTGTCATGACGAACCCCACTTCCAATGTACCTTAAATTCGAGCCCCGGTTTCGGCTGATTGCAGCGTTCTTCACTAATTACTCTTGGTCGAAAATAATGTCATGGGCAGAGTAAAGATAGGAACCAAGTGTATTTGATTTGATTCTCGACATAAATACATTTCCTCATTCCCAGTTTTTAGACTTTGAATCAAAGAGACCAAATTTCAAGGACGGGGTTTCGAGGCATCTGAGCAGAGCAATAACCACACTTTTCATCGCTTGAAGCAAGTCTGCTAAGCTTACCACTCGTACTCGCCATTTCCCTTGTGAAACACGTATTCCTTGCCCCCAACGCTCATGACACCGTCCTTGAGAGTGCACTTCCACTTGTTCTTTACTCTCTGCACCTTATCGTAGGTGCATAGAATGCTGTCTCCGAGGTCATCATCGTCGTCGCCCATGTTGCCCTGTCCGTCATCGTCCGAATCATCGAGGTCTGAGTTGATTGCATTTTCGTCATCCTCATCTTTGACGTCTTTCTCGTCATCGTCATCGAGGTCTCCGTCGAGTTGAGGAACGGCTGAACTAGAACCGCTATTCATAGTACGGACCTTTCGCTTGTTGTGGCGCGTTGGCTGTTCGTCTAACGGAACCATGAGGCCGCTTTGAAGGTCAGCCGATGCATCCAAGACTTGATTGCGCATCATGTGGTCTGCGTGTTGCATAATTTCGGCAGCGGCAGCTCGTCTTTGCGCCAGCATACTCTGCCATTGTTCCAAGGCATCGTCTGCACCATCAGTCTGGGAATAAGAGGGATTCGGCTGTTGTGGTGGTTGCGATTGCTGGGAATATGCGGGTGCAGGAATATTATTCTCAACTTTGATATTCGGCGCATTCTGCTGCTGTTGCAACTGTTGGCGTTGCTGGAACATTTGTTGATGCTGTTGCTGTGAGTATTGTTGTTGCACTGGAGGCATGCTTGGTTGCTGTCCTGGCAGCTGAAGGCCTTGTGGTCTAGGTTGTTGACCTGGCAGTGCAAGTCCTCCACGCTGCTGCATTGGGTTAGGACTTCCATTCGATGTTTGTCCACCGTATTGTTGAACGAGTTGTTGCGCACGGGCAAGACCGCCCTGTGGAGGAGGAGCCGAGGCTTGAGGATACCCGTTTGGCATGCCTTGTTGCCACTGCTGTTCCGTGCCAGGCTCTGCTTTTACCTGTGCACCTCCGTTGACTCCATTGGACTGCTGTTGTCCATTGTACTGATATGTTTGCTGGGAGCCATTTGCAGCAGAGGGAAGTCCGGGGGGTGGGTTGGGCGCTTGCGCAGGCGGCGGAGGAGCTGGTTTAGGATCCCATGGCATCTGAGCGACGCCGCGTTGTGAGAGTTTAGTTTGCCATTCCTATTAACCATCAGCACCTGTGCATTTAATTCCTGGCAGATTGTCCAATCGATATCAGATCACGTGAGTATTAAGCCCACGGTCGGAAGAGGGAAAGCGCCGTGGCTGAGCGGGGCCCCTGCGTGAGGAAGGAGCGTATAAAACGGTGGTCCAAAAGAGGCCGGCCGCCCCATCGAACTTGCCTCGCCCAAGCCCCGCCCGCTCAGCGCTGCCTACGCCCGCCAGTGCCTGTGACTCTTCCCCCGACTGGACGTCGCCAAATGAAAGAAACAGTTTCTTAGCGGGTTCAGCAGATCAACGGGAGACTTCTGCATTGCAAAAGACACAATAAATCCCCCAAAGTCCATGTCGACGAACACGGCTGTTTCGGCAAGACAGAGGAATGGACGTGGCTCACCTGCTGTAGGTCCTGGAGTGTCGTACTACTGACACCACTCTCTTCAAAGTCGTTTGCGGACGCTCCAACAACCTCTTCAATGATCTTGGCGTAGACATCGCCCTGTGGTCCATCCTGTTAGCCATCACCGCCATCATTCACTGGCAGACGACGCCCGTTCGCTTCATGGACCAAGAACTCACCACCAAGAGGTTCGTCATGATGTCCTAATTTACCCACGGTCAAGCCAGCATGCGTCGCAAATGTTTATTGGGTGTATAGTTGGTTATTTCGTGATGTCGTTGCTGTCGTTCGACTCACAGTGAAGGAGTCGCTGGTGCTCGCGTGCTGAATCGAGAAGTTTCGCTCGGCCGTGGGCGGTTTTGTCAGCGCAACGTCGTGTTTCCAGTCAATGAAGTTTCCGTGTCGATAATAAAGCTAGCTATCGATGTGTTAAGCGTGGTAGTGACTGGTCCTTCGGCTGAGGACGTTGGAGCGCATCGAGATGTCACTGTAAAGGTTGGCTTCAAACGACTGAAGCTCGACCCAGTTGTTTGATGAGTAAGCATTGTAGCCTGAGGCAAGAACAAACCCGAGTACGCATCATTTCACATGCAAGTCCATTATTTTGCTATCAATACCGCTTGATCAACACGGTAGTACGCTACAAAGTCATTAAATTAATTAAATTTTGGAACCACGACTGTGAGCCACACTCCGTGTCAAGAACGGCCCCAAGCTCGTTTCTCATCCCGGTTCAACAGTTCATCCTCTCCAGTCGCCGGTGGCGCATAGTCCGGTCTTGGTGCGTTCACCGGTGGCAGGCTACTAGCAATTGCATCCTCATAACTTGGAGGTGCATCAGTATAAATCGGAGGTAGGTCTGTGCTCGAGCCGGGCTGAGCAGGGAATCCTGTAGAAGGCAAGTCGTCAATCGGTGTAGGAGGAATCACGTTGCTATGTCCAGTAGTATCGGGTGTTGGTGGAACTGGCCGTGATGGTCTTCGTCCGTTGGTGGTAGGCTTTTCTGATACAACAATGGGGTTGACTTGTGGCTTAGCGCGTGCTTCAGCCATAGCAGTCAGGAGTTCTTGTGGGGGCGCTATGCCTGAGAACAGCTGTGTATCCAATCTGAGAGGCAATACAATTGTTTGCGGCTAGATGGTTCTGCAGTTAGCATAACAATTCATTAATGTGGATCGAGAAGTGCTCTCTCCATCTATCGTACAATTCTTGGAAGCTTTCCTTTGCGTACCTTGGATCCACTTGCTGTGTTTCCACCATACTTTAATCCTACTCGAATGTCGAGCTGATAAGATCGAGATAGATTACAAGTCTCAAATGAAGGCGCAAGGGTGTTGGGTAAAGTTATACCCTTCCACATAGACTCGTCAATGGCTGTCTCGGTTTCAATCGGATCAGAGGAAGATCCAATGGGCATGTTCATATTACTCTTGCTCATGATGATCAAGCTACGACTCTCTTTCCTGAACACTTCATGAGCTCGAATCATGGTGTTTCCAATTAGAGATATCTGCAGCGAATCGAGAAATATTGGATCGCTGGAGTTGTTCAGCTTTTTCACAAGGAGGCGCAAAGGTAGGTCAGAGTTGCAAGTCAGAATCGACGGCTCGGGCAAACGTGCATCTACGCTGACATATGGACCAGCGTTTTCAACAGGAGACGGTGACGGGCTCGATTTACCGCCTAGAAAGCCCTTCATCTTCGCTTTGGCTGGCGGACCATCTGCGAAAGACTCGAATGCATGCTTTTGTCTAGCAAAGACCTCCGCACCTGTTGCTGGATTTCGTGGTGCCTCAATAGGGATAAAATTGAATGGAGTGTACCCTCTGGCGTTCTCCTTGAAGAAGGAATGACGTGTTACAGTCACTTTGATGAAGTATCGGATCTCTGCTTCTCCTGGAAATCCGCTCAGGGTTGGCGGGAGTGTCTTCTTGACATGACGAGTAGCTGGCCTCGCAAACTCCAATCCAGCTCCACTCATGCTCACTTGTGGAAGTGGACTTCGGTTGTTGTAGCAGGAATTGTTGAAGGGGAGCTTAAATTTGAAAGGGTACTCATGTTGGCCTGGTGGAAGAGTGAATGTTTGCTTTGGTCCAAGGCTTTCGGTCATATTGGCCTGTGGAAATACGGTCTGTGTCTTGTAGAGAATCTGTGCTCATTAGACAAGATGTTTTCTAAATAAGACCGATACGAAGCGGATTACGACTGATGATTGGCGTCGGCGTGGTTAGACTCACCTTGTGGTACTCTAGCTGGGGCTTCGGACGCTCATTGTTTGCCCCCCCTGGGCTCAAAAGTCTTGTCCTACTCTCGCCCTCGAGCTTGACGATGATGGTGTCCACATCGACGCTTTTGGTGCACCGCACGATCGCTTTGCCGGAAATCTCATCAAGGTTGGTGTACGTCACGCTCCCCGGCTGGTCCAGAACAATGACGGCATTCATGGTGTTGTTAGCTGCCCCCCATTGTGAAAGGCTGGGCTGTTTGTCTTTATTGTAAGGAACCATAGGGTGGGAACGCGCATGCAGTGGGCTGTGTGAGCCGGAATCCACTGGTCTGGTGTCTCGGGCTGACCGAGCTTGATGCTGATTTGATGATGTGGGAAGATGGCGCAGGGATGCAGATGCGTTATCTCTTGGACCAAGTTCTAGAGAATAAGAATAGATAATCGTGGTGCCTGCCGCCTACCGCCTGCCCAGTGGTTGCCTGCTGCCCTGTGGTGGGGCTTTCGGTTTGTGCGGGCCACAGTACCGAGGAGGCGCAGCCGACCGCTGTAGCATTCTGGGTTTTGAACATTTCTCCAGTATAACTAATGAATGGAATTTACCAAATTATAAGATTTGTTTTCCTTGCAGAAACACGTCCACATGCTTCAATTAATCATCGTTGTAACATTGTGGTCGTAAATACTTCCTGATGTTGACGATTTACCCGCCGTAGGTGAAAGAGTAGTTCGACTGCCACCAACACAGATGAGCATCGATATGGGCCGCTATATATGCTTCTATTTGTCCAAATATTGTCATGTCCAGCAATAAAAGAGTTCTTTTCGCTTCATCGCCTTAGATCTTGGTTATAACTGTCACTTTGTGCATATGTCAGTTGCAAGAAAGTTACTCAAACTATCCATTCACACCAGCAATCGACAATGCCTTCACCACCAGTTCAACAACAGACACAAAAATGGCGCATCAATCCTGCTGCGCATCTCGCAAACCAAAAATTCAAAAATTCGGGTTTCTGCCCACAAGGGCAAAAATATTTCTGGACAAGCTGGGATTTGAACCCAGGACCTTCTCCATTTCGAAGCAGGCGCTGATGCACTAATGCTAAGAAGATGTCATACCCCTAGACCACATGCCCGATTGAAAGCAAGCTGAGAAGCTTAGATGCTGATGCAGGAATTGGATTGGTTCAAACTATAAAGGCTAAATTTGAGCTCCCGAAGTTGAGCCGAGCATGGGAAGCTTTAGGGTTTGGGTAAGGGCCTCTTTCGCCGTATGTGCAAGTACTCTACAGCGAGTTGGACATCAAGATAATTAAGCATTCGGGAATTTCGTTTTCAATGGCATTGACCGCTAACCTTTTGGGTCTTCTTATTCTGTGTGGGAAGATTATTATCTAAAGTTACAACGTTTAACCCTTTTCCACCCTGGATGAATCGAAACATCAACAATATCTCTACTACTCACACTAGCGATAGGAAACCCCATCCAGCCAACCCATTCATCACCTACCAAACCCCCCCCCAAAACCCCACGAAAATCAAACACTGTATACGTCACAGGGATTGCGATTCCTTCAGCTCGATCCATTCGGCGCTACTAGTCCATGTTTGTATGTAAAACGTGGGGAGCCTCGGGTTTCCAAACAAAGCTGAAATCCCCAAAACCCTGATTACGGGTCAGCTCAGCTCAGCTCCGGCGGAGACTAGAGACAGTTTAGGGATGTGCGAACAGCACATGTGTATAAAGCGGTCTGCGGGTGATGTTGCTTCCGGATGGGAAATGGGGGGTTCATAAGACGTGTGTGTGTATCCATCTGCTCTTAGCTATCTTGTCTATAGGAAGCTCTTTTGGTTTCTTTGTACTGGTGATTGTGAATCGTTTTTAGATTAGAAGGGTTATTGTTGAGATACGTTTGAAAAATGCATGACGCAACTGATGGCGATCCGGCCAGCGTTCCCTCGCAAGATCAGAATGGACCGGCTGTACCAGACTTTATGCAAAAGTACGGGGAAGAGCGTGCGAAACGACTACGCGACGACGGTATCAATCAATACATCAACCCACTGCAATCGGACAAATGGCGACACATACTCGAGGATCCTGCTGTCAAAGCCGGGACGCCTGTGAACCGCCCAGTTCGCAACGGCGGACACTCCAAAGTTGTCATTTTCGGCTGCGGATTTGGCGGTATTTTGATGGCTGTCCATCTCATTCAGGCCGGTATGCCTGTTGATGATATTTTGATGGTCGACAAAGCGGGGGGGTTCGGCGGGACTTGGTGGTGGTGAGTACCATTGTTCAAACCGAGGCGCCACAAAGCTTGCTTTCTGACTGTAATCCAGGAATCGGTATCCGGGCTTGATGTGTGATGTAGAGAGCTACATTTATTTGCCCTTGCTCGAGGAAACTGGATATATGCCGAAACGGAAATACTCAAGCGGTCTAGAAATTCGTGAGTACGTCGACAAGATTGTAGAGAGGTATGGTCTGCTTCCTCGAGCCATGTTTCAGTCTTCTGGAAAATCAGCCAAATGGAATGATAAGACGAATGAATGGGACCTCCAGATTCTAGAGCAGCCAAAGGGCGGGGCTAAGACTACAATCTCGATAAAAGCCGATTTTGTCATGTTTGCTTCCGGCGTGTTGAACAATGCCCATCTTCCTGCTCTGCCTGGTATGGACGATTTCAAGGGCCACATGTTTCACACTGCTCGATGGGACTATAATTACACCGGTGGTACCCAAGAGAAACCTGAGCTGACTGGTCTGGAGGGCAAACGAGTAGCTTTCATTGGAACTGGTGCGACTGGTGTCCAAGCCGTCCCGGAATTAGCCAGATATGCAAAGGATCTCTATGTATTCCAGCGAACGCCATCATCGATTGACGTTCGAGACAATAAAGACACTGATCCAGTGGAATGGAACGAGCAAATCGCAGCCGAAAAAGGCTGGCAGAAGGTGAGAAACGATAACTTCAACGCTTTTGTGAACAACGTGCCGTCGAAACCGGAAAAGGACTTGGTCAATGACGGATGGACCAATGCCCCCAGCTACAGTGCTCTTATTGGAACACCCAAGAAAGTGACCATGGAGAATGTTGCCGATCATGTCCAGAATCTTCACGCCTTGGATTATGCTCGGACAGAGAAGATCCGACAGCGTACTG
The DNA here is from genome assembly GCA_033807595.1 of Acrodontium crateriforme. Lineage (NCBI taxonomy): Eukaryota > Fungi > Ascomycota > Dothideomycetes > Mycosphaerellales > Teratosphaeriaceae > Acrodontium > Acrodontium crateriforme. Next base: position 198,873 of record CP138593.1, on the reverse strand, counting down.
AGCAAATCGTAAAGGACCCAGCAACTGCAAAGGTACGTAGACCTGGACAGAGTCTTAGCTTGATGCTCATAACGCCACAGATGCTTCAAGCGTGGTATCCGACTTGGTGCAAGCGTCCTTGCTTCCACGATGAATGTAAGCTTGACTGACGATCGTCTACATATCGCAGCGTTTATTGATTCATGACTCCAGATCTTCCAACATTCAACAAGTCGAACGTGCATCTCGTTGACACCGACGGAAAAGGCGTGGACAAAATTACCACCAAGGGCATTGTCGTCCAAGGCACCGAGTACGAAGTCGATCTCATCATCCTGGGTACAGGGTTCGTTTCTCCATCCTTGAAAAGTGCAGCCGGCAAAGCGGATATCGCAGTGACCGGCAGAGACGGCATTTCTTTGGAAGAGCGCAATGATCAAGGCCAGGTGATGACGATTCACGGAATCGCCACACCCGACTTTCCCAACATGTTCTGGCCCGGACCCCTGCAGGCGAGTAAATCGCATCATTCCTCCCCAAATGGTCGCTAACGGAGTCACAGGCTGCCGCTACAGCAAACCAAAGTTTTACACTGGACATCATGTCCGCGCACATCGCCTATGTCGTGACTCAGGGCATCAAGCGAGCTTCAGGAAAGGCCGTCATCGAGCCCTCGAACGAAGGAGCTGAGGCGTGGTCCAACTTGATCATGTCACAAGCCATCACGTTCGCAGCGATGCAAGGCTGCACACCGGGATACATGAACCGAGAAGGCGAAGCAGACAAAATCCCACCTGAAGCCATGATGATCGCGGCGCGCAACAGCGTCTGGGGTCACGGGATCAAATCCTTCCAGGACCATATCGAAGCCTGGCGCGCAAAGGGCGATATGGAGGGGTTCCAGGTGACTGCTGCTGCTGCTGCTTAGTTGATAGATTCCATCGGAAACGAAGAGACTTGATAGCCGAGCTCCTTTCCACAAACGGGAGTTGCAGAGGCGTACGTCGCGCGGTCGATCCTTTCACCAGACAGTGTGGTGATGGCTGTTCACTAACCGCCGCTGATGTAACACTGCAATTCAAGTCATTTCACGCGTTTATTGTTGCCGTCGTAGCATTGCCACTCCAGAAGTAGAAGAAGACAGACGTGAGCTGCACGCTAATGCAACGTCAGTACATTCAGAGTGGCGGGTTCCAAACATGAAGTGTGGTTCGAATCGCGGTACACCTGCAAAACGCTTGAGCCAACGGGCGAAAAAGCACACCCCCTTTGTCTTTCCATGCCTGGTTCACGACGGTGTCAACGACCGTTTGATGAATGGTTTTTCGGTTTTGCGAACCTCGTCGTCTCTGGAACGCTGTTCGCCACCAATATACACCATCCATCTATCCTCGGCTTTCAAGTTAATCCAAGCTGTCGAGATGCTGCGCCATTTCGTCTGCGTCGAAATTTGGTAGAACTACTGCAGCAAAGCCACGACCTCATGTCGACGGAATCGCGTGCATACAGGACCACAAAATGGCGAAATGAGTTCCCAAGTCTCCTGCAGCCACTCCCGTGTCTTCTGTAGTTGATTTTTAGCCGTCAGCCTCATCCATCATTCCTTCGTCTCTTCTTGCCCGTCTCCACGTTTTTCCCACCACACACATATTCGCTAGAATGAGGCTTTCAACTGGCACACTTTTGATTCTGAGCTTCGTTTCAACAGTCCTGTGTATGGCCGTCACATATGATGGTGGTTACGATAGCGCATCTCGCCCAATGACCGCCGTAGCCTGCGGAGGCGGCATTCACGGTCTCGACACAAGGTCAGCGTTGGAGTACGCTCACGACGAGATGGATGACTGACAAGAACAATTCTAGATACGGCTGGAAGAAACAAAGCGACATTCCAACATTTCCGTTTATTGGCGGTGGCCCTCTCATCAAAGCCTGGAACTCGCCTTCATGTGGCGAATGTATGGCGGTTACTTTCAATGGCACTACTGTTCACATGATTGTCATCGATCACGCAGCACCTGGACTGGATATGGGCAAACATGCGCTGGACATGTTGACTCATGGCGAAGCGTCTAGTTTAGGCCACGTCGAAGCTACTGTTGAAAGCGTCCCGGTCAGCAACTGCGGCATTCAGGATCCTAAAAGAGAAATCCACTTCACGGCTTGATGTCGCTTTTTTTTGTACAGTTTGCACTCGACTGAGATTCAGCGTCACTCAGCGTTTATTTTAGGTTCAACTTTTGGATATAGATGAGATAAAATCATTCATTCGTTATACGGATTCTCACATCTCAAATCAATCGCCTCTAGGTACCATCTCACAATATCAAACCTTTTCGTGTCCACACTCTTGACAATTGGAGCCAAGTAATAGCTGACAATTCCATTTCCGGCCCATTGAATCATAAAGCCAACGAGGATGCAAATGAAGAAGCAGTTAAAGAAGATATAAAGAGGGGAAGGAACCTGACCTAACCTGACCTTCCAAATAACATAATAACACGCGCGTACCAGCCACGTCAGATCACCCACAACAACGTCGCCTTACCTTTCACACTACGTCAGCTCACCTGTATGCTCCGTCCCGTGTGAACGATTGGGTTTCGAATCTTTGCGAGAATCTTCCCGGAAAACTTACACGACAATCTTCGTGAGTCGACGGAGTTTGTTATCATGGCGAGTGGCGTCTTTACTGTAGTTGCGTGAGCGTTCAATTCGCTACTTATGATGAGGGTGGCTCATCTTGATTTTTGGGAATCATCGGGCACAACTAAAAGCAAGCAAGTCAAGACGATGCGAGTAAAAACGAATATCTGGGATCGCATAAAATTACTAGGCCTATAGTTAAGTTACACAGGTGCATCTACAATGCGTATACCGACATCGCGGGCCTCTGCATCATCGTTTGACCAGCTTGTTCAACTTCCGGATCTCTGTCCATCGACTCAGACTACCCGTCTCTAGTAGATTGACTCTTCGCATCTTTCCTGATGGATTTCCAATGACGACTGGCGTCCATTCGGGGTCATCAGCTCCAGGTCCTCCTGAAATCTTGTCCCCTCTCTTTGTTAAATCATTGCTGGGAAATCCATTCGTCAGAGTCGTTGGAATCACCTGCACTTGTCTGAATCTCCACAGAACAAGCATGAGGAAGATTGTAATGACCAGCAAGATCGAAGCTACGATTGCGGTCGTCGTCTGAGCACCCAAGGCCCGAGTTACGTCGCCCGAGACTCCAGTGGCAGCGGCTGCGAGGAAGAAACCCAGTCCTTGAGCGCAAAAGAATGCAGCACAGACTCGTGGAAATGATGAGTAGTTCGTTCGTCGACGGCGAGTATTGTCCCCCATCGATTGCAGTCGGTGTTTTGTATTCACCCCGGGCTGCAAATCACACGTGTCGAATGTTTCCATAATCAATCCCACGCATTCTGCAATAGCCAGGTTGGACAAGAAGCCTACCAGGGCACAGAATATGATTGGAGCAAACCAATGAACAGAATTTCCCGGTGAAGAGAGCGTGTATGCAAGACCAGCCAATGGCAAAGCGAATGTGAATATGCAGCGACGAATCATGTGAGAAGACCAACGAATCCGATGCGTTTGCATGGTCATGCTGTCGGTACGTTGAGGTGTGAAACGTGATCGGCTAAAAAGGGAGGCCTTGTCCAAAGGAACTGCCAAAAATGCGCCAATTGCAAGAGACGAAACGGCTCCACCAACATATTGCGGTTGCCATTGGTAGTCGCGCGAGAGGAGAGCACCCAGAAGCTGTGTTGCGCAAAGTCAGCGACAATTTTAGATGTTCCGAAATATTTGGAGACTTACAAGTACAATGGCAGTGGCCTGGCAATAAATCCAAGCGAGGTAAACCATGAGTACGAAGCATCCTGGTTGAAATAGCATGCGTTTGGTGAGAACCATTCCTGCCCATACTTCCTCGAACCACCACTTTGGACCATCGTTATAGACATGGAGTTTCACTTCACCTCGCGCAACTCGACGCTGAAGTTTCTCGTCGTTATCGAGGAAATGTGCGATTGATCTCCGATATGGAGCTCGTCTTGTTTCTGGTGCGATAACATTGACCAACAAGAACAAAGCCAGAAGAATCACAACAATATGAAAGCCCCAGCTTGGATCAAGACTTGAGATGATGCACGCTCCAATACAAAACCCAATGGATAACGACCCAATGAAACACCAGGACCAGATTCCGAGCCACATACCAACTCCTCCACCTTGTCTTCGGACATCATCGTACGTGACAATCTCTTGATGCGGCACAGCCGACATCAAAGATACGCCAAACAAGTCGAACAACGTGGGCAGCTGATTGATATTTGCGAAGCCCATGGCAAGGCCAGTCAGAATTCTGGGAATCAAGAGGCCACAACGGTATAGGGGGTTGTTCGGATCACGAAAAGCTGATACAGCAAGAGCCTGGGGGAACTGTAAAGGCAGCATCAATGCGAAAGCCATGAGAGTGTATGGCTTCCGTCCGTGTAATAGAGGCAATGGCCAGAAAATCATTGTTGTCAAGCCCAGTCCAACGAAAAGTCTTAAATTGTTAGTGCCCATTTGACCATCACATCACTATGGCTCAAACTCACAAAACGTTTCCAAGGATGACTTTGTGCGAGACGTCTGCAATCTGGTACTGAATCTTGGGCACTTCTCCCGCCTGTAAGTCAAACGGTCAGCAATAATTGACTTGTAGAGAATCATAGAAATCCCTGCATAGACTCCCGCAATCAAACCGATGAAGACAGTATTGCAACAAGCAATTATCGCAGTTATTCGCTTTCGAGCCGTGTTCCATTCTCTTGCGATGGGCTGTCGACGGTGATATCTTCCCAGGCTGAATCCCTGTCCCTCACGAAGACTGATGTGTTGCCTGCGAGGATGCCTTAAACTCAAGTTCTTCGTGGGTATGAGATGAGCATTGGGCATACTAATCTCATGGCATGTTTAGAGTCGTCATCATGGAGAATTTTGTCAGAATGCTGAAAAATATGATCATACCTGGAATCTGTGACTGTTGATATGCGTCGTTCATCGCTTTGCTGATGATGAAAAAATGCAGGCTCGAAGAAATCAGAGACATGTGGATGGCCGCGCTTGCGTCGCCGTGAAACGTCGGTATCAAATCGATATTGCTGTTGATTCATTTGCGCCACCTTCGGAGGGATAAGATCAACCGCAGGCTGAGTGGTGGAAGTAGGCTGTAAGGCTCGGGACTGCGAATTAGGGACCTGCTTTGTACTTCTCCATCCTGGCTTGTGATGATCTCGCGCCATTTGAGGGAGTTCTGGAAGTGCTTTTTCCAGTGTTGGTTGAGGTATTATACTTTGTCGCACGCCAGGCTGTGTTTCAACCGATTGACCCATGTCACCGTAGTAATCGGCAGCTGCACCAAGCCCTCGCTTCATGAACGGAAGGGACTTGACTCTTTCATAATTATTTCTTGCGTATGCAAAATCGCGAACAATGGAGTCAGCAGAAGGTGGATGATAAAGACGTGGCGGTGTTTTGGTCAATGATTCATCACCTGACAGATTGATTCCATTAGTCGCTGCCGTTTCTGATAGAGATCGGCGATTTGGAGGATTTGGTTGCGGAATCAAAACTGGGCGGCTCGATTGTACAATTTTAGTTAGGAGCGTAGGTACGGTTTCGATAGACGGGCTTCTACTGAGTGGAGGAGTTGAGAAAGCAGAAACAGAGTAATCGGCCTCGCTATCGGAAGATGCTTCTAATTTTTCCAGAAGATTTTGGGTTGACTGTTCCATTTCTCCATGAACTTTGCTTGTTTTCTTCAATACCAACGTTGCACTATCCAAAATTTGAGCAACTTCCTGAGAGCGGCCGTTTTGTGCGGCATCTTTGGCAGCCGAAAGAGCCTGTTCCATCAAGTTCTCAAGATCATTGAAAATATGATCCAGGCGGCGATTTTCGTAATCAAATCGTTTCGTTGCAGGGGCTGGTCGCTGAATTAAGGCACGGGGAGATAATCCAGGAGAATAGAGGTTCGCCCTTCGAGACTGAATGTGCATAGACTGTGATGATTCCGATTGTGCCGCAGCCTGTTCGATTGCATTGATTCTCTTGTGAACCTGATCGTATTCATCGCTCGAGCGACAGCTATATGATTTTGGTAGCCTGGTAACTGCTTCTGCTGGAGGTTTACCAAACGGCAGGTCTATTTGACTCTGAAGCCATGAATTTGCGGCCTTGGAAGTTCGATTGTGCAGGGGACGGTGCAACACCTTCTCGTACGAAGCGGCTCCCCTTGCAGGCGAGGCGCCCACAGCATCATTGTGCGATGGCTCAACACTGTATTCGGAAGGCGAGTAGTCTGTCGGCCTGGGTCCTCCTTCACGAAACACACCAAGAACCATCTCTGCGTGTTGCTTTGATGTCGCTAGTTTGGTTCCTGGTCTTAGCTTTGAGCTCAACGAAAGGGTTCTAATGTCCCCGGCTCTTGCAGTCTTGGATCTATCGCGAAGGGAGGGCGCAGAGCCGACTTCGCGAACAGAAGGATTGCCTCCAGGAAATTCCGTGTATGCCGGGATTTGTGCGTTAGACAGTATAGGCAGCGGATCTCGACCTTCGGTGCAGCAATATTTTTGCCTACCATCAAAGGGTATGGCTTCGACTTCCTCTTGTGTTTTCGATGGTGGAGGCGCTTTTTGTTTGAACCCGCCGTCGAGCCACGGGAGCGTTTTCCGGGCTACTAGGAATGGTGAAGATGGTACGGGTTTGGCTGGAGGCGTGCCATCAAGAGGGATATCTTCCATATCACTAGGGAGCCTGATGGAGGATCGTGCCGGTAAAGGTTTACATAAAATCGAATCAGTATGGGGGTCGGTCATTTTGCCGACCACGAATCGATTGATATTCGAAAAGGACCCCGGATGTTGATTGAGAGGCGAAGGTCAATCAAAATTTGCGACAAATAAACCATAAACGGTGTCGAGCGAAGGGAGAAACAAGGTAGTAAACAAGGGCAGAATCGACGTCCTGCGCCTACTTCTGCTTCACGATGATATGGAATGAATGACAACCATGACTTCTGGAGTATGAGGTAGGCTAAGGAGTTCGAGACAGGGTGAGATAACGAGAAAGGATAACGGTGATGTGGTGATAGTGAATGAAATCTAAAACCAACGAACCGGGCATGATGAATTGCTGCTGAATTTGAGATGATAGGAAGGAGCGAACAAAACAAGGTTTCCATGAACACCAATGTCTTGGCTGTTTTCTGTGTTGTTGAATATGTCGAGGCAAGAACGCTGGGAAGAGAAATTGTATTGGCATTATATCGAATTGTGCTTTCACTCACCTGCAAGTCGGAACTTGACCTCGGCAAAAATGATTCACAACCATCGCATTACTCCTCATATTTGACCTTGCCCTCGCTTACATCTGGGTACACTTCAAACCTTCGTTGGGTGTAGATGGGAATTCCCTTTCGCACTTCCTCGATCCTCGCACCGTCCAAATCGGCGTATGCAATTCCCTCCTTCTCGTCGAGCTGAGAGAGGATCTCTGCATTTGGGTCTACAACCACGGAATGTCCCCAAGCATTGTATTCTGCCGTCATGTCTCTCGCGGGACTGCACAGACCAACGTACACCTGGTTGTCCACAGCTCTTGCTCTGGCTTGTAGTTCCCAGTGTAGCGCGCCAGTCGTCAGGTTGAAAGCTCCGGGGTATAATAGTAGGAAACAGCCTTTGCGTGCTGCGATCATGGCGAGTTCGGGGAAACGAACATCGTAGCAGATGGCGATGGCAACTTTTCCGTACTCGGGGAGGTCAACGATGGTTACCTTGTTCCCTGGCGAAAGAACCTCACTTTCACGGAATGTAATCTTGCCGGGAATGTCAATGTCGAAGAGATGTACTTTACGGTGCGTGGCCAATATATTGCCTTGTGGATCAAACGTCAAGCTCGTGTTGTAGTACTTCTTGGTGTCTTCGGCGTATTCGGGAATGCTGCCGCCAACGAGATATGCCTTTGCTTCTTTTGCTATTTCTGAGAGCGCATGGTAGGAAGGGGACTGCTCTTTGGTCGGCGGCGAGGGAAGAAGAGTTTCAGCGTATTTTGGGAAGAATTTTGTTCCATAAGGAGAATTGAAACATTCTGGCAAGACGACAATGTTTGCGCCTTTGGCTGCTGCTTCGAGGACCTTTGTGCGAGCATGGGCTAGATTGGCAGCCTTGTCGGCTCCAGAGGCCAGCTGCACCAAGGCGAGCTTCAATGGCTTCTTCAGCAGCTTTGCCATGGTGTTTTGGCAATGTGTTAGAAGACGATAGTGCTGTATAGATGAGTCCAAGAAGGTTGAGATGTGTGTCGATGACGGAGCCAACAGTCAACTGTCAACTGTGAGATCATGCGGGGCTTGAATTGAGCCGCCCGCCGCCGTTTCTCGGCCTTGTCGGGGCCGAGTCGGAGACGAGACGAGACGATGGACAACCCAAAACAACGGCCCCTTTAAGCTGCGAGATTCCGCCATAGAACGACAACATCACTGTCCATCCGTCTCAGCCTCACTCAGCTGTATTAATTCATCCATCAGGATCGATAAACTTGGCCGTCATTTGGACGCGGGTTTCCAAACTGAAAACCTCCCTGTCGCAGCCTCGTCCTTTGCATTATGAGCTGAAACTCTGCCAATGTCCACTTCTGACGAAGAGGCGGCAACTGCTCAAGGTACTGATACAAAGCGCGAAGGAACATCTATTTGTTTGCGCCCTTTGTCATGCAAAATTTCATTTCCATCTTCTTCAATCCATTAAATACACCTAGCGTCAACCCTGTCAAACAATCATCACCTATCAAAGCGTGAAAGACTACCACCAAACTTGACCAAATATAGTCAAATCTCCCCTTGATATTCAATTTCCTTTCAACTCTATATTCAGAATGATGGTCATCGTTGGAGCAGCCGGAAAAGTCGGCTACGCAACTGCAAGCGCATTACGCAAGGCAAACGTTCCGGTCAAAGCGATTGTGCAAGATCTAGCAAAGGCGGATCAATTGAAAGCGATTGGCTGCGAGATTTCCGCAGCAGACCTCCATGATGCTGATGAATTGGCAAACGCAATTGGCAATGTCGGCATCGATCCCATTCAAGTCATCGTGCCACCATCACCTTAGGCCAAGGACGGCGCTCAAGACATGCGAAACATGATTGAAAGTATTGCCACGGCGCTGGAGCAGACGAAGCCCAAGGGCATACTTGCCATTTCAGATAATGGTGCTCGCGACACGCACGATATTGGAACGCCGACCATGTGTCGTGCATTTGAGCAGCGTCTAAAGCACGTCCCGGGCTCGAAGTTGTTTCTACGTTCTGCTGAACACATGCAAAACCTTGCACGCGCAATAGCAGGAGCCGTGGCATCCGACACCTTTCCAACCTTCCACGACTCAGTCAACACGCCATATGCCACAATCTCAGCGTCAGATCTTGGTCATATCTCCGCAGTGCTCTTACTGCGACCAACTAATGCTAATAAAGTGGAGGTCATTTAAGCCGAAGGACCATATCGCTATAGTGCTCAAGACGTAGCAAACACCCTAGGCAAACTTTCAAACAAGCCGATCAACGTAGTAGCCGTACCTCGCACACAATGGGCCCGAATCTTAGAAGGCGACATGAGCGCAACTCTTGCAGAACTCTTGATCAAGGCCAATGATGCTCAGAATCAAGGTGGTTTGGTCGATATCTAGCCATACGGTGGGGAGACTCACTACGGCACCACCGAGCTGATAGACGCTTTAAAACCATTCCTGCCGTAGACTGGTATAAACCATGAACTAACTATATGTATAAAAAGTAAAACCCATCTATCATTCTATATGGTACATAGTGCCATTCCAACAACCGTTCCAGCGATCTATAAACCAACAACACCTAGAACAAGAAAACTTGATCTTCCATCTTGGACACAGCCCTCGGCTTCTCGAAACCGAGATTGACCAGCCATTCCTTTGCAGCGTTGACCATACCAGGCGGACCTGAATGAAATTAGCAACCGAAAACTTTGTGAGAAAGAGCAAGACTTACCGCAAAGCATAGCCTTCGTATTGGCATCAGCAGCAGCGAATTTCTCCTTGACCAATTCGGGCGTCGCTCGTCCAACGCCGTATTTCCAGTCCTTTGGAGGTTCACCAAGAACGTAATGGACCTTGAACTGATGGCTATTAGTACGAGCGAAAGTATTCAGCTCCTTTCGGAGCAAAATGTCGCCTTCGGTTTGATTGGCGTAGATGAGCGAGATTTTCGTGTTGTCCTTGGGATTCTCGCAGATGGCGCGGATGATTTGGTACATGGGCGTGATGCCCGTCCCTCCGGCCAGCATGCCGATGTTGTCGCACATGCCCTTGCGATAGCGCATGTGGCCGCGTGGACCGCTGATTTGGAGTTTATCGCCTGGTTTGACGTTTTTCAAGTGGCGACCGGTTAGGAGGCCGTCATCGTAGTGCTTGATGACGAGCTCGAGTCTTCCGCGGTCTTTGTTCGACGATGTCGGTGTGTATGAGCGGTTGACCGCTTTGCCGTCTATGACTGCTCGCACGGCGATGTGCTGTCCGATTGGGAGGCCTAAGACATCGGTTTTTTTCGGCAGGGAGAGTGTGTATTTGGCTGTGTTGTGACTGAGCATTTCCTTCGATTGGACGGGTAGTTCAAGGTATTGGCGAGGATCCAAGACTGCGTGGCTATGAGTTGAAGGGCGTGCAACTTCCTCGACCACTTTGTAATGAGCTGGGTACGCTTTGCGCCCTGGGAATGCTTTCTTAAAGGCAGCAAAGAGTCTCACCAATGCAATTGAGGCTACTGATGTAGTCACTGCATAAGGGAGCAAACGCAAGATGGCTGTGGTCGTAGCGGTCTTCGGTAGATGAATACGATCATACTCTCGCATGAACACGAATCCAGCCAGCATGACAGAGCTCATAACAGCCATATGTGTCAGATCGAAATACAAATGATGCTTTGACTCTTCGTGACGGTCTTTCGCAGGCACAGGAGGTAGATTTCGTTGGAGCTTGACGTATCCGCTGTCATAGTCTCCAGTCTTTTCGAGCTCGCCCACAAGGAATCGCTCCATGATTTCTCGTGCATCAGAAGTGTGTCCGAGATCTTCAAACTCTTCAGTAGCATCACTACCAGCGACTTCGACCAAGGAGTCGACACCTCCCGGGTGATCTTCGCTGTATGAAGTGACATCGTAGACTAAATTGCAATCAGTAGATATTTAAGAATATCAAATCAAAGACATTAATACCTTTACCATGTATTGCGATCCAAAGGTCTTTCTTGGTCGTATGTTTGCCAAGTTCTTCTCGAGTAATTATTTTAGACATGTTGATGGACAATGGGACGGACGTAAGCCGGATTGAGATGAGATGGAATGAATTGCAAATGTAAATGTAAATGTCAATGTGAATGCAACAGCGAACAATCGCAACGAATATAATCAGCACGAAAATGAAAGGTTGAAATGTCACGGAGCATAAAACATCAACGAGGCCGATCGGAAGTAAATGAAGGTCCAAAATAACGCGATGAATGACAAGGTTTGTATGGATGAATTAGGTTTTGACGGCTGTGACGGCAGGCGTTAGATCGCGCGGCTGCACCCGTCCCAACTTGGAATCGCCGAGGTAAATTCCAAGATTGCGAGCAAAAATTGAGTTGCACATACATCTTGGCCAGATTGATTGGCTACAACCAGAATCGATATGCAGAATACAGTTTCTTAGTCTAGCGGTGACGCAACGACCTCCCGGCTTCGGTCCATCGGTCTCGGATTGCATTAGACGCCGTGGATCATTCAACAAACGTTGTTGGCAACATGGTGACGTCGGCCAAAGGGAAATGTCGGAAAGCATTGCATGGCCATGACAACAACCGCAAGCTGACGCGATTCGAAGAAAGAATAAAGAGAATCGTCAAGATCGGTGGTGAATTCCTGCCATTACAGACTTCCAACTCCTGACCGACATCATCCACAATGGTTTACAAGGACTTTTATCTTTTGGGCGAAAGCCCTTCGCAATCACACATGGTCGAAATCGACATTTATCATGACTTTGAAGCACTCAAGACGGTTGTGGCCGACTCTTTCTCAGTCGTTGATCCTTCAGGATTGGCCTTCCAAACCGAACAGATGAAATCGCTCGAGAATATGGATGAAGTGCTTGATTGGGAAAGCCCTGTTGCAGTGTCAATCAATGGTCATCATGTCAGAGACGTGCCATCACCAGACGGACTGCCCTTTCTCGGATCATACTTGCAAGTATATCCCGACCATCTTGGAAATCACCAGCGTCTATTCTCTACTTTGGGGTCGGTCATCAAACACACCGACTTGGGTCGAACAACATATTTGACCAACGACCCGACTGTGGCGTTTCATGCTTTCCAAGAGAGCCCTTTCTGGACGAAGAAGATCAACGAGGACCATCCCTTGTATCAAATCAAGAATCCTCCTGGTAAGTCCCGTCGTCATTCAACAATCCACACAGTTCGAGCTGATGCAAAATAGCTGGCGTTTTCGTCGGTGATACTGATACCCAGGCATGGAGAGATGTACACAAGTTCCTCCCTGCTGCCCTCTCACCCAAAGCCGTCCGTCATTATACTCCTATGATGCAGGCAACTGCCCAAAGCTCTTTCAAAGTCTTTGACGAGCTGGACGAAAAGACAGAAGCTTGGAATACCTTTTCATACATGTTCAAGATGGCTTCTCAAGCAGTAGGCAAGCTTGCTTTGGGTGAAAATTTTGATCATTTCTCCTCCATCGACGCTCCTTTGAACGAAATCGTCCGAACCGTAGGCGAGGTGCTGGAATTGAACAAGAAGGTCGCCTCCAAGGGTGCTTGGTACAGTCACTTGCCCTTTGGAGATCCCAAGCGTCTTCGTGATGTCGGTGCTGAGTTCCAAGCGCACTGTGAGAAGGCTATTCGAAAGGCACAAGCAGACCATACTGGCGATCTGCCCATTGCTGAAGCAGCTTTGAATGCCACCTCCATTGCGGATTTTGCAGCTAGAGCCATTGATGAAAAGGGTAACAAATTGCCTCGTGAGAACCTTTTGCCAGCCATGGCAGTTGTATTGGGAGCCGGTTTCACAACCAGTAAGTTGGCCTCAAAGAACATTGAAAAATATATAACACCATGCTAACCAAATGAACAGCCGCAAGTTTATTGAGCTGGATGATCTACAGCATCGTCACATATCCTGGTATACAAGACAAACTCCTACAAGAGCTGATCGACAACGGAGTCACTTCCGACACCGAGTGGACATTCGACAGCACCAACTCTCTGCCATACCTCGATCGTTTCATCAAAGAAGTCCAAAGACTCCACAATCCATCATATCAACCAGCACGAACAGCCCTCAGAGATCAAATCCTCCCAGGAGGCTACCGCTTCCCCAAAGACGCCGTCCTCGTCTGCGCCGTGCACCACATCCACAACAATCCCAAGGTATGGGACGATCCAGCCAAGTTCAACCCCGATCGCTGGGGCACAGAAGCAGTCAAGAACAGGCCAAAGGGCGCTTATGCTCCTTTTGCCCTCGGACCACGCTCATGCATTGGCTTCAACTTTGCTCTTCAAGAAGTCAAGACCGTCTTCCCGACTCTCCTTTACCGCTACGAATTCCATCGTTCCGGTGATGATCCCATCGAGTACGATCCTAACTTCCAATTGATTCGTCCGATGAACTTGTACGTTCGTGCAAAGAAGCGAACTGAGTGGCCTCAGCCAAGCAAGAAAGAATGATAGATGCGTCAATATTGGCATATCCATGAAGCTCACTTGGCTTTTGAGGAGAGTAGGTACATTTTGGCTGGGAACAGTGAAATAGATAGAATTATAGATTTACCGATTACATTATGCATTTTTTAGTTTTCTCCAATGTAATTTTTTTTGGTAAAAAAACTCTCTTGTTTCTGTAAATAACGTTATCCAATCCCCCATCAGCCTTACGACGACGATCAATGCCTCACTCTTCCAACAACACCATTAGCGGTGATGACCGAATGCCGATGGGATAACCAAGCAAAAACATCACCCTCAAACCCCATAAAACCCTCCCCTCCTCGTCCTCTCCGTAGACCCTTCAAACCGCCTCCTAGACAAAAATGGGAACACTCATCTCTCCAAATGCCGGATTATCACCCCTCTCCATAGCCAGTATATATCCATCGGATTCGACTCATTCACATTCACAGTGTTTTTCCATTCCTCAAACTCGTCTGGGCTAATATCCAAGCGCTCAGTGAAGCGGAGCATCAAGTCCGCGCTTGACCTGACTGATTTACGCACGGAATTGCTAGAGGAGAAAGCATCGTTGCGGAGAATGAGAAGGTGGAGTCGGAAACAGGAGGGAGGGGAGGGGAGTGGTCGAAGAGGCATTTTTCGCCCGTATGCGGATCCATCTGAGAAGCGAGGATCGAGGGCGTCGGAGAGGGACGATGGACATGATCGGGACGACGAAGATGCATTTTGGGCATAGCGTGCGAGTTATAGTCTTGGTAAACGTATTAGGTGGTTACATCGCAAGTCAGCGGCGCAGGAGTTAGTGAAGGCGCGTTCGAGGGTTCAGCTGCGAAGAATTGCTTTGCAGGTTGGTGGGTTGACAATGATTCATCATCGTTCGACGAGTAATATGCACGATATTGAGGATATGGTGCGACGGATTGAGGATCGAATGAGTAGATTTGTAGGGGTAAGAAGGATGGATGGTAGTGAAAGTTGATTTCAATGATATATGAAATGTAAGATAAGTTATACCATTGTATTGCCTTTTTAGCTTCAAGTACCGGAGCCATTGTCTACAAAACCTAATGAATAAATAAACATAACCAAGGGGGAAAAAGAAAAGAAAAGAAAGGCACAAAAGGAAACAAAAGAAATTGTAAGTTGGAGATCCTCGCCCTCTTCAGTCCGTTTGAACGATTTCTGGTCCCGAGACTTCTCAAAATCTCCACTACCATGAAATGATGGGATCACGCAGAAGCTACCACAGCTGTTCCTACACCAAGTTGAAAGGTATTCGACATCATCTCAAGCTGTCCACCAGATTGAGAACCCGCCCTATTCGAACCACAATTGATGAGAATTGAATTCAGAATTCCCCGACACTGCTCTCGTGTGACTTTAAAAGTGTCGACTCGACCCGTCGGTTTAATTCGAATGATGACTGGAACCTTGTCGCCGATCGTTGCAGTTTTCAGATCAAAACCATTACTCTCTAATTCCGTCATGGATCGTCCGAGATATTTTTCGCATGCTGGCTCTATAGCGGTGAAAACGTCCTGGGCAAATCCACCATCGCTTCCGTAGTAACAGTAGAGAGAATTTCGAGTCATGGCCTCATTGATAGGGGCTTGAGTAGGGGGAACTCCGCCAGAGATGTTGAGATTCTGGTTCTGGGTAGGGGTCCACATTGGTGGAGTATATAGACCTGGAGATGAAGTTTGCACGGGAGGTGCAGCAGAGCTTGATTTGGCAGGGCTTGATGCAGCAGAGGTTGGCTGACCAGAGCTAGAAGTCTGCGTCAAAAGCGTCGCAGTCATAGTCGCCGATGCAAATGTAGCAGGCGGTGCGTTTGACGATGCTAATGGAGCCGAGCCACAATCGACAACGAGACCGCCTATATTACACGCCGCTTCGACACGTGGTCTATGCTCGACCAAGCCAATTCTCTTCGTTGACAAATCACGCTTCATGATTTCATCGTCCCATTCATCCTTAAGAATATCGAACCAATTGCGCACATGAGTCTCAAAACTTTTCCAAGCCGATTCGATCTCATTCCTGCGTTGGGGCTCGACAATGGTAACTGTAGGCTTGGTTTTGGACACTGTAAGAGCATCCCAAGAGACTCCGAGATCTGGACTGGTAGTTGCTGTAGCGGAACTTTGGATCCAAGAAGAAGGTGCTCTCGTGATGTCAGGAACCGAGAAGGCGGCTCCAATAACCCCTTGATTGGTGTTAGTGAAATGAGAAGGGGCCGGCTTCGTATGTTTCGTCGTCGTCGGGACGGGGTCTGCACCAAGAAGTGCCTCAACAGCGTCTCCAAGGAGTGCCTCAAGGGCCAAAGTCATTTGAGAGACAGGTGTAGCGTCGGGGGGAGATCCCCGTCGCAAAATCTTCGGAGTCGGAAATCCCGAAGAAGCGGGTCTACCGAAAGGATACGGACCCAGATACGCAGTTGCGATATCTGTTGGCAAATGCAGAGTGGTGTCTGCTGCGGTTTGGGTCTTTGAAGGATTGGTGTTTGAAGATTGTTCAGAGAATACGGGGATGAGCGACTGAGGAACGACCATGGCCATTCCGCTTCCAATGAGGAAGTTTAGGATGAACCGCGGTGAAAAACTCTTTGATGGGGCCATGTTGTTATGCGAAGTCGGTATGGCTTTGATATTGGGAGGAAGAAGAGGTATATCGAAGGGAGCAATGTCAGATATGTATGATGTGGCGAGGAATGGAGGAGCTTGAGTAGTAAAGGCGTTTCGAAATGGAGTTCCTTGGTAGAGGATAGTGTCTGCCTTCGTCAGCAGTGGTCAAAGTCAAGACCAAAGACAAAGCACATGGATAAAGCTATTGGGGCGAGACTTGTGGGAAGGAATGTAAAAGGAAGACAATGTGACGATGTTGGTACAAAGAAACGAAGAATAAGTACAACACAATGGAATCTTGAATATAATCATCGCTGAACGAATCATCTGCTTGACAACGCGTGACAAAGAACCATATGGGAAGCTCAAGAATGAGGGCAACTGAAGTGAAAGAGGCATTCCGCTTGTGAAAGCGAGTGAGCTGGCAATGTGAAAGAAATACAAGCATGATCGAGAATCGACGCAAAAAGAGAGAACAATAAAAAAGAGGATAACGAGATAGAGAATAACAAAGTCAAGGATAAAATCCAGTCACAAGCAAGACAATAGCTCCACCGTGAAAAGCTTCAACAACCAAGACGAGACCATAAAGTCATTTGAAAGTGTACGTGTATTTGGCTCCAGCGATAGGTAAAAGAAACGAGAAACGAGAAATAAAATTCGCGCAGTCTTCCTAGAAACCGCAATGCAGCACCAGAGCCAAAGTCAGAAAAGCGGAAGACGCCTGGTCGTAGAACAAGCAATACCCAGTGGAACGCCAGGGGTATTCACATCTCAAATCTTAGGAAATTCCATAGTTGCTGTCGTCAATCCTACCAGTAGATCACTCATCGCCTTCCATCTCTGAAGGTTCCAGGTGGCGTGCAAGGACCTTCTTCTTGTACTCATCCTGATCCCGATCCCATAAAAGAGCCGCTTCGCCATTTAGCGGTGATGCACTGAATTCTTGATTAGCCTCGTTCTTCCGAATCAAAAGTCTAGCCCGTGACATACTTGTTTGGCTCTCCAAGTAAACTTTGAATACTCAGCAACACACTTCCAGTGTTAAGCACCGCACTCCAGGCGCCCTCCTTACCCGGCCCAGCTGGCTTCAAAATATCCAAACAGATGCGGCCGCTCATGTCGACGTTGGGGTGGTAAATGGGCGTCTTGAAGAGGACTTCCGGTGGCGCATAAGGGTAATTGGAAGGGTATGCAAGAGTCAGCTTGAAGGTCAAGTTGGCATATGGAGTGTCAACTGGGCCGGCGAGAGTAGCGTTCCACTTTGTAATGTCGGTAGTTGAAGGAAAGGCGCTGATGCCTGGGGTGGGAGAGGTCATTAGGGTCATAAGTTCGGATTGAAGACTAGAAGAGAACAAATCAGAGCGTTTCCACGGCTGGGCCTGGGTGTGCAACGAGTGCAAAGCTTCCCGCGTACCGCTTGACGACATTGCCGTTATTCATAGCTCTCGAGGCACTATCTTGAGCTTTAGAACTTTGGTTGATGGAAGGAGTAGAAGTCATAGCGGGGCTCATGGCGTCCAACCTATTGGCCATGGGCTAATTGTCTTTCAGAGAGGAGGAAGCTGATAGGTAAGGTGAAAAGGCTGGAGCGAAGGTCAAGCTGGGAGAAGGTGAAGCTGGACAACTGAAGGCGTGCAAAATAGGCGGGAGCGACGGTGCGGAAGAGCTAATCTTCTGGTATTCAATATTGACTTTCTGAGATATCAGATGAAAGCGGTCGAGCGTAATGCAGAGCAGAAGGACGTATGTCGAGGAAGAAATGCGAGATGGAGTACTATATCGAATAGGCTGGCGGGGCCTGGCGTAGCAACCAGCATAAACATTTGCTAGCGTTGCAAGGGTCAACATTTTGGAACAACCGCGGCCACCATCGAAGCGCCAGCCTCGAGCGTCTGCTGAAACCAACGTAGCCCGTACAGGAAAACTTTCTGTATCTACTGGGAACCAACATTGTTTGGTTAAACGCGAATCAATTTCGCAGCTTTAGCTATGAATTGAACTCAATTTCCTGCTGCCTGGTCTACAGAACAACCCTGTCTTCTCGCGCAGCTTAGACAATCAGCATATTACGCACTGTTTCCGTCTTCCTGGCTCCATCTGTAAGATACCGTACGCCTCATGGTGAGCTCGAATCGTTTGGACACGTTGCCAGGGATTCATTAAGCCACCGAGTCGTCTATTCCGAAACATCACACCCCGTCTCTCGTCAAAGGCGATCCGTCGACTTTCCGTCGTGCAGCGAGGCCAGCAATGCTTCGTTCAGCTCTCTCAGCTCTGTCTCTTTGCCGGTCTCATTTGGAACACGTGGCGCCTTGGCTATGTCATGGACTGGAGTACCGGGGCCAGCAGAGACTTCATTGCTGTAGCAGATCGATCCGTCGACAGATTCACCAGAGTCACTGTTTTCGTCCTCACCATTGTCGTCCTCATCTTCAAAATTGCTCAAGTGGTCAAGCACTTCCACGTCGGTAAGCTCCTTGACATCAACTCGTGGTCCAGACGATGAGCCATAAATGAGATGGAAAATCTCTTCCTCAAGCTCCTTACGTGCGAGCTGCATTTTGTGATCCAGCTCATCGCTCAAGAAAATGTGGCCGACTCCGTCTCTGCTCATCATCGACTCAGCAAGTTGGTTTGCAAATCCGACCGTCGCGGCATGATCTTTCACGCCAAGTGGCAACTCAATATCCACTTTGTGGCATCTGCTCAAATGAGCAAATGGTCGAAGTGCCATTTCAACGTTTCGCAAGCCCTCGAAGCTGGTGGTTCTAGGCAACCCTCTCATCTCATCCCACCAATAGTCGTAAGCCGAGTTTAGCGATTCCTCGGTATCTCTACCAAAGTTGATCTTAATGTGAGTAATATTCTCATACCTGCCATTGGCACTACGGCCATCTGAGAGCAATCGACAAATGGCGAGATTGGTGAAATAGGTAAGGATCGAGTTGTGGCGGAAGTCATCGCCGGCAACAGCAGGGAAGATCGTGATAGTGACTTTTTTCAATCGGCAGAATCCAAATTCTTCATCCTTTGTGAATTTGGCGAAACGTGTATCAGAGGTGTCTGACATGTATTGCAATTTCTGACGACCAAGGTTGAGGAATTCAATGCCACCATACTTCATGCCTTCATGTACGTGGACCGTAAAGAAATTCTCTTCATACAGAACCAACGAGATCTCGCTGCAGATGCGTTTGTTCAACATCATGAGACGCGCGATTCTGTTGATTGGACGGTGCGCCCAGTCCCAGGATCTGCAGAGCACTCCATTGACGCCATCACCGGATGCATCTGGGACATCGGCTCCGTTGCCGTCTTGTCTCACCCGGACGCACTCTGTAACCGGGCTAGCTGAATTGGACGAAGTTTTAGGCTCGTCGTTGCATCGTGGCTCAGTGAGGTACTTTTTGTTTTCAATGGTGTCTCCCAAAACCATGGCAAATATGGTCTTCCTCAACTCTACCGGGAGATTCATCAAGGGACACTTTCCATCATCAGGAGGTATGGCCGCCAGGAATGATGGAAGAGGAGGAGAGGGATTTTCGCCTCGATCACCCCATTTGCGAGCATCAACATGGCACCAAATCCGATAGCGTATATCGATAGGGACGTGGTTGGGCATTCCATTCAAACTATCAAAGACCCATTCGAGAACGATCAATTCGGCCGTCTCCGTTTGTGGCACATGATTGTAAACCAACCTCATGAGAGGGGACAAGCGTCTTCTCCGTTTATGTTTTGGCCTGCCGTACGAAACACTGCGACTGGAAGCAGCGAAATCTTCGAGAGGTGCATTGCTGTTGAAGGTTTTGTAGAGAGCCATGCTGTTGCGAGGAAAGTAGGCAATAGAACGTCGAGCAGTGTGCCTTATCTGGTACTTGGTGAATTCGTTCACCGGGGGCACAAGATTCTCGTCTTCGTCTTCTTCGACGTTCTCGTCATCCTCGTCTTCGTCGTCTTCGTCGTCTTCGTCGTCGTCTTCGTCGTCGTCTTCATCTTCTTCATCATCCTCGACCTCATCTTCATCTTCTACGTCATCTTCATCTTCCACTTCATCTTCATCTTCCACGTCATCCTCATCATCTTCGTCATTTTCGTCTTCTTCTTCGTTGTCTTCGTCGACATTATCATCCTCGTTGGCATTGTGGTCATCGGCCATATCGTCATCCTCGTCGATATTATCCTCTCTGTTAACAATATCCTCCTCCTCGTTCCCAACAATTAAATTAGACGCCATCAAATCTTGAAGACCCGATGCTCCCGAGAACGAAGCCAAAGGCACACGTGGCTTTGAACCCCAAACCATGGTGGCGAAAAAGCCAATGACAGAGCGCAGCCGCGCTGGAGGTCATTAGTCGAGAAGGGCAAGAAAGAAATTCGTGTTCTTGTAAGCGACGAGTAAGATTGTTGAAATCTTCGCCGATCGCGTCAAATAGATGGTGAAAATTCAAGAGTGTGGCGGTCGAGAAGGAGTGTGGCGGCCGAGCAAGAGTACTCAGAGAAGACGAGGCGAAAGAGTGGTGAAGGAGGGAGAAAGGCGAAGGAGTAGGGAATAAACCGAAGCGAAAGAGCAGTGAGGGAGGGATGGCAAGGCGGGAGGAGTAGTGAAGGAAGACAAAGCAAAAGAATCGTGTAGATTTAGAAAAGGACACGAGCCCACGGACGTCACGTCACGGATGAAATACCAAAGGTGCGAAAGGCTCGGGAAATTGTGAATGTGCGTTTGCTCCTTCCGTAAACGGCTCAGGCCGGCTCGTGAGCTGAAACGTGAAATCGGTTGGATAGCTTGAACGTAACTACAAGTAGTTGAAATTGAATATTATTACACGTAGTTAATTTTGAATATAACTACCGGAAGTTCAACTCATTCTAACTACAGGTAGTTGTCCGATCAAAAGGGCAATATATGGAATTGAAAATGCGAACAAGCTGAGGTTGAAGTGAATAGAAATGAGAAGTACCCTGACTACTAGACATGGCCTGGACTTCTGAAACACTCCCAGGTGTTTACAGTTGAAGTGAATCACTTTGTAATCATTCAAGATCAGTCGAGTTGTTCTCAAACGTTAGTAACATATCAAAAAGGAGTGGCATTAAGTGGAATAGCATTGACTGGAACGGCATAGGTTGATTTTCCTACGTATCTCCTTTTATTTACACTTGAATTGAGTCACCTTGTGACCATGTGGAGTCAATGTAGTTGTTCTCAAGTCCGATTGATATATTAAAATGGAACAGCATTGACATGAGCCACATAGGTCGAATGCTCGACTTACTTCCCAGGCTTATAATTGAAGTAAATCACCTTATAATCATTCTAGTTCAATTGAGATATCATCTCATCTTAATCGAGTTATTCTTAAACCATAGTGAAATGTTAAAAAGGGACAGCATTGCGAGGAATGACATTGAAAGAAACAGCATTGACAGAGTCAGCTTTCACAGAAATAGCAACATTTGCAAATTACCCCCTAATTTTTGCACATAAACCGAACTCCTGGTGTTTACAAAGATGGTAGACTCATGGCCTTTACAAAGATAGTAAACTCGTAGTGTTCACATTCAAAGCGAATACATTCTTGACCATTAAACGCCATTCAAGTTGTTTCCAAATCTTACAAAAATGACAGAAAGGGACAGACTCGACGAGAACAGACTTGACTAGAACAGCAAAGCTAGAACATCATAGTTAGAGTAGCATAGTCAGAACAAACTCGACGAGAAAGGACTCGACTAGAGCAGCATTGAATAGAACGAAATTGATGAGAGAAGACTCAACTAGAACCGACTGAACTGTAACAGCACAGTTAGAGCTGATTCGAAAAGAACGGACTCAACGAGATTGAACTCAACAAGAGCAACAGAGCTTCAAACCTTCTCTCATCGGTCCAAAATCTACGAGAACGAATTCAACTAGAACAGTCTCGACGAGAACAAACACAATTAGAATAAATTCATCTTTTCAAAACCTGCGAAAACAATCACAACACAACCCTTGTTGTTCAAAAAATCTGGATTCGTATCACATGATCAATTCATCGTACGACTGAGCATGATAATCACCAACAGGATAATCATCAACATGATAACAATGAACAGGACTATGATAAACATGACAACGAATGAGACAAACACAGGACAAGGACAAGAGCAAGAGCAAGACCAAAGGCAAGAGCAAGAGGAAGACCGAAAGGAAGAGCAAGAATTTCAATTCCCACTTTTCAGCAGACTCTACGTATTTCTACCATAACAGCCTACTATTCTTCAATGCCATGATGCACTATACTTCCCTCCTCTGGACAAGAGAAATGGAAGACAAGCGGGGCAAGTTTCTTCATTTGTTTTCATGTGATTTGGGGTTCTTATTCATTTTCGTCGTCGTCGTGGATGAGCAGGTTGAAACTAGCAGACATGTGCTCTCCTTTCATTCATGATGGGCAGCTCAGTGGCTGACTGTGCCTCCCTGGGAGATGTTGCGGTCGCCGTTTCGGGCTGAGCTCTGTCGTCAATGAGGATTAGTAGATGAAACATTATGATGTGTAGTGTATAGTTGAATGCGTACCTCGGTCTCGATGACTTGACCGCCCTCGAGAATCTTCTGCATGACGACATCGTCCTTGCTGGAGCCGAATTCGCTCTCCAGAGTACCGTTGGACGCTGCGTCAAGGACACCTTGGCTACCGTGCCTTTAATGTCAACAGTTAGCATATTGAACGGTGAGAAGCATTCAGTGTTCCAAAGGAGTAGTGATCCAAAGTAGGAGAGCTCCAACCGGAGATGCCGAGACGCCCAAAATGTTCGAAATGAGGAGAACTTACTTGTGAGTGACAAAAATCTTCCATCCACTCACAACCTGAGCCATGGGAATAGTACGATCCGACTTCCACTTCTTGACCGCATCAGCCGACTCGACAAAGACAATAAAGTCCTCATCGGTGCCCTTGAAGTGGACCTTGACTTGCTGGTCGTTGCCGCGCATGATGGATGGATTGATGGATGGGTGAAAAAGAGTGAATGTGTAGGAAGGGGTGTTTGATGGAGTGTTGAGTGTTTGAAGGATTGAATAGGATTGTGTTTGGATGGAGGGGAAGCAGAGGAGGATGAAGACGGAGCTGTCATGAAGTGGTCGTGTGAGCTCTGGTTGCCCCACGGACCTTCTATAGCACAGCTACGTCATCGGGAATTTCGTCATAAGCCGACGTAGCTGGGAGGACCCGAACAACCCAAAACATACCAGCGCCAGGCACGGACGGGAAAACAGGTGGATCATGACGACAATATATCGATGCTATTCGAACATATACGTCAAACCCAACGGGCTTCAAACAATCATTGCATCCCTCGGGTCTCCAATGACCTCTGCTTGTCCAAGACGCAATTTGCAATCGTCCCGTAGCTAAGCGAACAGACGCATCAGCTTGTTCTTCCCCTTGCTTCTTGTTGATTCCCTTGCAGGAACAGCGTCACCGGTGGTAGCCGATGTCTGGCTATAGCTCATTGAGGCAGGTGTTTTTGGTCGCTCTTGAACGACGCTATATACGGGTGGTGGTATCGGTAGCGTGGCTTCATTGCTCGGTGTCGGACGACGAGGTGTTCCTTCATGAACATTATGAACACTCTGAGTTCGTCGGACACGTGACGATTTGTGGTCAGTCCCCAACAGCGGACTGAACGGCCGTTCCATGTTCATCGTAAAAGTGCGAAATGCAGACTTTTTGCGTTTAGTGATGGGATCACGTAGCTCGAAATCTGCAGGTAAGAATGCTTCCGGTGCAGAGTGAAAATCGACAACAGGCGGTCGAGAATTCGTGCGGGATTCGCGTTCAGACCCAGTTGGAAGAGGTGGAGGTGGCATATCTTCTTTCCGAGAATTGTAAATGCTTGTATAGCTTCCGGATCGTTTCGCCGACGAAAAGTTACTGGTGATGCTTGCCATGCTGAATTTGCGAATGACATGATTTGCCGAGGCTTTTAATGGTCTAGAGCGGCGTGCAATCATCCCAGGGTATGGCAAGACATCTTTTGTCCAGACGTCGGCGAGTAAACCTTCCAAACGTGCTCTGTCTGCTCGTCTTGGTGCAAGAGTCTGTACATGACTGGGAGTGAAGACCGATTGTGATCGAGGAATCTGGAGTGATGAATGAGATGTATTATCTGATCCATCCTTGGTTGACTGCGTGCCTCGAATGATGACCTGGCTGAGATCTGTCATCGCTGCTACAGTGGAACATCTTTGAATAGACATGCGACGGACAAAACTTCCCGGCTTACCAAACGCTTTTCCAACACTTCGCATCTCCTTAGTTAGCGGTGATTGAAGCTCAAAAACATTGGCATCTCCATCAGCAACAGCTTGAGTTTGAAGTTCAATGCGTTCTGCAATGTACGTTCGCCATGCCAGTGCTTCAGTTGCTGAACAAGCACTGAATATGATTTCATACATTCTCGCTGAATGCTCAAACACAATCTTCCAAGAATGTGGCGCAGTGTGAAATTGTAATCCTTTGGCATTGTCCGTCTCTACAATAGTCGCTCTTGCAAGCGCGATGCCAGCCATGATTTTATACCTAGGCTGATACTCGTCTTCCGAAGCCAGTAGCAAGGTCGATTCAAAAAGAACGCAAATTGCATAGCTTCCTGTGATGCGATCTCGAGTGCGGTAAGCGACATGGAGGCAACCACAAAGAATGACTTGACCGAGAAGCTGTAGGTATACCGACCTGGGGACTTGACTGGAGAATGTTAGTCGATCTCCAACGCGCCAGGTTGTTTCAAGGTTCCGCGCTCTCTCCGGACTGTCTTTGGCCAAGTTCATGCATTCGCAAGCATGATGAAGCCGTGTTAGAAGCTCTTCGATTGCAGCATGAGAGTCTGGCCCATCACAAACTGGAGTGAATTTGCAAATGTCGTTAAAAAGCAGCTCGTATCGAGGCAGGCGCTGAATGGGCTACTTATCGTTTCAGTGAATGAGGCCCAAATAGTTTTCAATTCATGTACCTTGATGAGCAAATCTTTCATTGTCATTGCTTTTCTCTTGTTGGCCTCACGAGTTTTCATTGGGTTGATAGTCGACGAGATGGTCTCTATGGCTCGATCAAAGTCAGGCCAGGTAGCTATGGACCGCTGGGCTTCGTCAACATCTCTTTGAATCATGTCAAAGTTGGCTCCAAATCGTTCGTACACAGAAAATCGAGGCATCTAAGTCCTTGATTGTTTAGCAACATGTCAAAAGCGAGGTTGATATTCAGCACTCATACGAGATCACCAAAAACTTGGGCGACTGCAGAGATAATTTGTGGGCTGCAGCGCAGAGGTGAATTTTCTTCGTCAGAAGACCGATTAATATTTAGTGAGCGCCTTCCTTGACGAATACTGCTGAGTCGGGTGACACCAACGGTGTTCATAGTCGGAACGGCTGATGCGCTGCGCCATCTCGTATGCCGTCGAATCGGGGAGATCTGACTCGGTTTTGTTGCATTCTGGTCGTGCTCTGCAAAAGGAACTACTTGCTGTATCTGACGAAGGAGGGTGTCATGCAATGATAATATTTCGCCGATTGTCTTCTGGGCCGTCGACCTAGCGAATGTTGTGTTCGTTGTCTGATGCCCAAGCAAGGTGAAATACGCCTGCCAAGAGGTCAGTAGTATTCTCATGTGCATCGTCAGCAATGCTGCACTTACATTGAACAAAGCCTTTAAATCAGCAACATAGCTTTCTTCTGTTCGAATGAGCTCATCAAGCTTTTCGCGCCTCTTTCTCGATCTCATATTCGCAGGCTCATCCATGGCTGATATCTGGGCATCAATCGAAGGTCGACGCTCTGATGACGATAGCATGCTATTCGGTTGTTGGCGACGCCTCCAGGCCGAGCCATGTCTGGAGAGGGTTGCCATGCTAGTGCTTGCCAATGTTGCGGTTGCTGACTTGACGGCCGTGACAAATCCGATTGATGACCCCCATGAGCTCGACTTCTGGTGGCGAACGGGTCGTGGCTTTAAAGGAGAAGGGGCTCTTGTCTCAAAATCGTCGAGTGTCCATCGTACTTGACGAGGTGTAGTTGTGCACGGGTCTTTGTGCTTTTTACGACGAAGCGTGCTCATCCAGCGACGAAAGGGCTTGTCTTCTGGGGGTGATTCGGCTTTTATATCCAAGGAATCATCTTTGGTTGATACTGATAGGGAGATGGCGTCGAACCGGGACATCCTCTCTTCGGAGGAGCTGTTGGGTTGAAGTGTTGAGACGGAACCACCTCGGCTTTCACTTTCTTTTTCTTGCACGTTCACCACTACGTGACGTCTCTGTTCTCCGTGGAGAGTCGAGTGAGATGGAGAGCTGACGATGGGAGTGAAGCCCGGACGATGAAGGTCATTGACGCATACGCTGCGTCGAGTGGGCGAAACGTCGACAGTGGATACCAGGGAAGTTTCTGAAACGCTATTGACTTTTTTGTGTTGCACAGTACGTTCCGAGGACGAACTTCGGGTTGGCGACGATGGCCTACTAATGGCTTCGATCGAAGCTTGACGACCGTCATTTTGAGTCAAGGGTAATATGGAATTCATCGTAATAAAGGGACGTGGAGAAGAGAAAGTGTGTGACGACGTGGGTCATGTCAGATCAGATGAGAATGAAATGCAAGGAAAGCGGCGGTACAAACATGGCACTTGATGAGAAACATAGAGCAGGCATGATAACTACATGTGTGAAGTTACCACGGCAGCAAAGAATTGAGCGGTCTTGAGTTTTCAGTTGTTGCGAAGAGAGACGTACTACTAGTCTAGTCCGACATGGCGTTGGGACGGCAGTCGCATTCACAACAGTCCACCAGACAGCGCGGTTCTTTGCGTTAGCCTTGTGCGTTGGCCAGAGTACCACAATCAACGACTCGGCATATTTAAAGCTCTTCTGCGTGCTGGAACGGAGGAGTATCTGCGAATTGGAGCGGAGATGTCAAGAGGCACTAAAAAGCCGTCTGTGGAGAGTGACGGACAAATTGCCGGCCGTTGACCCTGGACTGGAAATGCAACGTTATACGCGCAGATCGATCCGATCGATCATCGCACTGGACTCTCGGTCCAATACTTCGGTCAGTGGAGTGGCTAGATGCACCAATGCCGACCGGACGAACACGCTGCATCCGAACGAGCCGAGGGTGTACCTGCTACTTTGGAGGACGCGCACGCCTGTTGCGACCATGTGTGTTGAAGTAGTCGAGTCTTGGAGATACTGCAAATACTGTGGCCCGAGGCAGAGGAGGCTCGTCAAGGTGATTGGCACAGCGACTGTTGCGGTGGGTGGCGTACACCAGACTCGGAGGCGAAGCGAGGCGAGGCGCGGAGAGGAGAACAGAGAGGAGAAGGGCCTCGACAGGCAATCGAGGCCCAACAGCAGAAGCGCCTCACCCGCCGTCGCGATACGATAAGCAGCGTGGCGGCCATCACCAGCACCACTGTTCATCGCCAAAAGAGCCATCGATTGGGCGCAGTAGTTGAGGACGACGGCGTCATATCGTGGGTCTGTCGTCGTGTTTTCACCAGGGGTTAAGTGTGTGTCTATGTGGATATATGTGGGTGTATGTAGGTCTGTATGTGGTTGTATGTATGTATGTATGTATGAGAGTCAGTCCCCGACATCAGCTCCGAGCCGCCCGTCCAAGGCCCATCGCATCCACTACAGCACAGTACATACTGCGTGAATACATACATAGCCTACCACTTACCACTTACCTCTCTCCAGGCGTACCACTCTCCAGTCACACCATTCCCCGGGCATCCCACTGTCCAGTGACGACGTCGTCTGCCAACTTGCTCCGCCGACTGTACATATTATCATTCATTCCATATCCAGCATCACTCCCTCCGCCAACCGCCTGCTGTGCATGGCCTACTTCCTGTCCAGTCCTGTCCAATTCCACATCAATCTGCGCTTGACCGGCCTAGACCTCTCAGCTCGCCCAGCGCCGCGCGCCTGCGTCCCTGCATTCATGTCGACTGGCGCCATGAGCCACAATCGCTGACACCCTCCGCCTCCCAACCCAGCATGGTCGCGGCCTCGTTCCAACACTCTCACCGCACCGCTCGCAGCCCTCTCACTGCCTCAAACAATGCTCGCTCCAACAATATGCTGAACGCTTCGGCGCCTACGGGTTCGTTGTTTTCCTCGACATTGGGGAAGACACACCCCGCTTCTAGCTACGACACTCGCGCTGGCGCGACACGATCCGAACACCCAAATGATTCGCGAACCGGGTTGAAATCCTCGGATATCAATATAAATTTAAACATTGCATCCAACAATGCGAACATCCAGCGACAATCATCGTCCCACACAAAGTTAAGAAAGAGAGCCGGATCGAGTACATCAATACCAGGACCACCTTCACCTTTTACCGGCAAACATTCACAGTTCACCACGCCTTTCGCCACACATGAGGAGCCATATCTTCCAGAGATCGTCCCAACGCAGTCGCTAAATACTACCCCTCGTATCAAACCATATCTGAGGAAAACGTCAAATGCAAAAGAAGATCAAGGACAACTAGATTTATCCAAGTCGGTGGCAGATTCGTATCTAGGAGCCGGGCTGGGAATTGATGAAATTGGTATAAAGCCTGCTTCGGATGGTACTTTCGCCCCTGCTGGTTGGCGTGGAACACATACTCGAGACAACAGTGTTGGGTCTCAAATCTCGACTGGTTCTGGATCATTTCGCCCAACGCAGCCATTCGTACATCCAATGCGTCTCACACCTCGCCCTTATACCCCACCGTTTCATTCATATGCTTCTTCATTTATTGATGACGAAGCGAACGAAAGCCATGACATTGTCATTGACGAAGATCTTCGACCGGGTAACGCATTCCGATCCAAACGAAGCATGTCCATATCGTCATTTCCACAACCAACACCGCTATCTCAATCACACACGGCCGAAGACCTCGGTGGCTTGCCTAGGTTAAACTCACCCTCGCAGACCAACCTTTCTATCAAATCAACCCGATCAAACAAATCATTGAGATCCAAGGTCAGCCGTCCTCGCGGAGATACACTAAGATCGTATGAAACACCAAATTCACCTTCCTCTCGTACAAGCTTCGACAAGGCCATCAGTTTTGTGTCACGACGCTCTGACCCAGACGCCCAAACGAGAGATGATCGCATCCGCGCAGCACGCCGGAAATTCGAAGCCAAAGAAGCCGAAAAGGACCGAAAAGCTCACAGACGTCAAGTCTCAGGTGGTTCAAAAGCCTCTCGTACCCAAACCCTCACCGAATCAAACACCATCGAACGAATCCCTTCTCGCGACATCACCAACGAGAAAACTCGCCGAAAAACAAGTAAAAAGAAACCCGTCGAAAAATTCCGAGCTACCAGCTATGATGAAACAAGGCCAGCACACCTCTCATCAATCTTAAGCCGACAACGAACCGATTCCGAAAAAATCCCTCATGTCCGCGAACGCAAAGCCAGTGTCACGCCTCAAGGCGGCTGGGTTCGTTTCTCCGCTTGGTTTCAAACGAGAATGCTTGCCTGTGGTGGATCGCGTTGAGTCATAGCACATTCATCAATACGGGATGGGTTATTTTAGACAAAGAATGCACCCAGTCGTGCACGTGGGAAATCCGATTTCTTTTTTGATTTCTAAGGAGGGGATATATACCGTTTGTTTCGAATTTCACGAATTTGAGGTTTTGCATATCGGCGACTGGCGTTTGGCCTGATTCTTTTTGCATTTGGATCATGTGGAAGTACAATATGTTCTATGGAATATATTTCGCATTTTATGATAGATATGGCTGGATTTTGCGTAGATTTATGGTGAGTGATAGTGGTAGTGCATTAATTGCTTGTTTTTCAATCAAATTCTTTTGATCATGTCTTTATTCTTTTTGTTTTCTTTTATTCTTTCGGTCTTTTATTCCTTTGTTCGTTTGCTCTTACAACGTATGTAAATTTGGAAAGGCTTCTGCTGGTTTTACCGGCAGGCATTGGCATGGCTCCAAGCAGTGCCTTGTAAACCCACCGAAACGCATTCAAGTTTACAGTATCAATTGCTCTCACGGCTATGAGCGAATCTCTCGCTCTAATTACATACTGCCAATTAATGAGCAGCAGGCGATGTGCTAACATAAGTACTGTATAGTAGTGATAACAGACTGGTCATGGAAGCATCGGCAGCGAATGTCGGGCGGGAGCTTGGCAATGGCGTCACCGGGCCAATGATGAACTTTATTCCATGACACGCGTTTCGCTACTCCCCCTCATTGACAACAGATTGCATTGCTGATCTCATCACCAGTTGTTCACTCCTTAACCATGTTTTCCAATCGAGTTTTCAGACCTGCGCAGCAGCTTTCAGGCGTGAGTCTTCTTCCAAGAATGCTGGGCTAGAAATGTTGCGCCATGCAGCCAAACGCGCTTCGTGTACCCATTGAGTATTGAGCTGACCAATGCGCCTTTGGAAACAGCATGTTCGCCGATATGCGACCGAAGCCCCCAAGAGCGGTGGAAGCAACACTATCCTCTATGGAGTCGTTGGCGCCGGCGCGCTCGCTGGAGGATACTACTACTTCTCCAAGGAGAATCCTGCCAAAGCTGCCGAGCTGAAGCAAAAGGTCGTTGGCAAGGCCAGCCCCGATGCTAAGAAGGCTTTCACTGGTGGCGATCAAGGTTTCATCAGTCTTGTTTTGGATGAGGTGGAGAATATCAACCACAACACCAAGAAGTTCCGCTTCAAGTTGCCCGAGGAGGATAATGTGTCGGGCTTGACTGTTACCAGTGCTTTGATCACCAAGTACAAGGGCCCGGAGATGGAAAAGCCTGTTATTAGGCCTTATACTCCAACTAGCGATGCAGGTAGGTGGTTTGAATGGATTAGACGTTGGTTGAGACTCACACACTACACAGATACACCCGGCTACCTCGAGCTTATCATCAAGAAATACCCCAATGGCCAAATGAGTCAGCATATTCACAACATGACTCCTGGTCAGCAGCTTCAGATGAAGGGACCTATTCCAAAGTACCCGTGGACCGAGAACAAGCACGACCACGTTGCTCTCATCGCAGGCGGTACTGGCATTACTCCCATGTATCAACTCACCCGTCAAATCTTCAAGAACCCCAACGACAAGACCAAGGTGACCCTCGTTTTCGGCAACGTCACTGAGGAGGATATCTTGCTCAAGAAGGAACTCGCCGAGCTTGAGAACCAATTCCCCGACCGTTTCCGCGCATTCTATGTCCTCTCCAAGCCATCCAAAGACTGGCAACAAGGCAAAGGCCATATCAACAAGGACCTGTTGAAGACCGTCATCCCAGGACCAAAGGAAGAGAACGTCAAGATCTTCGTCTGCGGTCCTCCAGCCCTGTACGAAGCCATCTCAGGCACAAAGAAGAGTCCCGCTGACCAGGGCGAGCTGACTGGATGTTTGAAAGAGCTCGGATACAGTCAAGATCAAGTCTACAAGTTCTAAACGAGTCTGTCAGAAAACAACGTACAAATAACATAGACAGACAGAGATATAGGCCAACGCGAGTTGTTTTCCTTTCAAATGAGTCTTGCTTTTCATTCGATTACTGCTTCGTCTCGCATTGTATTTTCTTGTTCTTGTTCAATGGAAAGAGGAAGAAATGCCGCCTGTCATACAAATACCCGATGTCGGCTTTTGACATCACCTACCTGTGGAAGGATCGGCGATGCGGCCCGAAATTTCCGGACTTTGTCCGACTTTTTTTCCTTTTGACCCTTTTACACGTCATATTTTTTCTCACACTAAAATCTAACTTTGAATCATTTCTTTTGATGCAGACGTCCCTTGTCGATGATAGCTTTGCCGTTGGTCCGATGTAGTGGCGACTTTGCCGTGGCTTGATGATGACTAGGTTTTCTGGGTCCACTTAATCGGTTAGAGTCAGATGTATAGTAGACCTATTTCTCAAATCGAGGTTTGAATTTGGATTTTTTCTCGGGCCTTGACTTCTGATGGTTCTTAATTGTGATTTCATTGCTGTTGTTTCATTTTTCCGTCTAGTTGAAGTCCCTGCTTTTCCTCACATTGGATCGTTTGCGCGTCA
This sequence comes from Acrodontium crateriforme, assembly GCA_033807595.1. Lineage (NCBI taxonomy): Eukaryota > Fungi > Ascomycota > Dothideomycetes > Mycosphaerellales > Teratosphaeriaceae > Acrodontium > Acrodontium crateriforme. The sequence goes on along the minus strand of CP138593.1, from coordinate 166,391 downwards.
TGCAATCTATCAGACAGTATCGAAAGTTTAAGACTACTGCTCAGGCTCAATTGGAGCGTGATAAGGCTCGTGTACATGGATTTGGGCCTGATGGCGTGGATCAAACACACCTGAGCGATAACGTCGATGTTGAGAAAGGTGATGCGAGTAATGGGTCAAGTCGCTCTGGACTGAAATCTGACGGTAGTCTGGATCAAAACCGCGAAGCTGAAGAGCATCTCAATCACGACGATGATGACGAAGAGGATGAAGATGGCGATGATTTTATGCTCAGCCAACAACGAACCATTACACGAACCGCAACCCAGCAATCCGAAGGAACCGCATTAGGTGCCATTCTAACAGGAATCGCCATTCGAAAACGCAAAACGAATGAAGGAGGTTCAGGGAATGTATTTGTCGTCGGTTACGAAGGACCAAATGACCCCAACAACCCGCAAAACTGGACCTTAACCACGCGAATCCTATGCACATTCATGATCGCCAGTATCGCCTGCGTCGTCGGCATCGCCAGCGCAATCGACAGCAGCGCATTGAAGCAAGCCGCGCAGGAATTCGGAGTCAGCGAAGTGGTCGAGAGCATGGCGACGGGACTCTTTCTCGTTGGATTTGGGGTGGGAGCTTTATTCGCCGGTCCGATTTCTGAGACGGTTGGTCGGAATCCGGTTTATATCTCTACGCTGGCTTTGTACATGATTTTCGTCATGGCGTCTGCGCTGTCGCCGAATATTGGCGCGCAATTGGCTTTTCGGTTCATTGCCGGTCTCTTTGGTAGTACGCCGTTGACTTGTGCTGGAGGGAGTATAAGTGATCTTTGGAATGGAATGGAGCGGGTGAGTCAAGATATTCATCGCATGTGTGATTATATATGTCAGAGTTTGCTAAAAACGGTCGTCCTCAGACTTTCGCATTTCCGATTTTTGCAAATGCTGCTTTTACTGGACCGTTGCTTGGTCCGGTCATGGGCGGTTTCATTGCCGAATCTTCAGTCGTGTCCTGGTGGTGGGTGGAATGGGTCACTTTGATCATCTCAGGCCTCGTTTTGAGCTTGGTAGTTCTATTCCAACCCGAAACTTATCCTCCGATTCTATTAAAATGGAAAGCCAAGCATCTCCGAGATCTTACCGGTGATGTTCGCTATCGAGCCGAGATTGAAATCCGCGAGCAGACTTTCCTCCACCGTCTCAAAGTCGCACTCTACCGCCCCTTCATCCTCACTTCGCGAGAGCCAATCGTCATTGCTATTGCACTTTACCTCACCGTCGTCTACATCGTCCTCTTCACCTTCCTAGACGGCTATACTTACATCTTCACCGAAATCCACGGCGTCTCACAAGGCATCACAGGCCTCTGCTTCCTCGGAATCATCATCGGCCTTTTCGGCGCAACAGCCCTCGTTCCCCTAATTTACAAATGGGCCAAACGAGACCTTGAGCTCATCCGCGAAGCCGGTGGCGACCGGCTACCTCCCGAATTCAGATTATGGATCGCTATGCTCGGTGGCGCTATTGCGATCCCCGTCTCTCTCTTCTGGATGGGCTGGACCAGCTCCCCGGACATTTCCATCTGGTCGCCACTAGCAGCTTCCGTGCTGTTCGGATATGGGATCTTGACCGTGTTCATCGCTTCGTATCAGTATATCATTGATTCGTACGAGGGCTTTGCAGCTAGTGCTCTTGCGTCCGTTACGCTCATTCGCTATGTTGCGGCCGGTGGAATGACGATCGTTGGTATTCCCATGTACCGCAATCTCGGTGGTGAGTTACATTCCTCACGGTATTCTCATTAGAGTCCGACTGATTGATTCTAGTTCATTATACGCTCACGATTCTCGCTTCGTTGGGTGTTGCTCTCGCCCCTCTCCCGTATCTGTTTTATAAATTCGGACCGGTAAGATTTTATTTTCCGAGTGGCGGAGATGGGAGCTAATTCTTGTTGTAGTGGATTCGTGCAAAGAGCAAATATGCTATTAATGCTAATCCTCCCCCTGCGAGGAAATGATGATTTAATATTTTATGAGATGACCGGGTTTGGATTGGTATGATTTATTTAATTGGCGTGCGAGCATTTTGACCTATATATTTTCGATGAAATTCTATCAATCAATCAATAAACAGAGACGTTGTATATCTGAATAATCAGTGAATGGGTTCAACGCGCTTAATCAAAGAGGTGCCGCCAATTTTCCTGCGAGGACCAAAGCAGAACTCTGTTCAATCATTGATCATGCATTTTCCGTGACAATACATCTATCGGACAAAATGTGCCAGGACGCCGGTGTGATGTCTTTACTCCTGTTACTATATTCACGCTATTTGAATCCTGTCAAAGAGCTCTTTTTGTCATTCAAAGGCCTATTATACGTGAAACGAGCGGCGAGATTTGGAAGAGTTTTGAGCCGGGCCGTTTGTCTTATTGGAAGTTTTAACTCTGGAACGTCATTTGTGTACTTGGCATAATTGAAATTGGCGTCTTGTTGTCTAATGTCTCAATTTCGTTGAATCTTTTACGGTTCCGGCGACCAAGGCTCAAGCTGGTATGTTGTTGTGAACTGACAACAGAATCCTCCCTAAAACTCCTTCTCCAACTCATAAGTAAGTGAGTCATTTTCATAAAACGGCCAATTGGTAGCCATTTTCCATAATTGAACTCCATGACGTTGCCTTCTTTGTCGATTTGGGAAATTCCGCATCTCAGTTTTCAACTCGACTTTGTTAAGTTATCATTTCGCGTCGTCGATTATAACATCTTCGCCATATTCCGGGATGCCAAAACGCCCTAAAACACTCGAAGTGTCAGCGATAGTCAACGATGGCATCTCGACAGACGAAGAATGGAACGCCTCTAACACACTCGCTGGTCAACCTCCACACGTGACCAATGCCCAAGATAGCTCACAGGATTTCGTACGACTCACTTACAGAACAATCTTTGAGCTTCACACTTTGTCATCGTATCACACTGGAAGATATCATTTAGCACTGACTGCGAAAGCCCCTGATTAACTTCAAAAGTCGAGAGAAGCCATTGAATCTAAAGAAAGCGGGCATACCGTGCATCGACCACAACCAGCAGATTGTGAAATACCAAGCGGAGCGATCGATATGTTTCCTCGAAATATTGGTTCAAGAATATACCATTTGCCAGGAGGAGAGCGTATTCTTAAAGCTGGACTTAGTGTCAAAATGTCGGAAGCAGAACCAATGCGTTTCGTTGCGAAGAACACGTCAATTCCGGTTCCTGAAGTGTATGAATCGTACATGCAAGACCGCAATAGACATATCGTCATGTCAAAAATACCTAAAGTGCCATGAGAATGAATGTGGGATACGCTACAAGATCATCAGAGACTATCCGTCATTGACCAGCTGAAGAGATATGTAGAGGAACTGGATCGTCTGAGCGGAAACTTTTATGGCACTTTGTGGAATCTTGCAAGTGAAGATATTTTCTTCGAGCATCTTCATTTTATAAACAAGGAGGTCTCATATGGCCCGTACTATTCACGACGAGAATACAACAACGGACTTGTCATGGCCTTGACTGAATAACGTCCGCCTTTGGTTTCACTTGATCTCGAAAAGGACCTTATCGACCAAATACGTAGTCTACAGGACGAGTCAAAGATTTTTTCTCATGGAAACCTTCACATGTTTAATATAATAGTCGACGAGAATTGTCGTATAACTGGTGTCATCGACTGGTAAGCAGCGGGGTTCAGTGTTCGAGGACGAGAATACTTTGAGACCAAGTCACGAGCGAGGAACCCTGAATGAGCAGACGCTCTAGAAAAGATATTTCGTCCGGAATTACGTGTGAATTATGATCTCTTTCAAAAGCTGGATCAGGAATTGATATGCTATGTTGGATCTAAGTGACTGTTTGTGTGTTGGCGGGGCACGAAAGTGGAGTTCGCTGTGGATTAAATATTAGATGTTTCCGGTAGACGATATACATGCGACAGAAACGATATAAATGCAGTAGAAGCGATATAAAATAGCGCCAAAGAGACACTACAAATGCTGATCACTGTAAAACACCATCTAAAGATATTTAAAAAAAATGAATCGGCGACAACTCTCAAAATAATCAATCGTGGCGTCATCCTTGATCTCGGAGGCACTTCGGTGGGGGGGCAAGCCCACTCACTCCATGAACAACTTTCCTTCCACCTCATCAATCACACCTCAAACCCAACTAACACAACACCTGACCCACACACACCCATCCACCCATCCACTCACAAAACCCAAACATTCAAAATGGTCTACACAATCGTCGTACACCTAAAAGCCAAACCGGACACGGAAAGCATCGAAAAACTAACCGCCAAACTCCAAGAAGCAAGCCAAGTATACAGCAAGGATAAAGAATGTCTTAGCTGGTGAGTTATGAACATCGATTTACGAACATCTTCGAATACGTTCTTTGAGGGCTAACGTGAAGAAATAGGTTCGTGATGCAGAGTGAGAGTGAAATGACTGATTTTACGATTGTGGAAAGATATGCACATGAGAGTTCGCAGAAGTATGGTTTTCCCAATCCGTGTTTCTGATTTTTGGAGAGGGATTGCTGATTTTTTGGTGTGTAGGTATCATCTTGAGAATCCGTATTGTATGTCCCAAGAGGTGTCCCGAGAGGTTTATCCCAAGAGAGTCGTCGCCGTCGTCAGACGCGATGTCATTGGAGGCGATATCGATAGTAACGTTAACCAGAAAAACTAACAAATCATCAGGGCAAACATTCGACAAATACGTTCTTCCACTCCTCGCTCAACCAATGGATTTACGCCGTTTCAACGAACTCGATACATCCAAGTCCGTCAAAGTCGAGACGGATTCGAAGCTTTGGGAGGATGTTGAGAAACATCAGACTTTTTGATTTGGAGGTGTGCGTTTGTGTACGGTCGAATTGAACAGTTCTGCGCTCGGAGTGAACAGTTGTATCGTTGAATTGAACAGTTGTACCTTTGAATTTAAAAGTTGTATCGTCGAATTGAAATTTTTTATCGTCGAATTGAAAAGTTATTCACGAGGATATCTAATGTGGAGGAAGTGTCATAAGTCTATTATCATTGAGATGCGATTAATCTAATATACACATGTTATACACATCGAAACAAAGCCGAAATCGCGAAAAAAAAGATTAGCAAGGCATCTACGCATCAATCCCATCACTCGTCGCCGTACCTTCAGCATCCTGCCGAATCCTCCTCCTGTCCTTCCAAATACTCCCTCCCGTCCAAACAACAGCCGGCAGCGCGGTGATCAAACTCAAAATGCCCAAAATCAGCGTCGTGACTTTCCACCCAGCACGCTGGTTGACGAGCCCGGCTAAAAGCGGACCGACTAGACACCCGCCGGCCCACGCCATGTTGAAGAGACTGTATGCTTGCGCGTAGGCTCCGTTCTTGCCAAAGTAGCCAGGCGGATGGCGTTTTGCTTTGGCGTCGACGGCATATGTGATTTCCGCCATGAGCGGGACAAGAGCCAGATCGAGAGAGAGGCCGACGAGAGCGAGGAGAGCGCATAGAAGGACTTTGTGGTTGATGGTATTCTCGTGCACTAGGCGGAGGAGGATGAGTGGCGGACAGCCGATTGCGAAGCCGATGGCCGCGTACCATCGCGGACCGTGTTTGTCGCTCAGGTACCCGATCACGGGGCCGGCAAAGGAGACAATGACGAGTGGGAGGAAGACTAACCCTGCGCCGAGAGAGGTCCAGTTGAATGTATCCCGGACGAAAAGCGGGAGGATGGCGTCGAAGGAGGTTAGGAGGGAGGATTGGATTAGGGAACACCAGAGAAAAGACATGACTCTGCGGGAAGCGAGGAGGTGGAGGATGGGTGGAAGGCGAGATGTTGGGGGTTTGATCGGTGCTGGCAGGTTGGTGGATTCCGCTTGAGGTGCATCAGTCTTTTCGGGGATATGGTCCATGTCGTTGTCGTCTGTTTCTTCGGGAGTAGCAGCAGTAATGGCTTCATCGTTCATAATCGTCGTTTGGCGCGCAGTCTCCTCCGGATCGATTTGGGATTTGGCAGTTCGATCAACAGCCACTTGAGGCAACCATTTGACCGCGACTTTCTTCTCAATCATGACCAAGCGCATAATAATATCCAACCCGATGAGTCCAAACGCCATAGCAAAAACAGCATAATACCCCGCCGAAGCATAAACAATGCCACCCAACAACGGCGCCAGCAGAATGGCAAGCGACATGCTCAAACTGACATAACCCATAGCCTGACCCACGCCCTCGCCGCCAACCGTGTCGACAATCAGCGCCAACCCGACAACCCACACAACCGCAGCACTGACACCCTGCAACACCCTCCCGGCCGCCAAAACAGCAATACTATTCCCGACACAAAGCATGGCCGTCGCTCCGCCCTGAGCAACCAAGCCCAAAACTAGCGGCAGGCGTCTCGACTCGGTGCGGTCGGCAACAAACCCACATATCGGCGAGGCAATCAGCAGTGCGGCGCCGTAGACGGCGAGAAAAATCGAAATCCAGGTTTGGATGTCGGCGGGGTTGACGCCTGAACGTGCTGTGAGCGCGAATGGTAGTACCGGCACGACGATGCCGTAGACGAAAATGTCGCTGAAGATTGCCGTTGCTACGGTTAGGATGATGAAGGTGTGAGAACTCCGTTGATGCAGGAAGAGGGGTGGTCTTGAGGCTGAGCCTGTTAACCAGCCCAACATGATGGTGGCCGGATCAATGTGTTTGATTGGGCAAAAGAAAGGACGATTAGCAGATGAAGTTGAAGAAGGAAATCATATTGGTCTTTGGGAATGGGTGATGGGACATTCCTTGGTGGAGTATCTAGGATATACTAGCGCTCCAACCAACCATTGATCAATGATGCCAAGATGACCCTCCCCAGGCCAGAGTTGAATCCAACGCCGCAAGAAGAAACAGTCAAGTTTGGATTTCGAGTTCCGTATTTCGCTTCAACTTGCCTTTTTCGGTCAGGCGCCACAGTGGCGGCGTTTGACGGCGTGGAGTGTGAACTCCGTAGACGATGAACAGCGTCTTGCTGAGAAATCAATTGTTGAATTTGTCGTAAATGAAAAAGAAAAGTATTCAATAATAGATAGTCATTGGTGATTGAAGTTTTCAAGAGAAAGCGCAAGAATGAAGTCGATGTCGGCTATTACAAAGACAAACCTTCCAATGGCCCACATGACTGGTACTTGAGCATAAACTATATGCTTGAAATCACTCGATCCACATTCGCCATAGCTTCTCTTCGTCCTAGAATATGAAGCTGCCAATGGTGATTACTCACAGCGCTTTTGCCTTCCTGACATCTGAGCTCAACTCCGTATCAACTCCGTATCAGCAACATATCCACTCCCTTGTCAGCGAATGCCGCAACCCATGATTGTCAAGAGCTGTTATCGTCAGTGTTCGTTATAGCGAGGTTCTGAGACCGCGCTGCTATCAAGCGGTGTAATCCGGTGGTGTTGATGATACAAGACGGATTGTTAGAGAATTGTACACAAACCAAGTCGTGTTGAAACATGGCTTAGATAGATGGATTCGTCCGGTAGGTGACGTTGAGGTGCAGGTGCAGATGAGAGATATGACCGCTTGCATCTTTCATACATTTCTGACACGGAGCTGTTGCAGGAATGGTGTAACAGGTGGTGTCACGATTCTCACGATTGACGTCAACGCCATCAACAATTAGATCTGTGCGAAAAGGTCGCATGTTGGGTTTGCAGTCCCAGTACTGAGCAAGAGTTCATAAAGTAGTAAAAAAAGACAAACTCATGCATAGGAGTGAAACGCTGAGTTGGAATTCCATCCACCGAAGCTCACAAGCGAAGTTTTTCGGGATTTCATGGAGTCAGCACTTTCAGTCGCGATGGCTGTGCAATTTATTGACCTGAGGCTTGAATTGTCTGAGAAGAACGGCTGCGACACAATGCGACGCAAAATTCAGCGATGGACAATGTTGGGGGTGAAATGTGAAGACAGAAGAGTTGATGAGGATATCACGTTTTTGTTCCAGCATTAGAGATCTCCTGCAGGTTTTCTGCCGTGGTGCAGTAATAGACAGCAATGTTGAGCTTTGAATTTTGTTGAAACCTTTACAGGCATGGACTTGACTCAATGAGTACGTGACTGAGGATGAAATAATAGGTTTGATGGTGCTGATGGATGGGCCTAAAAACTGAGGTGAAAGTATGCTTTTGCCTCTGCTTTCAGATGACGAAGTTGTGGTCAACCCACCTAGGGTGAATAGACATTGTCCTCATTTGAGCAGCCATCTGGATAGCTGCTGTACATGAGACAGTGTTCTCAGTGTGTTGAGATATGATAGAATACCCGTCATCGATCTGATCAAGCCAAGGAGGTCTTCAGGGACAGGTCACACATATTTTCCGAACAAGATCAAATTAAATGAAGTTGAGCGGTACTGAGATTATGGTTATGTCTGGTAATCACAATGCATAATTGGATTGGAGTAAAGAGCTGTCATACCAGCGAGGATATCTGAAAATGGCCATGATGTCGCACGTGCTAGGCTGTGACTAGCATGTAGCGCGGCTGCGACACTCAAGACGAAGAAATCAGCAACTTGATATATAATTGTTTCAAAGGTGCATTTTTTCACGGCGGACACAACCTTGAAGGCGAGATGCGCATGCACGGAGGCTGATGAAGGAATGCATGGATTGCGAGGCGATAGTGCCACTTCTGCAAGGGGCTATGCAGCCTCGTTTTGTCTGGTTTACGGCTGGACACCAGCGCGGTGGGTGTTTAAAGCACGGCACGCAGATTCTTGAGTATGAGGGGATTGGGAATGGATAATGGATGCTCAGCCTGGTTCGGAGATGTGTAGTAATCGGTGATAAACGGCGAGTCGGAGAATTCGGTTAGGTGAGATTGTCACGCAACGTGCAGCGACCCGGACCAGCCGCGTGTACCGTGGGAGGTGTCCGAGGGCGGGTGTCGACAAGACGGCAGCGTGTCAAGACACAGCAGATTCGCGTGAAATAGAATGGATCGATAGATGGACGTGATGTGATGGAATATCAGTAGGTAGAGACTGAAGAGTGTATCGTGTATCGTGTATAGAGTCGAGGGAAGATGATCCAGGCAGCAGTCACGTGCGCAGACGGGGAACCAGGACAAACACAAAGGCGCGAGAATCAGTGACGGACAAAGCCAGAGCAGCCCACGAAGCCAAAGGAGCCACTCCCGCCCAGTCAAGGCGCGACTATAGTACGAGGCCATCCAGCATGCCGTCGCGCCGCTCGCCACTCGTCTTCTCTACTATTCCCCCATCCCCCGACTGACCTTCACCATCACCACCACTGCACCAACCCAACACTCGCCTGTCTGTCACCAACACCGCCATCGCCCAGCCGGGCCCGGTCACCATTGATTGTACTGCACCCTCGCCGCGTGCAACGACATTCTTCACCCGGCCTTCACCACCACCGCGCCGCACGCTGAAGCCGCAGCCGCAGCCTCGTCCTCCGATCCGACCAACACGACTGTCCACACTCGCCCGATAGAATCCCCTCATTGAACATGTCGAGTTCCAATTCCATCAAAGTCGCGTCCAAATCCGGCAAGAAGAGTCGCATCATAATCTTACGCCTCTCGCGTGCGGCCCTGGCGCCTTTCCCCTCGAGCCCGTCCAGTGAACCCTCCGACTCCATCAAGATTGATCCGTCGCCATCAGTCCAGCCGCTGGATTCGACTGGTAACCCCTCGGAATCCAATGCAACACCTGTACCACCCACTGCCGATGGCCTAGATAGCAATTCACTGGCTCCTCCCAAGATTGATGGCAGGAAGAAGCGCGGTGGTGCCCAGGTAGCAGGTCGCAAACGAGCCCCTCCCAGCATCGACCCGAATGGTCCTGCGAAAGAAAAAGGCAGACCTGGACCCAAGAAGAAGCCGAGACTGTAAGTTGACCTCGATGGTTTATGCTTCCATGACCATGATGATATCTCACAGATGAACACTTGCTAACAAGACACAGTCCGGACGGCACCATTGACAGAACGCAAGAAGCAGCAGCAAAGAAAGCTGGAGCCGGAGCAAACGCTGCTGCTGCCAAACTCGGACCAAAAGCAAACACTGGCGCTATCAATGCAGGCCTTCGTGCTCTCGATCGTTCGGGAAAACCTTGCCGGAAATGGGAACGTAAAGGCCTCAACATCAAGTCTTTTACTGGAACGACTTGGGGCATGTCGTCGTGGAAAGCACCCATTCGCGACACGAGTTTTGGTGATGTGAAGAGCGACACTACCGGCTCCAGTGATCTCAAACCCAACGCTAGCAGCGTCGTTGCAAGTGAGAGAAGTGAGAGTGCTGGCGGTGTCGATCGCTCGCTCGCTCGTGTAATGGAAAGTTCACCCGCGCCAGTTGCCGCCGTTTGAGCACTACATCTACACGATGAATACTTGGTCATAGTGGACTAGGTGCATTCGCGCCGGAAAACTCATGACGCCCAAGTCGGTTTGGCACTTTCAATCAAACCACCTGATTTGTATATTTAGAGAATAAATTAGCATGGCGTTTGGGGGCATTCATCGGATCATCGGGACACACAAGTCGCTGGCCGAGAGCGCCGGCCGTGGATATGGCTAGGTAAAATGGGACGCATGACTTGGGGACTCATGTACAACACGAATGCAATTATTATTTCACATCAAATGAATCGGAATTAATCGTCACAAACCGTCTTTGTAGGGAATTTATCAGTGGATCGTTGAATTAGGTGAAATTGTGTTTTGAGACATTTGCTGCGAATCGAGTCCTCTCCCTCGGCCACAGAAGCTGGAAGCTTAATCGCAGCCTACGTCGCCTGCGGGGATCAACCGATGACCCAGGCACTCGCGATACGCTCTCTAGGTTAGTAGACTATCTAAGTCACCACCAACAACCACATCTCTCTAAACCCCCTCGGTGTCTCGTCGAATTTAATTCTTTTGTCGAAATTCTACCGATTTTTCCCTTCTTTGTCTTGTCGCTTTTGTCATGGCCTCTTTGGTGGACTGTGGAGTGTGCACGGCGTGAGAGTGAGGTTGACGACGGTATCTCCTCGGCTTGGTATCTGCTGGCCTGTATCTGCTGGTCTGTTGCGCGCGAGTCAACTTGATCACTTGACGACTGACTACCGATAACCACAACTGGCTCATTTACCCGTCAATAACATCACACATATCTGCCTCGAAGAGCCTGAGGGAATTCAAAGGGATTTGAAGGTTGCTGGGTTGGGTTGGTTTTAACTGTGGTCTTGTCGGGGTTCACTGAGGTCTGGCTGCTTTCACTGAGGTCTTTGACTTGCTGGACGGTTCACTGCGGTCTTTGGTTTGCTGGACTGCACCCCACTGTCTTTCGCTTCCTGAACAACACCCCACGGTCGTTCGCTGGCTGAACAATTCACTGCGCTCATTTGGCTGTCTTCACAGCCAGGACCATGACCAGTAGAGACTACTCCTTCTCACCTCCCACTGAACCTAACACTGCAACATACCGACGACAATCATACGCCAACGTTACAGCAGGCATCAACACCCCCACACAGCAAGAATCCGACCTCAACGCCATGTCTTCTGCCGGTACAGGCGAGCAGGAGTCAGTTCCGTCAACCGCGGGTCACTCGAGGCATCACTCAAGAGCTATGGATATAGATGATCGAGAGGCACAGAGGAAAAATATCAAAGATAAAGAGACAAGAGATCCTTACGCAACAAAGACATATGTGGATGACCACCTACCGTTCTTCACACCTTCATACCTAAGACACTCGAGGCATGTACAACGATTACACCGAGCGTACGAGGAACGATTAACACAAGCTCGAGAAGAGGCTCTGCTTCATCCTCATAAAGAGCCTTCGCTATCCACAAGCTCAAGCAATGTCAATCTTTCCAAGATGCACGCTTCGCACATTCATCGCCCCGCTGTACAAGATGTAATCGAGAGACTGCCTCTTGCAACAGCTGATGACCAGTCACATCCCCTGCCAAGCCGATGGAGCGAAGAAGACAAAATGAACGGACTGGATATTCTGGCAGATGGTACAGAGATTCGTTTTGTAGGTGTGACAAAGACATCTGATGAAGCGGCTTCAACACGAACAGACCATCCCATGCCCAAAGAATGCGGTCTATACTATTTCGAGGTCACAATTCTATCAAAACACAAGGATGGTCTTATTGGAATCGGGTTCTCGTCGAAAAAGGCAAATCTGAATAGACTGCCCGGGTGGGAGAATGATTCTTGGGCGTATCACGGCGATGACGGATACAGCTTTGCATGTACCGCAAGTGGCAAGTCATACGGTCCTAAATTTAGCAGCAACGATACAATCGGATGTGGTGTCAACTTCAGAACGGGAACTGCTTTCTTTACAAAGAATGGAGTCTATCTTGGTAAGTATTCATCCCGATGGAGTGGTCTGCATTCCGCCTTGTCATCTTTTGTTCATTGCTAACATACTTTAGGTGAGGCCTTTAAAGGTATAAAAACTGATCGCCTCTTCCCATCAGTTGGGATCAAAAAGCCTGGCGAACATCTACGCGTCAATTTTGGTCGTACACCTTTTATTTTCGATATTGATCGCTTGATGGCACATGAAAGACAAGTCATTATGCGACAGATTGGCGAATTCGACGTCTCCAAGCTTCATCCACCGGATGATGAAAATACTCTTATCCACAAGCTTGTAGGACAATACTTGGCCCATGAAGGCTATGTTGAGACAGCCCAGGCCTTTGCACAAGATTTGCACGATCAACGGCAATCATTAGCCGCCAATACACAGTCTTCGTCACTTCCTAAATCAGAGGACGATATTCATGCAATCAAGAGACAGAAAATACGAAAGTCTATTTTGGACGGTGATATTGACAAGGCTTTGAAATATGCCAGCACATATTACCCCAACACCCTCGAAGAAGACGTTAACAAGGATGTCTATTTTCGTTTGAAATGCCGAAAATTCATCGAAATGATTCGGCGACTATCAGAATTTAATACAGCCACCTCATCTCCGACGGCGCTTACCAAATCGATTGATTCGTTGGCAAGTAATGGATTTGAAAGTGACGCTCAAATGGAACTCGATGATCAATTGCAAAGAGAAGCATCAACAAGTGCTGAACTCTTACCCGCAGACGACGTCGATATGGACATATCTCAAGAACTTCCACCCAAGTCGTCGTTTATGAAGGAAACAAAACTTCTAGATGATGTCTTGGCATATGGAAGAAAACTCAAACATGAATTCGGCAGTGATCCCAGACAACATGTGAAAAAGCAACTGGATGATACTCTCGCCATCATCGCCTACCCCAACCCTTCAGAAAGTCCACTTGCATCCATGCTTGATCCTCAAGGACGAGTCCAAATAGCCGAAGAAATCAATCGCGCTATTCTTGGTACGTACAGCACAATGAAAGCGAAACATGACATGACTGACCTTGAATAGTCTCTCTTGGAAAACCGGCATCAGCAGCCCTCGAGAAAATGTGCGCACAAACTCAAGTTCTCCTGGATGAAACTGCTCGCAAAACAGGCAATGCTTCTGCTTTTGTTAATGTCTCCAATGACTTTTTACGTCCTTAGACACAACCATCAATCACACACACAATCACTTTGGTATGTATCTCTACTTTTGTTTCTTCAAGCGAGCAAGGCAAGGAATGCAAGGAAGGCAAGCAAGGCAAGCAAGAAAGTAGCAACTAAGCAAGTAAAGGGAGTTTGGCGTCGGAAATAGCGAGATACATTTGTTGGTGGGTGGATTGGGAACTCGGATTCTTTGGATGCTTTGTGGCTTTATTCAAGGGGTTTCACTGGCTTTGATCCTATGGGATGATTGTAGCTGTTACAAACCTATGGGATTGCATTTGCTATAATCTCACGGGATGATTGTATCTGGTATAATTCAGAGGAATGAACATTTACTTTATTCCCCAGGGAAAATTGCATGTGCTTTAATCTTCAGGATGATTCTATCTACTATAATTTCAAGGGATGGAAGTATCTGCTTTAATTCTATAGCATGATTCCGTCTGCTATATTCACACGAGATGGCTGTACCTGCTCTTACAGGATGATTGCATTTGCTACAAGTCCACGGGATGAACATCTGCTTTCATTCAACGAGATAATTGCATTTGCTTCAATCTTACGGCATGATTGCACCCGCTATGATTCCACGGAATGATTGCATTTGTTTAAATCTTAAGGGATGATCGTATTGGACACAATCCCTCGGGAGAATTGTTTCTGCTACACTCCTATGGCATAATTCCATCCGCTAAACTCATTCTCATGGGATGATTCCGTCTGCTATACTCACTCCCATGGAATGATTGCATTTGCTACAATTCCGCGGGATAACATCTGCTATATTCACACGGGGATAATTGTATATCCCCTTTCATCTCACTAGATGATTGCGTTTTGCTATAATCCCTCGAGATGATCTGCTTCAATCTCATCTCATGGGATGGAAGCAATGGTTCATGACGTCGAGATTACTGCTTTCGTTTTCAGCGTTGAGAGGGTCACGTTCAGAGGTCGATTGTGGGAGTGTGTGTAGATTTGAATGAAGCCTTATTTTGATACTTCTTTTATGATTTTTTTGTTGATTCTATTCATAATTCATGCTTCTTGGGGCTTGACAACACGCATATTGGAAATATTTACTCTTTACAACATCGCACTAAGCTTATCTTACACGAAATTGATCTTATACCGAGCTGATACTACACTAGCTCGCTATCAAAGAATTCACCTCCCGACCACCCTCACGTCGACGTTGTAAAACCTGCGTGATAGCACCCATAACCTCGGGATCATTCCGAATGGTATTCTGCACCAACCACTCGGAAAGCGCTTTACGCAAATTGCTTGTCGCGCTGGCATCGTGCGCGAATGGCATCATTTCCAAGCCCATGAGACGGTTTATCTCGTCGTGAGTCGCTTTGTTGGCGGCTTCGAGCCGGTCGAGTTGGTGGTGTGTTACGCTCCCATCTTCGGACTTTTGGTCTTGGGGGTTTGTGAGCCCGTCTTTGAGCAGCGGGCCGAGTTGGTTCAGGGCAATGAAGAAGGTGACGGTTAGTTTGCGGAGGAGAGCGAGGATTTGAAAGGGGAGGTAGGGTGTTCTGAGATTAAAAGTCGTGAGGGCGGGGTTTAGGACGTGGGATAGGAGGCGTGGGAAGTCGGGGCGTGTGATGACGTGCATCTCGACGATGAAGAGTGTGCTCATGACGAGATATCGCCAATATCGCCCTTGCTCGAGATATCCCAACATTCCTAGGAAGAGGAGTACCGTCCCGCTGGCGAAGTAGTACATGGCCGTATGCTGCGCGCCCCTCATGACGAATTCGCGAATCGTCTTTGTCATTCGCCATTGTAGCGCCTCGGGTCCGAAGCGATCATATGCGAATCGTCTGGCTGGATCGGCGAGCGTGTCCCGAGCGAGTTTGAGATGCACGTACGTAGCCTCGACAGCGGCGCGGTCGTCGCCCGCGACTTTGTCCGGATGGAACTGCACCGTCAAACGGCGGAAACGGGACTGTAGCGCGCGCTCGTCGACATTTGTCGGCACGCCGAGGATCCCATAGAAATCACCTGCTTGTTGGATTGCGTAGTCTGCTTCGTAGATTGTGTAGCAAAGATAGGCGAGGATGACCAGCATGTGCACTCGTTTGCGGTCTTTGATATATCGCGGTGAACCCGGAGCAGGTTTTGGATCTCCGGCGCGGATGAAGACTGCGTACAGTATTTGTTGAACGTAGCCTGTGACGAGCTGTCGAGGAATTAGTTGTTTGTCATGATGAGGAGTGGATATTTAACACGGACGTTGGGGAGGAAATACCATCCCGCGAGGGAAAGGAGCTGGCTCATTTTGGCGTGGAGTTATTGGGTCGTGTTATTCGGCATATGATTTTATTTTCATGGAAATTTCCATTCATCAGAGGGGTTTTATGTGTTGATTTGTGGTGATGAGAGGTGGCGTGGGTGGTTATAGACATGCACACATGTCCTTGTTGCCAATTTGGGCTTGGGCTGGAACTGGCGGCGCAGAAAGTCGTGGTGTTTGTGACAGAATTCCTTTCCCGAGCTTTCAATTTTCTTAAGCGGCTGGAGCTTCATTCACTATCGTCGCTCTACGATTTACTGGCATTGAAGCTGCAAACCACCATTTGAGGGAAACTCAGTGACGGAAACCAGACCGATTGTCAGAATGGCGACCGAGATCCCCCAGACACCGACGGCGGAGATGAAAAAGGCGAAAAAGGACAAGAGCAGCAAAAAGCGCAGACGAGAGGACGAGCAGCAAAATGAAGCGCAAGCAGTAGCGGAACCCTCGGCGAAAAAATCGAAGAAACAAAGCAAACTCGATGCTCGTTCCGAACAAGAAGTCCCGGTCGTGGAGAAAAAGCACAAGATTCAGACGAAGGCGCAATTGTCCGAGGACCAATTGGAATCACACTCGCCTTTTGTGCACCAGACAACATCTTTCTATCTTTCGCTTTCGGCATGTGCACACGATTTTCCACTCGAGGGTCTTTGCGCCGAGCACATCTCTCCTCTTCTCCTCACATACTTTCCTCCTCTCAAAGGAATAGTCCTCTCATACTCGAATCCTCGACTATCGGAACACCCCGAAGACAATGAACCCAGCCAGTCGGAAGGAACAGTACTATCAAAAAGCATAGACGAGTACGGAGTTACATTCGTCTGGCTAACGGCTGATTTCCTGCTCTTTCGACCGCGCAAGGGAGCTGTTTTGGAAGGTCACATCAATTTGCAAAACGAGAGCATCCTCGGCTTAGTCTGCTACAACTACTTCAACGCAGGCATAGAAAGGTCGCAATTGCCAAGTGATTGGCAATGGGTGAGCAGTGAAGATGACGCGAAAAACAGAAAGGTTTCCGAGGAGGAAGGCGAGGAACATTACGTCAACGGCAACAGCGAGAGAGTGAATGGCCGATTGTTGTTCAGAGTTACAGATTTCGAATCGACACCAGGCGCTGAGAATGGTGGAGGAACTATCAATATCAGTGGTTCTCTACTACCACCAGAGAACTCTCTTCCTGGGTCGAGCAAAAAATTGTAAATGCATTGGGATTTTGGATTTGTCAAGCGTTCATAGCGAGATACAGTGTTTGATCAGACCTTTGTAATGCGTCAAAATGAGTCACACGAATTATACACTGTCATTTTCTTTGCTGATTTTCTCTTTGTGAACCAATGAATGAAAAATATATTCATTCCTACTTCCGAGAGGCAAATTTATAGACGCCGCACCCCGCGTCACAAGCGAACTTCAGTTGCCTCCAATCCTTCCTCCACCAAAACACTACACCAACCATGACAGATTGAAACTCACGCCCGTCCACTTTCCGGACAAACGCGGCCATGCTACGAATATACCTGCGCATTCAGCGCAACGACCTCCCAGCAGTGGACACCGTATGGCCCATTCCCGACACCCAACTTCGCAACACCATCTGCCAGCTCCTCGAGCAAATCAACGTCATCTTCCCACTTGAAGCCGAACACTGGGGCTTGGATCATTATACGGTGAGTATCGGTGGCTATGAATGTCTTCATTTCCATGAGCTTGGCGCTGTGCTGCATGATGGGGATGAGGTTGTTGTGAAGCCGCTGGGGTATGCGGATGTCAGAGCCAGGACGCTGCTGGGCAGAGATCAGATTACGGAGGATGGGAGGCGTTTGATGGATGGTGTCTCGTTTGGGAGGCCTTTTCTCAAGCGCCCTTCGAGACCGGAAGTGAGGATTCCGCCTTTGAAGAGGAGGAGACTTGAGGAAGATGAGGAGGATGGCGAAGGCGCGCGTGAGATTGAATGGAAACACTCAGATGCTACGAGACATGCCATGGTTTTGTTCAATCGCGATGAGGAGCTTGACGAGGAAGAGGATAGTGAAGACGATGAGGAGCTTGACGAGGAAGAGGATAGTGAAGACGATGAGGATTTTCAGGTCGATGGAGAGGATGACGAGAGCGATGACAGTTCTTCGTCTGACTCTTCTGATGAGGAGAGTTCTGACGAAGATGAAGAAAGCTCCAGCGATGACTCTTCTTCCGACTCGGACAGTGATTCAAGCAGCAGTGACAGCGATTCCAGCGAGGAGTCCTGGAAAGGAATTCAAGCTTCGAATCCCACATCCCGCACCTCAAAAGCAGTTTCTACGACAGCCAAATCGAAACAAGGACGCTCTCACGTCACCATTGCTACCTCTAGCAAATCGCAGACCTCACCAAAAAACAAAGCTTATTCCAAGGACCAGGAAAATGGTATTGCTGCTAAAAAGGTCGCAGTTGGCATTCCTTTCGAAGGCAATCCAGTAACGAAACTTCGAAACATCAGACGTCGTGATCAAAAGAAGCTCAAACACCTTAAGGATGTAGGTCTACTTCCACAAGACGCGGACCTGGCTGCTCTTCGTTCATATGAGGAATCATCCTTGTCAAGGTTAATTTCAGCTGAGCCGGAGAATCACTCCAAGATGGACGTTGACAAAGCATCTACTTCGACGGAGACACTTGGCCGCCCATCACGAGAATCTGCCAAGATGGCAAATAAGGCTGAGCAAAAAAAATCTGCAAAAGATGATGAGTTGGAACTAAAACGTCAAGAGCTGTTGAAAGCCATCGCAGCTGGCGGAATTGAGGTGACAAAGAACCGTCCAAAGGCGAAACGTGCTCCCAGATCAGCTGCTCCGATGGAAAGGCCTGCATCAAGCAGTAGTGACAGCAGTGGTAGCGCACCCTCTGAACATGGAATCGATGGGTCGACTAGCGAAGGAAGCAAATACACTCCCAGAGTCAATGCCGATGTAGCTTTGGGCGCGCAAAAAAAAGCAATCGAAATGATCCCGGCGTCAGTAACTCGGCGGGCCAAACTAGATCTAGCTGGTTCCAACCGTCTACTCTTCGGTTCTTTGGGAGTACGTGTTCCAAAAACTCAGGCTGAGAAGGATGCACTACAACAACGACTAGCTGGAAGACCGTCGCGAAATGCAAATGCTACTGCAATAAATGGCACTAAAGCGATTGATGAGAAGGAAGTTGAAACTACAGAGGATGTTTCAGAAGAGCCGTCGGATTGGTGGGATAAAATGGATCTGACTGCCGTTGAATGCGTAGAAGAAGATGTTGAGCTTAGTACGCCTCCATTTCCATTCTACCAACGATGGGACCCCCAACAGAGCCGAAACCCAAAGAAGCGAAAGCGCAAGAGGACTGATCAGCTTATTGAAACTTATGACAAGTACAATACTGATGGTTCGGGTGATGCTCTCAATTATGACGACGATGAAGATGACGAGTATTGGGAGGAAGGCGCGCTTCTCGAGAATCATTATGAGTGGGAAGACGGAGAAGATGCCGCTGCAGCCCAACTACTCAAGGAGACTGTGGATGACAAGGAAGACGAAGAAGATCCTGCTGCAACCCAACTACTCAACGAGACCGTGGAGGACAAGAAGGACGAAGAAGATCCTGCTGCAACCCAACTCCTCAAGGAAACTTTGGAGAAGATCCCCAACCGGAAGTTTCCTGATCTCCCTAAAAACATGTCCGCATTGAAACCATTGGCCGAGGCTGATGCGTTGAAAAATGACTATGTCGTTTACACCGAAATGGTATGCTCTGCTTCCACAAAGTGGCAACCACAGATGCTCACTCGCACTGTACAACTTCGAGACAAAGACGACGCTGGATGGCTGGTCTTGCGTGCACTTCGAGATATGCCGTCTCGTGAATACGACGAGGATGGTAATCGAGTTTACAGCAAGTTTGAAATGGAAGGTGCGGAAGACGACAACCCATGGAGGACTCTTCAGTGGAACGAATTGATCGAGCCAAAATTGCTGGAGCGAGAAAAATCGACTTGAATGCAAGTTCGATGTTTGAGAAATGCTCATTCTCCTTTTGCTTCTCTGTACACTTAATACAGTATTAACTATGACCAATAAACGTGTAGTCTATAATAATATACAAGCCTTTGCCTTGAAACGCCGGGTAATGTTTCAATTAGTAATTTGGGGAACGCAACTTTTCCATCCGAGCCACACTCTCATGATATAAAGGACTGTCAGAACCCAAACAATCTTTTTCAATTTGCAGTCCCTTTCTTGCGAGATCCTCAGCATCGTCAGTTCGATTTAGCTTAACAGCCAACTCCGCAGCACCTAGATACGTCGTTGAGAGTTCTCGTCCAGCTAAACCTTCAGCTTCATAAAGCGCAATCAAATCCATCGTGAGATTAAACTCCATCTCCAACCTCGAGCCTGCCAACTCGGCACCCTCCTCAGCGAAGATTCTCAACTTATCCTGCAACGCCACTCTGCGCACTTCACTTGCCCGGGCACGCGCCGACTCGGTAGTGCAAACACCACACTCGCATAGAAAACCATACGCGACTCTCAACTTCTCCCGCCGCGAATCCCGTCCCGCGAGCTGTTCGGCGAGATAACTGAGGGTAATCTCCTCGCCGGCATCAATCGTGCGCGTAGCGTGAATGGCGAATTTGTTTAGAGCAGTGTTGAAATTCCCCTGGGCGCTTGGTATGCACGAGTGATTAAACCGCGAAATCTGACTGAAAGTCGCTTGCCGTCCGGTTCCAAGATCGAAGTTATTAGTGCGGAAGATATTCAGGAGAGTTGGATATTCGGCAAGACTTTTCCAGAATGGTGTTTTCTTCCCACTCGTCTTCGTCCCAAGTCTCGCACGCTCTGCATCGACGCCCGTGAGTGCATGCCAGACGACTTCCATCCAGCTCAGAACCGAAGCCTTTTGCGCCGGATTCCCAGACAACCGCAGCAAACGCTCGCGATCTTCAGGTGCGAGTCTCCGTCCCGCAGCGAAAACATCCCGTTCAGACCGCACGAGCAACGACGGCGGTTCGGCTATGATGCGTGTTCCGCGCGGAATACGGGTTTTGGCAAAGACGCCATAGCCTTTGAGGCCGGCGCGCCGGATTTCGTACATTTTCGCCTTTTGCTTGCAAACGGCGTGAGGGGCTCGCTCACGTGCGGTGTTTCCTTTTTTGGTTCGTCTCAAGGTTGGTTGGTTACAGGGGTTCGGTGGGGTCGTGCTCAGATGTTTGGAGATGTGGTCTCATGCGAACGCGTGGGATGTTGTTAATAAAGAGAGGCATGCTGAGCGAACATTATTGTCTGGGTTTGACCATGTTCGAAGGGTTTCGAGAGTAAAAAGAACTGAAGTGCAAAACTGTGACGGATTGTGAGCTCGTCTGAATTTCGCGAACTCGACGAATAATGATTCATTACCTCGTCGATGGATCTCTAATCAGCCCATCGCCAGTCAATCTCAAAACAGGATGAACAATTCTATATCTAAAGTCCTGCGAGAGTCATAAAACTCAAATTACAAGCTCATCTGCTTTTCGCGAACTCTGCGAATAATAGTTGACTTATTTGTCGTTCAATCTTGGATCAACGACGTCACAAAGGACAATCGAGATTGATACTTTCATACCTATGGAATTACGAGAGCGACGAGTCTCAGAGATGCAAAACTATAAGAGATTGCGCGCTCGCCTGCTTTCTATTTTCTGCTCTCTTCTTTCTTTCTGCGAACTTTTAAGGATAGTGATTCTTCACCTCGTCATTCAATCTCTCGTTAATCGATATCTGCTCAACTATTCTCGAGTGGACTAATCTGAGATTAATCAATCTCAATCAATCAATCTTTAATTCAGCAATCTCGATCAATGAACGTCGAGTCACCCATTCTACGGACAGTCGATCTCGCATCCATCAGTCTCGATCAATAAATTTCGAGTCCATCAATCTCGGTCATCTAATCTCAATCAACCAATCTCAAGTCCATCAATCGCGAGTCACTCCATCTCAATGGATCGATCTCTAATTCACCAATCTCGTGTCCATAAATCTCGACCAATAAATCTCCGTGCAACCAATTTCGAGCCCATCAATCTCAATCGATCAATCTCCGTCAATTAATCTCGCATCAACTCAATGCATCAATCAATCCCGCACCAATCAATCTCGATCTAACCAATTTCGATCATTCCATCCCTTCTCAACTAATTCGCTTAAATGATCTCTCTAACTAATCTCTCCAACAACGAATCTCTATAAATAATCTCTGCTTAACTAATCTTTACATATCTACAACTACTGATAATCTCTGTAACTAGTCTCGACAAATAATCTCTGCTCAACGAGACATCAACAAGGAACAAGCCAGATTTCACGAGAACGAGCCATATGAACAATAACAAGTCAGATTAAGAAGGACAAACCAGGTAAACAATTCAGAAATACAATACATCCTCAGAAACGGAATACACTCCAAAAATCAAAGACACTGCACGAAAAAAGACAATCAAATAAAAAAGACACGTCAAGAAACGAAAGACACTTCAGAACGACACGTCAAGGAACGAAAAACGATTAAGAACAAAAATCACTTCCCAAAAAGACACTTCCCCCCAAAAACCTCCCCGGAAACAAAAGACACTTCACAGGGAAAGAAATCAAAGAAAAAAAGTAAAGCAGGAGAAAAATCACAATATAGTACATGGAGCAAGTAGCAGACGCCGTAATCCTACATACACAGTTGAATGATTGGGTGGTATTTCGAGTCGGATTCCATGCTTCCTTTGATTCATTCATTCATCTCTCCATCCTCATCCCTTACTCCCCTTTTTTGTTGCCGCTTTCGTTGATCATTATTCATTCTCTTCGTCGTCGTGAGCAATTACTTCTTGTCACCTTTGAAGAATCATTTTGTTCTTTATTTGAAAGGCATTTGGATCATTTTCAGTCCTTCGTATCATTTTCGTTCTGATTAACGCTTTTGAAAGAGTTTCCAATCCTTTAGGTCATGTTCGTTTTGAGGCGTTTGGAACGTTTCCAATCCTGCATATCATTTTCTTCTTAATTAGAAAGGCGTTTGGAAGGGTTTCCTTTCCATTGTGTCATTATTCATTCGTGTATTTGTGAGCAATTTCTTCTTTTTGAAGAATTCATCATTTTGTTCTTGGTTTGAAAAGCTTTTAGAAGGTATCCCATCCAGTCCTTCGCATTATTTCCTTCCTGATTTGGCAATTTCGGGAGGGGTTTCAAATCCTTCGTATCTTCTTGTTCTTGATTCGAACGGCTTTTGGCAGGGTTTCCAATTCTTCGTGTCGTTTTCGTCTTGATTTGAAAGGCTTTTGGAAGTATCTAATCCTTTGTATCAATTTGTTTTTGATTTGAAAAGTGTGTCGAAGGTATCGAATCCTTTGTACCATTTTCTTCTTGATGTGTGTGAAAGGCGTTTGGGTCCGTCTCCAATCCTTTTCATCATCATCATCATCATCCTTTCGATTTGGGTGTTTGGATTCTTTCCAATCCTCGTATCATTTTCTTCTTGATTTGGAAGGGTTTTGGCTGTTTTTCCAATCCTTCGTATCATCTTCTTTTCGATTTGAACGGTATTGCGATCACTTCCAATCCTATGTGTCTTCTGCTTGATTTGAAAGGAACTTGGGTCAGCCTCCGATCCTTTATGTCATCATCAACTTCTTGATTTGAAAGGTCTTCGATTCTTTTTCCAATCCTTTGAATCTTCACTTCTTTTTGATTTGAACGGCATTTGGATATTTTTCCAATCCTTCGTTCCAATCTTTCGTATCATCATGTTTTTGGTTCAGGCATTTGGCTTTTCTCCAGTATTTGTATCTTCTTCTAGATTTCCAAGGTATTGAGGTCTGACTCCAATCCTTTACACCATCTTCTTCAAACGTCAGATTCCCAATTTGACAGTCTGATGAGAAGCGGATTATTTCTGAGAAAAAAGAACGACCAAAGCAATGACAACACCAATAATGGCGTAGACAAGAGTACAGAGAGGCAGAGCTCTAGTCAGCATACTCCACTTGTCACTTTGGCGCATTGTCGTTGCCCGACCATCTGTACGGCTGACCATAAGGTGGTCCATTTTGCCAATTCCGTACAGCAGTCCCGTGATTGGCGTCAGTGCGCAGAGGGAGTACCACTGGCAGCTGATCTTTTTCTGCAACATAGTCAGCTCATAGTCACGGTCTTCCCGCTGAATGAGCATGGTCGTGCTGCCCAACGCTCTGCCAGCGTGTAGCCGAGTGTCGGCACGACTCAGCGCACCACCGGCAGAGAAGTCAGGCTCTGCAGTCCAATTTGGTTCATCAGCTTGGAGCTCCTGATCCGTGAGCTTTCGACGTGGACGGGCAAGACGCAGCGGGATTGGAGATGTTTGGCTCCTGATTGCGGCACGAGAGCCGGGCATGCGACTCACCGGATTCAGCTCGTACTCATCCGGCGCTTGCGTCTGTTGCGACGAGTCGATCGTCGTGAGACTGCGTGCAGTTATCGACCCGGCGGGAGGAGTCAGCGGAGACCACCAAGTGTTCTGGCTGCGATATGGTCCGGAATACCCAGCGACAGGGCTCGGACCACGACCAACAGTTCGAAACGTCTTGGCAGTCTCGCTGTACTCCAAGTACGGTGTCGGTGTGCCGTCGAGAAGTCTACGACGATCGGATGCCATGCTTTGCGAAGATCGAGTGGCGCCAGGGCGAAACGTGTGATGTGGGTTGCTTGGGGTCTTGACCGGTGCTGGTTTTTGGAGCTTGGCCTTGCCTTTACCTTTGGATGTACTTTGCAAGTTGATAATCTCTGGTTCGGGAGTTTGATTCAACTCGCGCAACATTGCTTCGTGTGCAACTTGTTCAAAGCTGTTGGTAGGAGAGGCTGCAAATGGTCGTCCCCTCAAAGCTGCTTCCCGTTCATTCACTCGACTGCGGGGGCTCATGATGTGATCCTGTGCATTTTGGAGAATAGATGGACGTGTGCGGCGAGTATCTTCAAGCCACTGAATATCTGCCTGGTCCACATTTTGAGAACCACCAAATTGTTGCGAATTGGCTTGCTCAATCTGATCTTTCTTTGCGCCAATGATTCGAGCAGCACGGGCAACGTCTGGGTTTACATCGCTGTGTTCAGTACGCACCATGCGCTGAGCATTATTATTTACGATGACGATGCTTTCGTCATGCAAAGTTGCGGCGTGTCCTGGGAAGCTGAAACGCTCACTCTGACGACGGCTGTAAATGCTTGTATCGGCGTAGCTTTCTTCGCTATCGCGACGATGAATAGATGTGAGATTTGGACGACTGACAGACGCTGGAGTGTCTTCCTAAGCACTCTCATTGTCATCGTCTTCCCAAGTTGAAGGCAGAGTTGGAACACGTGCCATGGGGTTTCCAGAAAGGCCACGGTCATGGGCGTTGGAGGGTTGATGATTGTTGTTCTTGTGTGGAGTGTCGCAGTTGTTCCATATCATTGGTGTAGGATTGGTGTTAGCAGCATTGGACGAAGACCTATTTGTCCTGCGGCCAAAATGTTGATCCGTTGGACCATCTAATGGTTCAGGGTATGAGGTGTATGGATGCTCAGGCTCTTGTGGTCTTGGTGTAATCTGCAACAACTGTCCAGTATCGCCATAAGTCTCATTGCTTGGTGGTAACTCGGTATTGTCACAGTAAGGGTAAGATTGTCCCAGGTGACGGTTCTCAGGCAAGATTGCTGGAGGTAGACGGGCCAACTCAGGAAATTGGGCAAATGGAGTCGAAGCCAATTGTCTACGCGAGCGTTGAACACCAGAGCCAAGGCGAGAAGCAAAGAATGACTCTTCATGTCCCGGCTGAGGCAGACGTTCCATCGAAGTTCTATGCGCAACACCACGACCGTGTTCAAGCGAGCGAGTTGGCGATGAAGTAGAGATTGGCTCAGCGTATCCATCATCAAAGGGCGATCTGGTATAATCATACTGATCGAATAAATTGTTGTAGGTCGTGTCAAAGTCATCGTGAGTTGCGAACCTGTGTGGAAAATTCCTGGTAAGTGCGCTCGAAGAACGAGGATAACGAGGATGAGATCGTGGTACATACGCGTTATCATCATCGTGTACCTCTGACTCGCCATCATTCCGCTGTTCATGTCGATCGGAAGTCATGAAAACACCATCACTACTGTTATCATCGTCGCGATTACGACCAGAGGCAACATTTTGTCCAATGAGTATTTGCACGCGGTCACCGCCATCACTCAGATGATCCAGATCAAAAGGGTCACTGAAAGTGCTGTGCGGATAGACGGAGCTTGCACGATCGATTGTGGGGCCACTTCTGACTGCTGAAACGTTTGTCAGTATAAGTAATATTGACAGCATGGGTGATGAGGTTTACCAATTCTTTCTTGTAGCGTCATTGGTTCTCCTTTGTCAGATTCTTCATCGTCAGAATGGCTTGGGTTCGCCGGACGAGGAGGGTCAATTCTCTGGCCGTGACGTTCAGCATCACGCGACAAATGCAGGCTGGCATTGTTGCGTCGACGAGCCAGTGGAGAATGCTGATAAAATTCCATATCGGATTGAGTGGTGGGAATGGCACCGGGAAGACGCATAATGTTGCGACGTGCAATTTCTGGGTCAGTGTAAAGACGGCGACGGCGAGCACTGTCAGTTTCTTGAGGAGGCGGAAGCTCCAACGGCTCCATTTCGCCGGTGATCTTGTCGTAATTCATTGATGGCGAGTTTCTTTCGTAATCGTCAAAGTAATCGTCGAGAAGTCCGTCAATTTCTGCAGGAGTCTCAAAGTCTGGTGCACCGAGTAAGAGCGACGCGTGAGGGTTTACCAAATCAAACGAGGCACCTTTGTAGCGCAGTGTAGCTGGACTGGTAGGGGGTGTCAACTCTTTCAGATTTCCTTCCAGCAACAATGTCAGTGCACACTGTGAGTGAGAGGTTGATCAAAGTAGAGGACTCACCAAGCGAACCTGTCCAAGTGTGGTTTGGCGGAGCAGGAAACTTGAATTCGGCGTATCTGTAGGGTGAGCTGTCTTCTGGTCGGGTTGGCTCTTGTTCTTGAGCAGGAATATTATTCTTTTCTTGATCACTGTCGGTTTCAGGACCGACGCCGGTAAATCGCACAAAGCGTTCTCTTGGAACTTCAACTGGTTCTTCGGTCGCTAAACCACCGTAACGCCAGTCACTTGCAAGGCGAAAGCTCTGACCTCGCCGTGTTCGATACGCATCTCCCGTGTCAAAGACGGCGGCGAAAACTTCCCAAGTATCCTCCTCCTCGCGTTGGGGTAGTCTTTTCGCGTGTTTGACAAGAGGAAACTTACGTTTGGTTCTGACAGGCTCTCTCCACCCAAGCAGCTCTGGTTCCAGTTGTGGCTGGAATTCGAAGCAGTGAGGTGAGACTGGTGTTTGACCAGGAGTGGATGGTAGAGTAGTCACTGTTGATGACAGAGATGGAGAGGTGGCCGTGGGATGTTGGCTGGAGGTTGGAGAGAAAGCAGGCAGAAGTGAGGGGAGAAAAGTATGAGGTGCAGCTGTTTGAAGCAGCGGATTGACAAGGTGGTGAGAAGAAGAGAGTGTCTCGCCAAGTAGTTGATGCCGATGGGCAAGGTTGGCCAGAGAAGGCTTTCTCCTCAAAGGTCGTTGGTCGATGTTGGGTGTGTGGTAGAAGGGAGGAGGAAGATGATGTTGGAGAGGAGTTTGACAGGAAAAGTTGGGGGTGGCCGGTGGGTCGCTAAGTGAAGCAGCACGTTTATATGTGCGACGCGAGAAATTGATGGGAGTGAGGCGGACTTCAGGGAGAGGTCGCCGTGGCGAGAATGGTGGAGATGACATTTTGGCGGCGAATTGCTGGCAATGGACATTATCCAATTCGTCCCGCCGCGAGTCTTGGTTTAGACAGTCTTCAATTTGCGAATAATCTGAAGTTTGAGCTTCTGCAAACGCAGCACTTTGCTTGTGGCGTAAGTGAGAAGACAAGGAAGGTGACAGGACGGTTTCTGGCAAGGCGAACCGAGGGTTTCTCGTGATGATGCAGCATCTCGGCTCGAGTTTAGTGTTCTGGATGGGCAGTTGGAGCCATGCCAGACTTGTAGCGAGTAGGGGTGAGGCTGTATTAGGTCTTCTCTTCTTGATGCTCGACAACTACTGGGGTTTGCGGGCGATGGTCGAGGACACCGGACGGCGTGTAGCAAAAGGGAACTGAATTTGTACGTTTCGAGCCGTCCAGCAGCAGCGAGAATGGCAAGTAGCAAAGAGTGAGGCCGGTGGAGGCTCAGGTCGGCGTTCGTCTGGTTGTTGGAGTTGCAGCTGTGGTCAGGTTATATAGCACGACGTCGTCCCTCGAGGCTTCACACAGCAAGAGCCGTCGACGAGACTTCCGGACGACATACGACCACGCACATACATACATACATGAATGAGAAAGGGAGGAACGAAGAGGAGAATGGTCCAGAGGCACATCTGAAGAAGAAAGGACGAACAAAAGCTGAGCTCCTGACGATATCGCGTCTTTCTCGCCGAGCGTCACCCACACCTCAAGTCATGATGGCCCGTCGTCGATACGGACTGGCTCGTTTACGGGCAAAGGGTGGCCCGTCTACGAACAATGTGTGGCTCGTCTAGAGCCCAAGAGTGGCTCGTCTGCCAGCCAAGTACCGCGTCGAGTGGACACGACAAAGACGCCGTCGTCGATTCGACTCGTTTTCGCTGCTGCGCCGGCTCTGTCCGTCCACTCCGCCACGACGAATCACATCCCATAGACAGGCATCTGCTCGTTGCCCTTACATTTGACATTCCCTACATCTGACATCGGCCATGTCAAATCATCAGTCGAGTCTCGCCATCGGCTGGCACCGAACGACGTGTCGACGTGTCAATGTTTCGCCTGCAACTCATGACCCGTTGCTCCTTGCATCGCCCGTCGACCAGGGTCGGCTACTTCACGTCTATGTACTCTTGTATTCCACTTTATATTCAACTACTATGGTCTAGTCGATTTTCATGTATATCAGCCCGTGTGACCGAAACCGTTCATCAAGATGCTAATGTGGACGTGTGACTACGCAGCCTGCTCATTGCCAGCCGTGCGAACATCCAGTGAGTGCGTCCTGTGCAATCGACATCTCACCCCAACATATCACAAATGCCCTGAATGTGAGGTACGTATCTTCGCATCAATCTCGATAATTAAACCTAACTTTTCGCAAAGGATGGAAAACTCTACGATCCAGCAGCACAAGAAGCCGAGAAACTGGAAATTCACCGCCTCATCGCCAGCGTCAATACGTCCAAATTGGCTGAACGCGCCAGTTTCCTTCGAAATGGCATCGCATCGACCAGACCACCCCTCAAATAGGATCGAAATCATCGAAGCTCAGTCATGGGATGAATGAACTATCATATTGAAATTCATTTCACTGATGGCGTCGTTTGGCTGGCTCGCATGCGTCGCTTCAACACCGCGTCTCCGCCTCCTGCACCACGCGACTATATTATCAACAGTGAAGTCGCAACCTTGAAATTTTTAGAACGTACTGCAGTCCCAGCGCCCAAAGTGTATGGCTTTGCTCTTGCTTCAGATGAGAAGAATGAAGTCGGCGCAGGATACATTCTGATGGAGAAGTTGCCAGGACGATCATTGATAAATCCAAAGCCTCTGAATCTGACTTGCGAAAGGTAGTTGAACAAATGGCTAATATCTACTCGGAATCATATGAACATCCCTTTCAACTCTCAGGATCGCTAGATCAGCCAAGAACAGAACATATCGGCCCATACGCACGCGAATCTCTAGTCGACTTCAACGGCTCAAAAATGCTTCCCATAGGCCCATTATCCTCTTCACCCAAACTCCACGAATCATCAAGTCGACTCATACTATCACTCATCCTCCGCAAAGAAATCTACGCCGATCGACCAATCGACGGCTATCTGATCCACCTCCTTCTCCTCGAGTTGATTCCTGCAATAAATGCCAATTCGCAAAATTCACGACACTTTTTACTCAAACACCCCAATGATAAAGGCGATCAAGTTCTATTAAACGTCCAAGTTGTTGGATGGGCAAATTGTTGGGTTTCCAAGTTGCCGAATGATAAAAGTGTAGTCTATGCCAAACGAGGACCAATACGAGGAACTGTCAAGTAATGGTCAGGAATTGTCAATAGTGATAGTCAAGAGTAATTTAGTTAGTCAAACAATCTCTCCTTTCTTTTCTTTGATGGAGTGTACTAGAGACGTGACGGCTTCATGACTTCAGGGCTTCATGATCGTTTTCTGGAACATTGGAATCGGAAAATTATGTACGAGATGTGGTAAGGGCAATGTTTGAAGGGATTGGGTATTATCCTTTATAGCTTCCATTGGCTTTGTTGGATTTCGTTGACCATTGGCTCTTGACACTCTGCTGTAGACCGCCAAAGGGGTAGGTTCAATACATTCCGCGCGTCTTTGACTCTCTTGATTCTCTTTCCTTTGAACTCTATAGAACACTGCAATCAAGTGAGGACATTACAACACCGACCAAGGGAATCTAGATAGACTGCTAATTCAAGCAAGGAGGCGCTGATGCCATTCAAAGGAGTTCTGGACAGGTCAAGGACAAATATGAGACGTCATCGTTGTGTCGGAGACATGGCACTACGAATGATGAATGGAATTGGAGGCTGATATCGAAGACATGGCACCTGCTAAATGACAAGTAAAACTGGATACTGGTCGGATTGGATTTATATTGTGCAGTCTATCATATTCTCCCTACATGTGTAATCATAAACTTGCAAGATCGCTTTGCCGCGGGAAGGGAAATATGGCGATATCTATTTCCACATCAATGGAACCGTGACTTGTTGTTTCGAATGTAAGAACAACTCGATTCCTCTACGATTAAATTTCAAGAGTGTTTCAGGACGGAAAAGAGTATGTTTTCATTGGTGGCCGAAGGACTGGAAGTGACCAGGTGGAACCTCAAGGGTCAACTTCAACGCCAACTCACCAACGCTCTGCTTGATAAAGCACTGGAGATGGCGGTACTGCGCTAATGTTTCGATACGATAATACGGCATCAACCGGTGCATCACAGCATGTGTCTCTAGAATCAAAGTCACGTTTGCTTTGATAGTAGTCACAGATTGCTGTAGATAACGAGCTCCGTGAGCGCGGGGCCGATAAATCCGATATATCGGTCTCAGCGGGAAAAATGGAGCATCATCCACATTACTTCAAACAGATCATCAAAAAATCATGATACAAGATGAGACAACATCTCTACTACCAGGAAATGGTCCTCCGGACCGCATCACCAGCGTCCCTCAGTCCGCTGCGCTCAATCATCGCCGCCTTTACAATCCAGTTATTATTGAGTATCGGCAGTAATATGCCTCTTACGCCGCAAACTGCCATTTTACAGGACATTGTCTGCAAACAGTACTATGAAGGCGCTAAGCCGCTCAACAGCACGAGTTTAGATTGTACGATTGAGCCTGTTATTGGAGAAGTGGCGAGGATTATTGGTTGGGAATATGCTATTGAGAACATACCAAGTACGATGCGATCTTCATGGTTTTTACGAGACAATTGAGTTTATGACTGATGCGACATTAGATATGCTTCTTGCTGTGCCTTTTGGAATTCTGGCAGATCGATATGGCCGCAAAAGGGTTTTGCTTCTTGCTCTTTTCGGGTCATTCATGAACGATGCGTGGATTCGGCTTGTTTGTAAGTCTCGCTGCCGAAACCCATCTCAGACCTTTTCACTTCCAAGTGATCGTATCAAACTGACTTTTTGAATAAGATTGGTTCCCAGAGACTTTCCCTGTGCATACAGTCTGGTTTGCAGGAGCCTGGCAATCCATCGGCGCCGGCGCTGCTACTTTATCATCCATTACCCACGCACTTGTTGCCGACGCTTGTACGGAAGAACAACGCACGTCTGCATTCTCACAAATCCGTTCGGCTAAACTTCTCTCACAGATGTTATTTGTTCCTTTGGGAGGTGCTCTTATCGTCTTCAATCCTTGGCTGCCTATGTTCATAGCAACAGGATTCACGATATCTGGCCTCATTGCTGCGGTGTTACTTGTCCCGGCCGATCAGGTCAAAGAAACTCATGCCATTCAGTCTGATGAAACTAGGACACTGCTAGAGACTGAGACGGCAGCAACATCATCAGCCAAGTCGAGTTCTTCTCCCTGGCATAGCTTTACAGACCAAGCGAAACGACTAGCAGGTTGGGTGGCAGGAAACTCCCGCCTCATCCCCTTGATACTCTCCTTCTTCGTCTTCCAACTTGGAGAGCAAGCGGGCATGGCACTCTTATTACAATACGCCGCCAAGAGACTCGAGTGGTCTCTAACCAAAGTAAAACTCCACGTCCCACATTTCCATCGGGAAAACCCCATCACTAACTAATATAGGCCTCATTCCTCATCTCCGTCCGCGCAGGCGTAAATCTATCCGCTCTCATCATCATGGTCCCCGCCTTATCCTTCCTCCTCATGCATAAAGCCCATCGAACAGTCATAAAAAAGGACAAATGGCTTGCCCAAGGAAGCGGAGCTTTACTCGTTGCAGGTTGTATTGCCGTCTTTTTCGCCACGACGCCTTTCTCTCTCATCTTTGGACTTGTTCTCATTTCCTTTGGCGATGTATTTGCTATTCCTGTGCGAAGTCTGTCTACGGCTCTTGTTGATCCTTCGCATCTCGGCTTGTTGTATAATGTTATCGAAGTCATGACGCAGATTGGTCTGTTCATTGGCCAGCCCATGCTCGCGAGTGCGTTTGGATGGGGTTTACGGCTTGGAGGGTTCTGGATGGGCCTTCCATTTCTTTTGGCAGCGGTGTTTTTCCTTTTGGCGCTGATTGCTGTATCTAGTACACCTACATCTAGAAGAGGATGATGAGTATATACATAGAAAGGACGACGATTAAATTCAATTTGGGTATCAAATCATTACTTGTTTTTCATTCTTCCATTCCAAATGCGATTCCAAATATAATTTCCAACTACCAATCTCGGAAAAAAGGACAATGAGGGGGGTATATAACTGATTCCAAGATCCAAACTCCAAGGTCATGAGCTCCATCTCATTCAACTCCGCTCAAGCAATTTCTCCTTTCGACGCTGTGCAGCCATATGTGGCGTCCAAATTCCAAGAAATAAGTCTTCACACTCGTCTTCATCTTGACTGTCAAACTCAACTTCTTCATCAGGTACCGCAGACTTCTTCAAACGCTTGGGCTTCGACTTGATGATATCGTCATCACCATCTGCCTCCCATGTTGATGCTCGACAGACCCTCTTCATTTCCAAGATGAATTTACCCACTTTGTATCTTTGCGCAATGTCCTCGGCGGCAATGTATTTCCATCCCAGAACCGCCCCGCAATGAGCGCAACCCAAGTCGCCGACAGTATGTGCGCCTGTGACGAGTTGTCTTGGGACAGGTTTGTGGGTATACGTGTTTGGGAGGTTGGGTAGGGGATTGGTCAAATACCGGCGTGATGACGGTGGAGGAGCGGAAGAACTCGATGGCGCAACGAGATATGCGCGGCCATGTCGACCAGTGAAGCCTTTGGAAATGATTTGAGAGGACAGCGCCAAATCTGCAAGACAGCGCGCACAGCGTAAGTGGGACGTGTGCGATGTCAGGAACGCTTCGTCATCTTGCAGCGTTTCTTTCTCTGGAATGTAATCCTGCTCCGCGATCAAGGACGACGCCGCGGTCGATACGGTGCTTACGCGCGAAGCGGAGCTTTGTGAAGACGATGCCGTCGCGGCCGATGCAGTACTATCGGTACTGCTCTGACGACGTCGGAAAGACAAAGACGGAACGAGATATGTGGGAAACAAGGTCGGAGGAGACGGAACAGATGGGAAAGGCATTATAGAGGATGGAGGGAGTAAGAGAAATGTAGCGTGCATTCACAGCACGAACAACAGTCGTCTTCCCCGAAATGGATGGAATACTGTAGCATACCAGCGCATCGAAGGACGAGGCAGAGCTCACATATCATAACATCGTGTCTCAGCCAAGCAGCATATCTGTGGTCATGTGCATGCATCGAAGGTGGGGTTGATGTTGGCTGTAATCCGGGATGGACGGATGGAGACGAGCCACAAATCAAACCCTTCCCCTTACAAATATACGAACATTTGATGGCTGGAAAGAACATTGTCTTATGACAATAGGCCTTTGTAGAGTGATGATGGATTTGATGAGAGAAAGAAGAAAAATTCGTGCATTTTCCCGTTACACGACATCTTGAGCTGCAGTACTGTCACAACAACAGAGCTTCTGCGACGAGTACTGTACCCGCATAATCACGATAGACCAAGTCACGCACACGATTTCTTCAGCTCAAATGTATCCATGCTGGCGACGAGTTCGATCTTGAGCTCAGTCCAATTGTCATGCCACAATTCGGTGTATAATGGGCATTGTCTGTTACACGTCTGAGGATTACTCTGATTATATTCTTCAGGTCTCACGATGCCGTCAACGCTGTAGATCTTACCAGGTGGACACAACTATGAGCGATCTATGACGGCGACGGATTGGTGCCTCAATGCCCGTATCTTCGCAAAAACTGGGCCCTTGTCTAACGAGTACGGAATCAACGACCAAGATGGCCATGGAAATGACTCCAAACCCTTCCCGCTCTGTATTCAGTGTTTTGATCCGTTGGTCCTGTTCATCACCTCGATTTGAATTCCGGAAAGTCCTCGATGGCTAATTCAAAAGGGCCGAAGTGAGGAGGCCTGGAATATTGTTGAAAGACTGCAAATTCCGCCAGGCGAGACTGATGACCTTGTTGCAAGGGAAGAGATTGTACCGGATCCGCGAACAATTGGCTCTGGACGAAATGAAGCTGAAGAAATTGGGTGTTAGTCTATGGGGAGCCGTGTAAAATCAAATCCTATCGAAAACGCATGCTAATCGGATTTTTGACGCAATGGGGAACAGAATTCGGCGGACCACTGGTGGTCAACAACTATGCTGTGATTCTGTACATGGATCTTGGTCAAATGGGATATATGTCATTGCTACTCTCCGTCCCTTGGCTAACGACAGCAGGTGCGTATCTGTCCAACCGAGTGAACAAGTCTGAATAATGCTAACAACGTTACCAAACAGGCCTCATCTATAACCCTCTTGGCGCTTGGTTGCACGACCGCGTCAATTCTCGACGATGGATAAAGTACCCGTTGCTGAGAATGAATCGGTGAATGTGGAGTAGGTTTGAAAGCCGTGAAACTCTGAGATAGAACAAACATGACTGTGGATTGGGTATTAGATTACATCTGTTCTAGAATTTTACTATAATTGATACTTGTACCAGGTTGTATTCCTGAGATAGCTTAATATAACTTCAACTTCGCCAGCTGAGGGCTCACAGCTTGGTCACTTTTAAGCGAGAGCACGGCAGCTTGCTGAGCGATATCAATGAAATCTTCAACTCCAGCATTTACACCACGAGCCTTGGCAGCTGCAAGCGCAGTAACAAGTGTTCCGGCGAAAGTGTCGCCAATGCCATTTACGCTGACGATTTCTCCTTTGGGCACGACTTCTGTAGCGGGGAAGAGACGCATGTACACGCCTCCAACAACAGTCGCAGCATCGACTCCTTCTGGAATCTCGGCAGGATTTCGTGAGAGTATATGGGGTCCATGTACAGCGCTCTGGAGTCGAGGATCATTTGCCGCTAGCAGTTGCGTTACCAGAACACCAGCAGGTCCCAGCTTGGCACATATGGAAGGCAAAAAGGGCAGCAGTTGGAGACATTGCTGTGGAATACCTTGGTCGACAAGTGCTGGCGAAGTCGCAAGTGCAAGTTTTGTGCGAGAGCCACTTGAGGGTAAACCAAATGCATCAATTGTCAGCCACCAGTCCTCTCGCTCGAGAGCCGATGAGTTACGAGCAGCTTGATAAAGAGCGGTAATTTCAGAAGCATTAGGTGTTGCGAGATGGATTAAAGCATTTGGGAAGATTGAAAGTGGCGTGGTTGGTGGTAAATTGAAAATCCTCGTGGACTTGGCATCACTGACAGGCTCAAAAGTAACGTGAGCATTGATCAAAGATGCAGCTGAGAGCCAACGAGCGAGCGTGTTTGATGACCAGTTAGCATCTACGACTAGATGAGAAGGTCGTGACTCTTGCATTTGCGGATACCAGGATGAGTCAAAAGCTTCGTCAATTGCGCTAGGCTGGCCCGAGCGGGATGCAGTCTGTTCGAGGATGCTCATGTCGGCCATGGCAAGAACAAGGTCCTTGTTAGCATCATTGACAGCAACATATTGGGCAGTACGACTTCCAGTACGAGCTGGCAAGATGTGGATGCCTGCGTCAGATATCCCATTCGCAGCAAGAGCATCCATTGCTGCTTTTCCAGAAAGGTCGTCTCCGACGGCACTGCACAATCGCACATTAGCACCTACAAGAGTCGCTGCTCGAGCAACATTGTGACCGACACCGCCTAGTGATTGGCGAATGATGGACGGATTTGAAGTCCGTTGAGTGGGAGTATGAGTCTGGTTTTGAGATTGCGGAATGTAATCGCAAGATAGATCAACAGCGAGGCTACCGGCAACGAAGATATTGGCATTGTGTGATGGCTTAGTGTTTGATACTTGATGTTGGCCAGGAGCTGGAATGTCAATTTTAGATGGGTTCTTCTCAATCGGAGCTGAATTGTGGTTGACGATGCGAGCTCCAGGAGGCGATCGATTGCTGTCTTTAGTATAAGCGATTATATCTCACATATACGATACAACGACCAACCCCGAAGTGAGACTTAGATCACGTCAAATAAGACCAGATTAGGCCACAATTGAAGATCAAAAGGCTGTGCTTTGCAAAATGACAGAGCTCTTTTCGAACAAAACAAGATCCACGTCTCATTTCGGAGGTTCGCCACTGTTATAAGAGACGACTCACACTATCTGGTCCGCTTCTAGCTTTTGGAGCTCAACAGCAATTTTTGTACCTCGAATGACATTTGCTTCTACTAAAGCGCGATTAGCAGCGACGCTCGTACTGCCAGTAATCTCTTTGATTTTATTTAGAACAAAAGGAGTCTCGGCCGCGCCTTTAGCTCCCGCAGCACGAGCTTCTTGCAAAGCCTGTGTAATTGCAGCTTCCATTTTAGGAAGAGGAAGAGAAAACTCCTCTGGGATCGGGTTGGCAAAATGCAGACCCGAGGTAAGACCAAGCGATAGATGCGAATGTATGATTCGCGCAGCCTCGGCTTCATCTTGGATGACTTTTGGCGCACGAACACCACTTTCACGAGTGTAAAATCCGGGCATATCGATTGGACCAGTGCGACCATCAGCAAATGCTGCAACACCAACTCCTTGAGTCTCGAGGTACTCTAGAGTCTTGGGAAGGTCGAGAAATGACTTGCAACCAGACGAAATGACTGTTACTGGTGTCCGACCAAGTTCAGTCAAATCGGCTGAAACGTCCATGGTTTGTTCAGCGCCTCGATGAACACCTCCCAAGCCGCCAGTGGCAAATATGCGAATTCCCGCAAGATGAGCCAAAATCATAGTGCCGGAAATGGTAGTACCGCCGTTCCATCGTTTACCGTCTGGATTCGTCTGGCCTAAAGCGAAACCAAAATCGCGACGGGAGATCTTAAGAGCCCCGGGAGACGACACGAGGCGGACGAGTTCATCAGCGCCAAGGCCTACACGAGCAACACCATCCAGAATAGCGATCGTTGCGGGCACGCCACCATTGATTCGAACCAGGGATTCCAGACGAGAAGCGAGTGCCAAATTGTCAGGATATGGAAAACCGTGTGTGTAAATTGTAGATTCCAGAGCGACGACAGGACGGCGTTCAGCGATGGCCTGGCTGACTTCTTCTGATACCTGGAAGAATCGAGAATTGGTTGAAATGGTGCGGGACGCTATCTTTTGGCGTTGGAACACATAGCGACGTACAATGGCAGTACGGCAAGATCTGCATGCCCAAGGGAGCTGTGTCGCTGCCATTTTCGAGTTTCACTCCTCCTGGTAATTAGGTGTATCAGTCATGATCAAGATGGTTGCCAGGAAGAGGTGAGATCAACAACGGTAGCCCATACGAAACAGCCTTTCACCACCTGCACGTCGTTCAATCTGGAGCGATCTTCAAACCACGAGAAAATCACAATTAAACACTTGAGAGCCGTGAATGTAAAGATACCAACGTATAGCGAAAAAATCATTCCAAGAACATAATTAATCAAACATACATAAGGTAGGAGCCATCTACCACTCCATATCCCGGCATACAAATACACGTAGAACCAAATTACGAAAACGTTTAGAGATGAATGCAGTATAACGATTGTCTTCGCTGACACTGGCGAGAGCATTGCATTGGAGCATTTTGGGGCTGAGTATGCGATGCCCGATAGTCTACCTTTTCTGACGGAGGTGGGGACCGCATGGAAGGGATAAAGATGTAAAGCGCGGACATTATAGGTATTATGATATGCGCGACTGTGTACTCTATCACGCGACAATGTATTCTATCAGAAATTCTTCGGCAAGAGAGAAAGTTGCGGATGATGAGCGTAATCCTGCAGCATGACTGCGCTTTCACTCATGCCCAACCCCAGACCATCCAGTGACAAGTCACTTCAGCGAGTTGTTCTTGGTCATGCACGCTGGTCCAATCATCAAGGCCGACTTCTTTGCCTTCATCCAAGATCTGCAACCCGATGCCATGCATGCGATCAGTGAACTCTTGGCGCTCAGCAGCGAAAGACTCTCGAATTGGAATTTCAACCACCACACGCGCTGTTCTGTCTTTGCTCAGATGTGCTTGAACCGCCTGGACGAAAAGGGCTGGGTGGGCAGCCGAGTAGACAGTATCTGCGGCAAGGATGAGTCGGAATGACTGAGCAGGATACGGTTCCTCGGTAGGCTCTAAGCGAAACTGATCAGGTTCCGACCAATCCAAAATCGCCGTCTCGACTTTGCCATTCCTTTCAGATAGTGCACGTAAATTAGCCTCTGCGTTTCTTTTAATATTTGGAACGATTTCAGGCAAATCGGTGAGAATGACGGTCTTTTGAAGCACGGCTGCTGCTGCGAGTCCAACGAGTCCAGTACCAGCACCTAGTTCCAGAACATTGTCGTTTTCATTATCGAATTTCGGCAGAGAGGAACGGAGAACACATAGACGACTAGCTAGAAGAAAGGATGATGCCCATGTCTTGAGGCCAAGATTGTCGGCTGTCAAAGCAGGCTCATGTAGAGTAATATCAATCACATCTTCGGAACATTGATCCGATTCTTTTGGGACTTCTCCAGTGGTGCTATTCTGTTCATGTGCTAGTGTTGGATTCAATGGGATGGTGAATGTTCGCTGAATAGCACCCATGGCAGTCCTTCCGGATCGCTCACTCAACCGTTGCGAGGCAGATTCCCATATCAGTTCCTTCTCTTGGTCATGTTCAATCCAATCCAATCGACTTCTGATGATGTTGGTCAGGTAGCCAGGTACACCTTCTCCTCTGACCTTTGGTTTCTTTCTCGATGCAGTAGTTGGTGTTCCGGCACCGGGAGTTCCGGAACGAGGGGTGCCTGAACGTGGTGTACGGTCCCAGCTCGGCGGCTCGAAGCTCAGGTCTGTAAGTGTAGAGAGAAGTGTGGCTGCCGTTGGTTGTGTATACAGTTGCGGTAAGTCGAGGACTATGCTCAGTCGTTAGACTGTTACCTTGCAAGGACTCTCATCGATCTCACCATCCAGCGGCTCGTCCTCTTCTTGAGCTTGAGCGAAACACTCGCTCTGGCCCATAGTCAACTTCGCGTATGCATGCAGGTTTGTTGCCGCCTTTGGTACATACTTGGTGGGATATATTTCGACCGAGGTCTGGCTATTGGGAAAATGTTGCGCACGGACCGTGGGGTTCAACCTCGAATCCCGGTGACTGTTCCTTGTGGAAGGCAGGGCTCGAGCGGAGGTGGGATTAACATGGCATTTGTATCAGAGCGAAAATCATCTCTGCAGTGGTCGATATCGTATCATTCCAGAGTTGCCTTGAATCCATCGTACGCAGCATTCAAATCGAATTGTAATTCCCGCGCCTGTTCAGGTCCCAGCTCTTGCGCCGCACGCATTTGATTCAATGTAATCAACCATTGTACGATTTTGCCTTTGTTCTCAAAATCTCGATCAGTGACTTTGTTCACGGCTTGAATGATTTCAACGAGGATGGGGTGGAGGGTATCCTTGGAGAGCATATTCATTCGAATTGCATCGAAGAGAGTGATGAAGTTTTCCGAGGCGGACACGAGGTAGGTTGCAGCCAGATTATTAACCGGCTGTTGCGAGGCTGTACGAGGATGATGCGAGGAGGGTGCCTGTTCGACGGTCGAAGGCAGGCCGATTTTCAGGCGTTCGGTGGCCTTTGGGACTTCGAGCTGCGCAAGGCATCAGCGGCTTTCATCATGATTCGTGTCAGACGATGGACGTCAACTTACGTCCCATTCGGCTTTGAAGTGCTCGAGACTGCCAAATGCAGCCGATACAGTATCATCGGCAAGATTGCTTCGATACTGACGCAGCAAGCGATCGCAGGTTTCAGTGTATTCGCTCTCTTTGATGCTGTCGCGCAAGTAGGCCTTTTCGAGAGCGTCGAGGGTAATGATGATGCCGTATATTTCTGCCAGTGATTCGTAAAGATCACGCTCTGCAGCATTGTCGGCCAACTTGACTTCCTGGAGTATAGCATGTTAGTGGGTGAGCTGGGAGCGATGGTACACAGCGCGAACCTGGTCGAGATTGATGGTGGCCGTAAGATTGCTGGACGGCGTGTAACTGTACGGCGTTGGAGCATACGCCAGCTGTTGCGGCAGCTGTTGGGCGTACATGTTTCCAACTGGCGATGATGCACGCGAGTTGATGTTCTGACAGATGTACCAAGTAGTTGCTTACTGAATACTGTAGATGGCGGCAGTAGCTTGGGCCAGGGTCTCGTGTCGGCAGCGGCGGGGACGAGGAACGCGAGTGTTGACTGGTTGCATCATTATTTCCATCACCAGACCGGCATAGGACATCGATTCTCTTGTCCGCCACATCCACACACACACGCACAACACTTGTAGAAGTCGGGCATTTTTTGCATTAAATTGAATAATTCTCTCTGTGCGCAAAACTTGTTTGCTTTGCTCCCACCTGCCGGCCCCGAAATCGACGGTGACGATGCGTGCTTGCGGAGTTGCAGCCGCTAAGTTGAGTTCCTGGCACGCGATAAGTAGAGTTGAGGCATGAAATGAAGGCTGCCTGAGACAAACCACCTCGCCCGGTACAACCCACCGCCAGAAGCCAGACGCCCTGGTGGCTGCCTGCGTCTTGTCTTCACATATTACACCACATACACCATGGCCTGGTGGCAGAAGAAGCTGCTGCACTATGCCCTCGCCAGGACGGGACTGCTGGACGAGCAAGCCATCGACCTGGCCAACCTGGACATAACCCTCGGCAGGACCAACGTAGTGGAACTCAAAAATGTTGCCCTCAACATCAAGCGTATCACAAAGCTCGCACAGCTGCCTCCGAATGTTCGACTAGAGACTGCGAGAGTTCTAAGCCTCCGCTTGACCGTCCCTGCCGATATATACAAATCCAGTATCGTGGCTGACATCGATGGGGTGGAAGTCGTTGTCAGATTGGACGAACGTAGTACTAGACAAGGCACCCAAATACCAAACGATTCAAAAAACCCACAACACCGCAAGGTCCACCGGCGGCCTCAGTTGTCGCCTGGATATGACCCCGGTGGATATGGCTCAGATGACGAGAATGGACCGCGGAATTTGACAACGGAACGGCTAGCCATGTCATTCTTGCAAGAAGAGCCAGTACACGAACGCAGAGAATTGGAGGCGTCGCTTGCGGCTGAGAGAAAAGGCCTCGATGAATCAGTTGCGAGTGAAAGTAGTGGGAGCGATGATCTGGGCACTGGAGCTTCACTTGGGCTACCGGGTTTCCTTGCCGGATTTCTACAAGGCATCGTAGATCGATTCAAGATACATATCAAGAACGTGGAGGTGAAACTGGAGACTAATATGCCAGGCGATGACCGTGAACCGATCCCTTTGACGCTCAGACTTCATCTGGCCGCTGCAGAACTGGAGGGACTAGATACAAACGAGCTATCAAGCACCCGTATGAACAAACGCCATATCAATCTCCAAGGGCTTTCTGTGGATCTATGTACGGAAGATGCTGTCTTTTCGGGACTGTCAGGGATATCCTCTCCTGCCGTCAGTAAAACATTTGCGCCAGAATCGCCTTCCGTCAGCCCAAAATCCGACAACTTGACGAGAGAGCGAAATCTATCGTCATCACCAACACAATCATCGCAAATTCAACATGATGACATGTATGATTCGAATTCAAAACTCGAACTGGCTGTAATCGACAAATTTGGTGCGGATGCAACTGTTGAAGAGGAACACGATAGTTCCCCGCCGCCTCTTCACGAGGATACCGACTTAGATATCCAAGCAGGAGACGACAATATCAGCTGGGGTTCTCGTCGAAGTAAATCAAGTGCACCAGCCGAAGATATTTGGTCTTCCGTTACGAGTGATGATGATCTGCCTGATTCTCTTCTTATTGACCGAGCGCAAACACCGCTTGCACAAAATCCTTCGCATGGAATTCTCAAAGCCGCACGTCTTGAGCACCAGTCCGTATTTCCCTTCGACAGAGCAATCCAAAGTCCTGGGTCCTGGCCTCAACTGGATCATAGTCCGGAGCGCAATGAATTCCATGATAACCCAGAGTCATGGCCCAATCTCAATCGAACGCGACCTCCTGATGAAGGAACGAACTTTGCTCTTGAGGCTCCCGAGACTGTGCATTCCATAAACAACCAATTCTCGGCACTTGAACTTGTTGATGATAGGGTTGATATTCCTGCCACATCTCCTGAACCAGCTCGTGAAGACTTGGATGCCATGTCACAGTCAATGATGTACAGTCACGAAGAGGCCGAAAGTATGTACATGAGTGCCATGACACAAAGCCCACACATAAATGTTCCGGGAGGTTGGGCTTCTGATACTGCAGAGAGTTCACCATCCTTATCGCCAGAGGTCAACCGAACGGAAGGTTCGCATGACTATGCAGTTGACCTAACGGGATCCGCGCGAGCGTCATTATCGGGCGGAATCCCTCAGCCTCAGGAGGGATCATCTGGAAACGTCACTCCTCGCCAAGGATCTCCCACTTTGGAGAGATATCCAACGAATGATGGACGCCAAAATACCATCATTCTTTCGAAACGGCTAATATACATTAATTCAATTACTCTGCAGCTGCCGAACGCCACAGCAAGTGACAAAGAAGCCGAAAGCATGCCGAATTTTCGCTCACCAAAACCTGACAGATTTGGCAGTGCAGAAGATTTTCATGGAATGCCGGGAACATTTTCGGCATATTCAGATCTAGCGGCGTCACGACGTCGGGGAACTTCTTCTACTCATGAATCAACGCACAACGTTGTCTGGTCTCCTTTGCGCGAGTCCGAGCGTTCTGACCCGAGCAAAACTATTGAAGTTGAAATCTGTGACGTACGCGTGCAAGTTGACATACCTTGTTGCCGATTGTTGTACAAGTTTGCTTTGTCTACTGCCGAGTCATTCCAGCCTAATCAATCATCTACTGCTGAAACTGCAAGCGCAGCTCAGTCGGCGAATTTCTCGATTTCGGTATCAGTACAACAGCTGCAAGCATCCTGGGTCGAGAATTTGACGACAGACTTAAAAGATTCGACTGCAGCACCCATATTCCATTTAGTGGCTGCAGAATTGATATTTTCGAACATCAACGAAGAAATAAACATCCAATTTGGTCGCCTTGCGCTAAATCTCGGAACAAGTGAATTGCTGTCATTCGATCGTAATGGACCGACAAGCTCAGTCATACTTACGGAAACGACCCCTGATATATCAGTCCGAATTTCGTCCTCTCAAGTCACAGTCCACAATCGGCCAGTTACAGAAGTTACGTACGAAATGCTCCCTCTCTTGTTTGTGATGGACCTGGGCGCAATCGATGATGTCCTTGTGTCGTTTGGCGGCCTCAGTGGC
Source organism: Acrodontium crateriforme (assembly GCA_033807595.1). Classification (NCBI taxonomy): domain Eukaryota; kingdom Fungi; phylum Ascomycota; class Dothideomycetes; order Mycosphaerellales; family Teratosphaeriaceae; genus Acrodontium; species Acrodontium crateriforme. Next base: position 122,405 of record CP138593.1, on the reverse strand, counting down.
ATTATCGAGTTGGGTAGCTCTATGCTTTCCGATAATGGACGGAAGGGCATTGAAACACCCCGCAAACCGTCCAAAGGGGTTCGATTTGAGGAAGAAGCGCATCCTTCAATAGGTGGGTCGATCTTGAAAATCAACGGACGCCTAGGGGGGGCTCATCTGGTTCTACGCGGAACAGCAAGCATTGTCGTCTTGCGGACTAGTAGTATCAAAACGATCTACCGTGAACACGGAGCTGGTGTTACTATTGAACGAATATCCATAGATGCCGGCGCCGACCTTCTAGCCGCAGGGAGTGGCTTGCTGAAACCAGAGGCGGACGGCCCTCTCAAACTTGATCTATCTTCTTTCCGCCTCGAATACCTGCCTTCACCACAAAACTCTGATTTAGAAACTCTTTTATCACTCCTTACGCCCTGCAAGGACAAGTACGAGACTGATGATGATATCTTGCTCGACACTTTGCTTCGTCAGCGCCGTAAGGGAGCTCTCTTACGAGTCTCTGCAAGTGGATTACGAGCAAAGATGGCCCATTTCGACTGTTTGGGTCCACTCCAAGCTTTTGGCAATGAGCTATCAAAACTCTCTGCCGTCGCAGACTATTTACCAGAAGATGAGCGACCTGGCATTCTCACAATTGCTAAGATCAATCTGATTGAAGTCGCAATCCCTGTCAACGATCGGTTCGGAAAACTTCGAATAAACTTGAGAGAGCTTCAATGTGCCCACGTTGGACTGCCAGCACTCGTGGCGCTATCTGTTGGAACTATGCAAGCATTCCAGTCGGATGCCAAAGATCTCATCCGCCCCCTCGTACCGAGTGAATCTGCTGAGAATATTCCAATGGTAATGGCGCGCATGCTTGGTGACGATTTTGAACCAACTGTGAAGATCAAGCTTTTCAACGTTTGTATTGAGTACAGCGTTGCGACACTGCTCGACCTGATCAACTCAGATGGAGATGTGGATCGTGAGCAGCTTTTCACCGAACTCACTCAATCTGTGGCCCAGCTTACACCTCTGCCGCGTGTGGACAGCGATAAAAGTTGGTCTCTTAAAAGTGAGCCTGTGTCTCGATCTACCAAGAAGACTGCAATAGAGTTACTTCTCCATCATTGCGCGATTGGACTCAAGCCTGAAAAGTCAGATGCGAAAGGAATGGTAGTTCTCACTGATGCCATCATTTCAACAGTAGTGCCTCCAGAAAAAACATTCAAGATTGCACTTGAGCTACGCAAAGCGGCGATATTTGTCGTTAACGTCGAGACCGATAACGGCGAGCAGGTTGAGCCAAAAGCGTTGAACAACAGCAGTGCTAGCGCTAGAATTGGACTTTTCCTGTCGAAGCGAGGGTATACATCTATTGGATCAATCATGTCTGCAAGAGTATCTGCATCCATATCAGAGACCACTGAAGACGCGAAAGCGGTGGATGTTGACTTCAGCAACGAACTATTTCTCATGGAGACATGTGCAGATTCTACACAGACTCTGATAAGCATTTTCAGTGGTCTGGCTCCGCCTCCAACACCCAGCAAGCAACCGCAGTTCCGTACAGAGCCTATGACGATCGAAGACATGATGGCATCATTTACAGGAGAAGCATTTCCCAAAAGCGAACGACCTTCTGAAATGCTCTTTGATGTTGAAGAACCACTAGATGATTCCTCACCGGATGCAGGTGATACAGATAGCCTTCTGGCCGATTCAGAAATGACGTCGAGCCTTTACGGTCCTGTGAGTGGCATTTTTGAAGGCGTTGATAAGTCGGATGATGACGAATTTGACTACGACGATACTCCGGAGACCGCAGAAAGTTTGCTTGAGGAAGATCCCTTTGAGATAACGGCTTCACCAACAGACAAGCACATGAGTGATGCTGCACTTGTAAGAGATCTGAACAGGCAATGCAAACCGGCTGTGAGCAATAACCCAGTTGACCTTGGCTCTTGGGAATTGGATGATTTGGGCTTCGACGCACTTGCACCCCAGCATCATGCTCTCGGGGATCCGAACCGGTTTAATCCCCCCTGTGCTGTCATACGTAAACCGAGCCCAGGGAAAGCAACAACAGCCTTACCATTCCGTCTCCGTATGAGGGATGTACATTTCATTTGGAATATTCACGATGGATATGATTGGCAAAATACTCGCGACACCATTACAAAAGCAGTGGAACAAGTGGAAAACAAGGCCGAAGAACGCAGACGCCGATCAAGAAATGAGCCTGAGGAAGACGAGTCAGTCATCGGTGACCTACTGTTCAATTCCGTCTATATCGGTATTCCCGCAACACAAGGCGTGTCAGATCTTCGCCATCAGATTAATCATAACATTGATGATTTAGTGAGTGAGACAGAAAGTATACCTGTCTCAGGCATGTCACGAGATACGGCGGCCTACTCCGGATCTGGAAGGCCGATAAGACAACTGCCGCGCAGGCGACTAAAACTCCATCGCAGCAAGCAGCATAAAGTCGCTTTTGAGCTGAAGGGCATATCTGCTGATATTCTTGTCTTTCCTCCAGATAGTGGAGAAGTCGTAAGCTCGGTTGATCTTCGCGTGCGAGACATTGAAGTTTTCGACAATGTCCCTACCTCGACGTGGAAGAAATTTCTTACGCTTCAGGACAACAGCCCGAATGGAAGAGAAATGTCGAAGCCGATGGCCCACATCGAACTGTTCAACGTCAGAACGCTAGAGGAATATGCTGCGTCAGAGATTGTGTTGCATGTCTCTCTTCTTCCGCTACGGCTTCATGTGGATCAAGACGCTCTTGACTTTATTACTCGATTCTTTGAATTCAAAGACGAAAAAATGATAAACCAGCAACCAAAGAGCGATCAACCGTTCCTTCAACGTGTCGAGATAGATACGGTCGATTTACAACTCGACTATAAACCCAAGCACGTCGACTACGCAGGCATTCGCTCTGGACATACTACCGAATTCATGAACTTTGTTACGCTTGATGCTGCTAACATCCGCCTAAAACATGCTATCATTTACGGCATTCGAGGATTCGAGCCCCTGCATAAAACGCTCAACGATGTGTGGATGCCTGACATCAGACGCAATCAACTGCCAACTATCCTCGCCGGTCTAGCACCAGTCCGTAGCCTTGTCAACCTTGGCACAGGCGTGCGCGATGTGGTAGCTATACCCGTGCGTGAGTATCGCAAAGATGGCAGAGTCGTTCGCAGCATTCAGAAAGGAGCTTTCCATTTCGGCAAGACTACTGCGTCTGAACTCGCTCGACTGGGCGCCAAAGTCGCCATGGGCACGCAAAATATCCTCTCCGGCGCCGAAGGACTTCTTTCGCCCTTATCCGCACGCCCCTCTTCCCACCGCATTTCTGCCGACCACCCAGGCTGGACTGATCTTGCACAGCCAAACACTGCCCATGCCGACGACGAAGAGGGACCCCACGCTATTTCCGCCTATGCAAATCAGCCCCTCTCTTTGATCTCAGGCCTCCGGTCTGCGCGTCAATATCTGGAACATGACCTTTTGACTGCCCGTGATGCCCTCATAGCTGTTGCGGGCGAAACAATGGAGCCTGGGCAGACGCCTGGAGGTGCAGCTATGGCTATTGCGAGGCATGCACCTACGGTCATTCTCAGGCCGGTCATTGGGGCTAGTCGGGCTGTTGGAACGGCGCTTCTGGGTGTAGGGAATCAAATTGATCGTAGCGGCGTGAGAGGGTGGGAAGATGTAAGTTTTATCCTTGTTCTAGATTATGCCGACTGTAATGAAAGTGTGAAATTGGTGCTGACTTTCTCAACGCAGAAATACAAACGACGATAAACGAACAAACAAACGAGACCATGAAAGTATCGGTGTTGGTGGGATAATGTTTTGGTTGTCTCTTCTCATATTCGCTGGCGTTAGCTTTTATTCGGCGAGGACTCCGTTTGCATGAGATACCCCTTCGCTCTTGGGAGCATAATATAACTGCAAAATATAACTGCAAGATCCGGCATTTCTTCTTGATTCCTTCCGCCGAATGAGCGTGCACGATGAAGATTCCCCCTACAATACGACATGTACGGTTAGTTCACAGCGTGGTCCATATCAAAATACTTTTGGGAATATGCTAGATGAAGATTCGTGGAAAACTCCGTGAATGGTGGATTTGATTCCATCCGGCAATTAAACAAGGCATTTAGAGAAAGTGAATCATCACTGTCAAAGCCCTAGCAGCAACAACTCAAAACACGCCCGAGCTTTCCACACCATTATCAAACTAAACTTCAGCAAACCCATAGGCTGTACAGGCGTCGGGCAGCAATGTCAATATCTTTTTGCTGATGGCTGTCATTGTTGTGTTTATGGTTCGGTATGTTCATTACCTTATTCGTCGTTTCAGCAGAACTACTTATTTGTGTTCCCTCGTTTCTTGATTTATTGATTGATTCATCTCCTAATTCATGCCCTGGTTGTCCTGCCGACTCATCTCCCGACTCATTTAACATTGGCAAACAGAACATGCAAACCGGCGACGACTACGACTACACTCGTCTCTGCGGACCCGCCCAGCGTCTTCTAGAAAGCGGAGAAGAAATTCCTAGATCGTGTAATGCCGGTGGCAAATTTTCTTGTGCTTCGATTATTACCGTGCAGGATCGTACGCCTTGATATAATGTAAGTTGAGTTTAGTGGATGGTTTGGTGGCTTTCAGGGGTTTAAGGGCTGACTTTTTGGGTAGCATGCTTAGATGGCGGGAGTAAGGGGATTTTGATGGTATGGGGGCTGTTACTGGAACGCAAGAGAGTGGAGAGGCGATGGCTAAGATGCGAAGTGTGGGAGGAGGAGTTTCGGGGTGGCTGTAGAGTTTGGTTTAGAGCGTGTGTTCCGAGGGAGTTCTTTTGGGGAATGGATTACTGATGTAGTTGATCCTCTATATTAACTTGAAGAATTGAAAAGGTTCAGTCTTTGGTTTCGAAGTAATGTTGATGTCATTCCCGTCGTCAATTTGATCATCGTTAATTACTAGATTCAATTTTCGATCGATTCTTTCATCTAGCTCGTTGCCCAGAAACCATAAAATCCCGATGTCTGAAGTGCAGTCGAATGGATTGAACACGCAAGACGACGAACATTTAAAAAGGAAACATGCAAGGTAGGGTTGACATCCAGGCAGTAAATGTGGTGAGCAGCTCCTGGGTGGTGTGAACAGTCTCAATCATGTGGATGTTGGCGCTCCATTTTGCCGGACCCCTCGTTTACAAATCAGAGGCCCATTGCACACCAATGGCTGGTTATATCGTGAAAAGAACCAGAGCGACAATCTTCAAAGGAAAAGATTTCTTTCCTCAAGAGACAATATAACGACCCGCAAAGATGGCGATGAATCCTCCGAGTATGGCAGCGTAAGCAGGCAGTGCTCAACCAAACATCATTCTTACCACTCACAAGCATGTAGCCCCGGCCGTTCGCTTTTCGAAACGAGGGATATGTCAAGACGTTTCAGTGATCTGTACGTTTATAGTCCGACTATTTCAATGGCTACACTCTCACCATGAGCAAAGGTACTTTGGCTATGGCGCCAACCTCTCACCAAGCATAATGAAGGGACGGTGTCCCGACAGCCTCTTCGTAGGTCTAGCTCGTCTCAATGACTACAAATGGCAGATCAATGAAACAGGCTACGCAAACGTCAAGCCATCTCCAGGCGACTACGTCTACGGTGCGCTGTTCTTCCTCTCGCCGCGCGACGAAGCCGGTCTGGACGAGAGCGAAGGCGTACCGTGGATGTACCAGAAGAAATGGCTTGACGTCGTACGACACGACGACGACTCGGGCGAAAAGGTCACGGCCATTGTGTACGTCGACACGGAGCGGCCAGCAGATGGCGAGATTATGAAGGACTACGTGGTGTATTTCACCAAGGCCATTCGAGAGTGTACGCCGCTGGGGCTGCCTGAGGCATATATCACCAAGTACCTGAGGCCGTATCTGCCGACGGTGACGAAAGAAGACGAAGAGCGCGAGATTGAGATGGTGAGAATCACGTATCCGAGGAAATCGTAGATTATTGATTTCATCGTCTTGTGAGGCAAACAAATGCACATCTCACGGTGTTGACAGCCGCCGTTCTTCTTTGCCCTGCATTTTTGAGTTTCGCTAGCGCCATCAGTTCCTAAATTTTGAGACGACGACATTCTTCTACAACATTAGAACTCCGCATCTTTGCATCATTCACTTCTCACAATATGGTCCCAATGTTGACGTCTCAGAAATCAAAGGCTGTTGGTAGCGTCGGTGAATTCACAGTGTTACCGCTGCAATTGCCTGCTCGTCCTTCATACCCGCAAGAAACGACCCATTACCTCTACATCCGACCGAATGCACCACGAGTCCCGACTGAAAACACACCACGAGAGCTCTTCCTTGTAAACGTACCAATCGATTCAACAGAGCTACATGTTAAGAGTCTATTTGCGCAGAGCATAGGAGGTGTGCGAGTGGAGACGGTCAAATTTGAAGGAAGTTCTCGATCACAAGCCGAGAGAAATTTCAGCTCAGTTTCCGCAGCGCAAGGAAAAAAGCGCAAGCGACATGAAGACGATGATGGTGAGGAGGAACACGGTGTATCTATTGGCTCATTACCCGAGACCTGGGACCGTGACCTGCATCGCAGCGGCGCGACCGCTGTTGTAACTTTTGTCGACCAAGCGAGTGCCGAAGCCGCCATGAAGGATGCCCGTCGCGCGAGTAAACAGAAGAGATCCCTGGTATGGGGTGCTGGAATTGAAGACAAATTGCCTGAGCTTGGTTCAGCGCGCTATCGCTCACACCAAAATACTCGATACCCCAATCCGGCGCTCTTGCAGCAGAGTGTCGATGCTTTCATGAGCGCCTTCACAGCTGCCGAGGTCGCACGCAGCAAAGCACTAGCCCGACAACGTGCTCAGCCTGATGAGGACGGTTTCATCACTGTGACGCACGGTGGACGACGTGGGACAGTGAGAGAAGAGGAAGCCAAGGCGAAGGAGGAAGAATTCAAGCGAAGAGAAAGCGAGAGGGTACGGAGCGACTTTTACAGATTCCAGACGAGAGAGAAGAAGAAGGAGGCCGCGAGGGATTTGGTCAAGGGATTCGAGGAAGATGCAAAGAGGCTGGAGGACATGCGAAAGCGGAGGGGAAAGGTCCGGCCAGAATGAGTCTGTGGCGAACCTCGACCATGATGAAAATAGCTTCTAGCTCTCTATTTAATGCTGCCACAACTCAATTTCCTGATCCAAAGCAGGATTCAATGAAACGACATGTCAAAGGAACCCTTTCACCATCGCACTGCTTGAACAGATACCAGCCCAAGTCTGCATAGGGAATACACGCGCTCATCGTCCGTCCATTCCCCATGAATCGAAATTTGTCTTTCGTTCGATATCGGATATTAAATTCCTCAGGTCGGATGTTGTCGATCATCTCCTTGTATCGAATTCCAGAGCTTGGTCATACAGCCGTCACTGTGTCATCGACTCGGTGGTCTCTAAGGCGAGTCAGTCAATAATATTGAAGCTGCCATGAAAAGAGGACTCCATTATCCATACTTGAGCCATCTTGTTCATCGACTGACATATTCAATTCGCCGACCGACCTGGCCCTGCCAATAAGTTTCCATGCCTGACAGGAGCGTTTGGCCATGGGAACATGAAGAAATCTGGAAATCCAGCCGCATTCCAACAGGGGCAGCATGTTGGCTCGTCTTTCAACCCCTCTGCTATTGAAACGCCATTCCGACCTATCCATGGAACTTGATGCCAAACATCGATACCCGTGGCGCAGATTGTTACGTCGAGTGTACGCAAAACTCGGTCTGACATGTGAATTCCTTCTTTTTCAATCTTTTCGATCACCGCCTATGACGACTACTCGCAGTTTGCGTGTGGGGGCTCGCATGGGTTTTTGTATAGGAGGATCCATTCTTTGGGTAGCGATTGGCAGTACCACGTGAATGGATCTGGAGTGCGGCCTTTTGCGACGTCTGTTTCGCCGGTTAGGATTAGGTTTAGGTCATTAGGTGAAAGGATGACATTTAGGTGCCTACCATTTTTGATAAGGGTTGAAAGGATTTCTATTTTGAAGGCTTGGACAGGATTGATTGGGTTTCGAATGGATGCTTTATGAAAACAATATACTTTATTGCATCTTATTGGAGTACTTGGAGAGGTTTATTGGAGAGAAATCGATGGTCCACAGCCGACTGCATTTGTCGTGGGGGGTAGATCAGATATCGTACTTCCGGTGAATAAAGGCCAAACCCTTGTGAAGAGTTCCATTCTCAGTTCACAAACTCGTAAAGATAAATTATTGACTTGTCAGAATCTCTACGAGTTGTCAGCATCGTTGATGCGCGACTAGTTCGGGTAGGGGCTCAATGACCAGCAGACGCGGCTTCGCAAAGTCTCACTTCGATCGAATGGGGCTGCCAAGGACATCAAACTGTTCAATTTGTCAAAGCTCGTCAGTGAATTACCCTGACTTTCGTCCAATCGTCAAGTCAGTCTGCGTAGATAAACGAGGAGTGAGATATTTGCGAGTAGCTCAGAGCATCAAGCCTCGATGCTCTGGGCAACTTGGCCTTGATGATCAAGGCCAAAAACGACGTTGATGTCGCGTTCAAAGGAATCACAGCCTTCGCCATATTGCACTTTTCTTTCTTCTAACGTACCCCACAAGCGAGTGATACACCCAAGCGAGTGATACACAATTTTGCACCTTAGTTAGTATATTAATTATTATTCAACACCACTTGATAGCTATTACCTCAAATAAGTATATAAGTGACCTATGTATCTATTTGACATGTCCGTGAATTATGGCCGAGCTCATAACACTTTCCACATCTTCGTTGCTGTTTTGTTCCCTTTGTTACTTGCTCATTTATAGCACTCTTACGTACTTCTTCACTAATTTGTTCATAAAGAGCTACTTATTGTAATAGATCTTGGCCGTCTTGAATAAGTAAAGACCCAGCTCTTCGAATATGTTTATTTCGGCGACGTCGTCGTTGATTTAATGCCTCATTTGCCTGCCGAAGTGTAACATTTTCGGCTTTTAATAACTCGGCTTCGTAGACCATTAATTGCGCAACTTTTACTAGCTGTTAAAGAGCGTTATAGATAGGCGTTAGAGAGCTGTTCTCGTGCCTTGCAACTCGGTCTTGAACTATAGTACTTTGAGACTATAGCTCAATTAGATTATGCGGTGTTTTTGCTTCATAAGCTGGAAGTATTAGTGGTGTGGGTGTTCGGAGCTTAATATCTAAGGTATTAAGAACAATTTGTAGGTTGAAGGGAACAAGGCCAGTAGATTCGAATGCACTTCGAATATTTGCTTCCGTAATAGCTGCGTTATACGCCTCTTTGAACGCTGAGAGGAAATAATACTTCGTAACGTGGTTAATACCAAGTCGGATGAGGCTATTAACTTGTCGTCCATAAGCACGCTTTAAGGGCCTAAAGCAGCTTATATCAAGAGGCTGAAGAATGTGTGATGAATAAGTAGGCATACATAAAGTTAGAATACCTTATTCTTGATAGTGTTTATGAAAAGCAGCTGAATAATGGCTTTTAGAACCATCTAGAACTAGGAGTCGTTTTGAGCCCTTTATTCGAGTCCTTATATATTTATCGAAGTGTTGTAGCTAGTTAATACTAATCTCACTTATTGTCCATCCATTATCACTAGTAGTAACTGCCTAAGTACCTAGTATATCTTCTTTAAACTACTAGCTTTAAAGAACCTTTCCTTTAAAGATTATGAAAGGTGGAATTAGCCAGCCTTATGAGTTGATGCCTTAGATAATAGTAACCTATTCACGATTACTAGGTTGAATTAATTTTGGCCTATTACGCCTTTCACTAGCTATGATAACTACGGCAGTAGAAATCACTCCTATTTGGAAGCCAGTTTCATCAAAGTTATAGATATCCTCTTATAAGATTCCATGCTTTTATACCATATTATAAACAAGGTTAAACTACGACTAAATAGTCTTCGGATCCTCGCATTTAGCTCTCCTATAGTCGTACTTTCGATTGAACTTTGTTTTAAGCCGAGGTTAGTGTCGTATGAAGTTCGAAGACTAGTTCTTTCCGACTGGCATTACGCCTCGGAGTGCTAGTAGTCTGTTCGCCATGTCTGCGACTACACTTACTCGCGGCGAGAATCTACGAGAATCTAGATCTAGGATATACTCGATAATAACTGATTCCTCTATAGAAGTAAGCCTTAAAGATTTAGGCGCACTATCGCGTCGTGAAGCTATTCTATGGATTCGTCGATTTAGCGTTGAATGTGGTATCGAATAAGCAGCTACAGCCGCTCTAACGCTGTGAAAGTGGCCTTGTTCAATAGCTTAGATAGCTAACGCTATTTTACTATCTATTTATGCGAAAATTTATATGTGTTATAGTAGTGTGGTAGTGAAAAGGAAAGGACGCGTGAAAGCGCGAAGAGCGTATATCACTCGCTTAGGTGTATCACTCGCTTGTAGGGTACGTTATATATTGGCCTCATAAATGACGTTGACTCTCATCATTTTAATTTCACTATGAGCTCCGATAGGGGCTAAACAACGATAGAGTCGATTCAACTAACAACGAACACGACGGACCGTGGAATATAAATCAATGCTCAGGTAGCGGATGTCCCTTTAGTCGTTGCAACTCTTACCCCGTTGAAAGCTACGTTACGAACAAAAATGAAAATTTCTATTGTCCTTAGTATGCTAAGCGCTAACTACTATTATGCAAAAGGTTTCCGCTAATAGCGAGTCGAATTATAACGGCCCGGAATTTGATAGCACTAAAGACGTAAGTTTAGAGGCCCGCACAAAACTTTTATTTAACGTTGATTTCCCTCGGGATGTCGAAATCATCTACCCGCGCGCCACCGATACATGCGTCTCCTTCTTCTACGACAATAAGTATAGTAGCAAATTAGGAAGCGTGAGCCTCGACGTCGTAATACGGGCTTTTCCTCCAATTTAAGCAGTTTCGTTCAACCGCACTATGGACCGGGAGGATGCGCCTAGCAAGTGTTCAGAATGATCAAATCTCCCGGTAATCCGAATTAGTGCAACTTGTAGTCACAGTGTTGTAGAAGGGTTAGTATATTAGTTACTACTATATTTTGTGCTCACTTGGTATTAATTAGAGGATGGAGTAGGATACGGCGACTTGTAGGCGTCATAATTGTTAGACGCGTAGTTATATAGCATAAACACGAGTGGCATTATAGAGGCAGCTATAATTGTTATAAAGCAGGATGGATACGTGAAACGATGGTAATGAGAAGCAATAGTTAAAGAGCAAACACGTCTAGTAGAGATGATACAAGAAAGTGATAACGCTATTGTAATGAAGACTTTATTGTTTATGTCGAAAATTTAACAATAAATGATTGACCCAAATTATCTCGTAGTGTATCCTCCGTTAGCAAACAGAGTCTGTCCATTGAACCACTAACCCTCTATAACAAGGAACTTGACAATAGGGGCGATGTCTTCAATCTTGGTCAAATGACCACCGAGCGCGGAACTCTTGTGGAATTCCACAGCTTCAGGTCCTTCTTGAGGATAGAAGAAAGCTGAAAGACGCGTTAGTTTACACGAAACAAACACCTTCGATTTAGTTTGGTTTTTATTTGTAAAACTTACGAGTATCCATTGGTCTAGGGGCAATAGCATTAACGCTAATTCCTCTAGGCATGAGTTCCTTCGAAAGACCACGCGTAAAGTGTTCAACCGGAGCCTTAGAGCCGGCGTAGGAGGTGTAGAACCCCGTGTAAGCGGCGAGGAGAGAAGTAACGATTGTGATCAACTTCCCGCTATCGACAACATTCTTCGCACTAGCCTGCAAGATAAAGAACGCGGCCTTTGAATTGATAGCGAATATGTGATCGTATTCAGCTTTAGAAACCTCTATTAAAGGCTTCTTAAGAACTATACCGATCGTGTTGACAACGATGTCGATCTGTTTGAAGTCTTGCTTAACTTGGGAGAAAATGGAGTTTACCGCTGTTTCGGTCGTCATGTCTCCCGCGTAGGTCTTGACAGCGATATTAGGGAACGAGGTAGTCAGTTCCTTAACCAGAGCCTCGGTATAGGGTTTAGTCGATTCTGAGTTGTAGTGCAGAGCCAAGTTTGCACCGAGTGGTGCCAGTTCCCGGGCGATTTGCGCGCCTAGGTTCTTTGCACTACCGGTGATAAAGGCGACTTTTCCGCTAAGAGACATATTGCGTTTGAAAATTTGGAGAGATTTTTAGTATTAGAAGGATGCTTGAGAATGGTGAATAGAAACGCGAGTTGTCCTACCTTAATATCCCCTTTATATACACACGAACGAGGTAACGTCACCGTAGGGGAAGCGGAACAGTACTAGAAGCGGAACAGGCTTACGTACTAGTTTCGCGTTCTTCTTCAATTTTCACGCGTCCTTCTTCTTCTTTTCTTAATTATGCCTACTTACTCGGAAGATACCCTTACTACTGCAATACTAGCGTATCGTGCTAGAGAATATACCTCGATTCGAAAGTGTGTATACGCGTTTAGTATTCTAGTTACTACTCTCTCAAAACGGCTTCGAACTCGAACTTCTCGCAGTATATCGCATGAATCGCAGAAGATACTATCGACAACTAAAGAGAAGACTCTCCTAAAATATATCTATCGACTTTCAAAGTCGGGGTGTCCTATAACCCTTCTATTAACGAGAGATCTCGCCGAAGAAATCCGCTCTTCTCGCCCTCATTTTCACTCGACTATGACTTCCTACCTACCTATTAGCAAACGGTGGATCGATCGATTCCGAAAACGATATCCCGAGCTAAAGACGGTCTATTCTCGAGCCTTAGATTCAAGTCGCTTCGAAGGAGTTAACTATACAATAGTAAACTCGTACTTTACTGCCCTTTCCGACCTCTTTCTCGAAAATTCCTACCCCCTAGACGCGATTTTTAACGTCGACGAGACTGGTTTTGCCCTCGGTACTACTCTACCTTCGAAAGTACTCATAAATAAAAAGGATATAAGGGGCTTTACAAAAATAAGCGGTCGGCAAGAGTGGATAACTGCAATCGAGTGTATCGGAGCTTCGGGAGTTGCTCTACCTCCGCTTATTATCTTTAAGGCAAAAGATATAAATACATCGTAGATACCAGCTTCTACACCACCGAAGTGGAAGTTCTCGACGTCTACTAGTGGCTAGACATCTGATTCATATAGCTACGAGTAGTTAACTACGTTATTCGAACCTGAAACTACTCGAATAGACGGAAAGAGAAGGCTACTCATACTCGACGGACACGGCTCGCATCTCATAGCTAAATTTATTGCCTTTTGTATTACGAAAGCAATAGATCTAGTTATACTACCGCCACATACATCGCATATATTACAACCACTCGATATTGGCGTCTTTAGTCCACTAAAGCGAGCTCTATCGAACGAGATTACGCAGCTCTTTCGGCTAGATACTCGACGAATACCACGAATTGAGTGGACCGAGGCCTATATTACAGCTAGATCTCGAGCATTTACGAAGCCTAATATCGAATTAGCGTTCTGCACTTCTGGTATCTACCCTCTTTGCCCGTTTACGATCCTTTCTACACTTGAAATGCCTACGACTCCTTCTCGAAAAACTCCGTCACCTATTAGGACTCCGAAAGATCTAGATCGCTCTCTACTAGATAGCTCGCCTCCCGAAGGTACTATATTACAGCAGGCAACGTCGCTAGTTAATTCTATCGTTCGTTCTTCGGCTCTCGAGAGTCCTATAAAGCGATATATTGAGCGAGCTGGACTAGCATTAGAACGAACGTCTTCAGAGAATACACTCTTACGGAAAGAGAACGCCGAGGCACGAGAGCTTTTACGAGTACGTCGAGAACGTAAAAAGGGAAAGTGTGTAGCAATTAAAGGCAAGTTTATCTTTAATACGTAAGAAATTCTCGATATAGTTACAAAAGCTGAAGCTGAAGTAACAAAGCGGAAGTCCAAAAACAAACGGAACTCTAGGGCTATAAGTCCAATACTTGAGGATATGGAAGAAGAAGATATCGATAACGATATATCTCTGAGCGAGAGCGATTGCATTATTGTAGCTAGTAGAAAGTAACATCTAAGGTAGAGTGTTCGAAATTCTGTTCCGCTTCTAGTACTGTTCCGCTTCCCCTACGGTGACGTTATCCTGACCGGCGTTAATGGTAACCGCGTCCGAAGTCTTTCTCGTCGCTACCACCAAACGGGCTATTGCACTGTTGGCACAGGAATTGCTATTCCTGTAGTGGAAACGAGTGGACTTCAAACCATAGCTCCTCTCGATTCGCCTTTCATTCACTTCGCGTAAAGCTACTGCATTGAAAGCATGAAGTGGGGTTGAAGAAGAACGTTCCTTAATCCGTGGATAGCGTTGCTCCATGTGGGCATTGCATTGCTGTTTGCGGCCATTGCACTGCCCATCACGCCGGACTTACCAGTGGTACGGCCCGTTCATAGGCGACCCATGTTCTACGGGCTTAACAACACGTGCCTCCATCGTTGTTCTTTGAAGTTCTGGGTACTTCGGTACTGAATAAAGGCCTGTTGCGATAATAATAGAAAACTATCTTGAAACAGTTCTTGCTCAGAAGTTGTTGCTGTTCGATGGTGCTCTCATGATTGGCAACTTCACAAAGTGACTAGCAATGTTCGCCTTCAATTCCAACTTGAGCATTGCTTTAAATACAAATACACACAAACAGACAAACATAACCATTTGTGCACACCTACGCTTGAGAGGATCCTTAGATAGACTAATCACACCAGAAACCAAGTCCTCAATAGTGCAGCAATGCGATCATGTGAATATCTGCCACACTCGCCAATTAGGGTTGTGTCGCTAGCTTTCCTCACAGCAAAGCCCGACACAGGCGCGATCAAAGGACCAAAATCCATGGCAACCGAGAAAAGATGCTTTTGCGAAAAGTTCACAAGTGTTCTACAAAAGCATAACTTGTTCGGAAAGATGGCCATCATAAGATGACCACTATAGCCGATATTCAGCTCTTCAGCATCTAGCAAAAGCGACCCAAGGGCTTTGTTCAGTCCAGTCAACAATGAGTTCGAAGGCAAGATGATGAATGGAGACAAATGGGCAAAATAATATCTTTTTTGCTTTCTTAATATTTGAAATTGATGAACGCTCCCTTAAGCGCTTCATATATCTAATTTTGACAGATTGATCGCGCAGGACAGCGTCGATGTCATTATCGCAGGTTCCAACACTACGGCCATGGCCCTGAAATATCTGGTTTCACAGTTTTGAGAGATTCTGAGTTCAAGCCTCGACTATTAGACGAGCTTACCAGATGATTTAGCGCCCGACCGTGAGAGATTCGAAGGCCTTGCGTATTTGAATCGTTTCATGCAGAGGACACACTGCGATTGCACGCTCCTGTGTCTGCATCACTTCCCCTGACAGTGCGATCAGGTGGTATTTAAATGGCGGGATATCGTACTCCGAGGGATATCACGTGCGATACATTGGCACAGGCGTTCCAGCATTTCCCAATCGCACAGAAACGCCGAGAGGTGAGGCAACGTTATCAAAACGAGTGGCCTGACGCATCATTTACTGAATGCGTGATTTCAGGTTCAACCCTGCTCGATGGATAAATCCCACTTCGGAGATGAAGTAGCATTCTACGCCCCTCGGAGAATCCTGAAGGAGTAAGTTTTCCATCGAGAGCGTTGTAATTGTGCTGGCAAACAACTAGTTCGTTTAAGTAGGAGTGTTGCACGGCTGGAGCTTATGCATGGTGTGGCCATTTTCTTCGAAGATCTTTCGGATGCAGGCCTCGCCGAAAGCGCAACTGAAGTGAGTATGGAGATTGCGGACTTTCTTATAGGTAGGCCAGCGGGTGACAAGCTTGAAATTACCCGGAAGGTCCTAAGGATTGTCGTTTGATGATACAGTTTATCTTTCAACGCAAATCCTGCCAATGGGGGGTGAGAGGGATTCCTTCCACCCTAACGGCTTGAATGGCGTGCATTCGAATAAAGTGGACAGCATGCACCGTGATTTCTCCGGATCAGTCAAGAATGTCGAACAAGTTCATGTTCATGCTCGTCTTCGTTTAGTGCCGGTCGTCCCATTTGTTCCATGACTCTCATATCCACTCGGACCATCTTCGAAATCCGTATCTTCATGCGCTGTACTCTTTCTCCTATATTGTCCAGCACCCATTGCAATTAATTCATCCTCACTGTCACTCTCACCGCCCATGTCTAGCAAAACTGGCATGCGGAATTCACTTGTCTTTCCAACGCCTCCTTCTCTTTCTAACTGCTCGTCATCCACTGTCAAAACATCCACCTCCTCGTCCTCTTGATCAAGTCTTCTCTTTTGCAGCTCTTCTATTGGGTGAATATCGAATTCGTCTTCTTGCTCGATATATTCGATGTTTTCTTCGACTTCGGCGAAATCAGGGGCAAGAGCTGACCATCTTTGGGGCGTGTTGATGGACCAAATGTGGATGCGGCCAGATTCAACTCCAGTTGCGGCAACAATTGGACGAGTAGGGTGCCACTAAGAAAGTCAAGTTAGCTGTAAATTCAGTCACGAAGATAGGAGAAAATAGATTGCGCGTACTTCAACAGCACCAAGTTCTTCTCTCGGGCCTTCTAGAATCTTGACTAAACTGCCATGAACACGCTCCCAAATGTAGATGTCGTGATTCATGAGCGTACTGGCCATAACGTAGTCGGCATTGCTACTGAAAGCAACGTGGTTCCAGCTCAGACGATTGACTACGTCTTGAAATTTGTGTTCAACGTCAAGCTTGATGCTATCGGCATGTAGATTTGGGTTGGTTAGATCGGGAAGCTTGATTGTGCGAATAATTGTATCTGATGCGTTGACCAGCAAATCACGGCCGGATCGACTTAGACGTATGAGGAGGATAGGTTTGTTACATAGTCGGATGCTGTATACAGTTTCGTGGGTTACAGTGCTGATGATGCTCAGCCAGCCTTTGGTCGTACCGGTAATGACATGGGTGCCGCAAGGCGTGAAAGCAGCCACAGTAGCGAAGTGCTTCGCATCTGCTTTTTCTGCGCCTTCTTGTTCGTGTGGAGCACGCTTGGGTAGATTCGGAAGGCCAAATTGTTTCACCGAGGTACTCGTGAGATCGGCCAAGACGGGTCGATATTCGTACAGCGCCGCGACACACCAGAGGTAGTTTTGAGGATGGAGTTCAGCGATGTAAACAGGGGCGCCGAGATTGACGGTGCGCACGCGACTGCCGTCATTCAAATCCCACAGTATGACTTTCCAATCCACGCTACTGCTGAGCAAGTATCGTCCACTGCGCTCCCAGCTCAGACTCTGTACAGTGCGACCAGCGGTATGGCCTGGTAGTCTGCGCGCGACCCCGTTGGTTTCGAGGTCGAAGACGACAATTGAGCCCTTGGCAGTGCCGGATGCAAGAAGGTCGCCTTTGTGTGAGAAGCGCATGCACACAGCCGTACCGGGACAGCGCAGGTTGGCGATGAGAGTCTCGGGAATGTCTTGGGCGAGCAGCAGCGGGTCGGAGAGAGGAAGATTCATGGTGGCTGATTGATCGTGCAGCTGCTCGACAGCAGGGCGTAGGAGGGCTCTCAGGCTACTGCAGTAGACTCAGACTCAGACTCATAGTGTGGCGTGAGCAACTGGGACGGTAGGAGGTTGTCGACGGAACAAGACACTGCGCATAACCTTGTTTTTGCACGGAGGAGCCAGGCACGAGAGCGAGAGAACGCGTTAATGAGCGATTGTGCAAATGAGCTTTGGACGTGGAGCCAAGTGGGGAGAAGCAAATACACGGGACAGATGAATGTAGCCAAACAATAGCGCAGAATGAGAACAAGTACGTTCAACAATGATACAAGTTACAAGTTACTTTAGATTTTTGTGCTGCCGGAAATGGCTGCGATGACGGATCAAATGCGGCTCTGCTGGCTGCCTGGGCTCGCCGTGATTCACTAGGCCCAAAGCGGCCGTCGCCGCCAAACTTCGCTCTGCCGTCCACATCACGCTGGGCCACGGCCACCACTACGCTGCCACCACCACCGCCCTCTCCCACCCCGGACATCTTTCTTCCATCGTCGGTGTTGTCATTCAACATCAGTCTGAGTGTCGCTACGCTCCCTACGGTCTTTTCCCAGTCGCCGGCCGGTCCCCGATTGATTCCTGCCCCCCGGGCGCATCTCCAACAGGTCCATCGCCACATCGACCACCGCGCCGTCACCGCGCGTCGCCACCGACTGTCGCCATCCTCATTAGTTCTGGAGACGGAGAAATCGCGTGCGAACTGTGAAGGGCGGGTTTTTGGAGCGGCGGCGTCCCTCGTGGAGGTCGCGCGGTGCTGAAAGGGGAGCGGCTCGTTTCACCAGCAGAACTCGAGTCGACGTGACGCGCATCTGATTCAGCGCAGTCAACTCTCCAGGAGGAAGAATCAATTGCTGGAGCTACGAGTAGATATCTAGGTGCGACGATTCGGCCTACACGCTCGACAATACCGCCATCATGTCGAACTACACGTTTCCCTACTCAAATGCGCCGCTCAAGACGGTTCAGGAGATCCAGTTTGGTCTCTTCTCGCCTGAAGAGACCAAGAGCATGAGTGTGTGTCATATTGAATACCCAGAGACCATGGACGAGCAGCGTCATACGCCGCGTGAAAAGGGCCTGAACGACCCCAAACTGGGCTCCATCGATCGTGGCACTCGATGTGCTACATGTCAAGAAGTCCCCGCAGATTGCCCTGGACACTTTGGACACATCGAACTCGCTGTGCCAGTCTTCCACCCTGGTATGCTGAACCCATCTTGACAAGTTTAAAGACCACGAGCTGACAGGTCACGTGACTAGGTTTCATCAACAAGGTGAAGAAACTGCTAGAGACGGTCTGCCATAATTGTGGTAAGATCAAGGAAGACGAAGTAAGTACCTCTTAACCCTGCATGCGGTAAGTCCCCATCTCCTTGTTGCAATTGCTTACACGCGTGCGAATAGCGCAATGCCCAATTTGCGCAAGCCATTCGCATTCGTGACCCGAAACGCCGATTTGAAGCCATCCACAAGATGTGCAAAGGCCGAAACATATGCGAAACCGATCAACCAGAGGAGAATGACCAGTTCGGAGACGACCCAAAGGCCAAGTTAAAGGTGAAGGGTCATGGTGGCTGCGGCAATCTTCAGCCATCTATCCGCAGAGATGCGCTCAAGCTCATCGGTGTGTTCAAGCCTGTCAAGAGTGAAGACGAGGAGGCTGCAAGAGAGCCAGAGAAGAGACCGATTACTCCACAACAAGTGCTTAGCATTTTCCGCAACATCGCCGAACGCGACATTGTCACCTTGGGTCTCAATCCCGAATACGCTCGCCCAGAATGGATGATCTTGACAGTCATGCCTGTCCCTCCTCCCGCAGTACGCCCGAGTATTTCAGTCGACGGAACATCGCAAGGAATGCGATCAGAGGATGATTTGACATACAAGTTGTCCGACATTATTCGTGCCAATTCAAACGTACGCCGCTGTGAGCAGGAAGGCTCGCCCCAGCACGTCGTGGAGGAATTCATCGCTCTTTTGCAGTATCACGTCGCAACATACGTGGATAATGACATCGCAAGCGTACCAAAGGCGCTGCAGAAATCAGGCCGTCCAGTCAAGGCTATTCGAGCTCGTCTCAAGTCCAAGGAGGGTCGTCTCCGTGGTAACCTGATGGGAAAGCGTGTAGATTTCTCTGCTCGTACTGTCATCACTGGTGATCCCAACCTGGATCTCGATCAAGTCGGTGTTCCTCGCTCGATTGCGCGCACACTCACCTTCCCAGAAACAGTCAACGCCTACAATATCAACAAGCTCCAAGCTTTGGTGAGAAATGGACCAAACGAGCACCCAGGTGCGAAATTCGTGATCCGTGACAACGGCGATCGCATTGACTTGCGTCGTGTGCGAGGCGATGTGCAAATCCAGATTGGTTGGAAAGTCGAAAGACACGTCGTTGACAATGACTGGATTATCTTCAACCGTCAGCCATCGTTGCACAAGGAGTCTATGATGGGTCACCGAGTCAAGGTTATGCCATACTCGACCTTCCGTCTCAATCTGTCAGTCACTTCTCCATACAACGCCGATTTCGACGGTGATGAGATGAACTTGCACGTTCCTCAGAGCCATGAGACTCGAGCTGAAGTACAGGAACTATGCGCTGTTCCTAAGAACATTGTGTCACCGCAGAAGAACGGTCCACTTATGGGTATCGTCCAAGACACCATGGCCGGCTCATACATGATGACAAGACGTGACGTACTGCTTGACTACGAGCATGTCATGAATATTCTCATGTGGGTACCTGGGTGGGACGGCGTTGTACCGCAGCCAGCTATCATCAAACCTGTTCCCCGTTGGACTGGTAAGCAGATGATCTCTATGGCTCTGCCAGAAGGATTGAACTTGACTCGTGGCGACGATGAGCCCACCCCTCACATTCCAATGAAAGAGGCCAAGGGCCTCTTAATTCAAAATGGCGAATTGATTCTAGGACGTTTGACGAAGAAGATCATCGGTGCTTCCCAAGGAGGTGTTGTTCATTACATTTTCAACGACAGAAGCGCTCAAGACGCCGTCACATTCTTCAACGCTTGCCAGCGCATTGTCTGCTATTGGCTTCTGCATAACGGTTTCAGTGTCGGTATTGGAGACACTGTTCCTGACGCCGAAATGTCTGCGGCTATTCAGCATGCTGTTCAAATTGAAAAGGACAAGCTTGACGTCCTTGTCCTCGAAGTACAAGGCGACAAGTTCGAGACTTTGCCTGGTTTGACCATCCGAGAATCTTTCGAATCAACCGCAAAATCGTACCTCGATAACGCTCGTAACAATGCTGGTGACATTGCATTTAAGGGAATGAGACCATGCAACAATGTCGGTACCATGGTACACAGTGGTTCCAAGGGTTCCACCACGAACGTCTCGCAGATGACTGCAGCCGTCGGTCAGCAGTCTCTTGAAGGCAAACGTCTTCCATTCGGCTTCAAGTACAGAACCCTTCCTCATTTCCCCAAGGACGACTACTCTCCGGCTTCCAGAGGTTTCGTCGAGAATTCTTATCTCCGTGGTCTCACAGCTCAAGAATTCTTCTTCCACGCCATGGGTGGTAGAGAAGGTCTCATCGACACTGCTGTCAAGACTGCCGAAACTGGTTACATTCAACGTCGTCTTGTGAAGGCTTTGGAAGAAGTCATGGTTAAATATGACGGAACTGTGCGAAACTCACTCGGTGACATCGTTCAGTTCATTTACGGTGAGGACGGTCTAGATGCCATGAAGATTGAACCACAGCCGCTTGACATCATCACCGCGTCTAACGCTGCTTTCGAGAAGAAGTACAAGATTGATGTTATCAGCCCCTCCAAGAACTTCACTCTAACTAGCGAGATGCTTGAGATGGCTCAGGAAATCCAAGGTGACACTGAAGTACAACAGCTCTTCGACGAAGAATTCGAAACCATTCGCCACGCCCGTGAAAAGATTCGACAAGGTCTCACGCGTGAAGACGCAGCTGATCAGTCCCGTCAATTGCCTCTCAACATCGATCGAATGATCCGTAACGCAAAGGACAGGTTCAATATTCAAGATGGCACAGCCAGCAACCTCGATCCTCGGAAGGTCATTCCTGCAGTCCAAAAAATGATTGACAGACTGATGATCGTTCGTGGGGACGACCCTCTGTCATTGGAAGCCGATCAAAATGCCACTCTTCTCTGCAAGGCCAATTTCAGATCGAGATTAGCATTCAAAAGATTGGCAAAGGATGATTCATTGACATGGGAAGCACTTCAGAACGTTCTTGGTGATCTCGAGAGCCGCTTCTTGCACTCTTTGGCCAATCCAGGTGAGATGGTCGGCGTGTTGGCGGCTCAATCTATCGGTGAGCCAGCCACTCAAATGACGCTCAACACCTTCCACTTGGCTGGTGTCACTGCCAACACAACTACGAAGGGTGTGCCACGTCTGAAAGAAATTCTTAACGTAGCCGACAATCTTAAGACTCCATCCATGAGAGTCTATCAAGTTGAAGAGAACCGTGGATCACAAGAGATGTGCAAAGAATTACGCAGCAAAGTTGAATTCACCAGCTTGAGATCAGTAACAGACGAGATTGAAATCTACTACGATCCTGACATTCAGTCAACGGTAATCGAAGCGGATCGTGATATGGTTGAATCCTACTTCATTATCCCGGAAGACAACGCCGAGTCTATCGAGGCACAGAGCAAGTGGCTTCTTCGTCTTGTTCTTGGCCGACGCCAGCTCCTTGACAAAGGCCTGACTGTCACTGACGTTGCCCAAACAATCAAATCCATTTACAAAGGGGACATGGCCATCATCTTCTCTGATGACAACGCAGACGAGCAGATTATTCGCATCCGCACCTTGACAGCCAATCAGGCCAAGGACGAAGATGAAGAGTCAGAGGACATGATGTTGAGAAGATTGGAGAACCACCTTCTGGAGAACGTCGTTCTCCGTGGTATCCGAGGCGTCGAGCGATGCTTCGTAAATTCGGAGAACATGCTGCGCGAAAAACCCGATGGCTCCCTCATCAAGTCCAAAGCAGATCCAGAAGGCACTGAGCACTTCTTGGATACTTCAGGTATCAACTTGAAGGAGACCCTCGCCGTCGACGGCGTCGACGCCACAAGAACAACCTGCAATCACTTCGGCCAGATCATGTCTTGCCTCGGTATTGAAGCTACACGTGCTGCTCTGATGCGTGAGCTGACAGCTGTGTTGACTGGCGATGGTTCGTACGTCAACTACCGACACATGGCTATTCTCTGTGATGTCATGTGTGCTCGTGGCACGCTGATGGCTGTTACCAGACACGGTATCAATCGTGCAGATACTGGTGCTCTTATGAGATGTTCCTTCGAAGAGACTGTTGAGATTTTGTTCGATGCTGCCAGCTCTGGTGAACTGGATGACTGCCGTGGTGTTTCTGAGAACATTATCTTAGGTCAACTCGCTCCGTCTGGTACTGGCGAGTTCGACATCATGCTTGATCAAGAAATGCTCAAGACCGTCATCACCACTGCCCGACCAATGGGAATGATGGGTAGCGCTCCAAACCCAATGGACGGCGCAGCAACTCCGTATGACATGGGGTCCCCAATGGCAGAAGGCGGATATGGCGCAGGCCCAGATTATGGAGCTTCATTCTCACCGATCATCAACCCTGGACAGGAAGAATCTGGTGGATTTACAAGCTACGGCGGTGCTTTCAGCGGTGGCATGAGCCCGTACACGGGTGGCATGAGCCCCGGGTATGCACCCACCAGTCCATTCAACAGCGGCATGAGCCCAACATCCCCAGGCTATGGCTATTCGCCTACATCTCCAGCTGGCTACTCACCCACATCACCAGGCTTCGATGGTGGTACCAGTCCTAGCTATCAGATCACTTCTCCTCGCTTCTCGCCCGCGAGCCCGGCCTACACCCCAACTTCGCCAAATTATTCGCCA
The DNA here is from genome assembly GCA_033807595.1 of Acrodontium crateriforme. Classification (NCBI taxonomy): domain Eukaryota; kingdom Fungi; phylum Ascomycota; class Dothideomycetes; order Mycosphaerellales; family Teratosphaeriaceae; genus Acrodontium; species Acrodontium crateriforme. Next base: position 98,847 of record CP138593.1, on the reverse strand, counting down.
ACATCACCAATGTACAGTGGTGCTGGGAGCAAAGTGTCGCCAACATCTCCCTCTTACTCTCCAACTTCGCCATCTTACTCACCGACATCGCCGTCGTACTCGCCTACGTCGCCTTCGTACTCGCCTACGTCTCCCGCCCAGGCACGGGGCAATGCCACCTCCCCAAAATACTCCCCCACGTCGCCGCAATACAGCCCGGCCTCTCCGGCGTATTCGCCAACGAGCCCTGCATATTCTCCCACCAGCCCGCAGTATGGAGGAGGAGCGATCGGTGGCAGCGGTGCATCCCCAACATCGCCGGCGTACTCGCCTACATCTCCTGTCTACTCGCCTACTAGCCCAGCTCAAAATGGCTATTCTCCCACGTCGCCTGCTCAGGGATCAACGAGCCCTCAGTACTCACCCAAGTAAGCATCCATGGGATCCAGCCCATATGAAACCATGCTAACAAGATCCCTACAGTTCCCCACGTGACGATGCCTGAGCGCTTATATCTTTGACGACTTTTCATGCGCCCGACAGCCGCTCCAACGATCAGTTAAATTTGCGTACTCTTGACTGAGCCCACGCCTGAACGACACACGCCTTGCGACTGTCTTTTTATTCCCCAAACTCATATTACAATTGTATTAACACATCGACCAACAAAAAGAGACATTACTTGATTTTATTTTTCCAAGCGTTTACTTGCATGGGTCTGGAGTTCCAAAGGTTCCTGTTTCTTTGTTCATCAAATCCAAAATTGCTTTTGTATTTTCTTTTGGAAACTATTAGAGATACGAAAACCCAAACCCAGCTGAAGAAAAAAAACTTCTTTGCTGACCGCAGACGGTGCGGAGATGACAAGCAGAAGGAAAGAAGGAGAGTAACGAGGGCATCCCGGAGCTAGGGATGAAGACTGTCAGATACAATGGGAGGTGAAAGGAAGTGAAGGGAGGAAGTGAGATCTGTGGATGATATTATGTGAGTTGTTGTTTTCGGGGTTTTTTCCTTCTTTTGCCTGCGGGCGAGTATGCGACCAGTTGCGTAGAAAGTAAAAAGGATAAAAAGCAATCGAGAGCCCGGAGACTCTTCGTTTTTGGACCATGTGTAATTTCATTTGTGATTCCGACGAGAATAGACCAAACTTTCATACATTGTGCTTTAAATTTGTGGAAGTCGGCGCTTACACCGCTAAAGCGATGAATGATTAGGCTACGCTTTTAACTACAAATTATTCTATATCTTGAAGATTGTGGTCTTGATAATCTTAACACTATGACCAGTGTTGTCAGCAATGTTTACCCAGTGATTTGTTTACGCATTCTCTCAGGTTAAACATGGACGGGCTACTAGAAGAAATCGCGCGTCGTGTGACTGTTCGAAGCGAAGAACCGCGGATTTCTCGTCGCGATTCCCACAGCATGAATACCTGACCAAACGGACTCCCACAACCATCATGCCTGGTCTTGAGCATTGGACTCGCCAACCTTACACCAAAAACGACGGCCGATGGAGCATCTTGATGGTCTTCTGCGGCGCGGCGGCGATGACCTCCGCCGCTGCGCTGTATTCACCTGTCAATACCGTGCGACATGTGTGGCCCTCATTCACAGTAGGCAATGTCGGATATGTGATTGGCATCATCTGGACCTTTCTACACTATAACTACCTGCTCAATACTCATCGGCACATGCTAGACAAGATGCCGTCTACGACTATATTGGTCATCTTCACTTCATCGGATTTTGGCGGCGCTATGGGTATTTCCAAACTCGCTTTTAAAAATGATGGCATTTATCCTGTGGCTGTTGGCATGTGGGCCACGTTTGTCACTGTGGCTGTTTTCCATTATTTTGCAGCCAGGCGACTTGCTAGATTTGAAGAGAGGGATGAGCCTGTTACCGGATGATGGGAATGACCTGTGGTAGAAAGCCCCATCCACGGCTCACCTTTCTTGCGGTTCACTTGGAGTATTACAATCGTATTTACTCGACAAACAAATACGGTTGGCCGATGTACGAGGGTTGAAAAGTTCCATTGGGAATCTAATTGTCAAGTAGGTCAACGCTTCAGACTGTTCCTGATCCTTGTGATCAGATTTATTTGTCTGTAATCTCGCTTATTGAGCGAAAAGTATGTATGGAAGAATAAAGTCGATATTTATTTGAGTTTTCTTAACGGGCTCTCTGATTTCCCGGATGAAAATATACGAAAAACACACAATGAAGCATTCAAAAGTGAATAATATTTGGCTTCGAATACAAAAATTGGTAGAAAGAAATCGTTTTATATCCATGACGCTTGTTCGATTGCACTTCCGGACTGTGGTACATGCACTACCATCTTGATGGCCGTCGCTGCTATTCTTGAATACTCACTGTCTAGTACCCAAACACTGGGTTCTTGTTCCTAGTCACCAATACTCACTTGCTTTATACATTTTCCGAGAAAGACAGGTTTCCCTGATACTGTGATCACTATTATTCGGCGCATTTATGAGAGTCACGGCCAAAGATGCGCCACTTGAAAATAACTCCAAGCTCTTTGCAATCCAGACTTTTGAAGCGCCATCTTCACAATCATAGCCCTGTTCTCTCTATTCCCAGATATATCACCGTTCTGCCAGCTTCGTTGCCACTGTGTCCCCAAATGCAACTCGTTGACCGTCGTAACTCTGCATTGCTGGGCACTTTGATATTATTCCAGCCCATCGCTGAAATCGAGTGTTGAAAACCAGATGTCTGTAAGAATTTCCGATGCAAGCAAGGAGTTTGCAAATGTCTCTTTGTCATAACATCTGGTACTGTATTGATAAATTTCGGTACTTATGAAGCCATTGTTGAGATTTATAGAAGCCAGAAAAGACTCAGGGGCATTTGAGGTTGGCTTTGTATGAATAATTGCTTTCCTCAAAACGCAGTATACTGCATTGTACTAGTAACTCAGTTTACTAATATCGATTGAAGGCCGTCTTCAAGATACTTTGTTGCTTTTTTCAGGAAAGATACTTCAGTCCATATGTGCAACAAGCGAACTGCCACACCCCTTTCAAAGTGGGGGACCCGTCTGCTGTATTACAACACACTCAATGAGGGCGAAACCTTACAGCAGCGCGCATCATCATGAGAGTATCATAGAAGAGATGCCATCGTGTGCTGCCAGTTGCCCCGCAATCTGGCCCCGCAAACAAGACATCTCTATTGTGGAGCCGGAGGATTTGTTATTTATCCGCCAATAGACCTCAAGCGTTTTCAACGGCATTCGTCGGCACTTTATTAGTTTTCCAGAGCTGTGCATGATCGTCAAATTTCCTTTAGACATGCCTTCCCGATGTCCACACCGGGTCGCCGTCTCCATTCAAAATTATATTGCTAAGGGCTCTATAAAATAATGTATCACTCTAGGCTCCCTTGGTTTTTCCTACCAGATGACATTGCCTACTTTTTGGAAAAATGTTCAGTCTTCGTTCGCTGTTATGGGCTTTGCTCTGCGCCCTGCCAACAACATGGGTGTCGTTTCCTTCGGCGCTTGCTACATCAGCGCTTCTCAACGATGGGTTAACTGATCTTGTACAATGGGACAAGCACAGTCTCCTAATTGATGGGCAACGAATATTTCTCTTCACCGGTGAGATGCATTACTGGAGAATACCTGTTCCAGAGCTTTGGCGTGATATTCTCGAAAAGATCAAGGCAGCTGGTTTCACTGGATTCACATTCTACTCGAGCTGGGCATGGCATGCGTTCAACTCGACGACCCTAGATTTCGAGTCCGGTGCCCATGACATCACAAAATTGTACGAAATAGCTAAGGACGTCGGTTTGTACTTCCTTCTTCGTCCTGGACCGTACATCAATGCTGAGGCGAACGCTGGCGGCTATCCCCTTTGGCTAACTACCGGAGAATATGGACGCTTGCGAGATAATGGCACCGAGTATACCCATGCTTATACGCCATACATCAAAAGATTCGCAGAAATCTCCCGTCCTTATTTAATTACAAATGGTGGTAATGGCATCTTGTTTCAGATTGAGAACGAGTTCGGAGATCAGTGGGTCGGCAACCCAGCCGCAAAGAATCCAAACAAAGTGGCTGCTAACTACATGACAAATCTGGAGAAGCTCATACGGGACAATGGCATCGATGTACCTACTTACTTCAACAATCCGAACATGAACACTAAATCATGGTCTTCCGACTATGCACCAGGGTTCGCGGGCAACACGGATCTGAACGGAGTGGACTCTTACCCAAGTTGCTGGACTTGCAATGTTAGCGTTTGCGGATCGACAAACGGTGGATACACTCCATACCAAGTGGCATATTACTACGATTACTTCTCTGAAACAAACCAGAATATGCCATCATTTCTCCCTGAGTTTCAAGGAGGCTCATTCAACCCCTGGGGAGGTCCGCAAGGAGGGTGTCCTAACGATTTGGGAGCCGATTATGCAAATTTGTTCTACCGCCATAACATTGCAGAAGGAGTCACTGCAGTCAATCTTTACATGATGTATGGCGGCACAAACTGGGGTTCGTTTGCCACACCTGTGGTTGCCACGTCCTATGACTACAGCGCCCCGATCTCAGAAGACCGTTCCATTGGATCAAAATATTACGAGACAAAGCTGTTAGCTCTGTTCAGTCGGGCTGCTGTTGATTTGACCGAGACGAGCAGAGTCTCAAGCAGCACGACACAGACGTCCAATGCTGCGATACTCTCTACTGAGCTTCGAAATGCTAGAACTAATGCTGCTTTCTACGTCACCATGCACGCCACTTCTTCCTCTGGCACAAGAGAATCTTTCAAGTTGCATGTCAATACTTCCGAAGGGCAACTCACAATTCCACGAAAAGTGGGCTCAATTGTTCTTAATGGTCATCAGTCGAAGATAATTCCAACAGACTTTTCGCTAGGCACTGCTAAGCTCGTCTATTCTACGGCCGAAATCTTGACATATATGGTCACTGATGGCGAAACAACATTGTTTCTTTGGGTACCCACCGGCGAGAGCGCAGAGTTCATGATATCTGGAGCTTGGGGAAGCCAGACTTCAAGCGGACAGTCATCGTTGTCTGGAATCTCAGTCTCCGAAACCAACAGTGGGACGACCGTGAGCATCGATAAAGTGGAAAATTCTACGGTTTTCCAAATGTCCAACCAGAAGTCACGGCTACGTGTTGTTGTCATGGACCGTCCGACGGCTTATCTATCATGGGCGCCAATGCTCACCAATAAGCCACATGCTCCGGCCAACGAGTCAGGTAAATCAAGCGCTCGAAGTGACTATAATTGACATGCTGACTTCGAAGCAGTGTACGTTCAAGGGCCATATTTAGTCCGCAGTGCATCGCTCAACCAAAATATTCTCCAATTGACCGGTGACGTCAACTGCACAACCACCATCGAAGCGTATGCCCCGAAGCAAGCAAATACCATTTCCTGGAATGGGCAGCGCTTGCAGACGGTAGCTACTGAATATGGAAGCCTCAAAGCTCAGGTTGCAGGACCGAAGACTGTGAAATTACCAGCCCTGACAGAGTGGAAATTTGCAGATAGTTTGCCCGAGAAAGAGATGAACTATGATGCGTCAGGCCCTGCCTGGATTGCCGCAGATCACCTGAGCACTTCAAATCCGACGAAACCTGTCACTTTGCCAGTACTATATGCAGATGAATATGGTTTCCATAACGGTCCGATACTCTGGAGAGGATCTTTCCATCGCAGTACGAGTGGTGTACGACTGAGCCTACAAGGAGGTAATGCCTTTGGGTGGAGCGCCTGGTTGAATGGTAAATTCATCGGGTCATACTTGGGGGATGCTAGCTTGAACCAAGGCAAAATGACGCTTTCCTTCAGCAATGCTACCGTCTTTTCAAATCAAGAGAATGTTCTACTTGTGGTAATGGACAACACTGGACATGATGAACAGCCGGACTATCTCGCACCTCGGGGTATCTTGGAAGCCACTCTACTCGATAATGGCGCCAAGTTCTCATCCTGGCGGGTCGCGGGTAATGCAGGAGGTGATCGCACTCAGCTCGATCCTGTTCGAGGTCCTTTAGCGGAAGGTGGACTCACGGCAGAACGTCTTGGTTGGCATCTGCCAGGTTTTGACGCATCGCACTGGGCATCAGCAGCGCCCTCGGCTGGATTTAAGCACGCCGGGATACGATTCTACAGGACTAGTGTACCTCTTTCAATGCCATCAGGTCTCGACGTTAGTATTTCAATGGTACTTTCCGCGCCGAAGTCTTCGAAGTATCGGGCGATTATCTACGTCAATGGATATCAATATGGTCGTTTCTCGCCTTGGATCGGGAACCAGGTCGAGTTCCCGGTGCCACCTGGAGTGTTGGACTATCAAGGCAACAACGATATCGCAGTCGCTGTTTGGGCTCAGAGCGAAGAAGGTGCAGCTATTGATGTGGACTGGAAAGTGAATTATGCTGTTGAAAGCAGTTTGGATGTTCTCTTCGACGGCAGTGCACTGAGACCAGCTTGGAACAGAAAGAGATTGGAGTACGCATAGGCCTTACTCAGGATGACGGCATGATTCCCATGGCTGCCCCTACATAGCTTCATGACGTATATATCTCAAAAGCTGATATATAAATTGCCGGGTTGATAGTTACCACGCCACAAACGTCAATTCGTTTGCTCCGTGAAACTATGAAACAGGCGAGCCCATACCAGAATACGAGCTAGGCATTTGTAGCGCCGCCTCAACGTGCACCCTTGTTCAGAACACATCTTGGCAAAGGAATAGTATCTTTCAGCGTGAAGGGTTGTGAGGGAGCCAAGACAGCCCGCGTGAATGCCATTCCTCCGATGGCCGAAAAATCCAAAGGCGCCACCGCTTTCGTACGCCAAATCCTGTTCGCCCTTACAAACATTTACGGATCTACTCCACTCCAATCCACAGTCTTGCATTACGACTGAGCGACGAGTCGATACCCATTCCATGTTTCTCAAATTCTTCTCGAAGCAGGTGGGGATTTCTGAGTTCAAGACCCACTCGTGCTGACCGAGATGGGAGGCCTGATCGGCAAGTCGTATTCGATGTCGAGGCCGTTGGGATGATGCAATTGAAATCTCTGCCCATGGTGAACTGCAACAAGCTTACAGGTTGAGTGGCGAGAAAGATATAAATTCGAAGGCGAGGCGGGTGAAAAGCACTGATTCAAACACACTAATTTTCCCCTTGATCAGCACAACCTACCTCAATATCAACGCAATGTCTTTCTCCAAGGCCATTTTAGCTGTAGTCTTTGGTACATCTGTCCACGCTGCCATTCAAGCTGTTTGGCAGGGTGGTTCATGTGCCAGTCCCACGGGTCCAACAATTGACATATCCCCTGAAGGCATTGTAAGCTATTTTTGACTCGCGATTCGTCATTGTCAAATCTGACAGATCCGAAATAGAACACCTGCACGCTTTACAATTTCTTCCCCAATAACGACCCTCGGGGTCATGTTGTGGTGACTGTTCCAGCAGGCGATGTCAATGGAATCGCCTTTTTCCAGCTGCCACAGGACGAGGAGAACCAACACATCCAGTGTGGTACCCTCCAGGGTATCTTCCATCAGTCTGGATGCTATGACTCTGTAACTCCAGCTCTGGATGTCGTCACGGCTGAATGTGACCAGACCGGATGCAATAATTTGGAGGGCATTCCATCCTCCAACGTAGTTGCCAACTTTGCCGAGATCGAGCCCGTCAGCGAGAAAGACAAAGAGATCACTGCCAAGGAGGAGGGTCGCTCTATTGCATCTCCTCTCAGCAAGCGTGGTGGTTGCTCCGGGTCCACTTCCGTCACGTGTGATGGATGTGTAACCTGCTACAGCCAGGGTGCTCGTGTATCTCCCTTCATCAGTTGCCCTGGACAAGGCCAGTCTTGCGCTGTCCAGCTCACCCACTCAATCACTGTCACTGACGAGTATTCCATCACTGTCGGTGCCGCTGATGTTTTCTCTGCCAATGTCCAGACTACTCACTCCATCGCTGTCCAGAACGGCGACTCTGAGACTTTCACCGTCTCTCCTGGCCAAGCTGGTTTCGTCCAGTATTCTCCACTTGCTCAATGCGGAACGAAGACCGTCCACAACGGTGACGGATCTATTTGCGCTCAAGCTGAGGGAACTTTCATTCTTGATAACCAGGGAGCCGGCGGACAGTTCTCTTTCGTCCGCTCCAACTAAGCTCACGACATTTGGCTATCTGAAAGATAACACGAAAGATATTTGAAGGGCTGTACATAGACCAATGTACATCGAAGAAGAGTGAATTCCCCGTTGTAGCCAGGAATTTTCATTTAGACTACGCCTTGTAAATTCTGTTGTAAGAAAGCCAGTTTGACTCATTGAGCACCTGAATGACGAGATGGACCAGCTTCCGCACCCTGTTATAATGCTACCAAGGTTTAGTCAGTTCTTATCTTCAGACTAGATTAAAATTCTCTCCAGATACACTCATCATTTTAAACTAATGGAACGTAAGGAGTAGAACTATGTGAGATGGCCGACGAATTCTTCAGACTTCGCTATTGCACCACCTTCATTGCGAGGTTGCCCACCGTTTTCGACAAGAAAGTCATTCTCACGAACACGACCTAGGATTTCATAAAGGACCTCATATTCGAAACCATGATTACCAGAGAGCTGAAGAAAGGCTTGAAGACAGGATTGTCATGTAGGTAGAGTGAAATTTATCATGTGGAGAATGAGTTGAAAGAGAGCACGGATTGACACAGCGAGCAGTACGGCAGGGACACGGGCTGATCGATAACATCAAACACAACCGCATTTCAAAAGCATACTCACATCTGTTTCGCTTGAATCGTTGACTTCGACGTAGATGAAACAGGACGTAGGAGTTTCCAAGGCAGGCTGCAGGAGCAGATTCCCCAAAATAACGCATGTAAATGCGGGTTTCAACCCCAGAATGCAGTGTTCACATCTATCAGAGAATAAATCTACATGCTTTGTGTAATTCCAGTCATAGCAACACCTACTATTACCAATGGTATTGAGAATCTCTCTGCTATTCGCAATGACAGCTGCATTTCGCTCACGACATTCGCTCCGACGACGTCTGGACTCTTGTTCTGCATGAAACAGGCACGGGCTCAACCCCTGATAGACTATAGCGATGTGATGAACCGCAATAGAAGCAAGATGATTGGCGTGGTCGTTCCGATCCTTCGAAGCTTCCCCACGCCTCGGTCCAACCTTGAAGAGTCGCCCCAGATCTACCCCTCACGTCCTCAGTCGCTAGTGTAAAGGGTATTTTGAGCTTCTTCCTTCGTCCATTTCCATCAATTATCAAAAACATAGAAGGCATATTCGGTCGCATCGCACCAATTAATATTATTATGAGTTTGTCCAACATAGTGGAGGTCCCGCCGGCCGACATTCCCATCCAAGATGGCTATGCTGGGAACCTGACTGATGAGCAACATGACGCTCTGGTCAAGATGTGGCAGGCGTATTTCGACATTTGCGATAGAGCGCGCGGACAAGCCTCCAAAGGCTCTGGATTTACTGAGGATAAAACCGGTTCGGACGTGAAAAATTCAGGCATTCCGACGGATGACGCCGCCAAAGACGAGGCCAAGAAGGTGCAGGAGCAGCAGGGCATGAACGATCTCATGGCTCAGTATGGTCCTGAAGCGCTGCGCGACTCGTGGTGGAATTTTGTGCGCCAGGATAGTCCAGATGGAAACATGTTGCGCTTTGTAAGAGCGAGGAAGGGCGATGTTGGACGAGGCATCTCCATGATGGCGACCTGTCTGAAGTGGCGACTGGACAATGATGTGGAGAGCCTCATTGCCAATGGTGATTTGACTAACGGGGAGCAGATACCGAAATTCACCGATCAGCAGAAGAGCGGCAAGGTGTTTTCACTGGGCTGTACTGTGAAAGAACAACCCATCTGCTATGTCATCATGAAACATCACAGGTATGCAAGTGCGATGGTGATTGAAATGAAACAGGTGCTGACTCCCGCTCAAGCTTGTGGGCCCAGCCGGCTGTATCTATGCAAAAGTTCATTGTCTCGCAGATGGAAACGTTTCGATTACTTATGCATCCCCCAAATGACAAAGCGACTATCTTTTTTGATCGTCAGTACCGACCACCAATCTCGAAAACTCTACAAAAACTGACAATCAAGCTACAGTGAAAGGATTTGGTCTGAAACAAATGGATGTCGTCAACTTACTCTACTTGGTCAAAGTTCTCGAGTCTTATTATCCAGAGACGCTGGGCACAATGTATGTCTCAAATGCTCCATGGATATTCTGGGGTTTCTGGAAAGGCGTCAAGAATCTTCTGGATCCAGTAGTGCGAGACAAGATTAAATTCATTGCTACCCCAGCGGACACCGAGGGCGACGTGCCAGCAGATTGCCTCATCAAATTCTGCGGAGGCTCGGTGAATACGGAGTTCAAATACGTAGATCCAGAGCAGAACGAGAACGATGCACAGAAGGATATTGCGAGTAAAGAGCGTCTCTTAAAGCAGCACCGAGCTCTGACTGATAAATTTGAGGAGGTCACGAGAGCGTGGTGCAAAGCAGACGGCAAGGATGAGGCTTTACAAGAACAGCGCGAGATCTTGTGCAAAAAGCTCCGCCTGAGTCAATTTGAACTGGAACCATACACAAGAGGACTCAACGTCTACCACAGAAACGGTGTGCTTCCAATTGCCAATCCTGGAATCTCGACTTTTGATTACGAGATCTCAGGTTGTCAGACACGAAGACAAATTTTGGGCAGGAAGACTTGTCGGAAATCCATTGAACAGCAGCTTGTGGCTATTACGAAGCATGGCAAGAAGGTTTCTGAAGCTGAAAAAGATACTGCTGAAGCATTGAAGAACGGTACCTGGGGCGAATGGCGGGTAAACGACAACTCAGACGAGATCAAATTGGCTGCTCTGGCTACTTTAACGGACCTGGGGGAGACAAAATCGTCTCGTGACATTCAGCGAGTGGACAGTGCTGCACCGAATGCAATGAAAGTACCAGTTGACACGACTGTACAGGCGAATAAGAGTGCGCCATCCAGCTAGAATGTATCCCCAGTTGCACATGTATCGACAGATGAGAATCAGGGTGTGTGCCTTCTCACTGCAGCTGCTTCTATGACAGATGCTTCACCTGTGACACCAAACCGAACAGTCCAGATATCGGAGACTCATGCAATAAATGAGGGTTTCGTAATACAAAATGAGTATTCGACGATCGCAAGCAAGAGATGAGGCGTCGGATTCAGGTCCTTACAAGTATCCTTGAATAGCAGAAATATAGATCATCCAAGTCGGCCTATCATATACACCTACAATTGGACCAATTGAGAAGTGAAAGAAATACAACAGGCAATTCACCTGAGCAAATGAAGTCCAGTAATAGAATTAAGTTAAATGATATGCCGAAGCCGGAAGCGGCTTTTTTGTGCTGCCATCCTCCCATGCAGGCTGCATTAAGCGACGTTTAGTCTGCGTAAGCAAGGAAAACTTTTCTACGATGGATGAGACTCCACATTCGGCAAATGCGCCAACAATGTCGAAATCGTTGGAAACACCGTCCCATGAGGACGAACATACTATAAAGCTTCTTGATAGCGCGACAGCGGTGGTGACCATCAGCAGGCCATACCGGGAAACGCTCTTCTCAGAGACCATCAACAGCTTCTCTAAGAGCCGTGGCGAAGCAGATGTGATAATCGACAACCTCACAAAATGGTCCTCCGAGCTAGCCTCACAATTCGGTCTGCGTACCGGAGATCGATTTCTGGATGCTCCATTTCGCCTGGTGTACGAAAACCGAGCAGACTCAGTTCCCTTACAGCCACTCGAGCCAATCTCTAGTTATCTTGCAGTGAGCTATTGCTGGCGACACAACGATGATCCATGGCCTGGTGATGGATCTGAACCCTACGGGCCTTGGCCATTCAGTTTACCATTTGTCGAAGCAGTGCTTGCTCAGAGAGGGCTGAATGTCGTGGACGATGGTACTCGAGATGTAAATTTCATGAAGGAAGGCATCTGGATTGATCAAATGAGCATTAACCAGGCTAACCAGGAAGAAAAGCTGCAGATTATTGGGGGAACGGACGTGATTTATAAGAATTGTCGACGGTTACTGATTCTTCTGGAAGATGTTGAACTCAACGAGCCCGAATGCAAAGCTGTTGAATCTTTCCGGTGGGAGAAGAGGCGGGGTACGCAAGACTTGAATGAAATGAAACCTGACCCAGAAGCTGTTCCGCTACTCATCGATGTGTGGCGAAAAGTTGAGCAATCGAAATGGTGGTCCAGGTCTTGGTAAGTCTCTCAAGCCAATCAATATCATTGTTCAAAGCCTCATGTTTAAAAAAGGTGCTGGCATGAGTTCGAGACGAATGAGCCGTGGAGCGCACGTCGTACCCGATCAGAACAAGTTTGCGCTTTGTTCATTACCAAAGGACCCGAGGGCAAGGCTTTCACATTTCCCTGGTTGACATTGCTTTTCATGAGAGCCATGACCGACTTTGAAGCAAACGCTCAATTCATAGAATCTGCAAAGCCAATCACCAAAGAGCAACTGATAAGGAACACTCGATGGGCCTCTGGTGATCCTAAGATATCGAGGGAGAACGACCCCTTAGAACGTCATATTGGAGTAGAAAGATCAGGGATCATGGCAAAACTGTTCTTAGCGGAGGGTCATGAGTGCACCTTGGTCGCAGATATTGTGAACATTTGCATCAACGCCACTGGGCTGGGTATCTACTTCAAGGGACGAGTCAGGAACAGAGATGAGCTTTTCTGGATTGTAGCAGCTATAGCTCTCGCCGCAGGAGAGAAAGTCCCTCTCACGCTCATGAAAGAATCCATGCTCCGTTTGGGTGGCCACGAGTCATGGCTCTCCCGACATCAAGCTGAATATGACTCCAGCATTCCGAGATTCAAAATCGGCGGAAATAAGGGCATTCATCGACTCACTCACGAACGGATTACTCTTGATCTAGTGTTCTTTGAGCAATTGGCTTCATTTGCCATGGAGGATGATCTTACTATGTCATATGAGATCTTCCCAGTAACACCGATTCCCTCGTCACATTTTGGTGCTCAAATCCCATCGATGATGCCACGAACACCAGTGGAGCCTTCGAGTTCTGATTTTCATCGACGACAATTCCTTGCTTTGGCGTGCAGAGGAGGGCTGTATTTCATTCTGCGTCTATGGAAACAGCTTGAGAGAGACGTAGTGGAACCTCTCTACAATGGGCCGGTAACCGAGTCTTTTGCTGCCAATGAAAGTCTAATGCCCGCTGCAAAGAATTTGTTCACGAAACTAGCGGCATTTCATCCGGATGTGAGTTTTGACAGCTGTGTGAAAGAACTGCTTCTTTTCTTGACATGGATCACTGATCCGCGATCAATGAGGTTCATTTCTACAATGATCTTGTTGATACCAAGTAACAACCGAGATCATTTAGCGATTCTGACATATCCCATATTCCGCAAAGACACTCACTTGGATAGATCAAAGTGGCGCCTCGCCATTCCAACTGATCTTTTAGATGCTCCGTGTTCTGTCCATAGGGTATGGATTCTTCAGCCTTCGGGAGACACAATCACGTCACCAAATAGTACGGGACTCTGGGAAAGCGGAGAAGGCAAATGGAAGATTGTTGGAAAGATGCAGCTGTTTGGAGATTTTTCGATCGTCTCTCAAGATGACAGACTGTTGACAGACACAATCTCGCTGCGAACTCGTCAAGTTGTTGAGGCTTAATTGTCGCAATCTTCAACTCCACCGCCAATACCAACAATTGCTTCCACAAAATCATATCCTATATCGAAGTGGACCCCCTGAGGGTTGTGAATTGGAGCATGGTCCGGGTCGTTGTCTAATCTTGGAGTTAGACTCTTGTGTCATGCATATAGCGGAAGTATACTTACACCAGTCCTTGGTTGCTTCGGGGTGGGGTCCGGTCAGACCAACCCAACCGTCACCGTATTGACTAAGTGAGGCAGCTACATTATCGTTGGATGAATAACGCCCCAGAACCTTCGCCGGCGAATCTTTCTTTGGAAGGATGACTGCGCCGTCTTGAAAGTAAATCCATTGCTTTTTGTAAGTTTTTCCCTTTCTATTCCCGCTGAAGTATGTCCAATCAACTTGAATGATCGTATCTTCTTCGCCTTTCACTTGTGCGCCATCCTGTTCCACCTCTCTCGCGATGCGATCGCCCTTTGGTAACAGGTTGTACCCCAGCTCGGGACCAGCAAGATATGCTCCAACACAGAAGCCGATGTATCGTCCTCCGTTTGTAACGTAATCTTGAATCGCTGGAGCGTAATGCTTCACATCATCCCAGCTAGCAGCCCAATCTACAATATGTTAGTGTCGAACAACCAAGGTCCTCTCAGGGGAAATTGTACCTCCGCCACCCGGCTGCACATAAAAATCAAAGTCTTTTAGGGTCTGAGAAGTAATTCCCAAAGCTTCATTGGGACCGCCAAACGTCACATTGATTTTCGATGGAGATGACTCTAACAGCTTGGCCGCCAGTTCAGAGCATCCGTTGGGATCGCCAGGTGCACAAGATGCTGGGCCGCGATACACAAGGGCTTGTAATTGATCATTCTTCCGAAAAAGTTCGGCGACAGCAACTGTTGCCCTGGTGGCTAAAAGAATGACTGATCTATATTGCTTCATTATCAGAGCTGGGAAGGTACTTTCAATTATTGAGAATATTGGAGACTCGAGGGATGTTTAAGCTGGAAACACATTGATTCAAATTCAGTTCTTTTTAACTTTATATTCTCTCCTCCTCATGCCAAGAATAACCGGTGTGTCCAATTGAGGATTGCACAGATGAGCTTTGATATGATCGCCTAAAACGCTTATCCTGTCTAGGAAATTATATCTCAGGGACGCTGTGGCGATGCAGCTTTCACGAAATGCTCGAAGACTACGCCACAATCCATATTGAGCCCATTCTCCCACTTCGATTCTCCTGGCAGTGAAAGCAAAGGATAAATACACACCATGATTGAGAAGCCAAAACTACGGTGAGTGAATCTGACTTTGACTAGATCATTTGGCGCATTCGCTTACCCGCCTCTACTCATTACTGCAACCCAAGATTCGCTACAACGTTCGGTGAATCGTCTCTTTAAGTACAATGCACATTCGACGGGTATGTTAGCTCCAACTCGGTCAGTTCATAGTTTACCAGTCGTGATTCACGGACATATAAGTTGGTTGGCCCGGCAGAATTGCGTGAAACCTACCGATTGTGTAATTTGTTTTCCTGCAGGCTCTCACGTTGACCAAATCATGTTCTTTAAATTTGTCGCTCGATGCCAATTATGGCCAGAATTTAACTGATGCATCGAATATCCAGCTCCTTCCCGTTGCTTCGTTAGCCACATCGCTTTTCCAAGTAGTCTCCCTATAGACCACCATCCCATCCTCGCAACCGCCGGTCTAGAAGACAACATCCCCATGCAGCCTCTTCTAATTCAGGGCGGTGCTTCAAAGTCTGATCCTTGTCCCTTACGTCCGCCGCTTCGATGGCCAGCCTGATACTGTGCTCGCCGCTCAAATAGAGGGTCATTTGGTCGGAATGGGCAATAATGCCGTGGCTGGTCTCGTTCCAAGTACAGTAGCGACTTTGCGCGAAGGTCTGCCCAACCGTCTCTGGTGGGTTCTTTAAACTATATTGTACCGCCTACCACCTCATCGACAATGGCGTTTTATGCAATAAAGTCGCCTGAAACGTCGTACCGAGTCCCATTTCCGGACCTGGTACAAGTCTTGAGGTCCTAGATATGCAGTACGTATCGGTTGAAAAGCTCACCAGGACAACTGCGAAGCTTTTCAAAGCGGGTTCGAATCAGCTGCAAATCGTCACAGGGCTCGTGGGCAATTTAGCAGTAAATCTATGCCAGCTTAATCAAATATAGCTTATCTCAACAGCGCCGCAACCACCATCTACCCTCGAGCGGGAAACGTCACATTTGGTCCTGAGGGTGACGGCGCATTGCCTCAGTTGATCGGCACACTTGAGCAAGCGAGTTTAGATGGAAGTGGAGTATACATTTTTATCGAGGGCGTTTCGAGCTGTACACAATTGGTTGATTACAATCCTGAAGATTGTGACTCT
Source organism: Acrodontium crateriforme (assembly GCA_033807595.1). Taxonomy (NCBI): domain Eukaryota; kingdom Fungi; phylum Ascomycota; class Dothideomycetes; order Mycosphaerellales; family Teratosphaeriaceae; genus Acrodontium; species Acrodontium crateriforme. Next base: position 82,701 of record CP138593.1, on the reverse strand, counting down.
GCTTCGAAGAATGTCGATCCTACTGCTTTGTGATCAGACTGTAGGATCGATCGATTGACGACTCAGCTCGGCTTAGACGCTCATCAGCCTGAAAATAAAGGACTGAATAATCTCGAATCATTCGAGGCCGTGGTTTTCAGTGTGAATTTATAGCTCGCAAATACTTCCAAAAAAAAGACTGAATGAAGTGCCCGATACACGGATCGATGAACCAGCAAAAACGACTACCTCCACAGTCACCATACCAGAATTCTCAAATCCAAGAACAGATTAAAAATATCCACAATCCATAATTCAAAAAGCCATTCCGGCAATGTATCAAGCGCAGCGCGAAAAGAGATAAGTCTGATCCTCTGACGGATCAACATGGGGGCGAAGACGGAGCAACGCTCGATCCGATCCATCAAGCGGCAAGCAACCACTCCAAGATTCGGGGAACAACAACCCAACAAGAAGCATTGATAAGTCGATCAACTAATCGTGTTTAAAATATCGTTAAATTGTGAAGATCGCCATCAAGCTACGTTTCTTTCAGCCACGTGGTTTGAGACTGGACCTGCGTCTTTTTGTCCTTTGACTTTGCGCCACGTTCTGCTCGGTCGAACGTTTTTGTGTCTTTTGTATGGCTGTTTGACGAGTTTCATACTCTCAAGCTACGAGATCAAAATGACTATCCACGTCGGACCAATACACGATACCGCGCCGAGAGATTTCATCGTTTCAGCACCAGGGAAAATCATCCTTTTCGGCGAACATGCAGTGGTTTACGGCAAAGTACGTCCATCAACTCCCTTTCATCTATTCACCTCCAGAAACCAGACCTCGTTTCCAGAAACTTGACGTCAAGTCGAATAAAACTGACATCAAGTCGAATAACAGCTCGCAATAGCCGCTCCAATAGGAATGCGAACCTTTCTCTACGTCGAAACCAGCACCTCCACCACACCTTGCCGAAAACTCACGCTGCACTTCCACGACATCGGGCTCGAACACAGCTGGAACCTATCCTGTCTACCCTGGTCGATCGCCTACGGAGCCCGATACCGGGTTTCTAAAAAGACGCTCACGTCAACCATCATCCCGGAACTAAAACACGCTCTCGAACCGCTCATACTCACCGTCTCGCCCCACCATGACGAAACGACACAACGCGTTCATCGCACCGCGGCCTCGACGTTTTTGTACATGTTCATGCTCCTGGCAAATCCATTCTCAGCATCATGCACTTATCATTTACGCTCCACGATCCCCGTCGGCGCGGGATTGGGGAGTAGTGCCAGCATCGCGGTATGTTTCAGCACGGCGCTGTTGGTCCAATACTCGCATTTGAGTTTACCGGGAGAATGTAGTGACGATGTGGACGTGATGTATTCCCTCGGCAGTATTAACGAGTGGGCGCTGCTGGGCGAAATCAGTATGCACGGCCAGCCAAGCGGGATCGATAACATGGTCGCGACGGTGGGAAAGGTGATTTCGTTCCGCAAAGGCGGCGGCGGCGAACACGCTGGCTTGCAAGTCGAGGCGCTGGATCGGTTCCCCGAGTTGCTGGTTCTGATTGCCAATTCGATGCAGAGCCGTTCGACGGCGCTGGAAGTGCGGAAAGTGCTCGATGGGAAGACACGCGAGCCGCAGGCCACAGAGACGATTCTGAATGCCATTGATCATATTGCAGAATTGGCGCTGATGAAAATCGCCTCCCACAAGGATGGGAAGACGGCAGAAGGGGGGGAGAAGAGAGCACTCGTACGCCAGCTCGGGCATTTGATGCATATGAACCACGGGCTGCTGGTCGCTCTGGGCGTGTCCCATCCGAAACTGGAACATATCCGCGACCTGGTGGATAGTACAGGACATGGATTCACAAAGCTGACGGGGGCAGGAGGAGGAGGATGTACGATTTCATTGCTGGAGCATGAGCGGGGTTCACGCGAGGTGGTGGCTATTGAGGAAAGGTTGCGTGGAAATGGATATCAGGCTCATGTGACGACGCTGTCGAAATACGGGGTTGGGTTTTGTGCGTTGGAAGAATGTGCTGGTGGGAAAGGGTTTGATAAGGCTGCTTTTATTCGTGGTGGTGAGGCGGTTGAGGTCGAGAGAGCAGCAGTTTATCGGCCGAGTGCGCATGACAGTGTCTGGAAGTTCTGGGATTAATGGCTTTTATGTGTTGTTTACGATAGATGATATATATTCTGAAGGAGTTGCAAGTGGTGGATTTACTCGAAAACATTCGACATATATAAATATATATTGTTAGACGGCGTCATAGGTATAGAATTCTAATTATATCTTTGACTTCATGCCTGCGTGGCTTGACACCAGCTAAACCCTCCCCCGGCACCAAACGCTGAAGCAAAACAAAAAGCCCAATTCTACAATGCAGTGTCATATCGTGAGTTTATCCAACAGCAGTATTACTAGTCGATGTATTGAATAATCGACGACAAATCCCCATCAAAGTCAAACGTACTCGTGTTCATATTCGTTTCGAGCAGCCATTTGTCTAGCTGCGATGTGTCCCAAAGTGAGCTATCTCCCATGTTCATGGACGATGGTAAAGCTTCATCCATGGAATATAGCATAGTATCTCCATGGGCAGGTTGGGTTTTGAAGAGGTCCCATGCTTGGTCATCTGTGCAGGGCATCGCAAGCATTGGAGGTTCTGGTGGCGGTCGTTCTGATACAGCTTTGGGCGGCTCTGTTTCAAAAGGTTGTTGTACTAATTCAATGGTCTGGGTGGGTTTTTCTCTCGATTGCTCGATTTCGATTGTTTGTTCGGCGGGTGGCGGTACTGCTTCAGGTACATTTCCCTTTGTTGGCATTTCTTTAAACGACCACTGGTTCAGCCAGGCCAGTTCAGATGATAGCAGATCTCTGCTACTGCTCTGTCGAAATAAATCTCGCAGTCTTCGTAATGTTTTGGTAAGCCTTCGAGCAGGCCACAATGAGCCCCAGCCACTAAACTTCTGCAGCATGCGTGTGAGGTATTCATCCACTTTGAGATCCGATATTTTTTGTACGGCTTCTCTTGGACTCGGGAGGCGCATCGCAGCGAAATGGAGTTTGACCAGGACGATTGCGGCATAAGTGAGGCGAACGAAATATAAAGTTGGCAGAGCGCGGATATGGGACATGTCCAACGATTGAAACATATCTAGGAGGCCATGTGCTGCAGAAAGGCAGTCTTCAAATTCTGCAGGATCAATGGTTGCGCTGTGGTTGTTGCTTGATCCGGGGGGATTGTCCGTGGGATGCGTCTCGTATATTGCAATTTCATGCATATATAATGCGACGAAATGCTTGGAAAAGCTGAGTGTGTCTATTCGTTTATTAGTGGAAAGCAATAATCGTCAATTTGACATGCAGATGCCTACCATTCCATACTCTAGGTGCGGAAGCCCAAGTCGCAATTTGCCGGCGGAAAGCCCTATGTGTTACTCCTGCAGCTGTGGCTCCAGCGACGGAAGAGGAGAGTTGGTATTCAAAGTCTTCAACAATGTGCTGTAATCGGACATGGAGACAGAGGACTTTGTCGGAAGGAAGACTGGCTGGAGACATGTCTAAGACTTCCAAACACTCATCCATGTAACGAGTCCAACGCATCACATTGGGTGTTTGTAAAGCCATGGATGTGCTGATCAATTGAAGTCAGCAAAAGTTATCCTGACAACGTCTCAAAGCTGAAGAACAAGCAAAACTCACTTGGAGCACATGTAGAAACAACCCAGCCATATTCGTCTGGCTTCCAAACTTGAAGCTTGGTATTTACTCTCTGGTCCACGTAACCGACGGGCTTGTGTAGGCATTGGACCGCTCCATGTCTGAGCTCTCATGGATTTCCCCAATCCCATGATGATTGCCATATTCGCAGCTGCATGACTTATTTGATAAACATCAAGTTGTTCGCCCGGCTGTGCTGGCTCAATAGCTCTATGCCAGGTCGCTGAAATGATGAGGGCTTGTAAGAGAGCCAGGCTAAAGTCAGCAGTCGCTCCAAGAAGTCCAGTTGCATATGCTTGCACAAGCAACTTTCGTAGTCTTCGAGAGGCTTCTATATCGCAGAATCCATCTGCAGAGACGTCGAGAATAGCAAGAAAAGTGATGGGAGTGTTCTTCCAGACGTCACGGGCGGTGGTACCGGGTGGAAACACCACGAAGGGAAATTCAGGCAACATGTTTGTTGTGAATTCTTCAAATACGGCGTTGGCAATGTCATCGTCGACGATTTCACCTATCATGGCCTCGGTGCGGGGTGATGCGTGTTCGCTTGACGAAGATATCGAGGAAGAGTATGTTCGTCCTAATGGAACGCCACCAGTCAGGTTTGGGTTATGTAGTGCCTGCCAGTTTGACAGACCTTCTGGAGAGCTTCCCAATGAAGGGAAGGCGGGAATAGTCATTGACTGCGGTGCGGCTGAGCCCATTCGCCTCGCCACCGCAGGGTCTCGAGTCCAGTCAAAGGCATCTCTGCTTTGGCGGTGTTGGAGGGTATTCGTCAACGAGGCCAGCGTGGCTTCCAGATCGTTCATGGAGCGGCCGTCATATCGCTTTTGGCGCTTGTTTGGATTTTCTGTCGGCAGACATTGTCGGCCTGCTTTGGCACAGCGCACACATGGCTTGCTATCGTCGGGCTGAATACAGCGGACTTTGGAAGCTCGACATGTCTGGCACGCACGTACAGGCTTAGATTGGTCGTGCTCCGAGTCACTATGACCGTCAGCGCTTTCGGACAAAGACCGCTTCGCACCACGCGGGAGGAGTTGCGGTGCGCACCCGTCGAGGTAGTCTTGATTCAACTTGAGAGTGTCCGGGTCGAATGAATCGTCCAGGCGGATCCTTGAGCCCGAGGCCATGTTCATCACCTCAGGAAGAAGGCGGACGATGGCGACAGGTCATAATAGTAATAATAACAATGACAATAGACAACAGATCGGAAGTGGTGGTGGAAGACGGATGCGGGCACGTCATAAGCGAGACGGGATGCAGTTGACTAAGGTTCGGTTCGCTGTAGCTGAGATGAAAACAGGGACCTTTCCACTTTCCGAGCTGGGCTGGGCACTTTGCGTGGCGTGCTCAGCCGCTCGCCGCTAATGCAGACGACGGAGAGGAAGGTTTATATTTTAATATGTAATGCGTGTGGATGTGGATGGATGTGCACATGGCTCATGGCCGCAGGATCCGGCCACAGATCCTCCGGGACTGGCGGACGGCATCAGCTTTGGTGGTGGCAGTCCAAGTCCAAGTTGAAGTGGGTGATGAAGAGAACGTGGGAAGCTGACCTGAAGATGATGAGAGTTGTCGTCATACGTTATCTACGGTTAATAAGCTAACGTAATAATACAGTACAGTAGAGTACTGTACTATGTTGTCGCCAGCTTCGACGGACAAGTCATGGCCTCAACCTTGGACTGAGGGTCCGTCTCAACGACCTCGGAGTGAAGACGCATCAACCGACATGATGACATGCAGTCTACACCAATCGTCTCGTCGTCTCCACGCCTCATGATCTGGCAGACAGCCTCATCGTCGTCGTCGCCCGTCTCCGCAGGCAGCCACAATTCATACCGTGTTGGCCGTACATACAGTAGTACAGTAATACAGTACTAGAAGAAGGGTAGCCAACAAGCAACAAGCAGGGCTTTTGACCGGGGGCTGATCTACCGCGCCGCGTACCCTGATCGGCTACGTGCCTTGGTCCCTTGGATAGATACCCCTACTTGTAGATACCCCTACTGCACGGCTGACAGTCATAATGGTAATAATTAGCCCTGATTTGCTCGGCTTGCGGGGCAGCTTCTGTAGTAGTCGTAGTGGTCCATCATGAGAAATGGTTGACTCAAAACGGACTCGCCTCGCAATTTGACGGTAAAATGGGACACACCTGGATGACCTGGAGGAGAGTAGGCTTGAAATGGCGAGTAGATAGAACCCTCGGTACCGACGCACAGAGACTCGTTTGGTTCTGCGGCGCAAGACACGCTTTGGCTACATGGTGATGTAACGTCGGTGGCCGGCACGCATTTCCTTGCCAATTGAGGTGATGGACTCCATTCAGTCCGACGCAATGCCGAAGAGTAAGCACCATAGAGCAGGACAAAGACGTCTCGCCGTAGTTTTCCAAAACGTCAACGACGAGTAGTACTACGACAAAGGTAGGTCCAATGGAGCCATGTCTCTGTCCGAGCACAATCTCCCCGACGTCCGTTGTTGGCGAGTGCGTAAGAGAGACAGAATGAACCAGGGTTTCGGTTGAATGCGTCTAAGACGAATTCAGAGTAGAGATACATACTGCATCAAACCCTGTTGGAAATATCTCGGCCGCGTGGGCATGAACATCGCCTGCACACGTGGACACCCTTGAGCTTGAGCTTGAGCAGGCCGGGAATATTATCTTCACATACGTCCCTTGACTAGATTCAAAGACGGCCAATTAATTCCACGTTCTTTGTTCAACCCACGAGATTCCCATCGCCGATCGCTATGTAAGCGTCACCTCCATCTTGTCACTTGGTTTGCGCCCCCCACCCCTGGCTCCTTGGAACGGGGTTCGTTCGTTCAGCTTTGTTGGGGCCAAAAGTTGGCGGGTAAAAAGTATGAAAGGACAGCCAGAATCGTCCACGACCCCGTATCAAGGCTACTGAGTTCATGTCAGCCAGTCTTTGAGATTAGACAAACTTCCTTTGGAAATTCTGGCTACTTCAGAATTCAAAAAAGGGCTCAAGGCATGAACTGCGACGAACAAGTCTAGTCACTGGCGTGTCGAGTGGAAATCCAAATCTCCAGGTTCCAGCCAACTTTTGCCGCTATAGCCGGATGATCTCGAGCTGATACCAACGAAGCACGACAAATAAAGAGAGATAAAACCCTCCAAAAAAAGAATCTGCCCTAAATATCAAAACCATGGTGGTTTTCTCCCCTGTGAAGTGGATCCCAGCTTCAAGACCCGAGGATTTGCGCCGTCTTTAGCCGACTGCCGGTGCGGATACTCCAATATATTCACCATAATTAAATCTTTTTCATGCTTTACGTTTCGGACGAGTGGAGAGAGGTTTTGGTTGGATTTGGATGTTGCTCTTTCAGCCTCATTCCGGATGGAGTAGGTGTTGCGATATGAAGGGAGCGTTTCGCTTGGTCTCCCGACGGCGGCGTATCCTGCCGAGTTGATGCTTCGACATTTTGAAATGATGAAACAGGTTGGTTTGCGACATTGAAAGTCCGTCTATCATTGCCCGTACTTGCGTCTTGAACAGGCTTTCATGACTCGAGATATTCTTGCACTCGTTCGGCCGCAGCGTTGGACATTCGGTGAGTTTTTTTCTCGGCTACAATAGACTCCCACCAATATTGTGTCAACAGATACAGTAACACGTGAGACTAGAAAAGATAACGAGATTGTTTTAATAATCAGCAGAGTCGACGAAAGCACCAAAGTATAATCCCACCCTGTCAGCAATGACTGCGGATAACATAGCGACGAACAGAGATTGGTAATTACCTTCATCACTCCATCCCACCTCGTGGCGCCATCAGCACGATATCTCCCAAGCCTCAAGCCAAAGAGATTGAGTGTGGCGTGCAGGAGACTACACCATCGACGCAAAGTATAAAAACCGCTCGAAACCAACCAAAAAACCACATGGACATTTCGATCGCCGAACCACCATTCCCATGAAACGCTTCATGAGCTCGTCGATCCCTGCTAAGAGCGGAGAGTGGTCTGGGGGGAATCAACCAGCCAATCCTCGAGTTTTGAAATATAAGATAAGAGCTCAGAAATGGGAAATCTTAATTTTGCTTTTTCAGCCGCGCGGTTTGTTGCGCTACCGCACAGCTGGTGATGATGGTGGTGCCACGCTTCGTGTTCAGCTACACCGGTTCGTAGGGGTCGGATTTGATTTTTTCAGCCTTGCTTCCCTGCGTCAGCCGCGCCGAGTCAACGTTAGTACGGTTGATGTTATTGGTTTGCACGATGCTGGGTTCATTTACTGGAATGTTTGAAGAAGGTTTCATCTGGTGAGTGGTGGATTGACGGTTCTCTGATTGCTGGGTTTTTCTCTCATGGACTCTGTAGGATCGATGGGCTCCAATTGCTTTTGAGGCTTCGCAATCGTGTTTTTTTTCGGGTGGGTTAGAGGTCATTTACTTGAGAAAGACTGTCGAGTTGCGACATTTGCCATAGTTTTTCTTCCGCCTTGTGCCTTGATGCCATGCCCCAAGCTCTCTATCTTTCATCAAATAACAATACATGTTAAGTTAATGTGAGACGTCCAACGCAATACAACGTCGAAAACCGACTAACTGAATACATCTTCATCAAAAGGGAGGTGAAACAGCCATCCGTTTCAAGGTCATAGACTTATAACGCCTGGTCAGATCCTTTTTTGCTTTCTCAAATTGGCATAGAGAGACATTCCCAAAGAAAATAGGTCAGCTGTAATTCGAAGTACGACTTTGGGCGAGAACAGTGGTACATGTTAATTCTTTGAATCTCCTATTGACAGCGATGGTCAATGGAACAGACCATAGAAATTTCGGATTCTTCATTTGATTTCCAGTCCTCAATAGAGTCCCAGCGGTGCGAGAGAATCGGGTACTTGGGAATGTTGCCCTCTTCGAACGATTCGAATTGAAGTGTGGCTGGGTTGAGTAAGTAGTCGCATACTGGAAAATCTAGCACAAATGTCTTAATTTGCAAAAGTGCAACCAGGTTTGCATTGACAGAATCGTTTCATATGTAGTCTTGGGCTCACGGGTTCTTACTGAAGCGGGCCTTGAGCTAATCGCATACGCTTACATATCTGAGAGAATGCGTTATGTCGCTCGTTGAAGAAGGCTTCATATGCTGAGTCGTATCGGCACCATTGATTACTCAAATACGTTTCTCAATGAGCTTGCCACATGGAAGTAGAAAGGCGATGGCGCTGGACACAACTTCGAGAAGCTTAGTAGCATTAACAATATGCTCTTCCACCCCTCTTCTCAACGCGCATCAGGTACATGAATTTGTGTGCAAATGGTTGGACAAATAAAATTCTGCTTGAAATATGAAATCCGCAACAAGCCAAAACGCCTCATTTTGTACACCCTGCCAGTCCCCATCTTTTACTGTTTGCTTCTTTATTGGGAACTTCTCTCCGCACAAAGCCCCGGTTTCGATGGCTCACTCCGTATTCATGCTGCGCCGCACGCTGTCCTCCCAGCTCCTCTTCTCCTTGAAATTTCCAATCATTTCCTTCGTTACGATCCCAACATCCGCTTGTACCGCAGCCTAGATCCAGCACGACCCTACATGGTCATATATACCGTTGAATTGCTCATAGCCATCGAGCTCGCCATGGAGTCACTCATCGGGCTGCCACCAGTTGCGAAAAGAGAGAAAATCGCCTTGGCCGGGCTTGGAATTGGGAAGACAGGAATTCCACTGGTTAGACGGTTCATGGGATAGAACCAGCTGGGTGTGATCCAGGTCAACCAAAGGAAAAGCCACACGCGTCCGACCCAGAGCTCCCAGGTAAGTGCTGCCTTTTTCTTCCCTGAGTTCTCGTTACCAGTCACTTGCTTGTAAAGATGACAGACGAAATCCTCGGCCATGATGGCGAAAGCCTGTGCGACGTAGAAAATGAAAGATCCATCTTCCCAGAAATCAGCGCCGGCACCCACTTCACCGATGACGTGGAAGAGGCCTGAGGCGACGAAAGTCAGAACAATGAGGGCGTAGCGACGGGTGAGGGAGCCTTTGGGGAGACCGAGGACATCATCGGCGACATATTTGCTTGGTGTGTAAATGCGGTCCTTCATGGACACATGCCAAAAGTGACTATTATATTATGGTTCAGCGGAGTCTTATAGTAAGAATGGGCAGCTTACCTCCAGAATCGGCGAACAGAGTATGGGAAGCCGTGGTCGTAGTTGAAAATTGGCTTCCATCGAATTGGATCAGAGAGACCGGAAGCAACTGAAACAAGGCTCGTAGCACCGATAAAGATGGTCAGCATAGCGATATTGCTGGCGAAGAGCAAAGTCACAACAACCATTCTCTCAACGACTTCTGCAAACGTTACCTCATTCAAGCGGGAGAAAAAGGGGACGCGAGACTGAGCGAAAGCTGGGTTCTCGTCCGTGCCTGAGAGGTAAGCAACGAGATCCATGATTAGGAACATGATTGCGACGATTGAACCGGTTTGCTTGAGGAATTGCATGCGAGTTGGGATCTTGTTGTCTTTGAATTGAGCAACGCCTCCCACTTCGTATGGCGAACCGCAATGACGAAAGCTGTACGCCGCAAAAAGACCGAATTTGGCTCTGGCGAACCATGATGATGAGTTTTGCGATGGGTTGGCAGACGGGAATATCTTCTCTCTGTCTTCGAAATTCCAGCCTTTGATGAGAACAAGAGAGATGTATTGGAAAATCTGACTTGCAGCACCAAGTGGAACGGCTATCATGTACACAGCCGAGCTAGTGATAGGGTGTTGTCTGTAAATGTTAAGCCCTAACAAACATGTCAATAGCATAGGCAAGAATAAGCCTTGGCGAAGAACCGATCCCTTTTTGGTAAATCCCAAAGCGTATATGATGATCAATTGTTGAGCAGCCAATAGCTGTAGACTTCCTGCAGTCCCAGCTGGGAGCACATTGACATATTCGTCTAGCGGTGAACCTAGTTTTGCGGTCTCAATCAAAGATCTCAAAGGCGGAAGAGTGAATGCTTGGAGTTTGTCGGACATTGTGATGGTGCTGGAGTGCTCTGATGATCCAAATCGGACTTCCTGGAGTAGACCGACCGATTATATAGGTCGACGACTTGGAGCCGTCGAAATGATCCTAGAATGCTGGCCATGATCCCAAATCTCGTTGTCGTCCGAGTGTTGCGCCTCTCCAGAGTCTTGCCACTGAATTTTCGTTGTATTGTGACTTTCTCGCTCGTGCTTGCCACATGGTGACGTGAGTTTGGCGTTCTTTGCAGTCCACGTGGAAGGTGACCGTGCCATGGCAGGAGTTGACGGAGCGTTGTGCTCCCACGGATCATGATCTCCTAAGGGGCCTGGACCAAAACACTAGACCAACTCCGACGGATCGTGTGGGATCGAAGCACACAGGAATATGGGAAGGGTTTAGCGTGTCCCAAATCTAGTAAACGTTGTTCAAATACGTCGTTGTCACGGTCTTATTCGTCGCCGCCTCTCCTGGATCCTGGCCAGACTCCACAAGTAGAGCCTCAAACGTCTATTTACACTACCAGCACTACCAACTCTACATTTTCAGCTGCAATTCTTTGCTTCATCGAACCTCAATCTTCTCAAATCTCTCAGTCTCACTAGGATCACCAACCGCTCACCGAATTGTCAACACATCACGATGATTTCCCAATCGGCTTCTCTTCTCAACACAGCTGCTGTTGGAGCAGCATTTTCACTTGCTCTTGGAGTAATCGGCACCGTAAACCCAGCCGGTGCATTCGAACTCTTTGAATTCGCCCCACCACCAAAGCCCGAAGATCTGAAGCTGGCGACTAACATGTTTCTCTTTTGGGGTTCGCGCGATTTGTACATGGGCATCACCACTCTCGCAGCCTGGTATTTTGGAGATAACAAGAGTCTTGGGTGGATGTATCTCGCTGCCGCCATGGTCGCTGGAACTGATGTTGTCCAGAGCAAACGACAACTTGGCAAGATTGTTTGGAAGCACGGCGTTGCGATTCCGATCGCCGTTGGTGTTGGTGGAGGATTGTTGGGATGGTTTGATTGAGGGGTTCTTAGAGCATAAGTTCCGTGGATAAGATTTTAATGTCAACGACCATATTCGTATGGAATATAGAAAACGTTCATCAGTTTCATTTTGCGTCACCGCGACTGTACAGTACCTAATTTCATGCGACTATGTGGGACTTGGAAACTCCGCACAAACAAGGATTTCTTTTGAAGGCGATTTGAAATAAGCAAGCATTCAACGGCGATCGTTCAATCGGGAGAAAAAATGCAGAAACAAGAAAAAAGGACAATGATGACGCTGTTGGATGTGAAATCAAGCAACTTGATTGGCCCGTCAACCGTTTGGGTGACGTTCAGCGTCTTTCCAATTTCGGCGATCCCACGATCCTACAATCCGACAACACTTCTTACTTCTCACACCACAATCACTTTCGACACAATGATACTTCACGCGATCACTCTGCACGAGCCATGCGCAAGCACATGGAAGCCACGCTTGGGACGTTTCCACGCGAAAATAGCTCGCTAATGGCCCCAATTGCACGATGCTCAAATCGATCGAGCAAGGCCAAGCGTTCCGCTCCTCTGGTGGGAGCAGAGAGGGATTTGGCCCCACAGGACCTGATGATGGATTAAGCCCCATTTGAAGAGAGCACTGGATGGCGCTGATGACTGCAGGAGGCAACTTTACGGATTGCAGCACCGAAGGGCTGTGCGTAGAGTACAATCCCAAGTACCCAGTACGTGGTTGTCGGTTCACGAAGCCGTATAATATGCTCAAGTAATCTCGAGTGGGGTATGCGATTTTGATCTGTATCGAACATCTTCCATCGACGAGCACTGTATCAGCCATGTCTGAAATTGAGGGTATTCAACAGCCATCGCAAGGCATCCCCGAGTCTACCTCGGCGGAGACATATCAAGTGCCCACGGGTTTCTTAGCGTATGATGAACAATTTGGTTTTATCTAATTACATTACTGACGATATGATAGTAACCACCCAGCTCGGCCTCACATCCAATCGGTACATGAGTACAAGGAGCTTTACCAAGAGTCAATCACCAACCCCAACCAATTCTGGGCCCGCCAAGCACGCGAACACTTGACTTGGGAACGAGACTTCCAAACTGTCCACACGGGCTCTCTGCTTCACGGTGATAATGCCTGGTTCACCGAAGGCAGACTCAATGCTTCCTACAACTGTGTTGATCGTCATGCCGCGAAGAATCCAGATAAGCCGGCTATTATCTACGAGGCTGATGAGCGCGATGGTGGTGAAGGCCGCACCATTACCTATGGTGAACTCCTTCGAGAGGTTTCTAAGCTTTCCTGGGTGCTGAAGTCCATGGGTGTCAACAAGGGCGACACCGTTGCCATTTACATGCCTATGATTCCGGAAGCTCTTATTGCTTTCCTTGCTTGTGTCCGTATTGGAGCTGTGCACTCTGTTGTTTTTGCTGGTACATACTCACCCGTTCAAATTTGAAGTCATGTGAATACCATGCTAACATTTGAACGATAGGCTTCAGTGCTGGTGCTCTTCGCGACCGCATCATCGATGCCAAATCCAAAGTCGTAATCACCTCGGATGAAGGAACTCGCGGAGGCAAAATCATCCACACGAAGAAAATTGTGGACGCCGCTTTAGAAGGATGCCCAGACGTCCGTTCGCTGGTTTTTCAACGAACTTATGCCGACGTTCCATGGACCTACGGCCGTGATCTTTGGTGGCACGAGGAAGCTGAGAAGTGGTATGTTTGCTTGCTAAGATATTTCTTCAAATGTCATGCATCAGCTAACTTTTAGTGATATAGGCCCGCCTACTACGCTCCAGAGAGCATGAGCTCCGAGGATCCCATGTTCCTTCTCTATACTTCTGGCTCTACTGGAAAGCCAAAAGGCTTGATGCACACAACCGCAGGTAAGAACTGAATGTTGAGCGTCCTTATCGAAATCTGTTGACTAATTCTGATCGCTGCAGGTTATCTTCTCGGTGCCGCGATGAGCGGCAAGTACACCTTTGACATTCACGAAAAGGACGTCTTCTTCTGTGGAGGAGATGTTGGCTGGATCACTGGCCACACTTACCTTGTCTACGCCCCCCTTCTTCTCGGCATTGCCACGGTCGTTTACGAAGGAACACCTTCCTATCCAAACTTCAGCAGGTATTGGGAAATTTGCCAGAAGCACAATGTCACGCATTTCTACGTCGCCCCAACGGCACTTCGTCTCCTCAAACGAGCGGGTGACGATTGGGTAAAGCCCATGGACAGTCTCCGTGTCCTTGGCTCTATTGGTGAGCCCATTGCCCCTGAAGTATGGAAGTGGTACCATGATATCGTCGGCCAGAAGAAGGCACACATTGTTGATGTACGTATCACCTTAAAAAAAAATGGACTAAACATCACGATGAGACTCAACAATGGACTGACATCGCGTTAGACTTACTTCCAAACTGAGACTGGCGCACACGCTCTTACACCACTCGCTGGTGTGACTCCAACCAAGCCAGGCTCCGCCTGTGTTCCTTTCTTTGGAATTGAGCCAGCGCTCATTGATCCCGTTTCTGGCAATGAAATTCACGGCAACGATGTGGAAGGTACTATTTCTGACCGCTGAATGATATTTCCAAGGTCGCCTTGCTGACTACGTCTTTGTTAGGTGTCCTTGTATTCAAGCAAACATGGCCCGCTGCAGCGCGCACTGTTTGGGGTTCTCACAAGCGCTTCATGGATGTGTACCTCAACGTCTACCCTGGCTACTACTTCACCGGCGACGGTGCTGCCCGTGACTCTGAGGGATACTACTGGGTTCGCGGCCGTGTCGATGACGTTGTCAATGTGAGTACAATTACCCATCCAGACTCTGAAACTAGATACCTGGTCAGTCATTACCGAAGTCCTTTCGCTAAACTTTTTCACCTCTAGGTCTCCGGCCATCGCCTCTCGACAGCCGAAATCGAAGCCGCTCTCCTCGAACACCCCAATGTCGCCGAAGCCGCCGCAGTAGGCATCAACGACGAAATGAGCGGCCAAGCCGTCAACGCCTTCGTCGCAATCAAGAACAAGGATGCGAACGACATAACCGACGACCTGAAAAAAGAATTCATTCTCCAAGTCAGGAAGTCAATTGGCCCATTCGCCGCGCCAAAAGCCATTTGGATCGTCAGCGATCTGCCCAAGACTCGATCTGGCAAAATCATGCGACGTATCTTGAGGAAGATTTTGGCCAACGAAATTGATCAGATTGGTGATACTACAACCCTTGTGGATCCTTCTGTTGTTGACAAGATTATTGCTACAGTTGGTGTGACGAAAATTGAGTGTTAAAGGATTACATGGCATGGATTTTCCGGGGCATAATTGGATAGTATGAAATGGCGTTTGGTATTTTTGTATAATTTTGGTTCACATTTCCCACGCATACTGCCATCTACATGTTTTTCTTACGTCCAAGTAAATAAGAATCATCCCAAAAACGAGGTATGTGCCACTAAAGCACCCATGCGGTTCGTTTAGTAGCTTGCCTCACTGGCCTCGCGGAGGCACGCTCGTCCAGTGTGACGTTTTCGTATACGATCTAAACGAAAATGCCTCTTTTCTTCCAGCAGAACGCTATTCCATCGGGGACCGGGTGAATTAGCCCTGTGCGCCGGACGGCCACCCTCGCTGCATAAATGCCACTACGCGAACCCACTTTCGCTAAGATCCCATGTCCTGCTTCGTCGACAAAATAGCCGGTCTTTTTGGCTCCTCCACATTCACATGTTTATCCTTTTCGTGAATATGCAGGGGCCTATCGCTTGTTTCTGCAGGTTGTGAAGTCGGCACTTGAAAGCGTCCTGGCCTTGGGACGGTGGTGTGTTTGTTACTTGCTCTAAACGGTTCGTACATGTACGTCAGACCAGGGTTCTTGAATCGTCCCTGTGGCAGGGGATATTCTCTCTAGACAGGCTTTCTTTACAGGCTGCTTTGAACCCCACGTCGTCGCTACAGATTGCCGTTGTTTGCAATGGATTGGTGTTCTTCATTACGTTTTGGTCGTCTTTCAGACGCCTGGGTTGTTGGTGGCAGCCTGTGAGGCTATCAGAGGCGACGAGGTAAAATCGTTCTGTTGATACTTCACGAAGATGTTACACAGGGGACAGAATTTGGGGTCTTTTTCGCCATAATTATGCAAGTTTGCTGGAAAGATTATGGGCTATGTAAATACGGGTTGAGACGAATGTTTTGACCAACCGGACATGTTCATATTGTACCATCACGCACAATGATGCCAAAACGAAACGAAACGAGTTTCATATGAACCTTTAACGGCGTCTATTTTATCAAATCTAAATCTAGAATATACGGGTCGTGAACAAGAAATCTATGCCTTTCTGTTGTGCGCCATGTGGCTTTGCACCAGCGATCCAGCTGCCAAAGAGGACAACAAGCTCAGCTCTCCGGCCAATACTCCAGCGGCGACGATACATGCCAGCCGCTGGGCATTTCTTCCAGGTGCTTCTTGATCTGCGCCGCGAACGCCTAATAGATCGAGCATGGCGGCTTGTGGTGCTAGGATTGTTCCACCTCCCACTGTGCCGACTTCGATTGAGGGCATGTAAACTGAAATCTGCAAATCTCCGGTAGAAGTTCTGGTTTTGGTGTTAGTATACGTTGATGGAGGTTTCGAGAGGGTGTGGGATGCGAAACTTACTTGGACATTGTCGTGAGACAGCCACTGCTCTCAACGTTCTGTGCTGGGTCTTGGCCGGTGGCTAGGAAGATAGCAGTGACGATGTTGGAGGCATGGGCATTGAAGCCACCCATAGCACCTGCAACAGCACTTCCGATCAAGTTCTTGCTAGTGTTGAGGGCAACCAAGCTGTCAACATCGGTCTTCAAGACACGACGAAGCACATCGGCAGCAACAGTAGCCTGAGCGCAGACGCTCTTACCCCGACCATCAATCCAGTTGACAGCAGCAGCTTTCTTATCCGTACAATAGTTGCCACTCAAACTGACAACTTGCATATCGTTGAAACCAGCCAAGGCAATAGCAGCCAAAGCAGCATCGACACCTTTGCTGATCATGTTCATGCCCATGGCATCGCCGGTGGTGGCCTTGAAGCGAGCAAAAACGTCGGATCCTGTGACGGCAACACGAACACTTTGCAGTCTTGCGAAACGGCTTGTACCGTTGAAGGCTGCTTCGACGACGCTGTAGCCGTCTGGTGTATCGATCCAGTGCTTGAAAGCTGCAGCACGCTCTAGGCCAGGGAAGCGGAGAGCAGGGCCACGAGTCATTCCATCAGCCAGAAGAGAAGTGGTGACGCCTCCGCTGGCGTTGATGGCAGTGGCACCGCGGTTTGTACTGGCAACGAGAACGCCTTCAGTGGTAGCCATGGGGAGGTAGAAAGAAGAACCGTTGATATCGAGTGGGCCAGCCACACCGATAGGTAAGGGAAGATAGCCAATTACGTTTTCACAGCATGCACCCAATACACGGTCATAGTCGTAGTTGGCAAATGGCAAGCCAGAATTTTCAAGCTTGGAGGTGATGTTTTGCGTGCGAGGATTCCTTGCAACAATGGCTCTGCGAACTTGCACAGCTCGGGTAGAGTCACCAAGGACCTTTTCAAGGCTGTAAAGTGCGAGTTTGTTTTCAATGGCTTTGTTGACGACTTCTTCGTCACTCATGGCCTGCCATTCGGCTTGGGTTGGGGTAATGAGATTGGACTTTCGAACGGCATCTGCTGCCTTGACTGGTTGAGCTGGCGATGCAGACGGAGCTGTTGTTGATGTCTTGGAAAATGGACAGCTTTTGGGTAAAACAGATTCTTTCACGGACGGATGGCCATTTGGAAGCGAAGCGGCAGCAAAGTGTTGATCAGAGACTCCAGGAGCTGGTATTGGATATGGAATAGCCAGATATGCTGCTGCTACACACACCAATCCAACAAGAACTTTGACAGCGGATGAGAGGAAGCTGTTTGGGTGATCGGCGACTGGGCTGAACAGGATATTATCGACACAGCTCACTGAATAACCGCCTTGAGTCTGGTTGTTTCCGGTAATGAGCATTATCTTGGTCGAATCTCCCGGGCCCTTGTTCGCACAGAGACGAAGAACATGTTCTGGGGATTTTTGCACCTCTTGAGAGATGTTTGTTCCGTGTGGTGCTGCGAATGCATGGTGCATGTTTGTATGAGATGTCACGGCTTGGGTTGGAGCCGCTACGGACATTGAGTAGTCGACACTCTGGAATTGGCGCACGCCATCTTCACTATATCGTTCTTCGATAAGTGGTGCTCCTCCTTGAGTCCATAGAAAAGCCAGGGCGGCAACTGCAATGACAGCAGATCTTGGAGAAGTATTCTTGGTGTTGGAGCGCAGCCATGTCCTCCAAGAGGGTGACGCCTCAGGACAAGCGTCGACGTATTCTTCACGCATATTGATGAAATGGCAACTGTAGTCTTGAAGTATGAAAGATGAATGAACCCCAATCAGAGAGAAGAACACATTAATGAAAGAGAAAGGTGTCACAGCACCAAAGCAGATATATAGCGTAACTTCATCTCGGTGCGTCAAGCAACAATCGCAAGCCTCCTACAACAATGATTAAATCCCCGAACGATCCACGCCTTCAGCCCAGCTGGATCCCGCATTACTTCCTATCAGCATGGCGTTTTCAAGTCCAACTTACCATACGACGTTGCTGGTTGGTGGAGTGGTTGAAGGATTGCAGGACGCCGAGGGATCGGGCAGGGTCTTGGGTCTGCAGCTTACCCGATCAACATATTAAGCCAACGCAGGACGTGACTCAACGTGGTGGATCGGCCCCATTTTTAAATAGAAAGCTTCAAGTTTACGTGTCGGATCTATTTTGGTTGTAGTGCAGCGTAGGATACGGGTTATTGTCGTCAATGTGTGACTTGGGAATTCCTTGAGACAGGTTCTATCGAGTCGATAATGTCTATTTGGTTTTGTAAGGGCTTAAAGTAAGGGCTTAAATAATACTCTGCCACGTGGTTTGCTTGGTGTTTAATCAGAAATGTGGTAAACGGAAATGCAATCCCCCTAACACGTCTGAAGAAACAATACGAACGTTCTACTCAACTTTGTACGTGATCCAGTCTAGAAATATTCAGTCATTTCACATTCTATAGCATAAAGCACAATCTATCAACATCAAAACATGAAAACATAACAGGACGCCATCACATTTGCACCGGACCACCACAGCCATTAAGCCCATCAACAAGTTTATCCAGCAACCCCTCAAGCAGCGGATTAGGAGCTGCAACCTGATCCATCAAAATTCTCGCGCGCTTATTCAATGTCTCCAGGACACGTCTCGTATGCGCCAGACTACCCGCTCGCTCCAGCGACATGGCAGCGTCGTTTTTGATCGCCGTGTCCTCGGAGCGGAGTTTGAGCAAGTCCAGCACGTGGTCTTTTTCGGGACTGTCGCTCCAGACTGTGTGAGCGATGGGATAGGAGAATTTGCCTTCGGTCAGATCGTCGAAGAAGCCCTTCTGTGCTGCCATTTTCTCATCGCAGACGTTTTTTAAATCGTCTAGGATTTGGAAGATTAGGCCGATGACGTCGACTAATTTGGAGACTTCGAGGTTGATTGGGCTCATTGATTGTAAGAGTCTCAAGATTAGACGGAATAGGCCACCGGTTTTGTTCGAGATCATTTGGAGGTAATCGGCTTCGGATGGTGGTTGGACGGTATCACGCCAGTATAGCTCCATGCCTTGGCCACGGTGGAGATTTATCATTTCTTCGTTGAAAATCTTCATTGCTTCAGGCCAGTTGGGGAGATTTAGTAATTTCTGTTGAGCTTCGAAGTATACATAGTTTGCTGAGTTGATGGTTTGTGCAATGCCGTAGACTTCATGGGCGCAAGGAAGACCACGTCGAAGTTTTGTGTTGTCTTGAATATCGTCGATACTGTTTAAATTAGTATCGATGGCGAGTTTGATGTGATTAGTTTTGCTTACAGTAAAGAAGCATTGTGCATCATGGTGACAGTCTCAGCGATGATATCGCTTGAATACTCATCAACTTGAAACCAATGGTTGAAAGCCTTCATGAGTTGTCGACGAATTTCTTTGCCGGGCATCGAAGCAACGTATTGATATGGGTCTTTGATGATCTGCAAAACGAAACGACGTCAATAAATGCAACTCAAAAAGACTTGGAAAACATACCTTTTCATTACGCTCTTCCCAATGAGCGGATAATTTGTGATCAACAGATTCAGGCATCTCATTCTCATCGTCACTTGCGTGATCCAAAGTATCCCAGCTCGTGCGAGATGAGACGGACTCTGGTGCGCCTTCAGAAGCATCATCGAACTGCATTGACAAGACCGAATCGGGAGGAGTAGACAAAGTAGCAGCGATGGGAGTTCGCTCGCCATTGTCACTGACGTCAATATAGTCGGTGCAAGCCATGGTCGAATCTTCAAATCCGTCGAAACTGTTATCAAACGCAAAGAATTGCGTGTAGGCCGTCTGAGGAGCAAACATATTTCAAAGTCAGATCAAGTGATTGGTTTCTCAAAGGAAAATAGGTGGGTAGATAGGTAAATGGGAAATCAAACGAGCACGCTTGCACCGTTCGGCCGGACGGCGGCTCTCTATTATCGACACGGCGCAGCATGATGCTCTCGCGCTCTCACGATCCGTCACGATGCTGCGGCTGTCAAACGGTTCTGATCTCAGTCGTGCTTACGCGACGGATGAAGTGGACCGTTCGGTATAGAGTAGCTGAGCTGAAACGTGGTTGACTAGACAAGACAAAAGTGAGCTCGGACGAAGCGGAGTGGGATCGCTCCACCGTCATGCACGTGGCGAGGCTTATCCGATTCGTGACAGCCGCACTTGACCCTGCATCGACAACCTATTCATGTGTGATTTATGCTGTGAATGGATACCGGAGCTGGTTATCGGCTCTGATCCCGGAGGATCGCTTGGTTGCGATGCTCTGGCATTTGCAAGAGATATAAGTCACCATGTTGTCTGCTGCAAGGAGAAGAGCATAAGCAACTCACAACACATCATCTTATGTTGACTCTTAACCTTTACGCTCATCTTTCCTTTTTACTCCGAGAAAAGATTCAACAATGCCTCACGCCATTTCTCCTTCCGTTTGGCCAACTTCGCTTTCTAGCGGACGAAGGTTCGGACCAACCAACGTGGGCATCAAAGCGATAGAACTCTACTTCCCTGACAAGGTAAGCTCGTCTCATTCATAATCAGTTGGCATGTTGACTAATACTGCCCCAGTGCGTGGCACAGTCTGAGCTGGAAAAACACGATGGCGTCTCTGAAGGCAAATACACCATCGGTCTTGGTCAAACGCGCATGAGCTTCTGCGATGACCGTGAGGACATTTACTCCATCACCTTGACGGCACTATCTTCCCTTCTACGTAAATACCAAATCGACACCAAGACCATCGGCCGCTTGGAAGTCGGCACGGAAACTCTGCTCGACAAGAGCAAGAGTGTCAAATCCGTTCTCATGCAGCTGTTCGCCGACACGGATGGCAACATGGAAGGCGTCGACAATATCAACGCCTGCTACGGCGGGACTAACGCTCTCTTCAACGCCGTCAACTGGGTCGAGTCTTCGTCCTGGGATGGGCGGGATGCGATTGTCGTCTGTGGCGACGTCGCCGTCTACGGTAAAGGCGCTGCTCGTCCTACTGGAGGCGCCGGCGCCGTGGCTATGCTCATTGGACCTGATGCGCCGATTGCGTTCCAGTCTGGTCTGCGTGGTAGCTATTTCCAGCACACGTATGACTTCTACAAGGCCGATCTCCGCACCGAGTATCCCATTGTCCAAGGCCACTATTCGATCGAATGCTATACTCGCGCGTTGGACAGCTGCTATGCGGCATATTGCAAACGCGAACAGCAGCTCTACGGCTTCGAAGCTTCGTCAGACTACGCATCTGATGTCGAAGGTGAGAAGGCCGGCTCGTTCAACTACGCCGGCAGCGACTCCGAGTCTGAAGCCAATACTCGTCCTGCCTCGGAGAGCGGCGACTCCATCACAAGCTACTCGACACCCACCATCGCCGAGCGTTTCGACCACATGTGCTTCCACGCGCCCACGACGAAACTCGTTTCCAAGTCCTACGCCCGGCTGATTTACAACGACTTCAAAGCGCACCCCAACCACGCCGACTTCAAAGCCCTCGACCCGTCACTCCTCAACATCGAATACGAGTCCTCACTCCGCGACCGCACGATTGAAAAAACCTTTGTCAATTTCTCCGCGAACCTCTTCACCCAACGCGTCAGCCCGAGCACCATGGCGCCAACCATGTGCGGCAACATGTACACCGCAAGTCTGTACTCCGGTCTGGCAAGTCTCCTCAGCAACGTCGCGCCCGCCGCGCTCTTTGGGAAAACCATCGGAATGTTCAGCTTCGGATCCGGGCTGGCGAGCACGCTGTTCTCGCTCAAAGTCGTCGGCGACACGACGCAGATGCACGAAGCGCTGGATCTGGTGGAGCGATTGAGTGCGCGCCAGGTCGTTTCGCCCGAGGCGTATGATGCCGCTATGGGGTTGCGTGAGGCGGCGCATCTTCAAAAGGATTTTGTGCCCCAGGGCGATTGCTCGCGGTTTAAAAAGGGGACGTACTATTTGACCAAAGTCGATGATCAGTTTCGTCGAGAGTATGCTGTGGCGGTGTGAGAGGTGAGTCGATGAGCGGAATGGGGGGGATCTCTTTGTTGGCATGATGGTACTATTAGATTTTTCGGATTTTTGCACAGGATAGACACGAAACCATTATTTCACATTAAATCTCATACAGAAAAAAAAAACACAAAGTACAGATCCTACATGAGAGTACAAGGTACAAGTATAAGTTTTATTCATGCGCCATGCAAAAAAAGAAAAAGGCGAATCAAAATCTAAGATTTCATGACATGAACATCAAGCCGATCGCGAATCGCGCGAATCACGTCTCCCCTGTGTGGCACCAGCTTGAGGACCAATAGCAGTGTCAACCATGACAGTATGAGGCACAACAGCACGATACATATCCAATTGAGTGACCATCTCAAACCACGCAGTGAAATAAGGAAAACCCGCTCTCCACTCACGATCAAACACCTGGCCGAACCCAAACGAGACTAAACCGGCGCAGAAGACGTCGGCCAAGGTCAGTGCGTCGGCGACCAAGTAGCGGCGGTCGGCGAGATGGTCTTCGAAGATTTGGATCGCACGGGCGGTTTCTTTCTTGGCGACTTCGACGCCTTCGGGGGAGTACGGCGCCGCGCCGATGAGGGGTTTGATCCAGGCTGCGATGCGTTTGACGACGTCGGTGTTGCAGAGGGACATCCATTTGACGATTTGGATAAAGTCCATTTGTGTTGGGCCGAGGAGACGTGCTTCGGGGTCTTGACTTGCGACTGTGCACACGTCAGCGACTTCACTATCAAGCAATCTGTCGTCTCGATTCAACTCTGTGGATCAAGTCATCCTTGAAAGATGAGGATGTTAACTCACCATATAAACAAATAGCCATACACTCAGTCAAAACAGTGCCATCAGCAGCAACAAAAGTCGGCGTCTTGCCCAGCTTGTTCAGCCGCATATATTCGTCCGAAAGGCCATTTTGCGGATTCGTCTCGACACAGTCAATCTCCAAGCCAATGGCATGTGCGACGGCGAGAATACCAATTGATCTTGGGCCGCCCTATGAACAGGAGAGGGAGTTAATACACATATGATTGTGGCAATGATCAACGACGATAACCAGTCCGTTAGACACTCACCTTGTACGTATAAAGCTTATTCCGACCACCCATGATAGCCGGCGGCGTCGTCGTAGTCTGATCGGGCCGAGTAGCAGCAGCAGGACGCACAACGGCGCGGTGTAAAAGCGAATGGGCCATGGCAAGGAAAAAGGTATTTAAAGGGAACGTTGATAAGTTAGACGCAGGCGGGTTTCCGTCGCCGAGTGGGATCACCGAGGGGCCGAAGGGTTCGCGGTTAGACTAGTCTAGACTTCCGTAGAACTTTAATCACGTCACAGCTGAAAGTCCCAGCCTCAAGCCTCAGGGTCAAGCCTCAGGCAAACCAGCGTCAAGCCAGGCCCGGGGCTGAGGATGACTGAGCTTAGGGTTGGGGCATCGATGATATATTAGCAGTGCTGTTGTGTACGATGATTAATTATTTGATATATCAATTAGTTTGACGGCTTCAGCTGTAATTGATCAGCCTATAAGGTAAGTATATTTTTGTTCCTATGTGGTTGTATTTCGTGTTGTGGCTCTGGCTGTGTTGTGTAAGATGATAGCACATATACGTCAAGGACATCGCGACAAAAATGACATTGTTTCAATCACAACGCCATTACATCATTTTGAGCAATGAGACAACGACATGTAGCATAATGTTTTAAATTAATGCCTTCAAATCACTACTCCTGGAACATTAAAATCAACTATTGCTGTGATACAACTACGCGACATCGTGATGATCACATGGTGGTGGCGCAAATTTATTCATCAAAATACATCTCCAACATCACAATCTACAAAAATTCGCGAGAAAAACAAACATCAAATCATGAAACAAACAAAATTCATACGACAATCAATCCAAATCTATATTCCAACACCCTCTACCAAATCGCAACAAGATGAACCTCGACACTCTGTCGCACAGGCATATCATGCTGATCAGGCAAATCGACCGAACCGTGAACCGTACCCCCATCCCCAGTGGTCTTCATACCGGGTCTCTTTCCCGAACAGGAAAAGAGAACGACTTCATCGGGTTTCATTTCGTCGAGATACCACCATGAGTGTTGGCCGCCATTGCTGTGACCGGTAGCGACGCCTTGGTCGGCTTGGCTGATGGCGTCTTCGGTGCCGCCTGTGGGGAGAGAGCGTTTGACGGCGCCGGAGCCGTCATATTTGGGTACGTAGTTTTGTCCGATCATGCCGTCGTAGTACTTGCGTTCGATTTTGATCAAGTCTGTTTCGGGCCAGAGCGACATGTCGGCGACGATGAGCGGGTCGCGTCGGATGGTCGCTAGCGGACGCCAGACGTTGATGAAGAGGTAGCCGCGGTTGTGGATGTCGGTGGCTTCGGAGGGCCACATGTGGTCGACCATGTGCGCGGCTCCCAAGGGGGATGAGTCTACGTGTAGACGTTTGGCTGGGCCTTGGGTTCCTTGATATCCTGCAAAGGGTTTGCCAAAGTCGTTGGTTGGGGCGGTGCGATGGTTGAAAGCGAATGATTTGACCTCCTTGCATCCGGTTCTAGAGTGAATTAATTTCGTTGCTGTGTATTGACTTTGAACCGATTCCTTTCAATGTGGAAATCAAGGAGATGATTGAGATATGACGTACATGCGCTTCACCAGTGATTCCACCTCGGGATAGTAATGCTTCTTGACATATTCCTTATCGGTAAAATCTGTAACGTTAGATTCAAGACGTGCAAATTGAAAACCATGATCATCGAGGGTAAAGTCTTGTTCACGGCCACGAGCGTCGTTGATACGCATGAGGCGTGTCTCCATGTTCTTGTTGCCCAATAAGAGGCCGAGATCGTTCAGCTCTGGAGGGCTGCCCTGCAGGTAGCACCAACACGTGTTAGCAGTAGATCAAAGCATATTAAGTGATGGACGGTTGATGTGATGGTGGCAGTGAATGGAGGCGTGGCGTTCAGGCGTCCCGGGGGTTGCAGCCAGTTGCCGCCAGTTGTAGCCAGTTGCAGCCAGAGCAGACGCAGACTCACATCGGCCGGGGCTTTGTAGTAGTTGACCCAAGTCTCCACGCCGGGCTCGACCCGGGCAATCATGGCAGCGACGACGGACGGAGGCACGGACGGAGGCACGGAAGGAGGGACCGACTCGCGGATTCGAGGCAGGCGCGCAGACGAAACGAAGATGCCCACGGAAGGCGCATTCGGACGACTCGTCGCTGCCTTTTGACGTGATTGCTGCCGTCGTTGTCCGTCATTCTCCCCGCCCTGATGGAGTCGTCGTGTGGTCGTTTGGAAGGAGCACCTCCCACCTCCCAAACACGTGACGATCCCACGTCGGCGAACCCTCGGCGATCCCAGATCCCACGCGTCGATCCCACGCGCCCGCCGTCAGGGTCCTGCCTGTCCCGCCCGTCCCGCCGCCCCGTGCCTGATGATCGCCGTCGACTGTTGGCCCAATGCGGTCATTGGTGGCTGCCCCACTACGCATTTACCGTCGACTGCCAGGGAAACATCTACCCGCCAGTCGCTCTTTCTTGTTCTTACATTCTCTCATTCACTCCGTTGTCTCCTCTTCAACACTCACTCTCATCGTCCTCGCTCTCCTCAACTGCCATCGTTTGATCATCGTCCTCCTCCTTCTCGCCTACCAAAACGAACACATCTTCCTCGCAGTCACCAATACATAAATACATCCACCCACATCACATCCTCACACATCAACCACAATGGTCGCTCTGGATATCGTACGCAAGGCCAACAGCAGCCTGGGCACCACCGCTCCACGTCTCGTCTCCCTCTTTGTTGGCGGCACCAGCGGCATCGGCAAAAGCACCCTTCGCCAACTCGCCCTCAACACCGATTCGCCCGTCGCCTACATTGTTGGCCGCAGCGAAAGCAATGCTGCTCCTCTTCTCAAGGAACTCGGCCAGATCAATCCCCGTGGTTCTTTCAACTTTATCGAAGCCGACGTCTCTCTCATGAGCAATGTCGACAAGGCTTGCGAGAGCATCCGACAAAAGGAAAAGGCGCTCAACTTGCTCTTCATGACTCCTGGCGGTCTGTCCCTCGTCGGTCGACGTGAGACTACCGAAGGTCTCGACAAGCTCTTTGCTCTTCGCTACTACGCTCGCATGCGCTTTGTTCAGAACCTCATGCCCCTTCTTGAAGCCGCCCAGCCTACGACCGCCCGCGTTGTCAGCGTGCTTGGCGGTGGTTTCGAAGGCAACATCAACACCAAAGACCTTGATCTCAAGGAAAGCTACAACATTGTCAGCTGTGCTATGCACTCCGTCACCATGACTTCTCTCGCCATGGAACATCTCGCCGCACAACACCCCGTCTCTTTTGTTCACGTCTACCCGGGTCTCGTCGGCACCAATATTTACACCAACAGCTTCCCAGCTCCAATGGCAGCTGTCTACAACTACGGCATGTGGCCAATGATGTGGCCCTTCTCTGTCAACTTGGAGGAGAGCGGCCAACGTCATCTCTTCCACTCTACCTCTGCTCGTTATCCCGCCAACAACGCCACCATCGCGCAAGGCACACCTGTACCCGAAGGCATCCAACTAGCTATGGGTTCCAATGGTACCCTCGGTAGCGGTGCTTATCTCATGAACTGGAAGGGCGAGACCTCGGCCGCCGGCAAGAAGATGCAGAGGTTGAGGGAGCGTGGTTTCGCGCAGAAGATCTGGGAGCACACAACCAGCCTCACAGACCGTGCAGCTAGTGAAAAGGGCACCGTTGGTCAGGCTGCGGCTGGTGTTGTTGTGAACTGAAGTGCTGGTATACCTTTGCTGCGTCTTGGAGCTGAACAGATGTGCATTATGGGATGGCATGGCGTTTTGGGATGGAATAGATTAATCGGATAGTTTTCTTCCAAATTGAAGATACAAAAGATTCATTAAACCTGATTTTCTTGGTCAATTCCTGACTTTTTGGGTGGTTGAATTAAATTGTGACGCACTGTTCAGTGGCTGAGGCGTGGTATGTATGCTATTGACTTGCCGGCAGATAGTCCAGGTACAGTATTATATTCACATGTACAAGATACAACGCGACAACCGTGGTGCAATTCACAGAATAAATAATCCAAAACATCTCTGTCATTTATGAATATATAAATGTTGTAGTACGTCTATGCCTACACCACCATCGCTTGCAGACGAAAGAGACTAAAAGGGACTGAATCATCCCAGGGATCGATGGATTACCGACGCCCCCACATCAAAACCCCCCCAGCCCTCAGCCCCTACAACCAATACCTTTTCTCCATTTCTTTCACCCGGACTCATTCGCACTCCCTCATCCTTCGCTGCTTACAATGGCGAGTTTGGGATTTTATGGCGCTGGGGCTGAGAGGGTTTTTTCGGCCCGTTTCGGCTTTTGTTGGATGCTTGGGCCTTTGTTGGATGCTTCAGCTTTTGTCGGATCCTTGGGCCCTGGTCTGATGGCTTCTGATGGTTCCCTTTTAAAGCTGTTTGTTCGTCCTGTTTTTGGGCTGGAGGTATCGTTTTGTTTTTGTGTGGGTTTTTACTCTACGTTTCTTATATCTTGAGTTCTATAGACAGTTCCGTCTCGAGCTCAATGGACTTTTCTACATCAAGCCCAATGGACCTATCTACTCGTGCTCAGGCACTCGTTGCCAGTCTCGCCAAGGCCAATGGCGATGTTGGATACATGTCTTGTGCCGTCTATGATACGGCTTGG
Organism: Acrodontium crateriforme; assembly: GCA_033807595.1. Taxonomy (NCBI): domain Eukaryota; kingdom Fungi; phylum Ascomycota; class Dothideomycetes; order Mycosphaerellales; family Teratosphaeriaceae; genus Acrodontium; species Acrodontium crateriforme. The sequence goes on along the minus strand of CP138593.1, from coordinate 54,551 downwards.
GTCGCCATGGTCGCTAAACCCACTGCCGATGGCGAGCAATGGCTCTTCCCACAGTGCTTTCAGTACGTCCTGGACACTCAGCAGGCGGACGGTGCTTGGCCGACTTATGCTGCGGACGTGGATGGCATTCTTAATACTACTGCATCACTGCTCGCAATCAAAAAACACCTCGATACGCCGCTTCAACTCACTACCCCGTCAGCAGAAGAGCTGAGCGAGCGTCTCACCAGAGGCCAAGCAGCTCTTCAAATCCTGCTTGATGGCTGGGACGTCGATGCCACCACACACGTTGGCTTCGAGTTCCTCGTTCCGACGCTCCTCCAGCTCCTCGCCGACCAAGACATGGCGTTTGATTTCCCCGGCCGTACGGCTCTAATGGCCCAAAACAAAGCCAAACTCTCGAAATTCCGCGTCGAGTTTCTTTACTCCAAGCACAAGACTACGGCTATTCATTCGCTAGAGGCGTTTCTGCCCACGCTCGATTACAACAAAGTCCGCCATCACAAGGACTTTGGCGCTATGATGGCCAGTCCGTCTTCGACGGCGGCGTATCTGATGAAATCGACGCCTTGGGATCATGAGGCTGAGGCGTATCTTCATGATGTTCTGCAGTTGGGTGCTGGACGGGGTAGTGGAGGTATCCCGAGTGCTTTCCCTTCGACTTATTTTGAAGTCACTTGGGTAAGTAGTTCCGTGAACATGGAGTTTCGGCGGCTAGAGTCATGACTGACGAAATGTAGATGCTTACGACTTTGCTCAAGAATGAATATACCGCTGGCGAGCTCGGTTTTGGCGAGTCACAACAATTGGCCGAGCTTCTCTCCAAAGCTTTGCATAATCAAGGCGGTTTATTGGGTTTTGGTAAGTTGTAGTCAGACGACTGGAGATTTTCATTGTACTGACCTTCATCTCAGCACCATCTGTGCAGCCAGATGTCGACGACACTGCCAAGACCTTGACTACTCTCAGCGTACTGGGCCATCCCGCCTCACCACAAGGTATGCTGGAGCGCTTCGAACAAGAAACTCACTTCAAGACATATGATGGTGAGCGAAATCCAAGCTTCAGCGCCAACTGCAATGTCCTCGTCGCTTTACTGTCTCAGCAAGATCCCTCCATCTACCAGAATCAGATTACCAAGATTGTGCGCTTCTTGGTCGACATTTGGTGGAATGCTGATGGCTGGATTGAGGATAAATGGAACTTGTCGCAGCATTATTCCACCATGTTAATGGCTGATGCCTTTTCCGCCGTGATTAAGCTCTGGGATGCTGGCGAGTTGCCTTTGTTGCCTGAGCAGCTTGTCCGTGACGGACTCGTCATTAGTCTTTTCCAGGCTTTGGTCCGTACTCTTCAAACGCAGAATGAGGATGGTTCCTGGGGTACTCGTGGCTCCAAGGAAGAGACGAGCTATGCTGTCTTGACCATTGCCAAAGCATCTGTACTTCCTGTTGCCGAAGGATTACTTCCAGTCATCACCAAGGCCTTGGAAGCTGGTAAGAATTTCATTGCAACCTCTCAAGAGACCGCTCCCGCCTATCTGTGGATCGAAAAGGTCAGCTATGGATCTGAGGCTCTGAGTGAGAGCTATACCCTCGCGGCATTGAAATCCAACATCCCTGAGAAATCCAGCCTCTCAACTAAAACTAGAGATCTCGTCTCTATTCCAGAGAAGAACGTCAAGCAATTCACCAAGTTCTACTCTATGATTCCTCTTTTCTCCAAATCGCCGGCTTGGCGTTTGCAGGCTGCCCTCATCGAAGGCTACCTCTTCCTCCCTTCACTCAAGGAAATGCGCTTGGATATCTTCCCTCGCAGTGGTATGGAAGATGACAGGTACTTTGAGTACATCCCTTTTACATGGACATCCAACAATAACCTTGAGAATTCGTTCATCTCCAGCAAAGCGCTGAATGACATGATGGTAGTTTCCTTTCTCAATTACCAGGCCGATGAGTTTATGGAGGCGGTTGTGGGACGATATTTTGGTGACCGCTCCAAGGATGTCCTTAACGTCATTGACCACATCTTTGCCTCTCTTGACCAACAGAAGCAAGACTCTGACGTTGAATTCTCGGACGCTGCGGAAGATGACCACGCTCCAGCCGGCCCAACAGATCCTCTCACACCCCCCAGCGACGTTTCCTCTGACCAAGAAGATTCCGCCGACAACATGGTAGCAAAGAGCAAGCCATCCCTCGGCGACGTCCGCAACGTCCTCCAGCGTTTCATCACGCACGTCATGAACCACTCAGCCGTAACATCTGCCTCTCCCCTCCTCCAAGCTTCCGTCCGCAACGAACTCCGCATCTTCCTCCTCGCCCACATGGACCAAGCAAGCGACAACGACCGTTTTGCCACACAGTCCAACATCGCAACCATCGGCGCCGCATTCGAAACTCCCCGCTCAAGCTTCTATCGCTGGGTCCAGAGCACTTCCTCCGATCACACCAGCTGCCCATACTCCTTCATGCTGTACCAATGCATCCTCACCGAGGAATTAAGCAATAAAGGCGAAATCTTCCCTTCTGTCGAGGAGAAATATATCGCTGAAGCAATGTGTCGCCACCTCGCGGTTCTCTGCCGCATGTATAATGACTATGGCTCCATCCACCGAGACAAGGACGAGAAGAATCTCAACTCGATTAATTTCCCCGATTTCCACTCTTCTACCCCTTCATCTTCTCCCTCGTCTCCTCCATCGTCCTCAACCACAAACGAAAATCTCCTCAAAGCCAGATTATGGACTCTAGCAGAATACGAACGCGAAAACGTCGAGCGCGCTTTTGAAAAACTTCGGGTTTTGGCCGGAAATGATAAGGAGGGAGAGAGGACATTGCAGAAAATGAGAGTTTTTGTTAATGTTACCGATTTGTATGGTCAGATTTATGTTGCGAGGGATATTGCCAGTCGGATGTAGAGTTTTTGGGCATTTAGCCGGAGGGTGGAAGGGTGGGAGTTTCGAAACTTGGAAGCTTGGAAACTTTGAAGATTGGAAGCATGTTAAGAGGCTCTCATGTTCAAGAGGTGTGGGTTTGGCGTTGGTCAGGGTGTTGGTTGGTATAAATAAACAGGATAGAAACGAATTGGAAAATCTTTGTTAGAAACTAAATTTATGTATCTTTGGTCGTCTAATTGTCAGTCTGGTCCTCGCCGGTTCAGAGTCTGAATTTGATGTGGGTTAAATAGCTGGATGGGGATCTCAGATTTCTTGGGGCGTAGAGTATTGAGTGGAGATTAAGTTTTTTTAGTTTTCGTTTTAGTGAGTCGTTTTCTGTTTCTGAGCTGTCTTCTGTTTTGTCTTGTTTCGTTTGTGGCTTTTTGTTTGTGATGGTCTTCTGTTCCGTCATGATCTTCTGTTTGTGATGGTCTTTTGCTCGTAAATTGTTTTTCGTTCGTGACGATCTTCTGTTTGTAAGTTGTCTTTCGTTTGTGATGATCTTCTATTTGTGACGGTATTTCTTTTGTGGTCTTCTGTTTGTGATAGTTGGTCTTGCTCACGTGGTCTTTCGTTCGTGGCATTCCGTTCGTGGTAACGTTATTCCGTTCGCGGTAGTCCGTTCGCGATGGTTTTCTATTCGTGAGTCTTCTCCAGTTTGTGATTGTCATTCGTTCGTGATTTTCTATTCGTGAGTTTTCTTCAGTTTTTGATGGTCCTCTGTTCGTACTGGTTCTTCGGTCGTGATGGTTTTTCGTTCATGAGTTGTTTTCTGTTCGTGAGTTGTTTTTCATCCGTGGTCTTACGTTCGTGATGGTCTTTCGTTCTTGATAGCCAGAGCGATAAAGTTGAGACGGGATTGAATGCATCGTGAATGCATCGTGGATGTTTTATGGATGCCTTGTGTAGAGTTTGTGTTGTATAACGTCACCGTAGGGGAAGCGGAACAGTACTAGAAGCGGAACAGAATTTCGAACACTCTACCTTAGATGTTACTTTCTACTAGCTACAATAATGCAATCGCTCTCGCTCAGAGATATATCGTTATCGATATCTTCTTCTTCCATATCCTCAAGTATTGGACTTACAGCCCTAGAGTTCCGTTTGTTTTTGGACTTCCGCTTTGTTACTTCAGCTTCAGCTTTTGTAACTATATCGAGAATTTCTTACGTATTAAAGACAAACTTGCCTTTAATTGCTACACGCTTTCCCTTTTTACGTTCTCGACGTACTCGTAAAAGCTCTCGTGCCTCGGCGTTCTCTTTCCGTAAGAGTGTATTCTCTGAAGACGTTCGTTCTAATGCTAGTCCAGCTCGCTCAATATATCGCTTTATAGGACTCTCGAGAGCCGAAGAACGAACGATAGAATTAACTAGCGACGTTGCCTGCTGTAATATAGTACCTTCGGGAGGCGAGCTATCTAGTAGAGAGCGATCTAGATCTTTCGGAGTCCTAATAGGTGACGGAGTTTTTCGAGAAGGAGTCGTAGGCATTTCAAGTGTAGAAAGGATCGTAAACGGGCAAAGAGGGTAGATACCAGAAGTGCAGAACGCTGATTCGATATTAGGCTTCGTAAATGCTCGAGATCTAGCCGTAATATAGGCCTCGGTCCACTCAATTCGTGGTATTCGTCGAGTATCTAGCCGAAAGAGCTACGTAATCTCGTTCGATAGAGCTCGCTTTAGTGGACTAAAGACGCCAATATCGAGTGGTTATAATATATGCGATGTATGTGGCGGTAGTATAACTAGATCTATTGCTTTCGTAATACAAAAGGCAATAAATTTAGCTATGAGATGCGAGCCGTGTCCGTCGAGTATGAGTAGCCTTCTCTTTCCGTCTATTCGAGTAGTTTCAGGTTCGAATAACGTAGTTAACCACTCGTAGCTATGTGAATCAGATGTCCAGCCACTAGTAGACGTCGAGAACTTCCACTTCGGTGGTGTAGAAGCTGGTATCCACGATGTATTTATATCTTTTGCCTTAAAGATAATAAGCGGAGGTAGAGCAACTCCCGAAGCTCCGATACACTCGATTGCAGTTATCCACTCTTGCCGACCGCTTATTTTTGTAAAGCCCCTTATATCCTTTTTATTTATGAGTACTTTCGAAGGTAGAGTAGTACCGAGGGCAAAACCAGTCTCGTCGACGTTAAAAATCGCGTCTGGGGGGTAGGAATTTTCGAGAAAGAGGTCGGAAAGGGCAGTAAAGTACGAGTTTACTATTATATAGTTAACTCCTTCGAAGCGACTTGAATCTAAGGCTCGAGAATAGACCGTCTTTAGCTCGGGATATCGTTTTCGGAATCGATCGATCCACCGTTTGCTAATAGGTAGGTAGGAAGTCGTAGTCGAGTGAAAATGAGGGCGAGAAGAGCGGATTTCTTCGGCGAGATCTCTCGTTAATGGAAGGGTTATAGGACACCCCGACTTTGAAAGTCGATAGATATATTTTAGGAGAGTCTTCTCTTCAGTTGTCGATAGTATCTTCTGCGATTCATGCGATATACTACGAGAAGTTCGAGTTCGAAGCCGTTTTAAGAGAGTAGTAACTGGAATACTAAACGCGTATGCACACTTTCGAATCGAGGTATATTCTCCAGCACGATACGCTAGTATTGCAGTAGTAAGGGTATCTTCCGAGTAAGTAGGCATAATTAAGAAAAGAAGAAGAAGGACGCGTGAAAATTGAAGAAGAACGCGAAACTAGTACGTAAGCCTGTTCCGCTTCTAGTACTGTTCCGCTTCCCCTACGGTGACGTTATATTTACATCATTGGATGAATCTGCAAGGTTGACGCTTGGTGACCGCCTGCATGGCTGATCATGCACGTGCGCAAGGAAATGTTCGGTACACGACGATCTTTCGCACATGAGTTACCCAGGCTGAACTCCGTCCATCTGTCATCTTATCGAACTCATCAATCCCACTCGAAATAGTCTAAATGTGACTTTGGCGCACCCGCATATCTGGCAAGCCACGCCGCATAGCTGATATACCATGAGACGAACCCCATGAATCATGACTTACCAACCCGGCCGATCCAAAGCCTGCATAACCTGTCTCCGCCGGCGAAAAGGATGCGATAAGCAAAAACCGACATGCGAACGATGTCTCAAATCTGGATTTAAGTGTGAAGGGTACGACAGACCGCTCGTATTTCGCCCAGCGAAACAACAGCTCTCGACGACAAAGAGCCGTTCGCTTGCCCCATTGGCTCTGGCGCAGGCACGAGGCGAAAGGTCTATTCTCCTCAACGATTCTTTAAGTCATACGGCTTATCAGGCGAGAGTGATTGGTTTGTTTTGGTCTTTGTATCTTCCCAACGGAAAGGCATTACCCGAACAATTGGCTTCGATCTCCGTAGGCGGCTGGATTGAAGCCATGCGAGAATCTGAACTTCGGAATAGTATTGTAGGCAAGACGCTTCTTTCGTTGGCTTTGAGGCTCGTGGGCCGTAGAGATGAAGTCAACTGGATGAATGAGCAAAGTCGTCGCCTGTACGGCGAGGCCTTGCACGGAGTATGTCGGACAATAGCCCTGCGACAGCCACAAGGCGAAGAAACTATGCTGCTTTTGCCTGCAATCAGGTCGTTGAGTTTGATCGAGGTGAGATGATTCTATTCCTGGTGGTGGTTCTGAAGTTACCTGCAACTCATTAACGGATTGCTGCAAGGCTATTGAAAGCACCAAGACTGAGCACAAGGCGCAGAATTGGCAAACGCATAATTTGGGAGAGTATGATCTTTTTCAAATGAATCCTCCTTCTTTCTATGCGACTGGTCGTGCTCATCAGCTTTTTTTGGATGCGAGATTAAGCTTGGTAAGTGTTGAGGAAATTTGTGGCTGTTACACTGTTTGATCATTTGCTGTTCAGATTATGACATTACTCATCAAGAGAAAGAAAGCCTTCTTTGCCGAGGCGGAATGGAAAACAGTTCCGTGGTTGTTGAATAAGAAGTCTCCAAAAGACCATCTCATTGATATCCTCTGTGATATCCCTTCACTATATGAGCAATTGGATGCATTTGCTCAGGTCAAGGCTTCCCCTCTTATGAATAAAGCTTCCCCTCTTATGAATAAAATTAAAAAGCAGGGTTTGATATCCACATGTCGAGATCTCGAAGCGAGATTGACGCAATGGCAAACCGAGTTCATCTACTTTTTCGATACAGACCAGGAAGAGCTCAACAACCCTTGCTCAACAACCTGCGATCCCGAGATACTTCCCGCTGCACACGTCCGTTCCATCTACTGGATCACAGGTATCCTCATTTACACCGAATGGTACGATCTCCTCCACGACAAATACATTAACATCGACAAAATCGGCAACAGTAACGCAACAACCGAGGCTACACGCGCATACAAACTATCAACTCTCTACTGCCGCAACATCCTGGACAGTCTAACTCTCTTCCTCCATCCGGCAATGGGCATGTATCGTCTGTCCTTTACATCATTCCAACTCGCATCCGTGCAGAGATTCTTGCGCCTTTTCGAGGGCTATGCAGGCAACGCTGGACTTGAGCAAGAGCGGCGATTATTCGATAATTATCTGGCGCAGGAGGAATGTAAGTATGAACGTCAGCTTTTGGCGAGTTTGGAGAAGAATCGTTCTGTTGTGGGGGGTGGAGTGTAGTCTTTATCGTTTGCATTGGTGAGTGACGGGCCGTTCAAGTCAGGGTATTTTTGTCGTTACGAAGTGAAGACAGTAGCGCAATTTCCACGAAAGTCGACTAAGGGTTTTCTCAATACGGTAACACGGTGCTCTTGAGATCGTGGGAATAGGCTAGAAAGCTGTTGCCAATTCCTCCCACTGGGCTAGCATGTCAGCTCCAAGACATATATCTGCTAAAGCCCATACGAATACGACCATGTAAGACAGGTTTGAGTAGCTCAAGATTAGTTTGATCTATTTTTGAATGCTGATTTTTTTTCGATAGATTTACAATGTGCTAAATAGCACCGAATTACGTATTCAAAGCCCAAACATCACCTGATACTCTCGTGTTACATTACAGCTTACCATGCCAACACCAAGCTCCGCTTTTATCGTATTCTCTCCAACAATGACTCAGAGAAAAACCCACAGTTGGAAATGGCAAAAAGGTAACCAGCGAGACGTTATTTTCAGCTCTGTTTTGTCTCGACAGAATTCTCCCAGAGAACGAACCATCAAGCCGCAATGACCGACCTCCCCATCGCTACAGTTCAATTCGAGACTGCATCTGGCGATAAAAAAGCTCAACTTGGCTACGATTGAACGCCTCGTCGTCAAAGCAGCAGCCAAAGGAGCGCAAGTAGTCGCGTTCCACGAGTGCTGTATCAGCGGATACACATTCGCTCGACACCTGAGCATCACCGAGCTCCGTGACCTGGCCGAACCCATTCCCAATGGTCCTAGCACACTGGAACTAATCCGCATCGCCAAATCCTACTCCGTCGCCGTACTAGCAGGCCTCTTCGAACTCGACGCCAATGGATCTATTTTCAACACTTACATGTGCGTTACGGGCGAGGGCATGGTAGCTAGATTCCGCAAACTGCATCCTTTCATCAGCGAGCATTTATCCGCCGGAAACGAATACGTCGTCTTTGACCTCTGGGGCTGGAAATGCGGGCTTTTGATCTGCTACGACAATAATGTCGTCGAGAACGTGCGTGCCACAGCTCTTCTCGGCGCAGAAGTCATTTTCATGCCGCATGTGACCATGTGTACGCCGTCGACCCGGCCGGGAGCAGGATTCGTCGATTCCGCTCTGTGGACGAATCGAAATGCCGATCCGACGAGTTTGCGCGCCGAGTTTAATGGCCTCAAGGGTCGCGCGTGGTTGATGAAGTGGCTTCCGGCTCGCGCGTATGATAATGCCGTCTATGTCGTTTTTAGCAATCCGATTGGAATGGAAGGCGAACATCTCAAGAATGGCTGTTCGATGATTTTGGATCCGTTTGGGGATGTTTTGAGCGAGTGTGTTGTTCTGGGCGAGGATGTGGCCGTGGCGAATTGTACGAGGTCCAGACTTGTTGAGGCTGGTGGGTATCGATATCGTCAGGCTCGGAGACCTAGTCTGTATGCCCAGATTTTGGGCGCGGAGCATGATTCGAAATTGAATGTTGTTTGGGGACCGAATGAAAAAGAGTGAAGAGCTTGGAAATACACTGGATTGTACTAAAATCGACTTGTTGCATTACAGTCTTTAAACTTGGAACTATCAAATGTCATACTCGCATGTCTCGTGTTATTTTAGCCTACTACTTGGTGCATACTCCAAGTCAGCAATGTTAAAGAAATCAAATTACTTGCTATCATCAGAGTTGGGTTCATTATTATTGTTGCTGTTGGAATTGTTGTTCCGGCATCGCTTCTCGGCTTCATGCGCATTCCGCGCTGCACTTCGGCTAAAAACGGCATCACAGAACGAACATCTCAGTTTGGCCGCTTCGCCGCGCTTTTCTCGCTGGTGACGGGCTAGATTTGAAGGATTGGAGAAAGTTCGGCCGTTGCAGCATGGATCCCAGCAGCGTGGCAGATTATTGGCGTTGGTGTTGTTGCTGCTGGTGTTGCGTCGTGGTCCTGGAGGTGGTGCATTGCTGGGAGGGATGCCGGTTGGGTTGAATGAAGTGGGCAGTTGCTGGGTGTTTTGCACTGATTCTAGTTGTTCTTGGGCTGGGTTTGATGATCTTGGGTACACGTTAGTGGGTGGGTTGGGATGAAAGGGTGGGAGAAGAAGTGGCGTACTGTGATCGCTTCATCTCACTCAATTCCTGTCGCAGTCTTTGAATCTCAGCCAGGATTGTATGGTCTGGTAAAGCGGGACTGTCACTTGAGCGCGACGGCGGACTGGGTCGGGTCGAATTTGAGAGGGCACTGCTGGATGTGAGGCCGGGATCAAAGTAGGCTGCCAGTTGCTCCACTGAGCTGGCAGAGGACGTCGAAGGAAACGACTGATGGCCCAACGCAGGGGCAATTGTGTCGGAATGGAACAGAGCCCATGATTCGCTGTGGTTGTGGCGTTAGTTAACGATTATCGACTGATCATCTCAAGAATAGATGCATGTCTAGAGCAATGGACATTCTTACCCGTATGTGCAGGCCATGGCGACAAGAGTGATTGATCGACGGCGATACTTTGAGAGCACGAAATGGTGCGACGAGTGTTCTTGTGGCGTAGACGAGACGAGATTGAAAGACAGTTAGAGGGCGATGCCTGGCTGACTGAAGGGCACAGCGCACTGTTTGCTGTTTGAACGAACGCTCGACTGATGTGGGCCAGCTGAAGGCTTGGCTGCTCTTCGTTAGACAACAGTAGCTTACTCTAGTAATGTTAGTAGTATAATGTAGTAGTAGTGCTGTGCAGGGCGGTGCTGTGGAGTGCAGCTCAGGGCGAGTTATTGGCGCTGACGGGCGGCGGAAGTATAGTTCAACCATCGTGTCCGGCTGAACAACGACGAGACGAAACGGTTAGACTGTCCACTTTAGCGTCAGATCCGCCGCCGAACGTTGAGAACAGAAACGAGACGCAAACCCTCCGGCCAGAATCAACCAGCTCAGGGATTTTGACGGAACACATAGTGAGAAGACCGATATGGGTGAAGAGAGAAAGCCTTCCAACTACGACGTGTTTTCCTCAAGCAAGACTCGACCGTCACCACGCCGTTCACAACTTCACCGTCGACCCATGTCACGAGACTCGACCAGACGAGGCCGCTACTCCTGCACAACACCGCCGGGGTATAATATTCTACGGGTAACTAGTACGTAGAGTTGGCTGCGTGGCCCCCACGAGGAGACGACGTGGCTACAGTTACGCTACAGTTACAGTTACGCTACGGGCAGAGGTACATGTACATGTACACGTACAGTAGTAGGAGAAGTTCAGCAGCAGCCATCTCAGCTTGGCAGAGCTGATGTATGCTGCTGACTACAATCTAATTCTAATCTCGCCCAGGCCGCCTTTTGTTCTGTGGATTAACCGTTCTTCCGAGATCAGAGCCTGACTACTCCGTCGATCCTAGCTCGGCCTTCTCTGCTCCTTCGCTCCCACACTCGTCAACGAATCCTCGCCCAGCAAACAACGGCCATCCCACCACCACCACCGCTGTGCAGTCCCGATCCAATCCATTCGCTCTGCTTCCGCTCTGCTGCCGTTCTCCCGCTGATTTGGTCCCTCGTAAGTCGATCGTCGATCTGAACTCTCATTGCCATGCTTCTCTCTCCACACTCTATTCTCCCACTATCCCAAAATCCATTGATCCAATATCGTCTCCCACGCGGCATTGGTATTCCCGCGTGTCTGTGGGGCTGATGTCGCATGTCATGTCGCTCTATAAGACAAGCCGTGTCTTTCCCAGTAGTCTCAATATCTCCATCAGCCAGCAGTCTCATCTCGCATCATCTCATCATTTCATCCTTTCAGCTCTTCACAATGGAAAATAGCACTGGTTACTTGTCTTCGGACAGCCACCATGCTGTCAATCTTGGCATGGATGAGCCTACCGGCAAATTCGGTCTCTATCTCATGACTATTGGCGCTATTGCCCTGGTCTATCTCGTTCAATCCACCCTCACCGCACCAAAGGTGTTCAAAGCCCCATTCGTTGGCTTCCGCTCCTTCTGGGAGCCAAGGTTTCTCGTCGGTCTCCGCTTCTCTAATGGCGCTCTCAAACAAGTGACAGAAGGTTACTCCAAGGTATGCAATCGCTCAGGCTTGCTTCTTTTCCAAGCTGCAATCCAGGCTCTTACAATTCGCAGTTCAAGGCTGGTGTTTTCGAACATGGCATGTTCAAGATTGCCCGTAACGACTCTGATATTCTTGTCATCTCCAACAAATATGTTCCTGAGCTGCGATCACTTCCCGACGAAAAGTTGAGTGCTATTCGCGGCCACATCAAGAACCTTCTCGGCAAATACTCGACAACTACCATTCTCTTGGAGAGTGACCTTCACACCCGCATGTTGCAAACCAAGCTTACTCCCAACCTCGGTTCATTCGTCGGCACCATCGAGTCTGAGCTTGAGTACGGCTTGGAGGTTGAGGTACCCAAGGATCTCCAAGAATTCAAGCAGGTCCACATCTACGAACTCCTCCTCCGCATCGTCGCTCGTATCTCTGCCCGTGTCTTCATTGGTGAGCCTCACTGCCGCAATGAGGAGTGGCTCACCACCAGCATCCAGTACACTGAGAACCTCTTCACCACCGTCATGATTCTCAGACGTCTCCCCAAGTGGACCCACCCATTCGTTGCCAACTGCTTGCCAAGCTACTGGGCCACACACGCCAACCTTGCTACTGCTAAGAAGATCATCATTCCAATCGTCAACGACCGCCGTGCCAAGGAGGCTGAGAACGACCCTGAATACGTCAAGCCCGTCGACATGCTCCAATGGATGATGGATGCCGCTGATGAGAATGACGGCCAACCCCACAAGCTTGCTCACCGTCAGCTCTTGCTCAGCTTGGCCTCAATCCACACCACAACCATGTCTGCTGCCCATGCTCTCTACGATCTTTGCGCTCGCCCAGAATACTTTGAGCCCCTCCGCGAGGAAGCCAAGCAAGTCATCGCTGAGGACGGCGGATGGCAAAAGACTACCCTGAACAAGATGCGCAAGCTCGACAGCTTCTTGAAGGAGAGCCAACGCTTTAACCCTCCATCCCTCCTCGCCTTCAACCGTATCGTCATGCAAGACATGACCCTCTCCGACGGCATCAAGCTCCCCAAGGGTACCCACTTCGCCATGCCTGCCGCCCACATCCTCCAAGACGACGATCTCGAAAACAATGCCTCCTCCTTTGATGGCTTCCGCTACTTCAAGAAGCGCCAGGATCCCGAGGAGGCCAACAAGCACCAGTTTGCCATGACCGACAACAACAGCCTTCATTTCGGCCACGGCAAGTACTCTTGCCCCGGCCGCTTCTTCGCCTCCAATGAGATCAAAATGCTCATGGCTTACCTCCTCACTGGCTACGACTTCAAGTACCCCGAGGGCAAGAGTCGTCCAGTCAACTTGACGGCTGATGAGAACTTGTACCCTGATCCAACTGCCCGTCTTATGATGCGCGCTCGTGAGCAGTAAATTGCCCAATGTGATGAGAATTAAAGAAGCGAGGTAGAAGAGGGTAAAAGACTGACGGTGAGAGGTGTCAAGAAATGCTGAACATAGATTAATATGTTGTGAGATGACGATAGATGCGTGTTGCAGATACATTATAGACGATGGAGTTTAGATTTTGAATGATTTTTTTTTGTCAATTGCCTTCTCGAGTCACCATCTGTTCGTTTTAGTGTCTATGTCAGTCTGAAAAAATCCAATCAAGGACAAATGATTGGTTTAGAAGATTTGCCTCCCAAGCCACAGCATGTCCGGTCGAGAATCTGAACCTTTCTATTAGCATGCAATATTTGATTTGAAAAGGAATGCAAAAAATGACCAGCAATATCGGCAAAAGTTTTGTTCTTGACCACTTGGCTCAAATCCAAATCTGCCACTATCACTTGCTCATTTGGCGGATTTGCTTCGCTCAGCATCCTCCCGTCCGGTCCGAATATGGCTGAGCTGCCTTTAATAGGAGTGCCCATGATGGGACTACCGGCGGTTTTCATGGCAGCAATGCCCTTTTCGCTAATGACTGTGGTGCAGTGGGGAACAAACGACCAAGCTTCAACGTCATAAGTCTGCGACTTGCGACATCTTGGGATTATCAGCTCTTCAACTTTGAGCAGATGCTCAGAATCACCGTCTCACGTTCGACTGACATTAACCATAATCCAGGAGACTTCTCAATAAAAGGATCAAGCGGCGGCCAAGCACCAATATGAATCTGCTCATTCTGTGAAAACGTAAAATATTCCAGCGAAGGATGAATATGTTTCCAGCACGACAACCACCCGATAGTAACTTTACTCCCGCTACCTTCCTCGCCAAGCTCAACGACATTAGCCAGACAATGATCGCCGGTAGCATCACCAAAAATCGTCCTTTGCATATGCGTAGCTTTCAATTTCCGCCGGGTCATTTCCACCCCTCCATTTTCGGAAATCAGCGCTTGTGCAATATATACCGAATCGCCCGATCGTTCGGAAACCCCCAATTCGATGTTGATTTTATGAGTCGCTGCCGCTTCGCGAAGTCGCTCCATCTGGGGACTTTCGACCGTAAGACTATTCTCAATCTATTTGACTCCCAAATCGAGATCTATCGGTCGTGACCTGAGCAAATGTAAATTTTCGTATCGTGAGAATGGAGAGGAAGTTTTTGCCTCTTGGCTGAACTTGCCAGATCCAGGCCGGATAGCCGTGTACCCAGCATTCGGGGAATGCGACTAATTTCGCTTTGGCTGTGGCAGCTTCTTCGATTTTGTGATGGTTCTGTCGATTGTGGCCTTAAAGTCGAGCCAGATGGGTTCGTGTTGTGTGACGGCTACTCCATACGTTGCGGGTCATTGGTTTGAAGACATGATTGATGTAATGGGGTGCTGTGCACGGTTTGCAGAGCTTGTAACTTTCACGGGGACTGGGAACATCTGGGAATTTGAACAGATTGCGAATTTCGTCGCCGTGGAATATATATATGTATATCTGCTCGTTATCCACTAGATAGCAGTTCGGAAATATACCGCTTCTCGTCCACACCAACCACTTCTGAAGTCTGGGATAGCGTTTATCAACCTCCCTTTACATACACGATAGGGCCGCAGTGCACTTATCCGATTTCAGCGCCATCGATAGATCGAAGTGAATGCACTCCGCTTTCCACCCCTCCCTGCTGGGGGGGCAGTTCTGAACCTCGTCATGATTATTTCCATACTAGCATTTAATAGCTTCAAGCAGTAGCGCAAGAGACTGGCGAAAATCGTAATGTTTCCGGCGAGAATTAGTTCTTGTGCACAGCGATGATATCGTGGCAAAACGAACATCAAACTCTGCAATCGTGACTTTTCAGTTTATTCCCGAGTTTCTCTGATAGAAAATGGACGTACTGTATCCATTTCCTTTTAGTCGACATTACGAGTTGTTTTTTTCCGGCCCCTAAGGAATTCGGTGTAGAAAAGGTCGATGAAGGTAGATTGCAACGTTGAGGACTGGGCTAATAGGATGGTCTATACTCAGATATAGGCTGCAGATATTGTGTCACATTCAGTTCTCAAAGTCATCGACCACGTTCATCTTGATGTGATTGGCTGTAGTATGAATGATTTGGAGTTTTGATGATTATCTAGGTAATTTAATTTAGGCATACGGTCAAACTGAAGTAGCTTTGTCTTGCCTCGTAAGTGTGTGCATGATCTCTCTGAGTGATCGAACTAGGAGGTGGACAATTTATCGCATGTAGTAATGATTGCAGCTTCACCGGTTTGTGGTGTAAAGTAGACATCTATAAAGTCTTACCTGGCGCCTAGCTTTAACAAAGCTACCTACGCTGGCATCTGTGGCAGTCAATCATTCAAGCAGATGCTCGAGGACCTTCTTGACAAAGAGTTGGTTGAGAAATTGAATTGGATGTGCCGTATTTCAAAATCTTTGCGATCCTAATATGCATTCTCCTTCATCGTGTCTCAAAGCTCATCTGCTTTTGATGTTGGTCTATTTTCGCCAAATGTCCCACGTTCAACTCAGCAGAGAAAAGGCTTTCATCTGGAAGCTTAGAGCAGGACTAGAACCAGCGATTCTCGTCATTTGGCAATCCGCTGATGAAGCTGTAGACTCGGCAAAGTGGGCATAGCAGTCACAAAATTCTTGAAGTATCTTTCCTGTCCTCGCCGTGGATGCCATTAATTGCACTGGGCGAAACACATGGCGATGAAGTCCAATCGCGGCCATTCCTCTCTCGGCACTAGACGATTGGGGCCGATTCCGGGCGTCAGCCCTACGAAGGCATCGTCCCGAGGTAAGTTACATTTTGTCATAACGTCACCGTAGGGGAAGCGGAACAGTACTAGAAGCGGAACAGAATTTCGAACACTCTACCTTAGATGTTACTTTCTACTAGCTACAATAATGCAATCGCTCTCGCTCAGAGATATATCGTTATCGATATCTTCTTCTTCCATATCCTCAAGTATTGGACTTACAGCCCTAGAGTTCCGTTTGTTTTTGGACTTCCGCTTTGTTACTTCAGCTTCAGCTTTTGTAACTATATCGAGAATTTCTTACGTATTAAAGACAAACTTGCCTTTAATTGCTACACGCTTTCCCTTTTTACGTTCTCGACGTACTCGTAAAAGCTCTCGTGCCTCGGCGTTCTCTTTCCGTAAGAGTGTATTCTCTGAAGACGTTCGTTCTAATGCTAGTCCAGCTCGCTCAATATATCGCTTTACGGGACTCTCGAGAGCCGAAGAACGAACGATAGAATTAACTAGCGACGTTACCTGCTGTAATGTAGTACCTTCGGGAGGCGAGCTATCTAGTAGAGAGCGATCTAGATCTTTCGGAGTCCTAATAGGTGACGGAGTTTTTCGAGAAGGAGTCGTAGGCATTTCAAGTGTAGAAAGGATCGTAAACGGGCAAAGAGGGTAGATACCAGAAGTGCAGAACGCTGATTCGATATTAGGCTTCGTAAATGCTCGAGATCTAGCCGTAATATAGGCCTCGGTCCACTCAATTCGTGGTATTCGTCGAGTATCTAGCCGAAAGAGCTACGTAATCTCGTTCGATAGAGCTCGCTTTAGTGGACTAAAGACGCCAATATCGAGTGGTTGTAATATATGCGATGTATGTGGCGGTAGTATAACTAGATCTATTGCTTTCGTAATACAAAAGGCAATAAATTTAGCTATGAGATGCGAGCCGTGTCCGTCGAGTATGAGTAGCCTTCTCTTTCCGTCTATTCGAGTAGTTTCAGGTTCGAATAACGTAGTTAACCACTCGTAGCTATGTGAATCAGATGTCCAGCCACTAGTAGACGTCGAGAACTTCCACTTCGGTGGTGTAGAAGCTGGTATCCACGATGTATTTATATCTTTTGCCTTAAAGATAATAAGCGGAGGTAGAGCAACTCCCGAAGCTCCGATACACTCGATTGCAGTTATCCACTCTTGCCGACCGCTTATTTTTGTAAAGCCCCTTATATCCTTTTTATTTATGAGTACTTTCGAAGGTAGAGTAGTACCGAGGGCAAAACCAGTCTCGTCGACGTTAAAAATCGCGTCTGGGGGGTAGGAATTTTCGAGAAAGAGGTCGGAAAGGGCAGTAAAGTACGAGTTTACTATTATATAGTTAACTCCTTCGAAGCGACTTGAATCTAAGGCTCGAGAATAGACCGTCTTTAGCTCGGGATATCGTTTTCGGAATCGATCGATCCACCGTTTGCTAATAGGTAGGTAGGAAGTCGTAGTCGAGTGAAAATGAGGGCGAGAAGAGCGGATTTCTTCGGCGAGATCTCTCGTTAATGGAAGGGTTATAGGACACCCCGACTTTGAAAGTCGATAGATATATTTTAGGAGAGTCTTCTCTTCAGTTGTCGATAGTATCTTCTGCGATTCATGCGATATACTACGAGAAGTTCGAGTTCGAAGCCGTTTTAAGAGAGTAGTAACTGGAATACTAAACGCGTATGCACACTTTCGAATCGAGGTATATTCTCCAGCACGATACGCTAGTATTGCAGTAGTAAGGGTATCTTCCGAGTAAGTAGGCATAATTAAGAAAAGAAGAAGAAGGACGCGTGAAAATTGAAGAAGAACGCGAAACTAGTACGTAAGCCTGTTCCGCTTCTAGTACTGTTCCGCTTCCCCTACGGTGACGTTATATCATTAGTCACAACGTTTCACATAATTGAGAGCAAAGTGCCGACGACCTGGCGATGGAGACTACGTAGATTATGTGACCTGCAAATTTAACCCTGTCCATCTTGTCACCACACAAGGCGCACGTTTCCAATGCTTGTTTATCAGACTCAAACCCAGTGACATATTCAAGATGTATGTAGCATGTTCTTCAGTATTGGTAAGAGATTGCGAGCTGCTTTCTGGTTTTGATTGTGGACGCCAGAAAGAACGCTGCGATTGCGCACACCATGTTGAAGATGAGGAGAACTCAGGAGTGTAAGAACCGATCGACAACGCTAGTCCACCTCGGGGCCTTTCGAAATTGATCTTGAGTTTAAAGTTGCAACCGAAACATGATTGATAAGGGCTGCATCCTGCTTATGTTGGTCAATGTAACCTTGGATTGAAATTGGCGCAAGGTCTCCCATGCACTTGCATAAAGACGCGAAATTGAAGGACGATGTTCCGCCTGAACTCGTGGCTTAATGAGTCTCGGTGGACCAGTATTTTGAACAGACACGTGGAACAGCGTGCAGGGGTAAAATATGTGAGGTACGTAGGCCATTCCATTGGCCCCCATCCCGCGCTAACAAGAACTCTGAGACTTGAGCGAAAGCTTGTTATTATGATGTGGATATTTTCCCATGCCTTCTTTGCATTCGACTCTGCTGCCAGATGAAAACAGGTTCATCCAAAGTACAGTGGTTTATCATCTCTTTTGGCAGGTAGCATCCCGACAAACGTTACTTTTATGCATCTTGCTGAGTATTTTGCGATTGCAATGTTGCAAATGCTACCCACACCGGAACGAACAATCCAGTCCCTAATATCTACACGGTTGAAGCTAGAGACCACGGTCCGAAAAAGTATAATATAAAAGACCTCAAGGCAGTCCCTTATATCTAGTTGAGATAACCAACAGAAATCAAACATTGAACGACACTTGACTCAATCGTTCAACTCCCATAGTGCCAACATGCAGCATTTCGCTTTAACTTTTGCCATTCTGGCTGGGACATCTGTCGCCATGCCCACGCAACTCAAGGGTCGCAATGGTAGCTTCATCAACTTCAATACGAAGAAATTCACAACGCTAATTGTTTGCCAGGTGATAGCTACACTTTCTACCAAGGTGACGGCTCGACAAATGCCGGCTGGCCCTCACAAGATCAATGGTCTAGCTACAATGATCTCTGGAATGCCAACGTCCCGCTTATGCAACAGTCCTGCGGCTGGAACGGTTGGGGTGACAATGATTCCGCAGACGAGATCAACTCCATCCAGAACGCCATTCAAACTCAAGCCAGTAGCACTGGTCTGGATGCTCGATTCATCCTCGCCATCATGATGCAAGAGAGCAAGGGTTGTGTTCGCGTCCCAACTACCAATAACGGTGTCAGAAAGTGAGGGTTACCAGGCCTTACGTTAATAACTTCTGAGCTAACAAACTCGACAGCCCTGGTCTTATGCAAGACCACGATGGCTCTGGAACTTGCAACGACAACGGCAACGTCCAAAACCCATGCCCTGACTACGAAATCGCTCAAATGATTGCAGACGGTGCTGCAGGGACTTCTCAAGGAGATGGTCTTCAACAGACACAGTCACAAGCCCAGAGTGCCACAGGCGATAACGGAAGCCGGGCATATTACGCAGCTGCCCGGCTTTACAACAGTGGAAGTGCCGATTATTCCAACTTGGACAACGGACTGGGTAGCACACCTTGTTACGCCTCTGATGTTGCTAATCGTCTTACTGGTAAGCTTGTGGGTTCCACACAACTTGATATACGCGGAATGCTGACGACCGTTCTCAAGGTTGGACTCTTGCTGCAAGCAACTGCCAAGCGTAGATACATTTGTTCAAGCTTTCGTATTTATTATTCCCAATATCATTGCTTCATGTCATTCTTGTCTATTCTCAACTTTGTCCCTATGCAGTTGTGACAATGTCCTCACTCCTCTACATATTTAACTTGCAAGGCAGACCTGTCGCATGTTCCCAGCCTCAAAGTACAGACAGCGTTTGCTCGCATAAATCGATCGTTGGTCGCCTTATTTTGCACTTAATTGCCATCGGAGAATATTGAACTGACTATCCATCAGTTGACTTCCCACGCACCCACCGTGTAATTGTGGTTCACTGAAAGAGACAGTCTCTGGTTGAAATGACAGGGTCGGTCGCTGAAGTAAGTCAAGATAATAAGGTATGAATGGCCCACGCACTTTCTACTACACATGTCGGTCACACAAGTCTTATAACCTCCTCAAAATTTCAATAAAATTTCAGCTTTCGATGCGGTATCGCCAAAATCTCGTAAAGCGTATGTGTAACTCAGACGTCCAATATGTACGACCCTTCCAACCCCAATCCTAACATTGTGTTTTCGTTTCATCACGCATTGAACCATCAATTTTCAATGGGAACCTGATTTGGCGCGCAATGAAATTCGACGATTACGCTACGTCTGCTATGAAAATTGCGGGTGAGTGCGATGTTCGACAAATTTTGTCCAACCCTCTTGTGTGGCTTCCAAGCTCCGGTTCAGTCTTTCGGAAGCCTCATTTCAGCCTTGCACGCTACGTGATGTCAACTTATGCCCCAAGAATACAACGCACCTGGGTGAACGTTATCTTCGTGCTCTGACATCATATTTTCCACATTGTCCACAGCAAACATGGCCTCGACAGTGATACGGCCAAGTCTTGCTCATCGGTCGAAGCGCGCATCGTTGGCCATAATCGACGACTATCTAGGCACCTCTGCGGCACATTTTGCCCATATTCCAAGGTCCAAGCTGCAGACAACGGTCTTTCGTGAAACTATCGTTCCAAGAAACAATACCAAGCGGGAAGAGCTCATCGATCGGCTGAGCCCCTTCGAGCTCATCGCCACTATGCGAGAGCGAACGGCTTTCCCACGGTCTATTCTCGAAAGACTTCCAAACCTCAAGGTTCTGTTGGCCACAGGAACCCAATTCGAGACATTCGATCTCGCATGTGCTTCTGAACTTGGTATAGCAGTTGTTGCTGCACCTGGCTTAGGACGGAAGACTGCGTTGTCTAGCAGTCGCCAAACGAGACAGGACATCAAAGCGGGGGGAGCGCATCCCACCACTCAACACACTTGGGCTCTCATCATGGCCTTAGCACGCAATGTTGCCATAGATGACGCGGCTTTGAAATCAGGCAACGCTTGGCAGAGTGGATTGGCGACTGGTTTGACAGGCCTCACAATCGGCATCGTTGGGCTTGGACGGCTTGGTGCAGCTGTGGCACGCATTGCCCATCTAGCGTGGAACATGCGTGTGATATGCTGGAGTGCGAATTTGACTCAAGCCAAAGCCGATATCATGGCGGCTAGCGTAGGGTTACCGATTGAAGATGGAAACGGCGAGAAAACATTCCGAGTTGTAACCAAAGAAGAACTGTTTAGCCAAGCCGACGTTGTGAGCCTTCACTATGTGCTGAGCGATCGCTCCCGAGGATTAGTTGGGGCTCAAGAGCTGGCCTACATGATGCCGTCTGCACTACTTATCAACACATCTCGTGGGGCTTTAATTGATGAACAAGCTCTACTACAGGCCCTGCTGAAAGGTTCTATACGAGGAGCAGCGTTAGACGTATTTGAGGTCGAACCACTAGAGTACTCTAGCCCATGGCGGAAATCGAATTATTGAGGAACAGAAGGTCGCTCACGCCTTTTGATTACTCCGCACATGGGCTATGTCGACGAAGGACTAATGAATGCATGGTACGAGGAGACGGCGGAAAATGTGGAGAGGTATTTAGACGGCGAGGAGTTATTGCACAGGCTAGTCTAGATAACAGTTGGAAGGTGATTGACAGATCAAATCAATTTTTCAAAGCCATAATGCTCAACATGGCACCAAGCAAAAAAAATGTACTACATTAGTAGCAAGCTTTCACGCTTGATTTGGGAAGAAGTAGTAATCGGCTTTCCTTGCCTTGTGTGTTGTCCATCTTGCACCCTCGGCATTTGTCGCTTTATCCGATGCTGTCCATGCCGCTTTAGGCGTACGTCTGGATGGCAGAATGAGGCATTTCGATTATGAACAAGACTGTATCTAAAATACTATTGACGCGTGGCGATTCAATCGCGGCCGGCAAAGCGATTCAACTAATGCCCACATCATGAGACAACATGTTCAAAGCTGCAGAACCTAGTGTTTCTATGTTGTCTAATAAGATCGCCGGTGGCAAAAAGGATACTGTAGACACGAGGCGCACCCTGTGATATCTCATTGTCGTCTCCACTGCTCGATCATCTCTGTACTAATATTCGAGCCACCGCATACGACTATCACAACTTTGTCTTCTTTGTGCACCTGTCTACCAAGTACCTGTGATAACAAACAATTGTAGGAAAGGGCCACAGTGACGCCACATGCAGGCTCTACGAGGATCTGCTCAGCATCTGCCAGCCCAATGCAACCTGCTTTTGCCTCGTCATCTGTAATAACGGCATAACTTAGTCGCTCTGAGGCATGCCATTGCATGGCTTGTTCGAAAGGGCGCCGAGCAACTCGAACGGCGCCCAGAGAAGAAGCAATGGATGTGATTCCGGGAAGAGTGACCAGTTGCTTTTGGTGAAGTGACTGAGACATTGAGTCTGCTCCCTTGGTTTCAATGGCAATCACTTTCGTCGTCTGCCATGATTGGCCTTGCTGGGCAACCCCATCTATTACCCCCATAAGCAGGCCGCCTCCACCGACACTACAAGCTACAGCGTCAGGGGCTGTCTCTCCGAGGTCGTTCATAGTTTGCGCGATCTCCTTCACAAGCGTGCTATGTCCAGCCCAAAGATCAGGATGGTCAAAAGGATGGACGTAAATAGGCTCTTCACCTTGATCTCTCGCTTGTTTGATTATAATTTCTCGCAGATAAGTGTCTGCTTCAGACCAGGATGTTCCGAATTGGACCACATCGGTAGCGCCAGCAGCCTTGATCTTCGCCATCATCGCCTTATTTGTGCTAAGCGGGACGACCACCGTGGACGGACGGCCAAGCGAGTTTGCAGCATGAACACATGCGAGGCCCGCATTGCCTCCTGAGGACGAATAGAAGTGCACATTGTCAGGCGCAGAGGCGTTGTGAAGAGCAGTCGCGCAAAAGTTTCCAATGCCTCTTGATTTAAACGATCCACTGGGTTGAAGATTCTCGAGTTTAAGAAATATTCTGCTGCTTTCAGTTAGCATGGTTCAAACAATGCGTGGAATGGGCTACGTAGAACATCTTACCATCCAGCTTGTTTTGATAGCTCGGCGGATTCAATCAACGGCGTTTTGCGCCACAGTGGCCTTTGCGCATTCTCTAGAGGTTGAGGAACCATGGCTCGGTAATTATGTGAGAGAATTGCTGAACTTTGAGTATTTCTCAAGCGATGATTAATCCAAGTAGAACGACTTCAACTTGAACGTTTCCGTTGATTTTGGAAGTCTCGAAGGCTCCACTTCTCGTCCAAACACAGCTAGCGCCGATCGTGCTGGAAAATCGGACGAAGGTAAGGGGACGAATGGACAAATACTGTAAAGCCCGACCATAAGAATGTCTACGATAAGCATTAACCTTCAAATGGTCGTTCCTCATAAAAACGTATATGTATACTGGGAGGTGTGGAGTGCACGCGACGACACACGGGTTAGTCTAAGCCTTCTGTGAATCGACAAGCCGACGTTGCTTCACCCTGCGTCGTTCATCTTATTCATGAAACTCCCACACAACCTCTAGAATCTTCACCAACGCCGCACAATACTGTCATGGTCGGACATGTCAGTCGTGCAAGAAGAGTCCCATCAACCAGTCGTAGCTCAATTCCATCCCGGGCTCCGTCGGCTGCGTCTGCCGATGCATCGACGCTTGTAACCGCCAATATCTCGGACAAAACTTCACAGCCAGTCAACCCGCACGTTGACACATACAAGCATGGACAGCTGCAGCATCTCATGTGGCCAAAGCTACGAAGGAGCATCGGATATCAATGAAATTGCCCCCGGACTGAGGCGAGGGCCATTTTTCCAGCACCGAAGCCTCCGGTGCGTGGGATCGTGGGATCAATCCACCTCCGATGCAATCACGTGACGTTGAATTCCACGTCCTCCAAATGGGCAATATTATACTACAAGTATCCTGCAAGACGGTCGTACCATGAATTGTATCTGCAGCATCTCAGCTTCTCCCAAAGATCACAGTCACATCAGATCACCTCCGCTTCCACGCGGGATCAACCACAATGTCTTCGACAACTTCGGACGACGGAAAGCAAGACGCCAGTGTCGAGGTGTCGAGTGTTGAATGGACCAAATCTTTCCAATCGCATTTGGATACTTTGCATGCAAATCAAATTTCCATAAAACAAGCTGGTTTTGCTTTTCGCGACTTGTCAGTGTGTGGTGGTCAGTCATCACTCGCCACTCAAGCAGATGTCGGCAGTATCCTCTCAGCCCCTTTCCGCCCATGGGAATATCTCAACATCAACTCAAAGAAATCATCCAGGAGAATCCTTGACAGCTTCAATGGATTTGTCAACTCTGGCGAGCTCCTTCTGGTACTCGGACGACCTGGTGCTGGGTGCTCAACTTTCCTCAAGACAATCGCTGGAGAAATGAGCGGATTGGACTTGGTCCAAGGCTCATCTGTCAACTACGGTGGAATCTTGCGAGAAGACATGATCAATGAGTTCCGAGGTGAACTTCTCTACAATCAAGAAACCGACAAGCATTTCCCCCATTTGACAGTCGAGCAAACTCTCGATTTTGCCGCCAAATGCCGGACTTCTAGAACACGACCAGCTGGAGTATCTGAGGATGAGTCCGCTAGATTTGTTCGCGATCTCGTGATATCCATGTTTGGACTGACTGCTGCACGGCACACCAAGGTTGGCAGCGATCTGGTTCGCGGTGTTTCTGGAGGAGAGCGAAAGCGAGTTTCGATTGCAGAAATGGCCATCGCCGGAGCTCCAATCGGTTGCTGGGACAATCCGACCCGCGGTCTCGACTCCGGCAGTGCTCTTACATTCACGAATGCTTTGAGAAGCGGTGCTGACTTGTGCCGAGCAGCGCACGCTGTCGCCATCTACCAAGCTTCGGAGAACATTTATGATGTCTTTGACAAAGTCACACTCCTGTATGAAGGCAAGCAGGTATATTTTGGACCAGCCAGCCGTGCCAAGTCTTTCTTTGTTGAAATGGGATGGGAATGTCCGGCAAGACAAACCACAAGCGACTTCCTGACCAGTTTGACCAATCCAACTGAGCGACGAGCAAGAGACGGATTTGAGCACAAAGTTCCCCGTACAGCCGCTGAATTCGCTGCTCGCTGGCGATTAAGCATGGACTATGCAAGCTTACAGCGTGGGCTTGCAAACTACGAAGCTGATTATCCAATGGGCGACAAGAGCACGACTGAAGAGTTCAAGGAGATCCGCAGAGCTGATCGTGCGCGCCTTAATGCCAAAGACTCGCCATATACCATCAGTACCATGAAGCAAATCAAGCTCTGCACCATTCGAGCTTACCAACGTACTTGGGGTGACCGATCAGCCACGATCTCCATGATCGTTGGCCAATTCATCATGGCACTTGTCATGGGATCACTCTTCTACATGCAACCCAACGGAACCCAGGGCTTTTTCACTCGAGGTGGTGTGCTGTTCTTCACCATCACGATCAATGCCCTACTCTCTCTGAATGAAATCAATGGCCTGTATGCGCAAAGACCTATTGTTGAGAAACAAGCATCGTATGCCTTTTGCACTCCCATGGCAGAAGCGGTCGCAAGCGTCGTCGCCGATCTACCTGTCAAGTTCCTTGCAAACGTGGCTTTCAATTTGGTACTCTACTTCATGGCAGGTCTTCGGGAGACACCAGCTGCATTCTTCACCTTCTTCCTGTTCAACTTCATGTGCACATTGTCCATGTCTCTTATTTTCAGGACTGTAGCACAGGCAACCAAGACTGTCACCCAAGCCATGGTAATTGCTGGAGTGCTCATCATGGCCTTGATCATCTACTCTGGTTTCACCCCTACTGTGCCTACTATGCACCCATGGTTCTCTTGGATCAGGCACATTAGCCCTGTTGGATACGCTTACGAGTCATTGGTTGTCAACGAATTCCACGATCGAAACTTCCCTTGCTCAAATGTTGTACCCAGCTACCCAGGCTTTCAGCAAAATCAGACTGACATGCCGTATTTCTCATGCACTGTGCCCGGCAGTGTCGCTGGCCAGCTCTTCGTCTCTGGTGATGCCTTCATTGAGGCCAGCTTCGAGTACTCGGCATCTCACTTGTGGCGTAACCTGGGAATCTTGGCCGGAATGATTGTTTTCCTCTTTGGCCTATTGATGGTCGTTGCTCAATTCGTATCGACTGCTGCAGCTCCGGCTGAAGTTCTCATCTTCCAACGCAAAAATCGAGACGCGTTGCAGAAGTATGAGCAGGATGGGTCAGCTGCCTGGGAGACTGATGCCCCGATCGCAGCTGAGACGATCGAAATCGGCTCACGACGCGAGGTTTTCGTTTGGAAAGATGTCACCTATGATGTTTCTGTGAAAAAGGAAACAAGGCGTCTGCTCGACGGCTCTTCTGGTTGGGTCAAACCTGGATCACTGACTGCGTTGATGGGTGTCTCTGGCGCCGGAAAGACTACGCTATTGGACACCTTGGCCCTTCGGACCCGAACTGGCGCTACTTCTGGAAATATATATCTTGGTGCCGAGTCTGCACGTGAGTCGGACTCATACCAACAGCGCATCGGTTATGTTCAGCAGCAAGACATTTTGACGGAAACCGCCACGGTAAGAGAGGCTCTTCGCTTCTCCGCTCTGCTTCGCCAACCACGCACTGTATCGCAACAAGAGAAATTCGAATACGTCGAGTCTATTATTCGCATGCTCGACATGGAGAACTTTGCCGATGCCGTCACTGGTCAACCCGGTCTTGGTCTTAATGTCAAGCAACGCAAATTGCTCAGTATTGGCGTGGAACTTGCAGCAAAACCTGCCTTGCTTTTCCTCGATGAGCCCACCTCCGGTCTTGATTCGCAAAGCTCGTGGGCTGTTGTATCTGTTCTTAGACGACTCGCTGACCATGGTCAATCTATCTTGTGTACTGTTCACCAGCCTTCCAGCACCCTCTTCGAACAATTCGATCGACTCCTCTTCTTAGCTCAAGGGGGCCGAACTGCTTACTTTGGACCAATTGGTAAGAGCTCAACGGAGTTGATTTCCTATTTCGAGGAACAAGGCGCTCGTAAATGTGACGAGACGGAGAATCCAGCAGAGTACATGATTGAAGTCGCAAGCCCAGCCAAAGGAGACCAGGACTGGCCTGAACTATGGAAATGCAATACTCGTTCGCAGCAAACAGCCCAGGAGATTGAACATCTTTTCAACCAGTCTCAGCAACAGGAAAAGACAACTGATGCAACCATGGGCCCTAACACAACATATGCCATGCCAATCCTCTTCCAGCTCAAGCAAGTCACGTTCCGTGTCTTTCAGCAATACTGGCGCAGTCCGGATTACGTTGTGAGCAAGGCAGCACTCGGTATCTTCGCATCACTGTAAGCTTTAACATCTTATCTTCACCAGCTATACCAAACTAATTGTCATTAAACAGGTTTATCTCGTTCTCATTCTACCACGTCGGCAACTCGCAACAAGATCTCCAGAACGCCATCCTGAGTATTTTCATGCTTCTTGTGACATTCACTGTCGTTGTACAGCAAATAATGCCTCAGTTCTTGGACCAACGCACAATTTATGAGATTCGTGAGAAGCCTTCAAAGGCATACTCCTGGGTTGTGTTCTTGACCGCCAACATGTTTGTTGAGCTATGCTATCAGGTAGGCAAACCATCATGTAGTGGCTTGACATCGATAATTCAACCGCTAACCAAATCACAGGTCCTCGTCGCCGTCGCAGTTTTCGTGTGCTGGTACTATCCAATCTTTGGTACACAGCTTGCCAGCGGTGCACAAGCATTCATCTTGCTTCTCGTGATTCAATTCTACGTCTTTGGCTCCAGCTTCGCCCATCTCGTCTCAGCCTCTCTTCCAGACGCCGAAACAGCAGGAAACATCGCGGCTTTCCTCTTCGCACTCTGCGTGGCCTTCAACGGAGTCTTTGTCCCTCCAGCCGGCCTTCCAGGATTCTGGATCTTCATGTACAGAGTCAGCCCATTGACGTACATCACCGGCGCTCTTGCCGGCGTAGGCTTACACGGACGACCAGTCGACTGCGGCCTGAACGAGGTCACTGTGTTTGACGCTCCGGCCAATCAGACTTGCGGCGCTTACATGACAGACTACTTGAAGGTTGCGCCTGGACGTTTGTTGAACCCTGAGGCTACAAGCCACTGCGAGTACTGTCCTCTCACTGGCGCTGATCAGTTCTTGGCTGGTGTTGGTATTAGCTACGACCAGCGATGGAGGAACTCGGCTATTGTATGGGGATTCATCGCGTTCAATGTGATCATGACGTATGGCCTGTACTACGCATTCCGGGTCAAGGCGTGGAAGAAGAGAGCATAGAAATACAGAAACGTGGCCGATAAGAATATTAGATTTATGACATTCGATATAGATGACGGTTTAATGGTATACTTAACATGTTGAGAAATATAACACTTTGTTTACAATACACAATTCACATGATCTCATGATTAATGTTCAGCGTTTGAGGTTGCTTGCAGGGGACATCAATGCACATTTGAACCCATGTTGAAATCAATCTAAAATATCTCTTTCCGTGCATGGAAACATCATAAATAGCAGATGGTCCTGCTTATCTGTGCCTTGACTTTGCCCATGCTTTGCGTTCATCATCTCCGGCTGTTTGCTGGTAGGAATTAAAGCATGTTGTCACCTTTGACTTCGCTTTAAACGCTGCAAGTTCTTCTTCAAATCCAAAATCGGACGTGGCTAAATATGGTCTTATCTTGAATGAAATCCCAAGCATGGAAATGTTCGCGGGTTTCGGTCAATGTCGTTGATTCAAACCCCGAAACTCAAAACACACGGGGCGTTATGCAAACGCCGCATTTGCTTTATGCAAGTCGTTAGTCGTCGTCATTCAGGAACAGTTTGCGGGGAATTTGCAGATCTTGGGGGAAACGGGAAGGGCTCGTGCGCCCTCTTCTTTTGCTGCCTCGGCTCGTTCGGAGCTTCTTCATGTGCCGTTGCTGGGGGACTTTCTCCGACCTCATCAACTATCAAGCAGAACTCCAATACAACATGAGACTCGCTACATCAGCCACTGTGGCGCTTCTGGCTGCGAGTGTTGCCGGTGAACTCACCGCGCGAGACCTTGGAGCCGTGGAAAATGTCATTACTCAGGTTACTGCCAATGTTGAGGCTTTGGATACGGCCGTGAACAGCTTCAATGGCAGCATCCAATCCGTCGTCGCCGCCAGCGAAACGCTCATCTCATCAATCACGAATGGCACGCAGACGGTGGATGACAGCAGCCAACTCAGCTCGGAGGACGCCTACAATTTACTCTCTCCGATCTATACGCTGCAGACCAAAGGCGAAGCTCTAGCGAGTGATTTGAAATGTCAACGTCCAGCCATTGAGAAAAGCAGTCTATGTTCACAAACCCGCGAGCAAGTCACCAAGATCAACACAGTCAGCCAGGCGCTTGTTAAGGCTGCTATAGCCAAAATCCCCAATGGCCTGCAGTCAATGAGCACCCAGCTGTCGCAGAGTCTGACGGATGAATTGAACAGTGTCCAAGATTACTTCTCCGAAAGCAATTGCAAGGATGGTGGCAGTGACGGGAATGGCACTGCTACTGCTGCATGCTCCGTCTCCTCAGGAGTTGCGACTACGACGTCCAGTGTACAGAGCTCTAGCTCGCCGACCGCTACTTCTAGTAGCTCGTCGACATCTCAGCAGGGTGCAGCCGATGAGCTCTCACCTAAAGGAATTTTATGCATAGCGGGTGTTTTATTTTTGAGTGTCTTTACTTCTCTCATGTAATCATGGGATGTATACTATCTACGACTACATGATAGAAATATGTATAAATGAGTTGCAGCAGCTCCAAATTTGGAGAGTGAAGCCTGTAGATTGCCACGGCAGACGGGAATCAAATTGACAAGATACTGATGGAAAAAAGCTCTCGTATATAAAGATGAATTTGATGCACATTGCTTTGCAGTAGGAAATGATTCTTTACCTGTTTATGAGATAAGATTACGCCTCAGCACTCAGCGTCAAGGCTGCTGCTCTGCTTAGCTCTGCTTCAAGCTCCATCAGTTTAGTCTTCAGTGACGGTGGCCGCCTCTGAAAGGTAAAGAGAGCTGCGACTACAGACGCAGCCGAAACTCCTATGCATATATACATATCGGTGTTGAACGCATCAATGAAAGCCAGTCGTGCCAGATGTTGCTGCTCTGGAGGGAAAGAGAAAATCACGAGCGGCGAGCGGTAGAACGCACCGAGCTGTTGGGGCGTCAGGGATCTGCCCAAGCTGGATTGAATCGTGGAGATGAGAACGATGATGCTGCTGGCTACACCGACGCTGCCGCCGAATACTCGGGCTTGGGCAACGAGACTTTGAGAGATAGCTGCGGATAGATTAGCCCCATGATCATTCTTATTGTGAAAAGCAGATGCTCACCGTGGTCTTCGAAGTTCGAATTCAAGATGGCTATAAATGTTGTACTCGATATTTTGAGACCAACGCCGACACCGAGAATTGCCTCGAAGCCCCATTGCTTTGCCGGTACGTCAAAAGATGCCGGTAGATTGAGGAGCAGCGCAGATCCGATGATAATTAGAATTCCTGCAAAAATGAGGACTGGAAACGTATTATTGCGCTTCAAGGTCGCACTGCCACCAAGGGCACAGCCAAACGCGCCCCCAGCCATTACGGGAAGTAGCAGTACACCCGCCTCGACGGGACCATAGAGGTTGACAATCTGTGCTCGGAGAGGAATATTGATAGCAACGAGGAGAAGCACAAAGCCGGAAAGAAACGTGTCACTAGATTGTTAGCATCTCATGGTGTGAGCAATGGGCTGGGCATATCATACATAATAGCTGCCATGAGTACTCGACTGTGCATGATTCGCCATGGAAACTGCGCTCTTATAAGCCGATATTTCGGATTTTTCGCCAAGTAGCGCTGCAAAACAGCGAGTCCTATCCAGGAAAGACCACTGATGATGAGGATGCTGATGGTTGCAGCGCTGTTCCAGGCGTATTCACGTATAGCAGCTTGGTTGATGATGAAGACGGGCAGAATGGTTCCCACGAGAACTAAAATTGCACCGGAGAAATCGAGATATCGAATTGGGACCTTGACGAGGAGCTGGTAGTCTCTTGGCCAGAGGAAGTACAGAGCGATGGCTGAGACGCCAGCACAAGGACAGCTGTGAGGTGGTGAGTTGGACACTTTGACGTTGTCAAATCAATGAACGAATACTCACTTGATCCAAAACACCCATCGCCAGCCAATATTGGTAGTGATGACGCCGCCCAGTACTGGCCCCACCACGCCTGCCATGGCCACAATGGTCCCCAGTGCAGACGACACTAGGACGACTTTACCAGGTGGGCTGAGTTCGGGGAATGTGATCAAGGCAATCGAGTACATGCCAGCGCCTCCGACGCCTTGAACAGCGCGGAAGCCAATCAGTTGATCCAGCGATTTTGAAGCAGCGCAGCCCACAGAAGCGGCCAGGAAGATGGCCGACGAAGTACACGCTACTGCTTTGCGACCGAGGGAATCGGACAGGCGAGCCATCGGGACTGCGAATCCTGAACAAAGGCGGATCAGTCCATTTCCCTGGTAAGGCGTTCGACTTGTGTGACGATATACTGAAACATACCAACTTCGGTCAAAGTATAGGATAGAACAACCCACGATGAGGTACGAAAATCCTCGTACTCTTGCGCAATAGTCACGAGCATGGTGGCGACCACGGTAGCGTCAAGAAGAGACAAGAACAATCCGACACCAACGCTGCCGCATGATCAGTATGCTGTCTAGTACCTTGAATGAATCGCGACAATTGATAGAATGGAGTGCGACATACAACACGAAGATCAACACAAGCCTCCACGACGCAATGGGCCTCCTGCGCTGTAGCACCAAGCCATCGCCCTCTGCCTGCGCGCCCAGGGGAGAGTCTGATGTCGAAGTTGTATCGCTCGCGGCGGGCGAGTTGTCCTCAGAACCCGTCCGCCTCGGAAGCGTGGTCTTCTGGGCCTTTTCGGCCATTGTAGTCGGCTGGTTTGATGGAATTTAACGCAAGCAGGCTCATGGCGGTAGAATGACAAGACAAGACTGAGGCACACACTTCATTAGGCCGTCATCTTCACCAGGCCGTCTCGCGATACGGAAGCAAATCACCCGATCACGGTTTTAAGCATGATGTAAAATATGCAGCCCGGCGCTTATGCAGGTGACGATCATGCCTCGGAAAGCTCGGGCGGGATTGACATTGACCAAACAACTCCACCTCCGTGAGCTCTTCTTCATATGACTCGAGACCTTTGGGCTTCTTTCCAAGGAGTTCAACTTCTATATTGACATCTACCTACTCAGAACGCCGTTCGCCGCCTTCTTTTGGGAAGATGAAGGCAACTAGCTTGTTTTCTCCGTTTCTCGTCATTGTTCTTGTGGTTGCGGACATCACACCATCGACAATCAGTGGACTATTAGCCTCTATAGAGCCTACATCTAATTCTGCTCAAGATTATGCTCTGAATCTGATTTTAGGAACTAGCAGTGGACTACAAGCCATCGTAAATGAAGTTCTCAACGCCATCGTGGGTACTGTCGAAGGCCTTTTCAATCCGGAGCTGCACTACTCTTATGGAAGATCACCACCTGTCTACCCATCGCGTAAGTTGCATGCCACGACGAGTGATTAATCAGTTCCCTCTGACTATTTGTGAAAAGCTCAGGGTGAAGGTCTTGGTCCGTGGGCTCAGCCGTATGAACACGCTCGGGCTCTGGTGGCTCAGATGACCAACGAAGAAAAAAATATTATTTTGTATGGAAGCTCAACATCAAATGGCTGTGTCGGTTTCACAGGCACCATACCTCGCCTAGGCTTTCCTGGAATTTGCTTCCAAGATGCAGAGAATGGTGTCCGCACAGCAAATCTCGTTAATGGCTATCCGGCCCAGCTGTCTGTGGGCAGCTCCTGGAATCGCACACTCGCTTACCATAGGGCCCGATTTATCGGTGCTGAATTCAAAGCAAAGGGTGCAAATGTTGCTCTTGGGCCCGTGGCTGGTCCGCTTGGGCGTATCGCGAAAGGTGGGCGGAACTGGGAAGGCTTCTCCAACGACCCCTATCTCGCCGGCGAGCTCGTCAATCCCACTGTTTCAGGCATACAAGAATCCGTTGTGGCTTGCGTGAAGCACTTTATCGCGTACGAGCAAGAGACGAACAGACAGACGTTTTTCGACGGCCTTCTTCAACCTGCCATTGAAGCTAGCCAATCGGTATCCTCAAATGTTGATGACAGGACAATGCACGAATTGTATCTGTGGCCATTTTATGATGCCATCAAAGCTGGTGCCGGCTCTGTCATGGCAAGCTATAACCAGATCAATGGTAGCTATGCAAGCGCCAATAGCAAAGTATTAAACGGGCTGTTGAAGACGGAGCTTGGTTTCCAGGGCTTTGCTTTGAGTGACTGGTACGGTCAACACACCGGCATTGCCAGTGCTGATTCTGGGTTGGATGTAGCCATGCCGTCATCATCAAGGTATTGGGACGATAACAATCTTGCAAAGGCTGTCAGTAATGGATCAATGACTTCCTCTCGGTTGGATGACATGGCTATTCGTCTACTCTCTTCCTGGTATCGTTTTGCTGAGTTTGAAACCCCAGGTCTTACTCCAAATCAAGCAGTGGATGCTCGAGATCCAGCCGCCGAGAATATAATCCTGCAGGCCGCAGTAGAGGGACACGTACTCGTGAAAAATACAAACAATACGTTGCCTTTATCCAAGCCCAAAATCTTGTCACTTT
Organism: Acrodontium crateriforme; assembly: GCA_033807595.1. Classification (NCBI taxonomy): domain Eukaryota; kingdom Fungi; phylum Ascomycota; class Dothideomycetes; order Mycosphaerellales; family Teratosphaeriaceae; genus Acrodontium; species Acrodontium crateriforme. The sequence goes on along the minus strand of CP138593.1, from coordinate 20,826 downwards.
TTGGATATGATGCCGTTGGAGGGAAAAATACTTCAGCAGGGGATTTTCTCGACATCAAGTATAACCTCGGTCTGGCTAATACCGAGACATACCCCGATGGTACGCCTTTCACTGATCTTCAATTTGCTCTCCTTTCTCTTGAAGCAGTGCCTGCTGGTACTGCCGGTCCGGGTATCGCACTTCAAGGCACCCTGCTCACAGGCGGAGGGTCAGGTGCTACAAATCCGACTTCATCGATCGCGCCGTATGATGCGTTTTTGCAGCAAGCAAACATGGACGGGACAGTACTACACACAGAATTTACATCAACGAACCCAAAGGTTGATGCATCGAGTGACGCATGCATTGTGTTTGTAAACGAACAATCGGTGGAAGGCTGGGATCGTGCCGAGCTCGCTGACGCCTACTCTGACAATCTGATCATCAACGTCGCGAGCAAATGCCCCAACACGATGGTAGTCATTCACAATGCTGGTGTTCGTCTTGTTGACCGCTGGATCGATCACATCAATATCACTGCCGTAATTTACGCGCATGTACCTGGACAAGCTAGCGGAGCTGCTCTGACTGAAATCATGTACGGTCGACAGTCGCCTTCTGGTCGACTGCCATACACTGTGGCCAAAGTTGAAACAGACTACGGGGCTCTTTTGAATCCGTCGTATCCAACTGCATCAAATCCTTTCTACCCGCAAGCTGACTTTACCGAAGGCCTCTTCATCGACTACAAAGCGTTCTTGAAGAACGAGATTGAACCACGTTTCGCTTTTGGTTATGGTTTGACCTACACGACATTTGCCTATTCCAATCTCCAAATCTCACGCAATAACAGTGCTGATATGTCTACTCTCCCGCCTGATCGCCTAGCTTCCCCAACCGCAGTCGCTGGAGAGGGCGGGCTAGCCTCTCTCTATTCCAACTTGTACACCATCACCGCAACAATCACGAACACGGGAAACTTTGCGGCTCCCGAAGTCGCTCAGCTCTATCTCGGAATTCCAGGAAGTGGTATCGCGCGTGCACTCCGTGGTTTTGAGAAAGTCTTGCTTCAACCAGGTGCGTCCGAAACGGTAACTTTTGAGCTTCGTCGCCGGGATCTTAGTACCTGGGATGTTCAGGAACAGGCATGGAGACTGCCCTCAGGCTTGTACGAAGTCTTTGTTGGTAAGAGTGTTCTTGATATCCAATTAGTAGGTAGCTTTAGTCTATAGATGTTTGGCAGTCAAGAATGGAAAGATCAAGTTTCGACCTTGGAACCTTACTTGAAATGCTATACTACAAGGTTACAGTCTCAATATGCTTCACACATTGTCTTTCGTGGGCGAGAGAGAGTACATAGACGCTGCAGCCTATATGGCCCTTAGATCCTTGATAGACTAATGTAGATTGGGTTTTAGAAGCGAAGATTCGCCCACTAAAAGCATTCTTTCAACGTGATATATTAAGCTGCACTGCGAAGTGACGTGATCACGACTGGTGACTTGATCTTTCGGTAAGCTATTCATTTTTCTGTTCACCGCTTGCTCACTCGTTGCGGTCCAAAATATTTGGACACGAAATGCCTCCACTTTGGCGAATAATGGTGTTTGACATGTTCATCCATATGCTGAGAGTCCACGTATATCCTCATGAGACTAATTCTTCGCTGTTCTGTGAATTTCGTGATCATGACGGTTTCGTGATGGTACGGTTTATCTGGTTTGTAGAAGTCTTTCTGCGTTGGGAAAGCAATCATTTCTCAAGAACATTACTCTTCTTGGATCTCCCAGTAATGACGAGCTCAACTGACGCCCATGGGTCTTCATTGCCGCCGATAATTTGGGTACATTCGATTTGGAGACTGTTCGAGTCGAACAAGGGAATGAATTGATCAAAAAACTCTTTCTCCGCTTCTTCATGATGAGTGCGACTCTCTTTGTGTTCGTGGTCATTTCCCATGACTGAAATTTTGATATCAGACTCACAGTGCTTCAGAAACTCTGTGCCCTTCGGCCCCGTTGCTTGGAAAATCTTTGCGATTTCTTCATGGGATGGATATTAAGTCACTGTCGGTTTAGAAGACAGACAGGATAACTACCACTATGAAAATGGAAAGTTGGAACATCGTCTTCGTCCTGTGAAGACGGTGCAGACCGCATTTCAGAAATCCGATCCATTAGCGTTGGGCTTACCCACAGTAAAGATCATCTCGATTTCTAATCGATGCATCTCATCGAATAAAAACATGAAGCTCTTAATTGGTTGACCTCAAAGTTAATATTGGCTTTACAGACATGGACCGCAGAACAATTTAGAGCCGACTGCAGACTTGACGTGCAGTAATAGTACACGCGAAAATAATTAGAGAGCTGTCGTCACATTTGGAAACCATGCAAGTCCATAATCTTTGAAAGGAGATCGTCTAGTAGTTGGCCAAGTAGAAAGCTGTTCAGAAACCGGCAGCAATTTGGAGTTTCATTCCATTCACGGACTATAGTATAACCGGAGTTGGATTCAACACCAGTGCCAGAGGATCTTCGCAATGTGAAGCGTCAATTTGTGCCCAATACCATGCAGCTTCATGAGTTTCGTTATGATATATTCAGCGAAGGGCAGCATTAAATGGAGCTAACAAATGTTCAATTTGTCGCCATTGTTTTTGTGCTTACTGTTACTATTTCTGGGTTTCCTTGTGTCCCGGGCCCACGGAATCCTACAAATATTTTATTTGATGTCTAAGATACAGACTCATTTTGCCAGTCGATCCGCCAATGCTAAAATTGCATGCCGAACTTCCAGTATGCTTGAAAAGTTCATTCATGTATTGAAAGGGGTTTTACGGTCATTTCGGACAGCACTCACGGTCGCATATCGACCGAATCCATAGGTTCAAGCAATTCAGCACGTGCGATCTCGTTGCATATATGGACACAATTAGCCATTGACATCGTCCATACCATTCGCCCAGGTAAGCTGTGGCGGCCTGAGAGTTTTGTAGAAGACGTCGCTCGTTACGAACGTGCAATACGCAAACGAATGCAGTTGGATCGGATCTGAAAGAATCCCATTCACTCTGGTCGTGGTGGTGTCTTTCCAAATGAACCTAGGAAAGTATAGGCTTTATGGACGCCCATGACGTGCGAGGGCTTGTTGGTGGGTGAAGGTGGAAGACATTTTTGACACGCAGCTGCTGCCTATTGGTACAAACTTATCAAGTGCATGATACACCCTTGTCCTCATTTTTATATGAGACAAGTCGACAAACCGCTTAGGAAGCTGAGACGTGGCTGCGGCTTTAAGAAAGAATATGCGAGTTATTGGTACATTACCAAGGACCGTGGGTCCTTGCAAGCTGTACTTGTAATATACGTTCAATAGTTGGACTTCTCTCTGTGCAAAATACATACGGAAAAGCTTGCGATATAATCTATGCTATTGTTGAGATAGTCAAAAGGAACGGCTTTTTGTGCTAAAATAACGAATGCCGTCGCAGCTTCGCTTCGTAGAATCATGTTTAATGCGTAGACCGACATGAGCCTCGATTGAGATTTACCCCGCCATATTTAGTTGTTTCTCCACTTGTTTGTCGTGCCACTCGGAAGCTGTTCCGATCTCCTCTCAAGCTAAAATACCGTCCAGCCTTTTAGCGTGGGTTATCTATATTCTCAGAGAAGACTGCGTCACAAAGTTACGCTTTTTCGAATGGGGACGCATTCAGCCAACCATGCTTAGAGACATGCTCGTAGAGATTGGTTTGTACACTGCGACTAGATTTTGTCCAGAAAATACTGGCGACAACGGACGAACTCTTCAATGGCAGCGTTCTGGCAATTAACCAGTCGATCACCGTGATAAGTCGCTGCCGGTGCAATGTAGGTCCACTGATGTTTACAGAAGCCACAAACTCCACTTCACTAGTTTCCACTGAGCTTCACTTAGATGATTCATCTTGTAGCTCGGTTGTTCTTGATGAGGCAAGCGGGGAGCTGCACATGGTGTCGTCCAGTCTGGGGAGAAGCGAGATAAAGGTACATAATAACCAGTGAAAAGCCGCATAAGCTTTCAATGAACTATCAGCCACGGGCGCCAAGGCACCTACGCAGGAGCACTATTGCACGGGGCGATGATTGGCATTCCATCAAAAGCTGGAGGTCAGGGATGTATAAATAATAGGAGAGTAGTGCCCCCAATTTTCTGGTCGTCAGAGCTCCGAGAAATGGCGCCGGACTGTTCGCCCGTGGTCATCTCAGCTGAGAACATAGCATTTCTCTACCTTCTACACTCAGTCCCTACCCCGCCATCCTCGAATTCGCCTGCATCACTGCCGTTGTCGTCTACGACATACAATCTCTCATTCGAGACAGAGCGCAACCTGGCGAGTGCACTCGCCTTCCTGGCGAGATTGAAAGACGGCCCAGACCATATTCCAGCGATTTGCATTCAGGAATGCCCCAATGCCGCCACCTCAAAACTTCTCATTACGGTTAATAAGAACAGTTGGGATGGAGGTGACGGTGTGCTTGAAACATTAAAGGATGGCTTCGAAAACGTCCTTCGTCCACTCATGTTAGAGGGTGGGTAGCGTGACCTCATTCAACTGTTTTACCGCTGACTTAGAAGCACCTCAGGTGACAAGATACACACTTTAAATGCTGTCTTTTCGGCTGTCATCAAGATGTGTGCTACTCGGATTCTTTGTCGATTGCGACTTGCTCCAAGTCATAGAAAGAAAACCAAATTGTCCATTAGCGCCGTTCTTCAGAATAGCATTGATAGCCTGAAGAAGGTCCATGGTTCACTTCCTGCTATGATTGAACAGTACGTGGAGCAAGCAAGAAACTTAATACAAAAGCTCAAAATGTGGATTGGACATCCTACGAATGAAAACCTGGGCGATGTGGTCGTGAGATTTCACGATATTTCGAGAGTGCCGCATTTGAGCCATTTCATTAACGCAATTCCTGACAAGTATATGGACCCAAGCTCACGAAAGAGCTTGGTCAATGTCATTTCCAAAGTAGGACGCTACCGCTCGGTCGCTCGATTACTATGTCGTAGTGCCGCCAAAAATCCGATTCTTCGACAGATGGATGTGGTTCTTGCCACGCTGCCAAAAGATTACTTCCACGTAGATTCCATCGTTCCTAACAAGCCAGACCTCACTGCAGTTATGACGAGAGCCACGGATCACAACAGCCGGTGCTATCAACTTGATCAGATTTGCCGCCCCTTAGGAATCCCTCACGAAGAGGCAAATCGTCAGTTTGCTGAGCGAGCCGAGAAAATTCTTGAGAAATCGAAGATCCATGCTGAGATACAGCTCGTTTTCTACATTCAGCTACATCAATTGCATCCATCCCCGAGAATTATCTGTTCGAGTAAAGATGCGTGCTTTTTGTGCAACATGTTCATTTCCCTGCATGGAAAGCACCACATACCGAGATGCCACGGAAGGCTCTATTCCGGTTGGCGGCTGCCGCACTCTCAATCATCTGAACAGGTTCAATTCAACAATCGCTTGCAAGAAGAAATTCAAAAAAGCTTGTCGACACTGATGTCTCGAAGGGTAAAGACCGTGTATCCAGATCCAAATGAAAGCACGCTTCTCACGATACGACAATCGAATTCAACACTTCTGGGTGGTAGTGAAGCCGAAAGTGAGGTACAAAGAGTTATCGAGTCGCTTCCAGGAAGTATCTCTCGCTCAAGTCGTACCACACTGCCTAGGAACTTCTCTAGAGAAGAGATACAAGAAGTTAGCCACTCCAGTGTTGCAATCTGCTCAATCGATTCAGCTGTCTCGGAGCGAGAGAAAACACGATCACCAATACCTCCGTTGCCAGGAGAGGAGAAAAGATTTGTCGGTCATCAAGATGGGAGAACTCCGACTGTAATTGGTGTTGTCAATTGGAGAATCTTCGAGATCTCAGACATACTACAGATTTATATTGAGTATCCAGAAGCCGACAAAGAAACGGTCGAGCCCATTCGGCCGAAATTTGCCTGCACTGTCGAATTGTTATCGAGCAAGGACGAAACGCATGGCGAAAAGCCTTGTATACTCGATTGCGATCTTCTGCACGGTGAAATAATACTGGGGAGAAATGAAGTTAGCAATCTCCACCTGTTAGTAGGCAACTCGGTCGTACGTTTATCTATCACAAGCGATGACGAGAAATCGTAGATATCTCTAGATTTAAGAGTATTTCAGATAGATTCATGGCTCAGCTCAAGCGTCCTTCATATCGATGTCATAGAGAATGTTGCAGAGCCAGCTAACTTAGATTGAGAGGTTTCGACCCGCTGATCTCAACCAAATGCAGTAGCTTTACAATACGGCTTTCTTGCTGGTTTGCCAATCATGGTAAACTATGATTGCGAAATGATCATATTTGTGGCAGACGAAATTTGACGTCATGTCGAATTTTGCGAGCTCGATCTCTCGGGGTCAATGTTAGGATTCCGCATCATTCATACCCGCCTATTTAAGTCGAGGGTCATGGAGCTCATTCTCCAAGCGTTTTATGATTGGGGATAAGCCGGAATCATAGTTACATACTGTATTCGTCGCCACATCGGTCGGGGATTAAATTAGGCAGCACTGCTGGACCCTGAGCCAGTGATACGACAAATCGCGTCGAGGCGACGGAACACCTCCGCAGTTATCTACCCCCGCCACCAAACTCTCCCCGTCATTCAGAAAACCGATATTGTCCAGCGGAGTGCAATCTCGGCAAAAACGATCGCGGGATTCTGTGCACGAGAAGCTGCCTAGCACAAAGCCGCGCAGAATCGACAGCGGTCACGGCTACCCTCCGCGATTCTGGGACACCCTTTCCAAGGTCCGACTCACACGAAGAGCGTTCGGCGAGTTTGATCGACGGAACAAACTTCTCATACCTGTGCCACGCGTGCCCATACCACGTGTGCCTTCGAATTGACGTTTGCTCCGATCTGACCAACAGGGTCTTCGACAACTCGCTCGAGGAGGAGGGCCTGATCTCAGTGCGGTTCGGGGGGTGAGTCCATACAGCTTCATCCAGTTTATGTCGAGCGGCCCAGATTTGTTCATAAGACAATTACAAACTTACACGGCAGCCCGCCGGGCAAGTGACAAGCTCTCTACTGAGAGCCAATCCAGCGTGATCTTTGTAATAATTCGTACGGCTACACCGCTCACTTTTTTCCCTCTTTGTCAGGGCCTACAGTCTTGTATGCCATTTCGAGCGATTCCTCCGACGCCAGTCGCTCAGCATCATCCTCAGCCAATAGCCTCCTCCGAACTGCTACCACATGATCCGATATCGCACGTGCATCCTTGATCCGACTATCTTCAAGATAGGCCCTTCGGAGCTGATTCTCTGACTGCAGCCGACTTGGTCTCCCTCATCGGAAATCTTCTTTCGCCCCGCCACCATGCGCTCAAGCAGGTCGATTGCCTCCTTGGCCCGCCTCTCAGCAAGGTAGGCCCTGCCGAGGTGATACGTGGACAGCAGCCAAACGTCGTCTTGATCCTCCATGGCTTCCCTCTGAAAGACCACCACACGATATGAATGTACCTGCAACGGCTGTTCGATTGGGCCAACCTGAATATCAACATACCAGCAGCTATTTTGAATTCTAACTTTGGTGTCACCCGACCCGGCACACCTGTGCACCCTTACCTTCGAGTCTGTAGGGATCATCAATGCATCGAAGCCGATTACCTTATAGCCCTCATCGCCTCCTTGGCTTATACAAACTGTTCTAGCCAAAAATATCGCAAAATCGAAAACAAGTATGAGTTGACCAATTGGAAGTACTAACTCGCGTAGGTGATGATATATCAACATGGCAAAAGGCAGCTGACCAGTTAGGAAAGCTGGGTGTGAGCCACCCCTGCCGCCTCGTTTGCTGGCACCTGGTCAACGACGTAGACATGCAGTGCTGCGTCTTTTTAGCATCTGCCCAATGGTAAGCAGACACGACCTGATACATCGAGCTGATGCATGCATATGCGTGTCGTGCGTCGTGCAAATTAGATGAAAGTATGCATGGATGCCTTAATTCTCTGGCTCAATCCAGCGCCGTAGACACAAGGCGCGCCTATCTGTGGAAGAACACCTTTTGTTCGCGAACAACTCTTCAGTTAAGAGACGTCATGGACTAATCTCTCCGCAAAACACAGCAAGACATGTGACAGCAAGACACGTCAAACAAGATACGTCACAGCAAGACACGGCACAGCAGGGGTGGGCACAGACCCAGCTGTGGAGAGGCAAACTTGTAGCATGTGGCGTGAAATTACGTGCAGTAGTAGCACACAGGCCTCTCAACAAGTCTTTAGCCTTAGTTCTTGCTCCTTATAAAAATACCTAATACAAAATACAACCGTCCTCGCCTCGTGCTCTCTCCATCCAGCCCTAAGCGTCCACCTACTAGCCCAGGCTGATACTCTACCACTTACCAAGCTCAGCACATCTGCGAGTTTGCGGGTTTTACTTCTAGTGATAATTGCAAAATGCATTATCGCGACTCTTTAATACTGCAAGCCTATGACCGGCCTATCTTCACCTCGGCCAACGCCTCTGGCTCGCCACCAGTCGGTCAGCATTCCGATACGGAGCCACTTCACGCCTCGCAGGTTAGCACTCTATTTTGCTCTGACCATGATAATGGGCAACCGGGTTATGCAACCTGTGTCGGGTGCCATTTTCTGCTCAAACATGGCAAATCCACCACAATAAATACATTATGGAGAGTTTTACAGGCGCGAAGCCCAGGTTTGACGGATTCTACATGTGTTGGGCCAGTCAACCGGCCAGGCACGCCAAGATGGAACTCTGTCACTGCACAGTTCGACCCAGACTTAGGCAAATACCCGTCGCTGGATTTGCAACAGCTGAGTAGCAACCCTACAGCGGCTGAACAGCAGGTGTACGCACAGCTCGCCACACCGGCTTTCTCTGCGATGTGCCGGGCTGCCCTTTTGGTCGACAAAATGGAGGCCTTCTACGTACAGAGCAACTTGGTCAACGCATCTGACCCCGAATTGCCTATGCAAGGCGAGAATACAGATCTCCTGAAGAGTGTTGGGCTTGATGTCGCTATCGCTGCGGTTGCGAACTCCACAAACTGCAACGGTCGCATACAAATGGTGACAGATGCTAGCGTGATGTATGGTCATGCTGTACTGGGTGAAGATTGTTCCTGGGAGCATCGCGCTGCATATTCTTCGTTGATAGTGCCTTCGCTCTGGGCCGATTGGTACGGCTCACCCGTCGATGCGCCTTATGGGGCTAGTTCTAATCTATTTTTGCCTTCAAGCGGTACGGCACTCGCATGGTCATACGTTACCAAGGATCACAACACGGTCGCTGCCATGCAACGAGCATTGATCGGCCGCATCAGAGGCTCGTCTTGGCGGGAGGCGGCTACACTTGCAGCTCCCATTCAGGTTACTGCCATCGGGGAAGAAGAAATTTTGAGGTGCCGCGCCATAGATGGTGCAGCAATATTCATGGCGGAGGCTGCTTCCTTCATTGCGGCCGCTCCCGTACCGCAACACTGCGCCCGGGCCGCAGAATTGATGCGAGTGCTAATGTGTCTGCATGATCTGGTGGACTACCATAATGACCGCCACAATTGCGAACCCGTCAACGCCGTCCACATGATCGCTCAAACTACTGGCAAGAGCCGTAGTGATGTCCACAGCAGAGTGCACGCAGCCTGGAGTGGAGCGCCTGCATGTTGCGATGCGGTTGCCCAAATGGCAAGACTAACTGCTGGGAGCATCGTACTCCACGCCTTACATCCAAAGTGGGGAGCTTGGCGCCGCAAAATCCTCAACACCAAGGCTGGCTACATGGGGTCTTGTTCTTTACCATCTACCAAACGGGGCGGTCCAATATGGCTTAACCAAACGCGGGATAAGGACGCTCCATTGCCACCTAAGACTGGACCGCTAGCAAAAGTGTGTACGACGCTGGCCTCATCCTTGCGTCTTGATCAACCCCTCGATGTATCCTTTGATCTGTGGGCTCAAGCGTATGCTGGATTTTCTGCCAGTCTTAACGTCACCGTAGGGGAAGCGGAACAGTACTAGAAGCGGAACAGGCTTACGTACTAGTTTCGCGTTCTTCTTCAATTTTCACGCGTCCTTCTTCTTCTTTTCTTAATTATGCCTACCTACTCGGAAGATACCCTTACTACTGCAATACTGGCGTATCGTGCTAGAGAATATACCTCGATTTGAAAGTGTGCATACGCGTTTAGTATTCCAGTTACTACTCTCTTAAAACGGCTTCGAACTCAAACTTCTCGTAGTATATCGCACAAATCGCAGAAGATACTATCGACAACTAAAGAGAAGACTCTCCTAAAATATATCTATCGACTTTTAAAGTCGGGGTGTCCTATAACTCTTCCATTAACGAGAGATCTTGCCGAAGAAATCCGCTCTTCTCACCCTCATTTTCACTCGACTACGACTTCCTACCTACCTATTAGCAAACGGTGGATTAATCGATTCCGAAAACGATATCCCGAGCTAAAGACAGTCTATTCTCGAGCCTTAGATTCAAGTCGCTTCGAAGGAGTTAACTATATAATAGTAAACTCGTACTTTACTGCCCTTTCCGACCTCTTTCTCGAAAATTCCTACCCCCTAGACGCAATTTTTAACGTCGACGAGACTGGTTTTGCCCTCGGTACTACTTTACCTTCGAAAGTACTCATAAATAAAGAGGATATAAGGGGCTTTACAAAAATAAGTGGTCGGTAAGAGTAGATAACTACAATCGAGTGTATCGGAGCTTCGGGAGTTACTCTACCTCCGCTTATTATCTTTAAGGCAAAAGATATAAATACATCGTGGATACTAGCTTCTACACCGCCGAAGTGGAAGTTCTCGACGTCTACTAGTGGCTGGACATCTAATTCATATAGCTACGAGTGGTTAACTACGTTATTCGAACCTGAAACTACTCGAATAGACGGAAAGAGAAGGCTACTCATACTCGACGGACACGGCTCTCATCTTATAGCTAAATTTATTGCCTTTTATATTACGAAAGCAATAGATCTAGTTATACTACCGCCACACATATCGCATATATTATAACCACTCGATATTGGCGTCTTTAGTCCACTAAAGCGAGCTTTATCGAACGAGATTACGCAGCTCTTTCGGCTAGATACTCGACGAATACCACGAATTAAGTAGACTGAGGCCTATATTACGGCTAGATCTCGAGCATTTACGAAGCCTAATATCGAATTAGCGTTCTGCACTTCTAGTATCTACCCTCTATGCCCGTTTACGATCCTTTCTACACTTGAAATGCCTACGACTCCTTCTCGAAAAACTCCGTCACCTATTAGGACTCCGAAAGATCTAGATCGCTCTCTACTAAATAGCTCGCCTCCCGAAGGTACTACATTATAGTAGGCAACGTCGCTAGTCAATTCTATCGTTCGTTCTTCGGCTCTCGAGAGTCCTATAAAGCGATATATTAAGCGAGCTGGACTAGCATTAGAACGAACGTCTTTAGAGAATACACTCTTACGGAAAGAGAACGCCGAGGCACGAGAGCTTTTATGAGTACGTCGAGAACGTAAAAAGGGAAAGCGTATAGTAATTAAAGGTAAGTTTATCTTTAATACGCAAGAAATTCTCGATATAGTTGCAAAAGCTGAAGCTGAAGTAACGAAGCGGAAGTCTAAAAATAAACGGAACTCTAGGGCTATAAGTCCAATACTTAAGGATATGGAAGAAGAAGATATTGAAAACGATATGTCTCTTAGCGAGAGCGATTGCATTATTGTAGCTAGTAGAGAGTGGCATCTAAGGTAGAGTGTTCGAAATTCTGTTCCGCTTCTAGTACTGTTCCGCTTCCCCTACGGTGACGTTAAAGGAGACCCCCCTGGCTTGCATGCTGCCTTTCGATATATTTGTTGGCTGAGCCTCTCTGTCGGATGCTGCCTTCTGGGTTAGACTAGTCGACATCATGTCTTACTGTCAGATTGTGGCGCTGCTAAAAAAGTACGCAGCCACCGCCTTCAGCAGCTCCGTCTGTCTTCGGGGTTGCTCCGGTCATGTGCGTCGATATTCCAGGGTGTCTGCATACTACTCTGTGTTATGGTGAGGACGTCACTCATATGACATTTTTTCGAACCACGCGGCTGACAGCACAAGGAATGTTAAATTCAGCGGAAACTAGCTGGGACTGTAGGCTTGACACCGTTTCCTGTCACGACTCGCTATTGGCCGCGCGGTCGGGACACACGCAGTAAAGATACGCACCGAGTAAATAGAAGCAATGCCGGCTTTGAAGTGATCTCCCTAGCCGCCCGAAGGTGATCTGAATGTATTGAGTCGGAACTCTTGCTCGAGCAAGAGCTCTTGGCTTCTGATTGGACCGAAATCATCTCAAGCCGCAGATTGCTAATTTGGGCATGCATTCCTGATACTGCATGCCTAATCGAATTGTGAAATTCATGTCATTCGCGCTCTGCGACCTAGCCGCTCATCAACCAATCTCCTGTGGGCTCAACGCGATGTTTACAATATATTGAGACGCTCAGCACACTACGGGGAAAAGAAGTCTTCCTTGTCTACCAAAACATCGGTCCCAATGAGCCTGGGCCATTGAGTGTCACTTTACCGACCTACTTGCTTCTTCTTCCCACATTGCCCTTCACGATACGCATAGCTAAAGTGATGACGTTCGAAAAGCTGCAGTAAACCTCGATCTCATACTACACTCTCGAACTTCATTTTCCTTTGTGGGTGAAGGATTTAGAGAGGTTGCGAATCGTTATCGAAGTTGTCTACCCCGCGGCAGAGACGGGCGCTTGGTGAAGGAAATGGTGCAATGCGAAATGTCCAAGCGGTTGGGTCCCTGCTCACATGCTCTCCAGCACGTAACATGCGACACGCAGGAGAAATACGGTCAAGATCGAAAAACAGGACAAAAAGAAGAGCGTGTTGCACGAATTGATGCAACGAAATTAATTTCCAGAACAAAAACAGGATCACTTACTATGAACGCAGGGACATGGTAGCCATGGTGTGTACGAGAGCTGTGATTGACTATATTTCAGGCCGAAATGGTCCATAAGTAACCCCACCCAACCAGCTAAACCACCACGTTCGATTTTCAAAGGATTATTTAGTTACGTTCAAATGATTGTATTCCTTCACATGGTTCCTGCTTGTTCCCCAAGCCTGCGAAGCATCGTTTGACATTGCCATTAGCATCGCAACATTTTCGAGGCCAGTTAACAGACATTTTGATACCAATTGTACGAGCCGGTAAGCAGGGTGTCTGCATCAAGCATATATACCGTACCTCTGTGAAGGTACTCGAAATTTTGCTTCGCATCGGCATCTCCAGGGCAGGCTCCCTTAGTCCAGGCACTCAAACAATATGGTCCATTAAAATCGTTACCAAGACCGGCTTGGCTAAAGGTCACCATCGTGGCACCCTCGGTGGTAAAGCACACGGTGTTGAGAACATCGAAGGCTGGTGCAATCTCGCAGTTCTAACCAGAGAATGTCGCATACACATCGGCTGCGCTTGCGCTAGAAACGACGAGAGGAGCGAGCGCAAACATCTTGGCCATGGTGTTGATCATTCCGGCGGATCGATGTTGAGAATAGGAGGTTGAATAAAGTTTATTCGATGCTGACGGACGAAGAGTTCGGTATAATACGATCGTTGATAATGTAGGGGAGCAGCAGTATATGAAAGTCCCGGGCTTATATACATACACCATGTGCTGGGTCTCCGGAAGAACTCAAAGAATCATTTCAGGGGAGACATCCTCTGAAAGTCGAAATCATACTAAAGCGATAGTCACTCGGGTTTTTGAAAGCGTCATTCGACGCCGTGTTACATTATAACTACGCCGTAAGATGAATGGAGAGTTGGCCAGGCGATACATTGGTGTCAGAGCTCACCGGAATGGTTTAGGGTTGTGCCATATCCAAGCAACATATGCACCAGTACGAGAGCTAAAGATCCACCATCTTTAGATCTGAGTTTCAATAGTTTATGGCCCCCAATTCAAGGTTCCGGTTCGTCCCATAGAAATCGTGTGGGTCTTCAAGCGCGACTGGAGATCATTGGGGCCGATAACGTCGTGGCTTCTGAACATGAGCGATGTGCGGGGACTTTGAGCCTATCGTTACAGCAGAAAGATTGGTTGTGTCAAGGGCATAAGTGTCAAGGGCATAAGTGATCTAACAGAAGATGTTTGTGATGTCAAGGCTATCGTCGAGTACAATGTTACAATAGGAGTCAGTTCAGAAGGCCCAGAGCTTATCCTACGAGGTGATAAAATCGCCTTGGAATGGAACGCAGGTGGGTGGTTGCTATAGCAAGCGTAGTAGATTCAACGGTTTGGATTTCAGGTAGCGAGAGATATAAAAAACTCTGGCAGACTGTCCAAGTGTCATACTGCCTTCCATGAACCAATTCAATCCTTCAGTCTTCTTTCGCATCCAGTCACTTAATGACCATTACTTCGCTCACGACTTTCATGGTTCTCGCAACAGCGACTTTTACCATCGCCAGCCCTGTCTAACATCGTGAAGCAACATCTTCGACGATATTCCCAAGAGCTGATCCTACAGCTGTCAAATGTCCTCGTGAGTGTTTGAATCTAATGTTCTGAACATTCCCTATGAGCTTACGATTCCTGGTAGTTAATTCCTGGACTGAAGCTGTGGTCGTCACCGCTCTTGACGGTCTTGAGAACAACGTGAATCTGTCGAATAAGGGAAAACGTGCGTATAATTAAATCAGAGTCTGACGCTGTGATGGTGCTGATGCAATTATAGCAAGCTTGGCAGTAAACACTACCCTCACCGGTTGGACTCTACGAAGGCCGGGTCGGAAGATATCAAGTCAGAACTCGACAAGATCGCCGAATGTAAAACGTGCCAGGCGGGCAAGTCCTACATGTTGTTCCCAATTCAAGCCCAAGTCTACAAAGGAGGTGATCCCGGCCCGCATCGAATTGTTGCTATTGTCTCCGGCACTGATAAGCCATACTCGGACGTCACCTACTGTATTGCGGTAGGGCATCCTTCCGAGACAGATAACTCTTTCACGCTGCCCAGAGGACACGTAGCAGAGACATGTAGTATCAGTGATAAAAACGCGGTCGGAATTACGTCGGGCGAGTTCAGTGCATGCTCTTGCTGTGTAGAAGACGATTTTTCACGCTAGTTAGGCTTATGAAGCTCTGTTGAGAGACGTAAAGTGTCCGTTGTCTTCGTGGTAATGCACAGATGATCATATCTCCCACCAACTTCTTCCTACTACGCGCCATCTAGCTAGTCATGTCCGCCGACTGTTTCATAGCGTTCTCCATTTGCCGCAATGAATGTCAATGCTACTATGACAGATGTGAAGGGATTGTCTGTGGATGGGTTTTCCAAGCTACCGCAGAGGTGCTGTGGCTTACCATTGGGCATCAATTCCCCGCTGACTCACACTGAACTTGGTTTTTCCCGCGCTTTATTACCCCTCGCCCACCCTGCTCCATGCACCTTCAATCGCTTCAAATCATCATCATACCCATCATGTTATGTGTGCGAGACTGGAAACGGAGAAATGCGCATCCACGGAAGATGCTGACCATCGACAAGCCATCGATGCACTCGCGGCATTGTTGGAAAACGAAGCGTCGCCCGTCGAGACTGCGAAAGCGATCGCGTCGGCATACGACGACTACCTTCTAGCCATGCCGGACCCCAAAAACAATAACAAAGTATACATATTTTGGGTCCTGTACATGTGCCATGCGATCCGTAATTTTGGGGACGCTGCCGTGCAAGGGTGTCTTATTAACCTGCATAAGGCAATGTCCGAGCTCCCAGACGTTAACAACCTGGACGGATCTATTAGAAGGGGACCAGGCGGCGCTATCTATTGGCGTGAGTTGGCATACTGGCCATTCGCTTTCGTAGATCATGGTCTCCGTAAGTCATCACTGCAGCTTGCAAAAAGTTTGAACCTCCATTACTAAACATGTGCGATAGAATACAACGATCCAGTGGAGTTTGCTTCTGATGAAGCAACAGAATTCTATTTTCAAGCACCACTTCTTCTGAACGGAACAAATTTCGGAGCCGCGATACTCGAACGAGGCATAGACACTCGTAAACTGCCCGCAGAGGCAGACTCGTTCCTGAAACTAGGAATAGAGCAAGCTTACAGTGAGAAACGGAGAGAAACGGAATAAGTGGGAGGTACTGCTTCCGTCTGCAGCTACCTGGCTATTGGTTGCCGGGAAGACCTTTTACAAGCTTTGTCTCGGCGAGGACGGTGGAGACACTAACCACAATCGATTGATTGATTGATTGATTCGTATAGGCTATGTAGACTCCTAGGATAGGTACTATGCAGCCGTCCCTGTTGTTACTTCATTATCAGTCTTTTGGTCCCTCCTTTCATATCCTCCCCTTTCTAATAGGATCTAGGGTATCTACCCCCTATGGTCATCTCGCTAGGCTATCTAGCTTGCCTCTCTTCCCCGGGTTCCGGGATAAAGCGTCCTATACTAGCTAGGAATCTGAGCGTGGTTTTCATAACTTCGATATTTGCTCTCCATTTCTCCTTAGGTCCTTGTGTAAACTTCTTCGTGGTCGGGTGTTTCGTAGGTGACCATCCTCCTAGGATATAGGAGAAGTTCACCCACTAGGCTCCTACTTGCTTTTGTGCTTCTTATCGTTGGGTACGCCAGCGGGGGCAGGCAAAGAGTACGTGTTTGATGGTCTCTAGCCCCTAACCGCATTCGCACTGGTCTGTGTCTGTAGCCTTAATACGATGGAGGTAGGAGCGTAGGTGTGAGTGGTTAGTGCGGTACTGGATCAGGAGTGCTGCTTCCTCTAATGATAGAGCTCTATAGAGTGACTTGGTGTGTGTCGAGGGCAAGGCCTGGTCCATCTTCTAGGTGTATTGTCCTATCATTTGATTACCGGTAGCTCGAGCTGCCGCTTATTGGAGTGACTGGTTCAGGAGTCGCTGGAGCTGTTTTCGTTCTGTTCCTACTACCTGGAGGCAAGGGGCCATATTAGTAAGGCTATCCTATCCCGTTACGAGGTTGGCTTCTTCAAATGTGGCCTCGCAGGTGTCGAGTTCTGGATTCCGTGGCGTATAGCATATATGCACCGAGAGGCTCCGTAGCATAGAGTTAAGGACCGTGCTAAGAAGGTCGGCAATGTTTCCGCTCTTCTGGCCATAGTATATCCACATAATGAACTAGTAGGTGGTTATGTTATATAGGATAATAGTAGCCATTCTTTGGTAGTATTGAGTACGAGCGGTGTGGATCGCTTGACATACGGCTAGGACTTCTCCATATTGGAGAGAGTAGTCCTATGAAGACCCTAGGACCTTACCCCTAGAGAGAAGCTCCTAGCCGCGTTTTTGGATAATAGTAATACGTATTTCGTCCTGACGCTGGGCGGCTACTACGAAATAGGTGGTTGGGCCAGCTATTGCATTGTAGTCAGTTGCCTATTAGCTCGTTAAGTGTGAGAAGCGGAGTCTCCCTTTGAGGCCCTATAGTGGAGCGGGCCATATGGAGTCCGGTCGAATCCCTGGCACTTTGCTAATGATAGTAGAGGGAAGGTGGTGCTAGGTGTCGGTAAGAGGAGATCTCGGGCCCTTCTATCATAAATTATTTTCGACAGGCAGGGCTGACTGCTCAGTTAATTTCGGAATTAGGGTTAGTGTTATAGGCTGACTGTCTCACAAATGAAAACCACCCTGCCTGTCTCACAAACTTTTCACTTAGAGTAAGCGATTACTCGACGAATATTAAAGCGCGCGACGTCAAACTCTGGTAAATTACTCGTCGCATCATGCGCTACGATATGAGAGTATATAGGCATGTTTGGAGTATATTTCATTTTTGACATATGTGGTAGTATGCTAGCAAAATCCATGGTTTGAAGTGCAGCTTCACTTTTCACTTTTAAAATAATCAAAAATGGGTGACTTCTTCATGTCTCACCACATTATAGTCGAGATTAATTTCTAAGTAGACCGATATTGTATTTGATCGATCACGATACTCGCTGCTAATTTATAGAAGTATCTTAGGAGTGTGGTAGGTTAGGTATGTAGTGGTAGTTTAGTCTACCCATTTTGCTCGAGTAGCTCATAACAGCCTAGAGTCTTGGCAAGAACAGCTTCCACTTCGGAGTGCTAACCGTCATTCTGAACAGCTCTCTACTACGCCTCTAAGTGCTTATAGTCATTCTGAATAGCCATTTACCACACTAACCTCAAACTCAGTTCAGCCTAGAATGGCGAGCTTTGATCATCTGTTTGCAATTACTTAGTGGAATACCATTATATGTAAGAGCTGTTAGTATGGAGTGCAGCCTGCCCACCTTAAAACACACATCTTTAGCCACTACACTAAAGATAGAAACACTATTCAAGAGGCTCTAAAGAAAGTAGATGAGCTATAGTATTAGCTTTGTAAGCCTCATTTCTAGGAAACCCCAACTATAGCTCTGCTATAAGACTAGTATCTTCAGCTTAAAAGAGGGTATCGTTGTATCTCTAACCTAGCACACTGCCATATAGTGTATACGTCATTCCGTCGGATTAGAGATCATGTTCTACAGGAACACGGCATTAATTTGCAGTCCTACACATCACATAGTGGCGGGATTTAGAGAGAGGGTGTAATCTACAAAACAGTCACTTGCCAGAGAGTTATGAAGCAAGGGCCAGGGTCTTCCTATTTTGAAGTCACTCCTCTATCTTAGGAAGCAACTAATTTGCAGGCGGGCTGGAATCTATTCAGTCAATAGGCTATCTAGGACTAAGAGGAACAGGCTCGGAACTAAGGCCAAGTCGTAGAAGGCAGAGGCAAAGAAGATGTGAATCTTTGGCTCGATAGTACCGGCTGGCAGAAATACCTTGAAGGTATCGAAAGAGCGAGTCTTCTCCAACTCATTTCAAAGCCTCGTCCCTATAGTGTCGAAGCGAGGCTCTATAAGAACATCAGAAGTCTGGCTCGCAAGATGCAACATAACATAGTGAACTGTTCTTCTAAAACAGTGAGACTGAGTGCTATTGCTACGGAGAAGAATCAAGTGCGGCATCGGCCCTTATAGCCATACTAGGACTCTTACAACATAGGCCAATATACGAGTCCATGGGAAAAAATGCTTCTCTTCTTTTACCACTATAAGCCCTAAAGTGAGCCTCTATATCAATTCACTACTTAGTAGCAAAGAGCTTAGGATGAACTCTTGTATAAACTCGAAGGAGAGGGTGAAGAGGGTGAAGAGGCGGAAGACGAACAGAGCCAGACCCCTCCGCTAGAGAGAGAGCACTACTCGGATGAAGAAAGTCTAGGTGGCTTTATGAATGATCTCGAAGAGCAAGCGGAGACAGAAGAAGTGGAAAGAGAAGACGTGCTACAAAGCAATCCATTCCGAAGATCTTCTCTGCATTTTTGGCAATAGAAATAGCTACTAGCTCTCACTCCGATAGAGCTAAAAATTCTGAAGGTTTGCATTACACTTCTAAATCAGCAGTGTAAGCAGCATGAATATGAAAGCGCATTAGTTTGTGCAAGTGCCATATTAGGAGTGACGGAAACAGGCTAGACCTCTACTTCATCATTTACGCCGATGCTTTCGAAAATCATCAAATTCGCAAGATACTATGTTATTCAATATAGTATTCTCGACCCTTATTAGTAAAGAGATAGTCTAGGCATGGCTAACCTCGATGAGGTAATGGGCAGCATAGAAGCATATATAGTTCGAAACACTCATAGACCTATAGACTATTTTCTGAATACGAGAAGTCTTAGATTTAAAATCAGCTATACGAGCACCTAAGTCGGCTATGTGCAATGGACTTAAGAAGGAACGTTAATGTGGAAAGAATTATCCATTACTCTCGGAGACATCTAACAATAGGTGCATGGTTTGATTGCCTAGAGTGAGGCCAGTCTCTATAAGAGTCTATTTTTCCATCTTGAACTGCCTTATCTAGGCCTCTAGGCTTTGAAAGATGACCATAGTAATCAAACACCCTTCTGGTCCTTCCTCGAAGATTAGAGAAATTTCCAAGGGCATATGAACCGAAAGCAATAGATGTTAAAGCAGATTGAACAAAGGCCTGATTTGCAAGGCTAGTTTCTTGGCGTAGACTAGAGCTTCTATATATAGAAAGGTCAAAATTATCTAAGGAAAGTCGAAATCTTTCTATAGCGCTTAGTGGTTCTCACTTATATTAGTAGTGGCCAACTAGCCCGAGCACCTGAAATTCTCTCGATTAGATATTAGAACACACCGAATGGAGGGCTGAGAAATGTCTTCATCGAGGATGGCCTCGTGATGTGGGTCACGAGATATCATAAAGGCTTCAATCTGAGTGGAAAGCATAAGACGGTGGTGAGGTTTTGCCCTCCGGCTATAAGCAAAGTCTGGGTGCAATACCTGTAGCTCGCTCTGCCTTTTGTTCACGTTATCTAAAAGGCCATTCATTCGGGAGAAAACACCACCCCTTCTACACTCATATGGGTCGAAGCGGCAAAGCCTTAGAACGGGCAGAAATTAGGCAACGGGTTAAGGCTCTATTCACAGGCCCATGTTGGCCAAGCGATTGGGCTAAGAGCTTAGAGAGATATTGCTATTGCCTTTGGCCGAAAGTTCCTACGGCTACCTATAGAGCATGTTCCGAATCCGAATGAAGCCGAGCTAGCGGACCTAGGGTTTAGGGGGGTTTTAGGGTTAGGGTTAGGGTTAGGGTTAGGGTTAGGGTTAGGGTTAGGGTTAGGGTTAGGGTTAGGGTTAGGGTTAGGGTTAGGGTTAGGGTTAGG